>OY754944.1:7399280-8017367 GCA_963576515.1 Cryptocephalus primarius
AATTGTTATGGTAATTTGCCCTATTGTTTCGTATATCAAAACAGACGCAATAATAAAAAGTTTTATGATCAGAAAAATGCCTTTTGCAGTTCATTCACAGTTTGTTTTCCCAACGACATGCGATGTTTCATAAATTGAATCACGCACAATTTTAGAAAACCACTTAAAAATGTTCTGGAGTGTCTTGAGTTCTTGAATGAGTCTTAAAAATCATAATAAAATTTAATCGTAACTTCATAATAGTCGCGCAATGCGGTGTTAATATCTTTCATTTATTAGCTTCTGTTTATTATTAGGTGTTTTATTATTGTTCAAATCGTGCTGGATTCGAGCGATAAGTAGCTACTATCAATCATTTTTTTTTTTTCGTATTTATTAAATAACGAAAGTTACGCTTTGATACGATTTACTACCGCCTCGTCCGTACTCTCTGTTAAAATCCTTGACGCGATATCGAAAAATTTTGGTTCAAGTCTTGGTAGTAGTCGTGAATCCCATTTTCTATAATACGGTAGTGATGTAAACAAAAATTTGTTCCATTGAAATCTCACAACTATGAAAATAAAATCTTGCAATGTATTTAAAAATATCTCGAAATGTTCTTTTATAAAAAAGAGATCAGCGGCAATAATTTTCTGCACTAACGATACAAAAAACATCATACGATAAATCAAGAAATTAATAGCATTTAATGCAGATAAACGTTTAGTTTACATTAACGACGCCTCTATGCGTTCCATTTGTTGCACTTATGCACGCATTATTTTCAAAGCGTTTTATTGCTATAACAACATAGTTTCAGCCACCCTGTAGTTGTTTTCAGGCAAAGACATACTTACCCCATATACACACTTACTCCACTTCACCTCACTTGTGCAAAACATCTGTACTGGAAACATTACTGTGGTATTTTATTATTAATGGTAATGTTGTACTTTATATTTGTAATATGGTATTATTTTGGAATATTATTTAACCTTTGAAACTCTTCTGTAAAATGTATACTCGAGTTACCTGGTTATACTGGATGTCAATCGACATCGTCCTAAACTTCTTCAATACCTAGTCAGTTTAATCCAGGTTAAAATTTCATTAGAGGTAATTTGTTTTATTTGCTGGTATTGTACCGCAGGGAAAACAAACTCAACAACACGTGTGGCATGTCACCTCATTTGAAGCTTAACATTAATTTATTAAACATTTTATTTATTTAAACAAATTTCTTCGCAAATAAATAAGCTGATAAGTGTTGCCGGCGGTAAAGAAACAGGTACAACAACCTCAAATTAGGTGTTTAAATGTTTTTACATAAATTTGTTGGAAACCGTCAGATGATATCTGTCCTGTAATAGCAATAATTAATTCCCGGAACACAATCACGTCAAAAGGCTTTCTAATATAATTGGTCCGAATCGTTTCCAGCACCTGTATTTTCCGATAAAATCGCGTTATTTCTCAATTCCGACGAAATCCCTGCCCCATTAAAAGCTAGAATACCGTTTTTAAGCTGAAAATCTCCGACGTCGTGAAATAAATATTCTCATAGCCATTTATGTTAACAACCGGCAGTGACTGTAACTTTAACAAATTTCTTTCTCTTTGACATATCAGACTAATGTAAAACATTACTCTTGTCTGGCTTTGATGTAAATGCGGCCAAAGCAGGCGTGAAAAAGATACATTAAGGTTTTATCTGGGTTGGTAAATTACCGCGTCCTATAAGATTCTGAAATTGGGATTGGGAGAAAATCGTCCTGGGCACTTTGATTTTCTAATTTATTTAAGTGTTACCTGGGTAGAAATCATCTCAGAACTCACATGTAACTTCAAGAAATTCAAAACTCCAAAGACACACTCCACCTCAATACACTGAAGATATATCTTTACAGTAGAACGCTTACGCGATAATTTTCTGTATCATTTTAATTCAGGTCCTTTCTATCCCATAATTCTTGGGTTGTTTATTGTTTTATAGCGATCCTACATTTGTGTATGTGTGTTGCGGTAGGAAGTAAGATGGTATCGACCTGTTATTAATGCGGACCCTCGTCATGTGTACACGGCAGGTTGTTTCATTTTGATGATTTAAGATTACTTGTGAGCTTATTGCTTTACTGTGAAATCATTCCTGCCGCATTGCCGTACATGGTGCCCACTACATTCAAACGTGAATTTGTAGTATAATAACAAAATGTGGCATAAGAGTGTATGTTCGGAAAATTGAACACCCACGAAAATGTCCGCTGGTATATCCACCTTTCATGGAAAAACAGTTAAGAAAGAAATGAAAACGAAGGGACCCACCTGAATTTAAAAATTGAAGGTGTAGTCCGAAGTAAAATTAGAAATTTATTACAAATTTCAGCGATATATCAACGGGGGCATCTAGGGTCTCTCAGTCAATTTCTCAAGTGATTTAGTTAAGGTAACTCGCCACTAATTGTACTTAACTAATTTATTAATTACTAGCACTTCTTAAATTCCTAACACTTAATTTATACTTCGTTTGTTTATTTATTCAATTTACATTTTCAACCGGTGACGCTCTAAAAAATGGCGGAGGCGCATATTACTGGCGGTACTCTCAGAAATTTCAATTATTTTTGAGACAGTTACTAACTATGAGGTTTGAGCTAAATTACCCTTTCGTTAGGAAACTGTATGATAACCTTATCGTTGCTATTAGCGTATCATAACTGTCCATATTGCTAAAATTTCGAATTTTCCTCTTTCAGGTTCGGCCCGTACCTAACTTTCGATAAAAATTGCAATAAAGATCTTATACGTTAAATATTCACTCTACATGTCATTAAAATCAAATATGATGTTTAGTAATCATAAACAGAAAGCTAAAATTTCAACTTTGATTGGCTTTATGGACAACATACAAAAAATATGTAGATAAGTTAAATCGGTACTTTATAGAAATAGGTAATACTGAAGGGGCAGTAACTAAAGAAGTAACAAACTGAGAACCGAATGATACAGTATATGAAATTTTTCGTAATGCAAATATATGGGGAGTAAAATCCACAGATCAAAACCAAATCAATGAAATCATATTGGAACGTAACAGGCTGCATGGTGGAATAACATTGTAGCACTGTAGCGCAGCATACACTTAACAAATAAGAAAGATGAGTAAATTTCTCTACTACAGGAGTAAAGACAAACTGGTAATTCGGCAAAACTGAATATGGAAAAAACGATGGTGTAGCAATATTTTACTGCAACATTCTATTTAATCCAAGAGTACACACTTCCCTTAATAAGACAGTTTCAGTTTATTTACATGTGATTCAAGCCTGAATTCCTCTTTACTTGTCGATTATTGTCTTCCCCAGCGACGATTACGGTGGGCAGTGGTCATTTTTCTTGTGAACCTTTTTGTCTAATTTCTTTAGTAGCAGGGACACCACAGAAACATAAATTCCACGACTTCATTATTTATGCGTTTAAATTTTGATTTGATTTATACCGTGAGACAAGATTCATTGTGACCCATTTGTCATGCGTTATCTTTGAGGTCCGGTGCAATAGAAAATGCCAGCTATATTTGTGGTTTTCTGGGTGGCCAGCGCGAGAGGTGAGAAATGGGAATGCAGCTGTGTGAACAGGTGATTTCGGGCCGGGCGGAACACCTTAAATGCCGTACGGGAGGGAGTTTAGCGACCGAAAGGCTACTAAAGTAGATGAATCGATGGGGTCAGAGTTAAGAAAGCGGGCTAGATTTGCCCAGAAGTTGCCCTAGACTTGCTAGAAAGTGCTCATGCATGAGTTTTTGATAAAGTTAGTAGCCTTTTTTGAAGACGTTGAACATAAAGTGCTCTTTTGGCTGGTTGATAGATGAATTACCTCCATTCTAATCATTATGGTTTTACCTTGCAGTTGAAAACACTGACTACCATGCTTCCTGTGCTTTATTGTTACTATGCGATTGAAAAATATATAATGTAACGTTTTATTGTGAAGAATTGCTTGAATATTTGTTCATATTATGTTTTAGAACGAACGGTTTGACTATTAAATGATAGCATTATCATTGGAAAATTGTAGTTGTTTTACTTCACCTACAATTAGGCTTGTGAAGGTTAAGGAACTTAAGTTACTTAGAAGTTACTTATCTTAAAATTTCTATTGTTCCAGATAAATCGTGTTGACGAGGCAGCTGGAGGAGTAGCTATCTACATATACAACCATAAATGTAAGTTTTTTTACATTTCATCAATTTCCTTAGCTCATAAATAACTTTTTAAGGCGCACGTGAATTAAATAACAATACGCTTAAAATTTCTTTATAAAATACTTGTAGGAAATGAGGTAATGTGAGTATTTCTCAAATTACTAAAAAGGTATTTTCAAAGAGAAGGAATAGGTGGCAATGCAAGAAACTAAGCTGTTTTGAAACATAGATTGCGAAAATTCAGACTCCCTTCAATCTTTCATGATTGGACAGTATCTAATAACAATAAAGTCAGAAAAATTCCTATTTTTACCACTTATATTCGACACTCTGGTCCTTGAAGTCAGATTTAGCTATATTATTACTATCCTTGCTGACTAACAGTTATTTTGTCGTTCATATACCGGGTGACCCACCGAAAACTTACCACCAGAAATCAAGCAACAGATGTTGCTGTTTTGGGTCACGTTAGAATAGATCCTACCCTCAGTACAAGGAAATTTCCCAATATTTTATATGTTTCGCGTACCAGCATCCAACGATTACTTAAAAAATATAAATTACTTCCCCACAAGGTACACCTAGTTCAGTATTTAAATGATATCTCAAACTGTTAAAATAAATTTTCGACGAAATTCTTTTTAAAAGCATCAGAGTCTGTATTACAACCCTTAAAATAATTGAATGGTTTCTATAAAAGCGCGTCAGTTTAAAAAAACTACCTTTCATTCTCTAACGTCTTTAACTTAAACGAATTCCCTCGTATCGAAAGAGAAAAGTCCCGGCTCCCGATCCTTCGGAAAAGAAACTTCAAAAACTGATTCCCCTCCATTGTTCCAATATTTCGACCTAAACCCAATCAGTTTGAAATTCTCAAGGTGTATGAGAACAAATTACATTATTGAAAACGTAAAATGAGAAGTTCAAAGGGAGAGAACGAGCCGGAAAGAGAAAGAGAGCGAGAGAGAGAGAGAGAGAGAGAGAGACTGTTGATCCCGATCTGGCATTCAGGTTGTGTAACGGTTCCCGTATCAAGTCCAGATCCTTTGTATCGTCCACGTCGGGAGCAGACTTTTCCCGCATTCCCTTCTATTGACACAAGCCGCAAACTTATCTTGTTGGGTTGTGTCCCGGTCTATTCATGCGATTGTCGAGGTCCTCGGGATGATTCCCGGGGCTCCCACCCCCTACACGCACGCATACGCGTATGATTTAGCTTTTTCATACTTTTGGATGAATTCGTGGCGGATTTAGTGGAGATCTAACTCGTAATCCAATTACTTTTAGTTGAGAACTCGGAGAAGTTGCCGCACACTGAAGGGAGTTGGGAAATATTTTTTTAGTAGTAGTAGGCATTGTAGGGGGGATATTTCTATGTTGTTGATTTCATACTGATTACTAAAGTGCGGGAAATTTGTAATGCGTATTTCTTGCAACTTCTGCAAGAAATACCTGAAAATATCTAGAGCGGAAATTTACAAAATTTTTGCACGAGATGCGCATTTTTCCATTGTTTCGAATATTTTTCCAAAATTCTAAGACAAAGGGTTAAAACATGAAGAAAACTTACTATGCCAAAGTATGAAATTGCAAGATGTCGAATTTACATCATGCAAGTTTCATCATACTCCTCATAAACCAAAGGTATCTGGAAAATTTCGAATTTTAACAAAGCATGTACTTATGTAATGTTTCATAAAATATTTTCATAAACATTTCATAAAATTTTGAGTATATGTTCACTGACAAGCATTGTTGCTTAATAATCTTGAAGGACATATAAGCTCAAACAATTTTTGTAAAAAAATATCAAATGACAGAGAAATTTAATATAATCGACGCTTTGATATTGTCTCTCCATATTTTCCTATACTAATGATATACCCCCCCATGTTATTTTAAATGAGAAGTACTTTGTTATTGCATAACTGATTTCGCCTGTTAATCATAGACCGTTCCCCGTGTCTCCCATTTATCGAAAAGGATATTCTAATGTTCAAACCCTTTCGCAAAGGTTTTCTAGATTTTTCTCAAAAATAACCCTTTCGTGTTCACACCGTATCCGGACGGGGGCGAGTACAAGACGTTTTCGGATTTCTTCCTTTCCTGATCGCAATCTGAAATGGAAGGTTCAAATCCGTTATCTCCATATAACACTTAAGGCCCGTGAAGTTAATATGCACGCCACCTTGATAACGTTTAGATTGTATCGAGACGTAAATTCGAACCGGACCCGATAATTCCTCTTCGTGCTGAAGTAACCCAAGTGTAATAATTAATTCTGAACCTATTTATATTCGTAGGGATTAGGGAAAGTGGCAGGGTTCTTATTTTGTATTAGAATCATGGAGTGGCGTTGTATGGTCACTTTTGTGTGATAGTAAACTCATTAATATTTCGTGGCATTTGATCTAACACTGATAAAATTTACCTTGATGCATATGTATATATGCAAGTAAAGAATCGCCCAAGCAACAGAGACTGTACGCATATACTAGCGCTGGTGTGTACTTTCACCCTCTGGTGGATGCCACCAGTTCTCGGAATACCAATTAGAACTCTCAAAATTATACACACAAATGCACAAAGGGTTGAATTGTAAACAAAAATTACTTTTCGATAAATACTATTTTTCGAGTTAATTTTTCTCCTCAAAAATGCATGGTCTAGAGCTCTTTTTCATGAGAACCCTGTTTTAATAAAGAAAAATTATCAAGAGCACAAATGGAGCTTGTAAAACAACAAATAGACTTTTTTCCATCATTTCTGTAGAAGCAATAAAAACAGAGCTTACATGTTACTTCAATAAAAATTGAATTCTGAACACTCAACGTTAAATGATGTAAACAGTATGAATTGTTTGTGAAACAACAACAAAATTTAGCACAGAGATGGAAACGTCAGACGTTCACACAGAGAGAAAAAAGAACAACACAGATTAAAAACTACGAACAAACCTATTGATAACTCAAATTACGTTGTGCACCGAATAAAAATCCGGCGATGCCCGGAACTAATTCGTAGTCACGTTTGCGCCGTGGTATGAATTCAGTTTTTGTTCTAATTTGCCTACGAAAGAACACCTCGTAGTACAATACATTTCTCCGTTTCTCTCTGAAGGCTTGGTACTGGTTCATTTGTCGTATATGCAAAAATTTCCATGTTTACGCTTACATAATAAAGACCATAAAAACACGAAACCGGAGCGAACGGTTTTTTTTAAAGAGGGACCCGCCTCCAAATGGCATGCAACTTACGTTTGACACACATTTCCACTCTTGTTAGTGATTTATTCGGAAATTATAATAGTTATCGCTGCTGTAAAGGGATATCGACGTCAACTCACTTAATGGCGGCCCGTTAAAATTTCCCCGAGGAGTACCAATTATTATCAAACGTGTGGTAATTGGGGCGAAACAGGTGAAATCAATTGTTTGCCCCTGGAAATAACGCAACACAAACGTGAAGCTATACTAATTGGATAAGTGTTTGTCATACCATTACTAGACAAGTAACATCAGTAGGTATTTCGCTACTAAATATTTTACCGAATTGGGAATTAAATCCACAGACGTCGAGTCAGATGTATATCAATGAACAACGAAGCATCCCGGTAGTTTCAATCTCAAACTACCTTTAAAATTTATTAGCTCTCCAAGCGATAGGCATTTCAATCCACCTCCCTATGTGATAGTAATGATCCAATAAGCCAGAAACATTCGAATGCTTTACCCTCCGACTCGCAATCTCGAGGCGGGATATCTGCTACCATGTGTGAAAATTGGAACAGTCACGTCGTACATTAAAACACATTCAACTTGTCATTCACAATTTTCAATATTGTTAATGTTTAATGCCTTGTTTGTAATTCGACTGAAGTGTCTCGCGCTAAAATAAGATCGTAATTCTTAGGTAAACGCTGGCACCATCAAACTCAAACGAAACGCAGCCAATTCACTAGCTACACAACTTCGAAGAGTTAAAGTATTGAAGTGCACGGAGAAACATTTTCCTTACATAACTCATTAAATTTAATGCCTGCATAAAGGATTGTTTTACACAAAGTGCATTCACATTTCAACATGTATTCCCCTAAGAACACCAGTGTTACATTTACTTTATTAGTCTTGTTTGGTTCTGAGTAATATTTCATAGACAAAACAACTCCCTAGGCGTGTGTGCGTTTGTGTGTGAGGAAAGTGCTTTCCAAGTGTCTTTAACACAAAAAGTGTTTCGAGTGTATCTGGGATCGCCTGGAGAACTTGGTATAATATCCTCAGGAGCTTCTATAATGCTTTTGAAATAAATGAAAAGTGAATGTAACATTACCAAACACAGCACACCATTACCATTATTGCGTTAACAAAAGTTTCCTCCACAATTAATGCGCTTATATAAATTACATGTTGCATTTTACTATTTCTTACCTTAATTGCAGCAGATCTAGTCCAGAGTTAGCTCACTATTAATTTCTCTTATCTCGTGTAGAAATCTCTGTGTCAGCCAGGGATCTGCGGCTTATCCAACCACCAGTAATTTATTAGTTCTCTGGCAGATTTCAACAATTATAGCAATAATCGCGCAACATCTCATTGTTGCTGCAATAATTAAAAAGGAGTAAAAGCGATAATTTGCCTTCCGAGGAGAGGATCGCACGTTAAAAAAAAATAATAGATACGTGTTGCGCACCTTTGTTTGGTCGAGACTAACGAGTTTAAATGCATTTTCTGTTTGCAAGGTGATTAACTCGAAGTGACATGTTAATATATGGCTTTTTTACATTTCGAAAATGATGACTTAGTTGTAAGGGATATAGAAAGAGAAGTGTGTTTTTTACACTTTTTCACGCTAAAATCACATGATGCTGCATGCACGTTAATGCTTTTGTTTGGAGAAAATCGATAATACTTAATTATTTTAATATTGCCATCAAACAATTACCATAGCGATTTCCGATATAATAATAGTCCTTGTCCACTTTGTGTACATTCGTAATTCTGTTTATTTCTCGTAATGAAATGAATTTGTGTTAATGCCTATGAAACTCAATTCGTATTTTGTGAAATTACTCATGTATTTGTTTGATAATATCATTGATATAATATTTGCGCTTGTAATTGATTTGTTCAATATTTATGATCTCTTCGTTACGATGTGTCATCGATATGTCATCGATTTAAATCGTGACATTTTGTTAAAACTAAAAGGACAATTCCTATTCTGTTTAATTTCGTAGCTTCCTAAAGTTCCTTAGATCAGGTAATTATGTGAAATGGTAAGACCGTGATGAAGTGCAAGTTATCCTGTTTAGGAAATAAAAGTTTTCAGAAAAATGAAATTTATTAAATCAATGCTTGCCTGGTTGCAAAAGTCCTACGGAAGTCCTGTGGGCGTTTCAGGGGTATTCAAGCATGTTTACAAGTTAATGTAAGGATAATTTAGTTATGTTTGTTTACATCAATTGCCACATTGCTAATAGTGTATCGTATAATAAATAAGTTACCAAAATTATTAACACCAGACATTTATCTAATGCCATAATACTATTCGAAGGAATGCCTTTTGGATCGTTGAATGATTTAAGCAAACCTTGCGCCTTCGGCGCTCAAAGGCGAATAAAAGAAAATGCATCTCATGAAGTACTCGCTTGCATCAGCCGTATTGGTTTTATTGGGACGAAATATTTCTTAAGAGCTTAGCAGCCTCGTCTTCCACCTGAGTTATAAATTATTTTTGCAAACAACTCGAATTTTTACACGAAACCAGTTCCGAAAAGAGACCAGTGGACAAATAAACGTACCATACTTACATGCGTCCCATACTTTGATACATTCAGTTCAGATTACGTAGATTTATCGCCTGGTGGTTGCTCGTAAATAAGATTTAACTTACACATTCTTTGGTACCCGCTTTCTTCTGTTTCTAGGTTCGCAGTAGTTACTTCGATTGTAATTATTATATATTGTAAATTGAATGTGAGTACACGACCGAAGGGGTTTAGGTATGATTTATGAAAACGCACTTATTGTCTCTGGACCCAAGTGAACTTCGTTTGATGTCATTAGCGTCCGGTCTCAGATTTATAGGTAACAGTAATGGATGTTCGGTTGGAAAATGTCAACGAGCTAGCTGGGGCATACGAGTCGGCTTACATGAAGGTTATTTAATTGCGAAATTTAAATGACAATTGCATTTTGATTAACGGGATCCCAATTGCTATTGACGAATTAATTAAACTATTGTCAGTTGTAACGACTAGCTTTATTTAAACGGAAATACCAACGGTTTCAACCAAGCGGAAGCTGTCAAATCGCTACTCACTGTCCAAGCGTCATAAATAATCCTAAGAACACACCTTATTGCTTTTATCGCCGTATTCCATGACAAAATTATTCAAAGTCTTCTATTAAATTCCTCAACTGTCTTATGACCACGCATGATCCTTTTAACAAACGACCTGCCGGTAAGTTTAAAGATCCTCGCTGCCTACTCGTCCAACTAGAGCACTTCGCCCGCAAAGCCTCATTACCTTAAGTGGTAAAGTCTCGACTTTTATGAATACATCGCATCTTAAAGTATAAATTACTCCTCTTTGTTCTACGCTTTTGTTAAAAATGGTAGTTATGTCCAGGGCTCTGTTTCGTCCCACATACTCTTAATTGCTATAAATAAAAGATGTGACTATTCGTGTACGGTAACTTAAAAGATTTAGGTCTTCTTGAAACATGAGGAGCCTGCTCGAAGGACAATACAAATAGTTTCGTATTGTGCGGACGGAAATTGTTTTACATCAAACCTTAAATTTACTGTAAAACTGTAAATTTAACTCACTGAAATTTTTACTGAGGTTGTATGTGTAAATGCGCCATCGACTTGTTTGCTTCGAGTCAGAGTAATTTCATTATTAAAATTTGCTCGAGCACAAAGCACTGCGCATTACAGTTTTGCTTTAACGTCGATCCAATACGTCCATTATCCGAGTCGAGCGATCTGTCAATTTATCAATTATTGTTTGCAGCAATATTTGTCAAATGGATATTACGGTGATAATTCGTACGCAACGCTTGCATAGGAAATCGATGAAACGTACGTTTTGATTAATAAATTGTAAAGTCCAAATGCGAACAAGGAACCAAATTAAATATCAGCTAGCTATTATCGCAGGTCACTAATGAGCTACTAATCTGACTGCTTAATAAATCATATCAGACAACACAAAGACGTGTATTATTAACAGTTCCTTCCTACTACTGTTAAGTAATCCAATGTCACTCCTCGAGGACCTAATTAGTTTTTTATATCGATTTATTGGCAGCCCACTTCGATCTGGGCTTTGATTAAATATTACCATTTTACTAACTCGCAATCAATACAATCAGACAAGTCAAGTACGTTTCACAATATCATGGATACAGGATACGAATGTATAACCGAAAATATACTCGATCAATTACAATCTCGATTTGAAAGCGACGATCGCGCCTCTCGATCAGCTAAGATTGTTTGTATGATTAATTTTTTATAATCAGTTTACTTTCGATTTTTCGATTCACTTTCGACTCCCAAAGCGTACTTTAATTATTATCTCTTTCGGTATAAACACCTGCAGCAAACTGTTCGTGCGGCAGCCGGGTATGAGGTAAACCCGTAATTAATGTTTTATATAATACCTGTACCTTCAATAAGAAATATTAATAATTGTAATTGATATGTGGATGAATTGCGGTTTCATTCAAGTTCGCAATTAAGTTTTTAAAATACGTTGCGTAAGCCAGACTGCTAATTTCGAAAGTAAATATTAGATTTCGTAATAAGGAATTTAATAGGTTTATAATTGTCTGAACAACACAACGGACATGAATCGTTTCGAATTAATTCATTTTTAATTGATACCTTTATGCATAAAAAAGATTAATTCGTTTAGATCAACAAAATGACATGGGGCTTTTACTAATCGTAAGTGTTTCATTCAATTTTTTTTTCATGCTTACATTCATATTTCCCACTCGGAAAATAATTCATACGAATTGACATGAATAACCAACATTCAACAAAGGCCAGAGCTAATAAAGCGTCTCGGTCGGATGCAGGTAGAAAAACAATTGGCTTTTTGTTTTCTTTTATTAATTAAGGCCTACATTAATCAACTAACAGACGTCCGCTAAAGTTTTTGATGCAGTGCAAGATTATAAAAGTTACTGGGGATATGAAGAAGCTTAAAATGTAACTGAGACACTCAGGAACGGACTCCACGTTTTTTGTTGCACGGGCATAAAGTTTAATAATCATGTTATAGATGTTAAAGTGCAAAATTTGATCATATACTTAGACTTGCATACATCAATCATATACATCAGCACGTTATTACTTCGATTATTAATGAGAAGGAAAATGATTGAGCTACTGGTGTTGCGATTGTTGTTAGATGATTTTCTACCTACTGAAATAAACCTATTAAAATATAATATTAGCATGCAATTTTAGAAAAGTCAACGCCTTGAAACATTAGCTGAGGTATTTTTATTTCTCAAACAACTTTTTGTTCCAAGTGTAAGAAAAGGCTGGGAAAATGGGGTTTGTTCTTTTATCTACTATTTAGGGATTATTACATACCTTCTTTGCGGCCAAATAACCACTATTTGGTCATTCATAAATTGCCTTTACTCAACACTCCTCGCGTCCTCAGAAAGCCCAAGCATGTGAAGTCCACGAATTTTCGAAAAATTACTTTTTACGAAACTTTGACGTCTATTTATGATGTCATATGATATCATTGCTTTATCATCACGTTCATCAGGTGGTTTTATTCTAATTTTTATGACGTGCTATTTAATATTATTTGTTGTAACGTTTTTCATCCGTATCATCCATTTTATTCTTTGATATTTAATAGTAATAATTTGTATTCAATGTAATATTGTGTTATTATTGTTATTTAGCATTATGCATTTTCATTCACAAACATTTAATGTCATATATGGGGTCCTGTAAGTAATATTCAATAGTTAAGGCGCGAATAGATACAATGAAAATATGCAGAAAAATTAATTTAAACATTGATACTGTAGCGAATGCCCCGTATAGGTCGTTGTTATGGGAAAACAAGAGTTGTTTATGTAATTGTGAATTGTAAATACTGACGTCAGTGTAGTACAAAATCTCTGTGTGTAGGGACTGTTGTGGTTTTGGAAGAGCTGAATCTGTTTGTATAAGAAACCGCTACAAATTTGGGGGCTCGTCCGGGATTTGGTGAACCGAAGTAGCGGAAAAATTTTGGTGGACCTGGGATGGCGTACAGAAGTGATGGCGATGGCACGCGGCGGAGCGGCGAGGAGTGCAGTCTGTGCGGCGTTATGGAGTTGTTGAGCGGCTGGCGCGACTCGAGATTCCACAGGACTTACAGCTAAGTTAAATTTAGGAAAACACTCGAATGGATTGACTGCGTGCGGCTGGCGCGTGTGGCCCGTTTGAGTGCTACACTCACATTTGTAACTCATATTGGGAGACGGGCGCTGTTCATCTTTAGTACAAGAATTGGTGATAGTTGACCACTGGGTTGTGCGTCTGGAACCATGAAGCAGTTGCTGGGGATTTCAGTAACTGCAGGAGCAGCGGAGGATTTCAAGAGACAGGTCCCTCTTCTACCTGGAGCATTGGATGGGATTGGTCATTCCTGGTGTCTCTGATGGTCAGAAGTAGGATTGGCCTGCTTGGAGGATTTCAAGAGACAGGTCCCTCTTCTACCTGGAGCATTGGATGGGATTGGTCATCCCTGGTGTCTTTCATGGTCAGAAAGAGGATTGGCCTGCTTGATTTCGATTTGCTGCTGACGAATTTTTGTACAGGATTTGCAGTCCAACCCGCTCAATGGAGTTAATCAAATGGATTTGGCAAGGATCAGGCGGAATCTCTGAAGAAGGGGAGAAGCCGTAGCAGTAGCAGCAGTAGCAGCAGTAGCAGTAGCCGTAGCTGTAGCAGTAGCAGTAACCGTAACCGTAGCATTAGCAGTAGCAGTAGCCGTAGCAGTGGCAAAAGCCATAGCTGTAGCAGTAGCAGCAGTAGCAGTAGTAGTAGCCGTAACCATAGCAGTAGCAGCAGTAGCAGTAGCCGTAACAGTAGCGGTAGCCGTAGCCGTAGCAGGAGCAGTAGCAGTTGCAGTAGCAGTAGCTGTAGCAGTAGCCGTAGCAGTAGCAGTAGCAGTAGCAGTTGCAGTAGCAGTAGCTGTAGCAGTAGCCGTAGCAGTAGCAGTAGTAGCAGCAGTAGCAGTAGCCGTAACCGTAGCAGTAGCCGTAGCCGAAGCAGGAACAGTAGCAGTTGCAGTAGCAGTAGCTGTAGCAGTACCCGTAGCAGTAGCAGTTCGCTGATATGGACTGCTGTGGAAGTAGATCGTCCGAGGGTCGAGGGCGACCCTGAAGACGGGGAGGGATAGTGTAGCGAATGCCCCGTATAGGTCGTTGTTATGGGAAAACAAGAGTTGTTTATGTAATTGTGAATTGTAAATACTGACGTCAGTGTAGTACAAAATCTCTGTGTGTAGGGACTGTTGTGGTTTTGGAAGAGCTGAATCTGTTTGTATAAGAAACCGCTACAATACAAAACTGCTTCGCTAGGGAATAACAACTGGATTTTTTCTATTATCTACTTAACAGATAATACAATGAACATGAAATTTAGTGTATAGGAGTTTTTGGCGAAGCAAATCGTTGTGTGGTATTAAAAATAAGGTCGGAAAAACATTGTGTGTGCATAGGGATATCCTTTCATGGAAAGCTGCATATCTTCGTTGTGTTAAGGATATAACTAGACGCATTCTTATTTAAAAAAGTTACTCTTACTTAAAATCAGTAGATTAACTTTAAAATAATTTTGCTATTTAATCACGTCATAATAATGAGCGCATTCGCCATTTTATAGGCCTCAAATTTAAAGCATAGTAATTGGTACTTATTACTAAGTGATGCGATGCACTACTTTTATACAACGAATCCAATTGACAAAATTACAGTCAAGCTCATTTATTTCAATAAATATTTACAACCATAATAATCTGCAATATGTATTTTTTAAATGTATTTAGAATTATATACCCTATACAAAATAAGTCTTCTTGAATAGCCATTTTACTGATGGTAATAATTTTTTTTTAATTTTGCACTATTTTTTATAACATTAACTACTTTTTTGGCGATATTACAGCACCGTAACGGATATGTACCAATCGCCAGTGGGTAATTGTAATTGATACATCTTACAATCACTGTATATTTGTTTGCTTATCATGTGTAGAAGTTGTTTATGTATAATATGACAGTATTACCATACGCAGGGCTATTCAACCAAACAATCAACATGATTCAAGCCGGTTGAAATCTCATGTTCCTTCTGCCTACTTAAGACATATTGATCCACTTAAAGTTGAGATTTTCTTTCGACTAATACATTCAATTTCACACTCCACTCATGTGGGCAAATATTCACTTCTAATGGAATTGATACACTTTCGGTTTCTTCTCGAGAAACTTTCCCAGTACACACCTGACCCTCGTGTTACACATGAAGAGCCGGTATTTGTGGTAGAACCGGTCCGCGTAACATGTGCTCGACTTTCACTATTGTTGTAAGGTCGTATCGGTAACGAATCCTCTCTCGCGGTTCCTTCGACGATACGTCTTCCATCGATGACATTTTATGGATATTTGATATTTGCTGAAATTACACCGCGCTGACAGCGAGAATATTTAACGGTGAAATGAGCGAAAATTCTCTTGTGAAGCTCCATCATTTCTGCCTTTTCGGCATTGCCCATATTGTTAGCAACATTGTTGAGGAGCTATTATTCATCATTTAAGTCATTAAGGTACCATTGTTAAACAATCCTTATTGGATGGAGTCTCCCACCTACATGGAAGGTACTACCAGGTACATAATCCTGGATCGAAATAAAATTTAAAATTTCATTCCGCAACCAAAGGTCTTTGTTTCACTGATAGCATGACTATATCGAGGCCGATGGTTATCTTATATATTTTCTCTTGCCATTTACATTTAGATTATCATGGATTGTTCAGACTAACAAGAGCTTGTGGAATACTTTTTAATTGGACATTGCCCCAAATATTACTGAATTTGGAAATAAAATTGACGTAGTGACATTCATTAATCTACCCATAAAAAAAAGCAATAACAGTGAAATAAATCACCTGAAGATCACAACTTTCATCTAGTAACATGATACTAACACCTTTTTAAGTAGCTTATTCAGCGTTTACCCATTACAGTTACGTACTCAGATATTTCTTTTGTCTGGACATTTCCAGAGAAATCTGTCCATGTCATCAAAGTTTATTAAAATCTAAGTCGTATACTCCAACCTTACTACTAATGCGTACAATGTAGTAACTAAGTAATAATTAAATTATTTAAGTGAAACAGTTTTCGCTTGTTGCTTGTATCATTAAGTTGGCTAAAATGGAACCCGCTGGAAAGTAACAGGAGATATCGATCCCGAAGTAGGAAATTATTAAATTAATGTTACCTGCATCCATAAATATTATGTCAAAATTGAATCAATATTTTGGTTTTTTTCCATCTACATTTACACATTTCAATGTTAAATGTGAATTATAGTTACCAAACAAAATTATTGCTTGCTCATACGCTCTTGTGTTTAATTAAAAAATTGGATATTAAATTACTAGGTGTATGTAATAAATTATTGCACGACGATTATTATTTTCTGAATAGGTAGCAGTGAGGCAGGCTATTTTAGAGATCATTAAATAGTGCGCGCGTATAAATTATTTACGATTTACCGAACCGAATAAACGTAAATTAACTTTTTTAATTTATTCTATATAAAGCAAAACAGCAACGTATAAAGCTACATTGAGCGATTACTAATAAAGCCTCGACAAAAAACCGATCAATCACCCGCAATCGATAAAAACTTATGTCTGTATCCGTGTGACAAATTACTGGAATTATTTCAACAATTACATAATCCGCCCGAGGTGGGACTTGCAATTAACCTATTAAATTGATATCATTTCTAATGTTAATTACCCGCCCGCCCATTTGACAATCTGATTGTAGATTGAAACGAGAGATCGTAAGCTGTTGTGCGTATCGCATGCACCAAAATCCTGTCCGTGATTCCACGGGCTGATAGTGAATATTTGAAAATGAAAGGGTAATAAGAGATCGGTATCGATGGCGAACGTAGTCCGATCGAATTAAACGTGCCGTTCACGCGAATCGTGGAAAAATTGGGGAATGCGGAGGAATTTTTCAAGCGCGGTACTTCGAGTGTATCGCCGTTACGTTTTGAATTTTCCCAAATATTTGTTCATATCGGTGCACTTTTACGTATCGTAGTGATTACTCGGCGTTGCCCGAGTAGTTATTTTTAGTAAACTTCCATATTTTGTAGAATATTTCTGCAAATTTTACATTTACAACTAAGCTTTACAACGATAATAAAATGTACTGAATAAGACATCATTTCATAAGAGAGATAATTAATATTTTCTGACGAAGTGTCAGACGAGAATATGAGTAAGGGTTTAGAAATGGAGAGCACATTATACAATGTGGAGATTGTTAAATTATGGAAATTTGGACATTTGTCATGATTATAGCGAAATCTGTTAGGTGCACACGTAGTTTAAAAAGTATGTTACTAAATGTAGTAATAAAATGGTAAAAATGAAAGACAACAAACACATAGTTCGAACGTACGTAGTATTGTCACTATTTATTTTACAAAAAATACGTTCTGGGCTTCGGCTAATAGGAAGTAAATTCTAAACGTGACTGTATTTATATCGTCCTAGGTTCCTCTTTTATGCTCCATTTTATTTTTTCCGCCATTGTTTGCCCCACTACCATAAATATTCTCAAAGGCATTTTCAATATAACCAGCGAAGAGTAATCAGATGACTAACATGGTCTAATGGGTACTATGAAATTAATCTTTGTAATATTAGTAGTGAAATTAGTAGCTTAGTTCGGTTCTGCACCCACAATTCGAACATAACCTCACTTTTGTAACGTCGGGACGGTTTCCGCTCGTGATACATGAAATTCTCATGTTTCAAGAGAGATAAAAGATGTGATAAGGGAAAACGAAAATGAGGGAGCAATCTCTGCTGTCAATAACTTGAATATTTTGAAGTTCTCTATTCACCATTAGTTAACGCCACTGTAATATCTGTCAACAAATGTACGATAGCAGTCGACAAGTAGTATTTTAGATTTTTGGGCCCTCTCGCCGCCCAGGATATATTTTCGATCCAAATTGGCCGAATTTAGTTCAGATCCGTCAAGGCACGGCGGGGCCTTTGCGAAACATACCGTATAACACCAATTTTGTAAATATACTCATATAAAAATATGGAATATAAATTATTTAATTTGCAAGTCCTTTATTAAGGCCTGTGCGAAATACTGTGAAAATCTACTGCGACAGGACTGCTTCGGTGCACAAAGAGTCATTATTTCTTCACTTTGAAGCTGTTGCAGCCCTTACCGAAACAGCAAAGACCTTAAAAGCATCCGAGGCCAAATTTTAACGTAGCTGGCAGGTTGACACTGCATTCACTTCTCTCATTTCTTTTCCATCTTCACTTCCTAATTTGATTTACGAAGAGACGCAATCTGGGTCAAAGTTAAACAAGAGTTCCTTTTGTCAGGAATAATGCCTCATTGTACGGTGGAATTTAAAAATAATGTTGCGATGTACGTGGCCATTCATCATATTTTCGTATGACACCGTATCGTTTAGGGATAAATAATAGCCGTGATTCGAGGAAGGTTCATTTAACATTTCTAAACAATTACGTTGATGAAATGAGTAATAACGATGTAATATGAACTGGATGCTTTTCATTTAGAAAATTATCCACGAACGGTTCGAGAGGCGAACTGCTTCGATGTTTAGTGAAGTAAACTTGTAATAATTGATTGCTCGAAGGTACAAGCAGTTATTAATTTGCAAAAATGTGAGAAAAGGGTTATTTACCTAAAACAAGAGGTGATTATTAAAATCTGCAAAAATCAACAAAATTATTAAATAATAATTACCGTCTAACAAGAATTGAAGGCATGTCAAATTTATTGCAATTTCCTGTCACCTACGCATTTAAAATTTATAGAGTATTCTATTTCCAAAAATAGTAGGATACCTATCGGTCTCGTAAAGTGTACATACATAATTTATTCCCTTCCCAGGCTTATTAAAACACTAGAAAATCTAGGTCAGCGGTTGCGCCGCTATACTTGAATCGTGTTGCTGTTCCAGTTATCAATGCATCAAGACATGGAAACAAAGCGAACCATAACTCCCCTTTTATTCTTGCGATTCTGTCATCTGAAAGATAATAAGCGAAATCGCTCGACTTAAAACGTAGACTATCTCGATCACGGCAGCGGAATTCCTGGTTATCTATCATCGTTTGCGGGAATTATTTATTAGTCAGGATATTTTATGTAATTTGCTAATTTCGCAATAACTCATTGTTGTTAACGAACCGTACTGCATGGCATATGGATGGGTTTGGAAAAGAGTTGATATCTGTAAATGGTGCAGTTAAATAAATTATTACTACGAATCATAATAAAAATGACTATGAGTGTCAGGTTACGGTTAAGTGTTTTTTTTTTAAAAACTTCGTCTGTTTGGAGAAAAAAGACGGATTTTGAAGTTCATGTGTTGAGTTCATATAAATCTCGAAGCCACCGCCTCAGATCGAACTAAGTGTATACGTTTTATTATTATTATTACATTTAGACACATATTTTTTTTAGTAAATGTTACTTAAAGAAAACGTTAATTGGAAATGTATACATTTCTCTCTCGTCAAAGTACATAACCATTTATGTGTTTCCAAATTATGCAGACCATTTTTTTAAAGGTGTAAACCTAAAAAAATACTAAGGGGTGGATTCCAGAATATACCTGGAACATACATACATACACCCATCTCATTTCATATATTCCATGAAATTGTGAACATTGCCCTTATTGTCCTTTGTTTAAATAACAATCCACTCTCCTGGCAACCCATTCCAAACCTTCAGCTTTAGCGTCAGACGATCCATAATTTTAGAGCTGCCGCTACACGCTTTAAAAGAGTACCTATTATAGTGAGAGCGATAGTGTGAATGACTTACTTCTTTGACGGCATATGCGGAAGGAGGTCTCCATTATTATAACGTTCCTCCTTCAAGTAATCGATCAAGGACCTTTACATTATGTTGCTGTTACGTTTTTTGGCATATTAGTTGCATACTCAGTCCTTCAATCACAAATACGCTCTTAAAGGAACTGTTGACACACTAATCAGGTTTTCCAAACGTAGGTTAATATCGACGAAATGAGCTAGCAAAGATATTCAGATGTCAAAATCAGACGCCAGTAGTCCGGTCAAACTTATAACAGTAACGATAACACCGGTCACCGTTACCAACATAAAACACGCGCCAGAATTCGAATACTCATATAACAATTGATGCCTACTACACTGGGCATATGTATGACTTCATCAGTTCACGTGCCAGAAGATTTGTTTGAGATGACTTGAATGTTGGTAATCTTTTGGTTACTCAAATGAGATAAATAGAACTTGTTGCTTCATGAGAGACTTATGTTCAAGATTCAAATTTAAAAAAAAATTAGGTGAAATTAAAGAATGCTGAAATTAAAGGACACTGACAAAGAATCCAGAAAAGTGGATAAACACCTATGGGAAATGATATAGCTATAGGAAAATAAGACTGAAATAGCTTAAACACGTTAGCCAAGACTCGTTTTTAACTGCGTTAACTGGATCAGATAGTGTTTTGGTGTGAGCCTTTTAAGACAGTTTAAAACTGGAATTGTAATTTAATAATTGGAAGTGTTTACACTTTTCTCTCGTCAAAGTACATGACTATTCATGTGTTTTCAAATTATGCAGTACTATTTTTTTAAAGGTTTACCTAGTACACCTACAAAGGAATACTAAGGGGTGGAGCTTAACGGTGATTTTAATTCTTAAAACCTAATGATTACCTTGATTTCTATTTAGTGGTGGAGCTAACACTAGCAAATTCCAATAAATATTATAGCAAATCATGCCAACTCTTCATTTCTTACGATCAGGCCAAATTCGCTTTGAATTTTCTTCATCACGTTCCATAAACCAAATCTTCCCCATTTCTAAACAGTTTTGCTTGTGGTATTACTAAATTTTATTCAATTTCGTTATGACATCGCGATGACAATTCACTTACACAACAATCCTAATAAAAAAAATAAACTATGCGTCGCACGGAATTGCTTGTACGTTTCGCAACATCTCCGGCGCTGAATTATTGATTAAATTTCGGTAAAAGGAACACTGAAAGTTCAAAAGTACTTTGCATTCAGCGTGAAATTAAAAATCACCGGGCTCGGTTCTTTTGAATAAAAATAATAATAATTGTTTGCATTCTTTTGTTACTGTACGTGGGTCGGTTAATTGCGTATGGAAAGTAAGTCGGCGTTATTATGCAAAACGTTTCGTAAACAGAAAGTAAGTACTCTGGTACGTGCTCGTATGTAAATAATTCATTTGACAATTGGGAAGTTTTGAAATATATTTCGACATAATAGTAATTTTGGGTTCAGTAATTACGTGCATGTTTAATACTAAGTTAGGACTAACAGAAAAAATACAGATTTATTTAAATTACTAATCATAATGCATAGTTTCTGAATTAGTATTAGTTTTTCTACATACAACTTGTGGCCCTCCAGTTTTTTCCTTGAAAACTCCCACGTTCACAATAATAAACGCTATCACATCAGATCTCATGCATCGTCTAATTTGTTTTCGCTTGAAAACTTCCTGGTACTATCTAACGTGAAACGCAATTATTCCACCACAATTAATACGCTAGAAATATTCCTCATATAAAAATAAAGCTCGACTTTGGTATTTTAATAAATATCCTCCACTTGTCAAAAGCGTCGTACCGCATAATTTCCGCGCAAATAGTTGTCGACATTTTCTTACGTTAATCTTAGAGATAAGCCATTAAAAATGATACGCATTTGCATAAGTGTATATTGTTAATATACGTACTGTCATGTAGTAAATATGTACCTTTATATCTTTGGATTGTTATTAAATCCCGCAATTTTCGTCTGATACTGGTATGTCGACTAATGACGGAATAGTGCTCGAGTTCTCAGGACTACAAGTTACGTACTTAGGGGTAATAATAGTATTGCAATTCCACTCTACTTCTCATCATATTGAGGGTAATTAGCACGTTGTAGCTCTCAGCTTTAAAGGAATTTTCGAAATTTTGCCAGCTTGAAACGGAAGGCAGGCAGCAATGGCGTAGCGTAGGCCTGAGTATATCTCGTATCAAAATTTTTTAGTTAAGCCCTTCTGCAGAAAATTTAGGGAGATATTGGGATAAGTAATATATGATACGTTAGCCTGGTGTGGCCAACAAGAAAATATAACTGTTTTAATCCTTACTATTCACCTCAAAAAATTTTCACTTTGAATAATGTGCCAATTACCAGCTAAAAGGAGCATCATGGATATCTTCAATGAAACTAGGTTAGTAGTGGTATAGGGCAGCCAATGACATAGTGACAAAATTCCAAACGACTTTTAGACTTACAATAATCTAAATATTAAGTAATAGTTATTATTTTGTTGTATAACTTTTTTCATTGATAACGTTATTTGACACAAAAAGATTTAAAACAGAATGCATCTACTGGTTCGAACAAAAATTTCTAGTAAACAGATCTTAACTAGAGTTATTAATTTTTAAAGTCAGGATGAAAAAGAAAAAAGTTAGTGATATAGTTTACTGAAAACATAAATCTGTCAATCATAAATCAGCTCTATAGAAGCATGATCGCTTTTTCACAAGCTTAACAGAATATTTTTTCACCAACAACAACACCAACACCAACAAGACGAAGAGCATCGTGGACCTCGTGGAGGATTTTTAATCTTTAATGCCACAATATGAATGTATTATCAAATACATTGTTCTTACACTTAATACTTCTACATTCATATTTTTTCTATTCCTAAAAACTGAGTATTAACCACGATTATTTACTAGTTGCTTGCGCTACTATCCTACAACACTATTGTTTGCACTATGTAAGCCATATAAGTATATTATTACCTACAACTTTACGTCAGTAGCTTCAAACAATATAGATATAAGTAACAATAGTTACATACCATTGCAATTCCAATCAGATAACTTGATTTCATTAAGAAATAGCAACATTTTTGGTAAATTTCTTGAAACGACTCCTCCTTTTTAACCGTTCTTTCATAAACACCACAGGGATAAGGCTCTTTACCATGTGCTAATTTCTTAATAATTCATTGTACAGATAATCACAATGTGATCAATTGCATATGCACCGTTCATTTAAATCTACTTTTACTTTTCATCAGGGAATCAGGAAAATAAATTTAAGGTATCTAGACTGTGGAACAGCCCTTTGCAAGATACGAAAAACAATTATTCGACACCAGGGCATGTACATTATAACTCATTAGTTTTATGGCTGAACACTTTTCGAACAGTAATGCCATTTTCTAAATAATCGTAGTACTACTTAATATAGTGACATATTGATACATTGACTCCAAAAATTCCTAAATGAACTTATAAAAAAATTACACCAAATCACAACCAGACTTCTCTTGGAGGAAATTTGCTAGATCAGTCAGAATAATCTATACTTGTGGCAGAATCTTCCATTATTCTTTCGTATGGGATCACTTCTCAATAAAACTATGGAAGCATTTTACTAATTTTTAGTTTCATAGTCGGATCCCGTTAAGTCGAGTAACCTTGTACGGCTCATTCGGCGGTAGCTACGCTCCTGGCATGCAGTTCCGCCAGAGACTGCAGGTGCTTGGTTGTGTGCTCACCCATCAGTCCGGCCAACGACTGAACGTCTTAATTAGTTAGTTGTTCGAAACTTACAATACTTGGGTTTTTGTAGCTATAAACCTCGGCCTCCGCTCGGTAGATTTAAATTAAAAAAAATAAGGATAACGAAGGCTTTATAGAGTATTAACTTTCCCAACGAAGAGATTGTCTCTGCTAGATTCAAAGTACCAGGAGTATTTTAAATGGCATCTGCGCACCATTTAGGAATGGACGTAATTGCACATTTCAGCGAGTCTCGACTATAATTTTTTTATTACCACGAAGTCCTAAGCCTAAGCACTGGCAACGAAAAATGGAGGCCGTTCGACGCCTATTCAATTTATGGCCGTGATTCCTTAATCGATCAAGACGGTTTTTTCCACGCCGTGAGACATTTTCAGCTATAAAAATTTCAGCATGACACTGGTATTTCATAGATTACCAGGAACGTTCCTCTTAACGATCCTCGAATTCCACGTCGATAGCCGTCCGGCTCAAATGAATGATCGACCAAATGAAGACGTAAACGTTTATGACAACTTTCGTTATAATCATCATCTGTTTCGAATTACAAACTATCTCAGACATTAGCTCTTTGTCAATACCTGAAATGTCGGTAGGTATTGTATAAGCGGTTCGTTATGGGAAACCGACTTGGCATTAATAAAATGACTGATACGTTTTGATGTAAATTACAGATGGAACAATGGCTCGAATCGCCTTCGAATTTATGTTAAGGATCTTTACTTTCTATTCGCGCAGCAATGGACATTGATCCAGATTCGGGATCGTGTCAAAATCTGTCATACAAGTAAAACAGATTATTTACCGAATTAATCATATCGCAAATACGCCTGTTTAATATCCGTTATATTCGACAAATATATATCGACAACAGTTGTTTGTGGACTCTCAATTCCCAAGTATTGTTACCACATATGTTACACTTATCAGCACATGATCATACATACCAGATCACGGCACATAAATAATTGTTTAGGTGTACGTGAAATAAACACGAATGAAAATCTAACGGTTATTAAATGGAATTCAAAATTTCCAATAAGTTCGGTGAACTGATTTTGAAATGCACTGATCTCAATTTAGCAATTAAAAAAGTGTTGAAAGCAACTTGTTTAAAAAATAAAGTTGTTGGTCTTTCGTTTTCATGATGGTAAAACTTCTTATGGTGATTTAACGTAAAAACGTTACAGGCGCAGTGTATCCTTGCGAAATTCTAATGAAATACGTCACATCCCTTCGTAGATCTAAAAATATAAAAATCACCCTATACACGTTTCGCGTTGTTTTATTGCTCATACCAGTTGAGGTGCAAGTGTAAGAACAATCATATTTGAGCAACATTCAAAGTTCACATCTATTCACTTCATAACTATGCCCTTATCCGTACAATACCTAACGATACATATTTACGATTTTTAACCGACGATCCTGGCCCAACCGCCTCTAAATCAAATAGCTGTCGGCAGATTTACTTTTATTGTCCCCGTATGATCGTACGTCTAATATAATAGCTTCGGAAAAACCGCAACCGTTGACAAAATTGATTATGTACGCAGTTGTTCTAGGTTATGTGAACAACCCCGTTACAAAGCTGTAAGTTATAAATAGGTGACATTTATTGTAACAAACTCTAGCAGTGATTTTATACCGTACAGGAAGATAATGATGCAAGCGTGTTCTATAGTGGCGCATTCTGTATGATAGGTTTCGTATTTTTATTATTAATGAGTGAGTGTGTTTTGGGTTGTCCGATAAATATTATGAAACAATTCTCATGAAGGGAATGTTAGTTGATAAATCTTTACGAGTTCTAATTTGACTAAATCTTGTGGTGCCTTGAATTAGTTTATTTGTTCTTTCAGGCCTCAGTTCCTTTCATTTGTTGTCAATTTTTCTTCTTCTCCTTTACATATTACTGTTAACCCCAGATGCTTTTTCCTCTACTGGTTGTGTTGTGGTCCCTCCTGGGGATAAGTTTTGCAAGAAATATACTACTAGGAGTATGCTACCAGGAATATACCACTAAGAGTATGCTACTGTACTCGTATAATTATTTATTTAATAGGAAAATGTATTTTTACTAACCTAACATACATCGAATGTGTGTATGTGTATATGTGTATACGTGCGTGAGTGTGTCGCAACTGGCTATCAGTTATTAAATTATAAAATTTGTTTATCTACTCTAATATGATATCTAAATTTGCTCCCTTTTATCAAACATCTCATATGTCATTTTTTAGTGGAAGATTTGAATTTAATCACTAGAAGTTACAAAGTGGTCGAAAATCACCCTATGAGGCATTCAAGGTATTTACTATTTTTACTAATAGGTTATTGAGAGAAAAGCATAATTGCTTCAAATTAATTGTTCACATATATTTAAAAAATGAAATAATAAATTTAGCAGATTTTAAAATGAACATCATGAGAAGGGAATAACCAACTAATAAATTACTTAAATAAATAATACTTGATATAAGGTATATTATCCAAAACTCTCAAATCTTCATCTCAGTCACTACCACTTATTACCCTAACTTTTCATTAATCATAAGTTTGCACTCGTTTGCTTCATCAGCCTGGAATGAAATCGTCCCTAACGTGGCGAATCGACAGAAAAATGGTTCAACGAATTTCCAAAATTCAAGGCATAGTCAGCATAAGGTAGTTTCCTCTAAATATTTCAAAAAACATAACTGTTCTGTTTTTATAAGGAATTTTAGTAGAGGGGAAGACTCCGACAACACTAAAGAATCTATCTCAGAAGACGAAAATATAGAAAACCTCACAAATAAATTGGATGTATGCTGAGCAGTGTCAACATGTGAAATCGTTGGTACATGAATACTGTGTAATTTATCAGAAACATTAAACTTGGTACATGAATAAATGGTAACGTAATTAAGATTAGTATTTTTGGAGATATATCTTATAAGCTTATTGGTAACATAGCGACCCCTCACTTAATAAATCTCCATTTCGTCCTATACAAAAAAATATAGTAACACCAAACGATTTTTTATTTTTCCAAAATGTATATTTTACATTTACTTTTCACTTTATTTACTTTCAGAATTATTGTTATATAGTATGTTATTGCTCGGTCTACTGAATTTTATCTTTCCTTTCAAACTTAACGCCCTTCGTTTTATTTGCCATTTTTGTCACATATTCCACCAGCAGGAAGCTCACCTATCTCTTTTACTTACGAGCTCATTTTGAGACTCCTGCAATATACATTAACTTACATATCACTCCACCATTCACCAGCTGGTTGTTGCTATTCAACTTAGGCAGTACAAAAGTGATTTGCAACTAGTGTGGCATTATATTCTAAACAGTTTATCGTTTATTAATTAATTTTAACGATCTATAACCTTGCCCTATCCACATTAGATCATGATCAGTTTGCGTTTCCGCGTAAAACCGCGTCGATTAGCATTGACATTATGTCGTGTTATGGATTCGTCGACTCAATTATTATTTTATTATTAAACCCGTAGAGGCATTCGTTCGACGTGTGGTTTCAAAACGTCGAGCGATAAAGGGCGTACCGGAATGTACGGGCGCAAGAAACAATCGAAAACATGCATACGATTTACAACCTGTTGCACGCGAATCGAATTCCGAAATTGATAGCGATCTCCTCCTATCGAATCTAAAATTGGGTTATGGCTGTATATTTTTTTTTGTCACCATGAGAATAAAAAGTGAACGCGTTTCTCGGTTTCGTAAGCGTTCGGGTCCTGCTGTCATTCGAAGAGTAGAGGTGTTCGAATGAGGCCGAGAGCCGCCCGAGGAGAGGCCGAGAGATATTCCTTCAGATGCTATCGAGATGTGTTCTTTAATTAAACATAAATATCAAATTGATTTATAACAATACTCGGATTATTAGTCGGTTCCTATGAGAATTCCGGGGCAATTAGGAGT
Organism: Cryptocephalus primarius; assembly: GCA_963576515.1. Lineage (NCBI taxonomy): Eukaryota > Metazoa > Arthropoda > Insecta > Coleoptera > Chrysomelidae > Cryptocephalus > Cryptocephalus primarius. Next base: position 7,427,365 of record OY754944.1, read on the forward strand.
AGCTTTTTACAATAAATCAAATAAATGTTATTAGGATTAAAATTGGGAAACCGGACTTAACAAGCATCGGCACTAGGAAGAGAGAAAAGCCTATAAATCGACTGACAATAAAATCAGAAGCGTCGGTCATTACCTATCGAGACCGGCCATATGGCATGCACTACATACTATTAAAACGTACTATTGACACAAATCTGTAATCTATTATCCTGTCGCTCTCCACGGAAATATATTCATCGACTTAAGGAGCGACCATTAAGATTAACAATGCACATAATACAACAATTGAAGTAAAAGTGAACGTAATACGCATACATAATTATAACATAATATAATTCATATCAGTTTCCATATCGGTATGCATATTTTGTCCTCTATATGGTTGTTGGAACATATGTAAGACGTAAGTGCACTTTATTGTTTACGATTATCTTGTCTACGACTATGAGATAGTAGACGAGTTATTGGTCCGAGATATGTCGGGAGTGCTTTAAAGTAATTAAACCACAGAACAAAGTAATATGCTGCAGATTTCAGAATCAGTCGCGAAATCTAAGGGATGAAGGGTAGAGCTGAAGTTGACTGAGGGGAGGTTTTGACTCCGACAAAAATTAATGGGATTTTTACGACATCCATGATTCAAATCGGGCTTAGATGGATTGGGTCAACTTGAAGTTATCAACTTAATTACCAATGTAAACAAAACGTTAAACAAAATGCATGAAACTTTTCAATTTCCCACGTATCTAAAACCATAACGTAACCTTCGTTAAAATAATCAAACGAGCGACGACACGTGCCTTCCCGCAATCACTGTGGCTCCAACAAAGTTCGCTATCAGTTTTAATTGTTGGGCGCGTCGTCAACTTGGATAATCAGAACTCTCCATATTAAATTAATCCGACCAGAACTTTATTAACTAACAGACAACAAATGTGCATGTCAAGTAAGAAAGCGACCGCAGATTCTGTGTATGTGGGTATGTGCACCGAAACTTTATGCAGTATGTGAGCAATAGTTTGGCGAACCGCATTCATGTAATATTCATGGCGAACGTCAACACCGGGTAACAAGAATTTTACGTTAGAATAAAGATTCCCGATGTTTTCCTTTGAATATTACGTGGTGCTTTGAAAAAACACGACGTCTGCCTCGACACAAAATAAATAGAGGGAACATTGGGGAAAAAAGTTTACCAGAAATGTAAAAGCTTCAGCCAGCAAAACCGTCTCAGTTCATTACTGAGTCAGTTAGTTTTAGGTACATACTGTGCAAAGGCGCAAGTGAAAATCATAAATAAACCTAGCATTACCATTTTTGTCAACGGATTTTTCTTATGTAAATTTGAACTCGGTTCTCTTAGAGATCTCCTACGTGGCGTAGTAGCCCAGAGTTTAAAAATGAAACAGCCTAGGACCAGGGGCGTGTAAAATGATTTCAAGTAAAATAAAATATTCTATATGAAGTTAAATTGTACATGTTTGTATATATCGCTATTATTAAATAACAAATTATGAAAACACGCTACTAACAGTACACTAGGCGTTTAAGTATAAAGTAACAATGGTAATTTGTGATATTCATGCAAAGGGAACATTATAAAACGCGAGGACCTACTCATTAAAAATATTTTGTTGGTGTAGTTAGGTGTTAATTGCTAAAATTTGAATCGACGTTATGAGAAATTAGCAAAAATATACCTAACTTTAATTTGTTCATTTTATTTGCACACTCAAACACTCAAATTAAATGAGAAGATGCCACAATTCATCATTTTTCAGGCACGCACATGTTAGGGATGATTTCAATTGCATCATTTGAAAACCTTCGTCAAAAGCCATAAGACACTATTTCAAGACCTCTAGAGGATAATGATGTAACTGCAACCTTTTTGTACAATAATAAAAATCGACAAGTCTTTCTCCAACACTATGTGGTAAATGGCAATGTATATATCGAGCCTTCGAATACATTCACCCCATCACGTGGAACTGGCTTAATCCATTTTCCATAGTTGAGGTGTTCCCCTTACGTAAATATTTAGGGATCTTCATCACGCTTTAATTTCCTATCAATGTCAATTTGTGACAAGCATTGCAAAAAAACAAATTGCCTGATTGTTGTGATTTTTGCAGTATAAATTTAGAAAGCGCAGTCGTAGTATTAGACACAAGTATTTTTAAATTCAGTTTATATTTACAAGATTATTTTTAAGGAATGCATTAAAATGATGGTAGTACATTTTATTCACTTCACAACTAAAATGTTGAGTTTACATCCTGATGGATTTTCCACTATATTACTTGCATTTTCTATGACTTGAAATTTCCTTAGGAAATTCAGAATTCATCTGTGGCTCGACTCTTCTATAACTTAAGTTTCCTAGGGTGCCAGTAAGATTTCATTTAAGAAAGGTCGACTGTATTGTTAATTATACAGGGTTTTCACGAGCTCCATATATTTTTAGTGGATCACTCTAAACTCAATAATGCATTTTTTTGCAAGTATCATTATAGATTTGACGACATACTTCCTCTGAAACAGGGACTCCTTTCTGTACTTTAAATAGTCACCAATTGCTTCTTTTGCTTTTTGTTTAAAGGGCTTTATAAAAAATTTTGTCTAAAATAGCTTCCATTTATTTGATAGATTCTATATAAAGTTAAGCTTGATAATAATCCCTAAATCAATTACCCAGTTGCATAAAATGTATTTGTCTTGTCGAACCGGTTTTAGTTCAGTTGTGATGTTTATAGTTACTCAGTACGAAGCTCAACTACAAAACCAAAATAAAGTTTACATTTCCCAATTTGATAAACATATTCTTCTTATCGAACAAGTTTCATTCCTCCACTTCAATCTCCACGATTCACGCCACTTGTGTCGTTTAACACACAAGTAGTATATCAGCTGGGCACTTTCTCCTCTCTGCCCGTGTCCAGTCATTGGGCACTTATACGTACATATTTCCTCTTAAGGAAAACATATGTATATAAATAATTATCTACACGGATTGTTATGGTTACTACAGCGATATCAATTCAGTCAATAATGGAAGTTATGTCTGCATCGAAAACATGACCATTATAATATACCTACCTTAGTCTACGTGAACCGGTCGAGATATGGAAATAAGAATTATCGTCATTTATTTCAACAACAAATCGAACTGGGTCGAGTGTTCCTGCTCTACTACGTACAAGTGTTTCGTAATGGCGGCGTTTATTTTTTCGAGCGAGTTATTGTCGAACACGTACTTAGTGATCGCAAGAAATACATGCTACGTTCGTGTATTAATAATTTCGAGGTTTTATTTCATGCAGCAGAGTTATTTGGTTGTTGTTAAGATTTGAGACGTGAACTAAAAAGCGGTAACAAATTGCCGTTTCATTTATCTTCGAATCTTTATTCGGAGCCTCCTCGCTGATCACCCAGCAATAAACTTAAAAGCATTATAGGTAATTTAAATTCTGAATAACAAGCTGCGCAGACCGCAGGATTGGCAATCGTCAAAAGACCCACTCGCTTAATGAGGGACATTAATCTCTGAATCCCGCGTCGATTGCACTTGTATTGACACAAGTAGACGTAATTCATTACAACTTTAACGCCACCAGAGGGAAATGAATGTAGGGATTACAAAGCGCAACGGTTTTACAATCGCTTTAATTGCACACGAGTCTTGTACTTACAATCTGATATCTTAACTTTCTCCTCAGACGGAGTATTAAATTAAATGCCGAGTTTTGCTCGTGTCGTTGCCTACTCAAAACTGCCACTGTTCGCGGGAAAGTTTCCACCGAAGTGTATTTAATTCGCATTCAGATACCCGGTGTACGCTGCCAATCAACGTGACGCAAAGTCAACAAAGGAAAGCAATACATGTAAATTAACTTTTTCTCAAAGTGAAACCGTGTTTGAGGTGGTGAATAACGTAATGGAAATGACGCGGCATGAGAGCCAAGTGGAAAATATTCCAAGTGCTGGGGTGATGTCAAAAGTATTGCGTTGAACGATTTAAGCCTATAACGTAACCTAATTATGTCTCCAATGCTTTTTCATCAGCCAATTGTTCTAAAATGAGTATGGTGCAATTGGCAATTAAACAAGAAACCTGATACAAATTACCATAGAAAGAACTTCGTTAGGCATTGGATTACAGCGTTTACAGGTGATCTATTAATATTAACGATAGACCTGCTCGGTACGCATGCATTTTCAGCCCACTTCCGCGCCGTTTGATTCGCGTTTCCCAGTTCGCCTGAATTTTGACGTATTATTCGTCAATCGAAAACAAACATGTATCAGTTTCGCGCTTGACTTGACCATCGCTTCGATTAGATTTATCTGTGGAAATACGTGACTCGTGACGTTTGTCGAATTAGAGGCCTCGGACCAATTACGTCGTAACCCGATTTCGTCTGCGTACACTCGGAGTATTTTTCACAACAGCGCATTTCGCTGCTTACTTATAATCCATACGTGCAGTACGTACGTTGCATAAGTCGATTTTGCTTTTGTTTAATTCATTATACGAGGACTAGTTCGAAAATTACGCAGATATAGTAGGAAACGAAGTGACGAAAAACTGAAAAAAAAAACAAGTTTCCCACGATACGTTTTTCGAAATTTTGGAAAATAAGTTTTTTCTTTTAAATTACTTGAAACTTGTCAACGTCAATTTACATTGTTTTCATACTAACCAAAAGCTAACTACGAGCAATAGATTGGGTAAAACATACTGCAAGGTACGATTTTTGCAATGTTACTGTTAGTTACGTCCATGGAATTGGAATACAGTGTACCTAGTAATAGTTATTCTTACCACCGTATACTAACTTAGTACTAACTTAAACTTCCCACATGGTGATTAACACTATTTTGTCATTTTCACGCTTCATTCACCATCCTTTTACTTGATTGATATCAAACTCTCTACACAAATGAAACTAAAATAAAAAATTAATCATATATTATATCAATTATATATTATAATTATATATAGTTGAAACCCTTACCCAAAACAATTTTGAAATTATAATAAATTATAATAATTACTATAACAATATATATAACAACAATAATAATTATATATTATATTCATTATATGTAATATTTATAGTATGTAATTGAAACACTTACCCAAAACAATTTTGAATTATGATACCAAGCCTCAGTTTTATTAAAATTTTTCTAATAAAATGATAAAATATCTACTGCTTACAGAGTTCACTTTTGTATCTGACTTTGTTTCAATATTACGAAGTTGGGAGTGAAATGTTACATAAATTGATTACGTATTGATTCGACACCCCAATTTTGTTGTGTCAAAATTCTGTCAAAGATGGAGATTACTGTTTCTATATTTTTTTAATAATGTGAATTAGGGTTTGACATATTACTTAAATCTGCTTATATAATGCTAGATTTAAAACAAAAATAATTCATCACGATTTTATTAAAATGGTGACGAAATTTGAGTTTTCGATTTAAATTTCTTTCAACAGGAACTTGGGTTTAAAATGGTAAAAATGCTTCTTGCTTGACTAAACTTTATTAATCCCAAAAATTTAGCGTCACCGTCATTTTTGTGAATCATCTCCAATTTATTCAGCACGAATTCAAATAAAGAACAGAGTTTAGTCTTAATCAACCGATATAATAATGTTTAATAGCTACCTGCTTCGATTAGACAATAATAATTGTAATTACATTGTCAGCTAATCCATGGTGGAGTGGATATTTAAAATACAGACATTAGAGGGCACATTTAAAGTTGTTTAAAAGTAAAATCTTACTTAATCATTTAATCACACTTAATACGCTCATTACGTTGTCGTATTGATATGCAGTTGCTTTGAGTCCCATCAATCAATACATTGTAAAGTATGGTAGAGGGTAAATCGCAGAATATTGAATTTTCACTAATAACTTCCAAATGTGACCAGACACAAAATAGTTTTCATAATTATTCTTATATTTTATTTGTTTACTGTAATGTAGTACCCTATAAAATTAATAGCATAAAACATATCAAACAATGTCAAATACAAACGTATTTTCCATTTTGAAAATCGAAAGTAAATTTAGAATCTGTCGTTTATTTCACATTCTGGGAAAATTGTCAGTATTAATAATGTTCGTATTACACAACTCCCCGCCTCGCTACCACCACCACTGATTTGCTGCAAAAGCGCTTTCCCTGCAACAACGCCCGTTAATTTGCCAATCAATCACCCCGTAGTAAAAACATTGTTACACTTATCTTCATGGGAGGTACAACGCGTTAAACGTTGCTAATAACGAAAAACGAACGAAATAAATAATGCTAATTTGAATACATCCATCAAAATGTTGCCAACGAGTTCCGAAAAACAATTTCATTCCGGTTAATTATTTCTCGTGGAGTAGAAGAAAAAAATGTTTTCGTTGTTCATTAGCGAGCAACCTTCGCCCAAAGGATAATTAATTACCGATTACGTACGTACGGTAGATCTACTTTTAGTGTTCCTCGGGATGATTGCGGTCATGATTTTGGATGCTTAACGTTTAATTTGATTTTAAATTTGGCGGTACCTGCTAATGACAAAAAACGAGATTATCGAGTGCGATTGATGTTACTTCGAGTATTCTTTTAGTGAATAATAAATGTTTAGTAAATGTGCGATTCTCATAGTGTCACGGCTTCTCGCGCTTAATAAATAAGAAATATACAAATAAAGGTACCTAATGTACTTTTTATATAATTCTCGAAGATTTAACGCATGCAGGGTTGTGCGTGCAATGTGGAATACCTGGTGATTAACAATCCGTTCCATCGTTTATCCATGCAAATTATCTTCACATCTGAAGGCGAAAAGTACTCGACTCGTGTGATACCGATCGAAATACATTTTTTAGATCGCTACTATCGACCGTATCTAGAATCGATTATCGACTACTAAAACGGCAGCTAATTTTAATTGAGCAATAGATTATATTTTGACAAATAATTAACTAGATAGGCGCGGTCGAGTAATAATTTCAAAACTAATTAAACAAATAGCATGCCAGTTAAATTTTGTAATATATATGGGATGGAATGTTTAAAATCGCAACCATCGGACCTGTTTCGTGTGACAGGTATTACAGTTCTTTCTAGGACGTATTCAAATCACGTACTCTTGTGTTTTGTAACCTTATAATAATATATAATAAAACTACATAGATTGGATAACTATTTCCTTGCTCAATAAATTATTCTAAGGCTAACATTACGTTGTGCAATGTCGAATACCTTAGGTTTCGGTTTAACACATTTGATCCATTGTTTAATTTGCATATCCTGGAAATTGACTTGAAATGGTAGTTAATTTCCTCATATAAACCGAATCAAAATGACAATTTAAATAAATAATTATTATTATTAAACGTGTAAATGTCTCGACCAATCCCATTAAATTAAGAACAACAGTTATATCAAGTTAATTTATTATGCAGAAGAGGATAAAAGGAATCTACTTAATTAATAACTATTTAATAATCCACCTTGTTACAAAACAAACAAACCAGATCCATCTCTAAGTCCCCCTTAAATATAAATTACAATTATTATAAGCTTGTTAATATTCATAATTTAATTAACATAATTTTATTTTCATTCTGAGAACTTTTTTTTAAGGCACAATATTCTTAATTGGATAATTTGTTAGGAACATAATGTAACTAATTTCTTCTAGGAATCGTGTTCGGGTAAATTCATTCCGACAACTGAGGAGGAAATAGCATATTAATTATATATGATATTCATTCTGATCGTAGCAGGATTTATGCGTGTTTGTGCGGTGGTTCGCTTTGTGACTAATCAAGAAAACTTTTACAATATGGAATTTTATAATGGAGATATTATTAGAAATGAGAACTACACGTATAAATCTTTGAGATGTGCCTGGTCGGGCAAAGGATTAATGGGGAAATTTTATATGAATTTCGATTCGACTTGAATAAAATACAGATTTTTATTTCGTCAATTCAGCTACATAGTAATGATAATTGAAACTGTATCGATGTAACATTTTATTTTTCCCGGCTCATTGATAGATTTTATAAGGCAATAATGGCAATGAGCAACGTATTTTTAAACATGCGTTTTTATCATCCCCTGTTATTTTTTCTCTCCAAATACTACGTACAATGTCTTCCTTTCAATTCCTCATCGAAACAAACAATAAATTGATAGACTGCATTGTATTAATATTTTCAGTTCAGTTACGAAACAAAAGATCTCGAACTTTCATTGTTTAAGTTTCTACATTATTCCAACAGATTCAACAGCATCTCAAAACAGTTGTGAAATCCTCAACGTCCCCCCATTGTTTCCCGAACACAATCAGAGCCGTCACGTATATATGCTGAAGACCGTTCTCATTTTTGTTCTAACGTTTTAAAATACGTTCGTAATTAATTCACCGATTGTAGGGCTACAAGAAAAAGGTGTATCGCGTAAGAAGGAACAGTATCCGTTTTATGTATCGAGGCCGAAGACGGTTCCTACGATGTGCTGTATAATAGAATATCTTAACAAAATTGCGTTCAAAGGAATTATGCAAACTGAATAGAATAGTATAGAGGTGGTCCCGTTGACAGTTAAATGGATAGGGCATGTCGCTAAAGACATTGAGGGTGTAAGAAATAACAAGCAAGAGACACCTAAGACTAGTACCAAACAAGCTATATGGCAACACTTATTACAAAAATTGGTCATTATATGCACCTTCTATGCAGTAAAAAATAGCCATTTTATGGAAGTAAATATGCTATATAACTCCAAAATATGCCTTCAAATTTGGATGTTGTGACTTGTGACGAATTATGTACATTATGTGCCTAAACTTGTAATGCTCCTACAAGATGTTACGTTGCTTTTTTTAATTCCTTAAAAAAGCTCACTTTCTTATTAAAGTAGATATAGAGCTATTAATCTATTGGAATTATTAAAAAAAATGTATTTAACTAATCACAAGCAGCGATCACTTTACATTAACTCGATTTGCCTAACCCTTTTCGCAATATTTAGAAACAACAATATACAATAGTGAAAACGAACAAAAGACAATTTAAAATATTTATTTTTACTACTGAACAAAAAAAATACAATATAAATACACATTTAACCTGAAATAATATATTTACAATAAAAATGGAGCGAAAATGCCAAAAATATGCTCTTTCATGTTAAAATATGAAACCTGTATGCACTTATGCTCTAAAACTCCAAAATATGTGAAATATGCTAATTAAAGTTTAGTTTTTTTAACTAAAAAGATCACGTAATACGTGAATATATCATTTTCATCTAAATATACCCATAAATAAAAAATATGCGATTATGCTTTTGCCCAGCCTTACTTATTAAAAACCTTCAGAATAATCGGTAGCGGTGTAATAGGCCTTGTTTCTTCTTATTAAATCGTTAAATCCTTATATAAAATTATTAAAACTTAAAGAAGGTTTTTTTGAGTACTATACTTAATGAAGTTAATTTGATCCTACACCCTCCACAACGCTTTTCAACAGAAAATTGATGAACATATAACTGTAGCACTTCATATTTACTTTTCATACCGACTTGCCCCTGTTGTCGATAGAGCCGACTGTAGGATGCATCCAGGTTTTTTCCTGAAAGTGACGTTACCCTTATATTTCTCGTTAACCACAGTGTTTACCTAACTTCAGTACATCAGAATTAAGTTTACTCTAAGTTCACCTTCCCTGAGGGAAACATATTTGACATACGCACGATTTGTTGATTTGAAGAAGTCCATAACCCTATTCATAATTTTTCTAACGGTGAATCTTTGAAGTACAAATAACTGTTAGAATCTCAAGCTTTAACTGATTCACATTTTGCTTGAGGAAGGTTATGGAATGCTCGAGTAAATGTGAGAAGTAGGAGATTTTGCTTTCACACTCGAAAAATTGTGATTTTAATATTTGAGCGAAAACTATTAAGACCGTCGCGCGGATATCGAGCTCAAATACCGGCTTCAGCATTTTACGTAATACAAAAGTTAATAAGACTCATTGTCATTCATGGGAGAAGAACGAGTGTTGTGTTAAGCCGTGCCCCAAATGCAAAAATTGAGCTCGCTTCTTTATTTCCTTCATTTAGAGTAAATGACAGAGAAAATTACGCTATGACGATCATAACGCAGCGTGTGTCATGCATTATTCCGTTTCCAGAGATTATATTAGTGTTAGTCTCTATATTCGCTACGGAGAACGCTACGAATGTGTACGGGGATCTTTTTTAATTATTTCAGTTGCGTCGGGTTAATGCGTTAGGGAACTGCAACGAGACTGCATGGAAAGAGCGTATTTGCAAAATAATGTAATTTCCGCTAGTGTTATTCAGCTCGGCGCAAAATTCCAAAACTGCAAGTTTAATCACCATTTTCAATCATAATTGTACAAAAGTCACAAGACATAACTGCTTATATTATATATACCCTCATTGAGGGTTACGAGGTGGAGGTTGCGGATAAGTAGTCGAGTCCAAAATTTGAGCTGTAAAGCAAAATCTGAGAAACAATATAAATACACATTTGGGATACTTAGTATTGAACCCTTGAAGCTCTGTTTTTATAAACAAAAATTGAACTGTAATGTATACCAACATTCATAGGTGCCGTCCTGTCGAACAGGCAAAGAAACCGACAATATTCGCTCATTATTGCCAACTGAAACTATATATTTTATATATATATGACGTCATCGGGGTACATGATGCTAGATTTGTTATGAATGAGGCTAGAATTTTTAATTATATGTGTCAGTAAATGTAACAGTCTATGTAGTATAAAATGGCGGAACACCATCGTATAACTGACCGCCGCCAATTTCTCTGATTACTTACATAGTTAGCTGACTTTGTTGCCATTATTTTTATTGAAAGTGACGTATTGAATATTAAACGCATTCAAAAATGAAGGTACTTTACTCTTACTTACAATCTATTTTAATGAATTTGGCGAAATTATTCATCTGCCACAGTAAGCCCATACCTCTGTATACCTTGGTATCTCAAAACGAATTATCTCTTCGTTGTCTTTGGGTATTTTTTAATTTATAGCTCCGAAGATGTTCGTTATGGTGATTAGTTAAACCTGAAAATGAAAGTGAAACCTGAATATCTCAAAATCTTGGAAGTAAATTTTACGATATTTCACAAAAAGTTCCACTTCTGCAATTTTTAAGGTGAACAGTTTTGTCATAACTAAACTACTGAAGTAGAAAATAGTGATATTATTGTGATGTTTTGAAGAAAATGGTGAATTCTCCAAAATAATTTTCAACCTAGTGATATTTACAGTATATATAAACACACAAAAATTGTTATTCAAAATTGGACCTACACGCCAGCCTATACGGTACTTTATATTAAACAGAAAAAAGTAGCAGTACCATTAATTGTATTATTTATAATGTGGGTTCTCTATAGGTTCTCCAGTACATTAATTCGTTCAAAGCTCGTCTGAAAATCTGCTATGTATAGAAACGATTTTATTTTCACTTCCTATGGAAAATGTTTTCACCTACACTTTTTATTTCTTCTTAAATCGACAGCGAGATCACACTGATACACAATAACGACACGTGTCGGCTTGCGAAACAGCACATGCATGCAGAGTTGTTAAGTGGCAATATGTACGCCAAACAATGCTAGATGAATGTATTGTACTCAAGAAACGAGAGGATGCAATATTGTAGACATATTGTACTGACAAGTGACGGTGTCATTACTGCGGACCGTGCATAATGTATTCATCTGGTATCACTTGGACCGTTGTTTATGTTCCGATGAATAATTAAAAGAGGGTAATACTCGTAACGGCTCATATAAAGATGTACGTCGTGTAATAAACGTGTATTTTTATGGGGAGCATTTTCATTCCATGATCAATTTAGAACGATTATTTGTGGGAAGTTTAATAATAACGCCGGAGAATGTGATTACTAGGTGTGCATGAATCATTAAATAATTTATTTTTAAGTTTGTTTTGTGCAATACCGGGAAAAATTGCTTTAATAGAACTTTTCAAACAACCCACTTTAAAAAAGTGTGTAGAACCTTTTTTGCAACAACTTTTACACGATTTTTCAGGCTTAATTTTCCATATAGTATCAAGTTTTAGAGATCTGCTCCATATACATTTTCGACTTCCCTGTCTGAAATCTTAGATGGAATATTCAATATAAAGTATAGAATGTCTAATTAGAGCATAATTTTGATAGAATCAGTTATGTGCTCTATACCCCTATATAATGCAATTTATGCTTAACAGAATTAAACTATTTTCTTGAGTACAAAAAAATTCTTCTACATCTTACACTAAAGCATGAAAAAGGTGAACCAAAAAAGCTACTGGGTTCATATCCCATTTATGAGGGTAAAAATCCCACTTATTAATTGTAAAATCCTTCAAACTTACATTTTTCATTGCCGTAATTGTAGGATGTATAATTTAATCTCATCGAATTCATGACTAGATGCACATATGAATTGGCATAGAAATCAATTTACTTTCAATCATTCCTCTTATTGAGAGAAAATTACCAAAACAGTTTCGCCGAAGCATCAGTTAAGTATATTATTACTCAAGTAGCAATATCTAACATTAGTTTAATGGCCATTATTTGTATATTTTATTATAATGAACAAATTAATAATGAATTTAAGATAACCATAATAAACCAATCGGCTTTATTTTTTAGGAAGGGGAGCCCCCATGACACGCTTAATTTCTTGAGATTATAGATGGAATAACTCACATAGCAAAAATTGCACTTATACTAATTTTGATAAGCACGATTAAGCGAGAAATATTTATTGCAATTCTGCATTTTATGGCAATTATGAATTTTGCTCTTGAATCCGTAATATTCCAAAGTAGACGTTTTTGGTAAAACTTTTGAAATCTCAAAACAATTTTTCAAAATTGTTTTAAGCTTATTACTTTTACCAAGATTTTCGTACTGAAATAATTAATCACATGTAGCGAGTATCAGCTGAAAGAGCCGCTCCAATTAATATTCTTTAGAGTCGCGATTCGTCTCGAGCTTATTAGAGCCGGCCCCTCAAATCAGAAGCGACACACTATTCGTGAAATGATAATTTCGGCAACCTCGGGCCAAGTAAAAATATTAAAAACAAAAAGAGGGAGAAACGTCCCGAAAAAACGCCTCGGAATAGAAACTGTAATTATAGAGTCGTCGCACGTATGGCTTTTATTAAAGCGGACAGTGGATGTCCTAGAGGCACGGCTGTCATCTCGGACTATGAAATTGTTCTTACGCTCCGGCGGGCTCTGAAGGAACTCTGGAATTAAAACACAATGAATAAAACGATGCAAAAACTCATTTAGCTTTTCGCCGTGGCGACTTATTCTTCCGTGCCAAATTCATTCCGAACTGACAGGTCGGAAGAGCGAAGGGGGAAAGGGAAAGAGAAAAAGAGGTAGAGCGTCTCATTTATTTTTTTTTTGTAATTTTCGTTTTGCCTTCGGTTAATGGAGGTGGAATTGGGAAACGAGACCAACCAATAACGCCGATGAAGCAACGGGATTTTTCAGTCAAAATCGTTAAAACTGAGGGTAACCAACTCTGTCTTACCATGATCGAATGTTAAGGGGACGTGACACCCCTGAATTTTGTTTTTTTTTCTGTTTTGGAAAATTGGAAAATTGAAGGGAAAAACAGTGGATGAAACTTTACACAATTATTCTATAATATTCTTACAATGAAAAAAAATTTTTTTAGATTTTCTCCAGCTGTATTTTGGCCGGTGGAAGTTTTTTAAAAAACCTCAAAAAATCACGGCGTACACGATTTTGAGACACTGGAACGTCTGAAGAAAAAACCAAAAACGGTTTTAATTGTTATCGAAATCCTTGGGGATTGTACCTAATTGGAACATTTTTCGTGAAAAAATACCAAAATGACGGCATTTTTTAAAAAAGCACATATTTTCGCCCGGAAAAATCTGATGAAACTCGGAAAATTTTCGGAAAATCTTTTTGGACGGAAGTTCAAATTTCAAATCGATCGGTGGATTAGTTTTTTTTAAATCGTGTACGCCAGTTCTAAAAATTTCATTTTGAGTGAATCGCGTTTAAAGTTTTTAAATGATATTTTTCAAAGAAAAACTTACTTAAACTCAATCTGCAATGCCCGCTTCCTACAAAATTCCTTCCTCCTGTTCATACAGCTCTGCTTCTTCCATTCTTTCTTCCCTTCGAGCTGTTCTGACTTCTTTAGAAGCCTCAGTGCTCCGCCTGTCCGCCTGTATATATATAGCAGATGTTGTGAAGTAATGCAGATGAAAGAGAAAAAGAGAGAAAAATCATGAAAAATATGAGTTTGACGCGTCGGGGTATATTTTACGCTAGAAATTTTTAAAACCCAATTAGAATATTATATAATGATTCTTATTCTTGTAAGTATTTGCTGCAAAAACCGATTATAAAAAAAATTCGATTTTTTGAAAATTCAGGGATGTCACGTCCCCTTAAGCTTATAGAATACACTCATTCTTAAAATAACCTGCACTCTTTCATCTGAAATAATAAACATTGTGGCCTTAACACCTCAAATGGTACTTCCATTATACATTTAGAAATGTTAGTAATGTGGATTTAACACAAAATTAGTGAACAGTGGAACCAGTGGATATTAATACTGGTTTCGTAAAAATGAATTGTTTGGAGTGGATTTTATTGGACTGAATGACTAATGAAGGCAATTCAATTTTTTGGTGCTTTAGAGCATTAAAGCTCTTCTAACAGTCAAACGGGGAGACGGTTATTTATTTTGGTTATTTTACATGTTGGTGACTAAACTTAAATGTAATTTTCTCTGTTATCGATTTGATTTATGTTTCATACATTATATTGAATTGAATCGAGCCAGTGTTATAATCACCAGCACACATGTTATACAATTAATTACAAAATCGCCCCTTCGCAAATATGCCGTTTATCGAAAATAAAACAAAGCCGGGCAGGAATTTATCCCCGCACGTACGCGTTTCCAATGAATACGTGGATCATCAGTTACAACTAAAAAATCCCATCATACTTATCGTGATAAATTTTAATAACGGCACGTTAAATAAATTCTCGTTTTGCAATGCATAAAACGTAATATGTTTCGAAACTTCGATGAATATTCATATATTGGGGTTTTTCGATCGGGTCGCCGAAGTGGTCCCACGTAAAATATTTTAAAAAATCCAAAGATACCGCCGATGCGTTATTGTGTGCAAATTCATAAGCGTTCCATCGTCTGTCTTGAAATGTTTAATTAGCTCGCATACGGACGAGCAGCACTTTTTAAGGGCCCTTCGTTAAAGGCTCCCATGATGAAGAAGCCACGGTTTAAAAAATAAATTCGTGAACCATGCAAGTTATTAAGCTTTGCGCTACGTCAATATATCGTATCAAAAGCACCGTTATGCATCAATAAGTCATTCCAAGTTCTAAGTTACCCACCGTGTTATGAAAATAGATGCTAAATATTAAAAATACTCGCATACTGAAAGAGGAACGTAAATAATACTTCCTAAGACCCGAATACTGGAATCAGTGTTATCTGAGTTTTCCGATCCCATTTCCAGGGATTTCCGAGTGTCAATCGAATTTTCCTCGTAATATGTTTGCCTTTAAAACCGCATTATTCCCAATAGATACTTATCGAAAAACCACGTGTGAAAATCGAGAGGAAATATCTCTCGAACACAAGAAAAGCGAGCCGGAGAGCACGGATGAAACCAAATTAGAAAACTGCTTGAGAGAGTGTCGGAGAAAGAATCATAGGGAAAAATAAAGCCGACGACGACGACGGCGACTCGAACGACTTGTCGATAGAAAATCTTCGTTATTTTTATCGGTTAAGGTTTCGATGAGGAACACACGACCGCTTTCGGTACTGGAAAATTTAATAAAGCCCGGCTTTATTCTTTTGAGAAATATATTGTTTCTATTTTGGTGAAATTTAAGAGTTTTTCTCACAAAGAGAGGGGCGAATAAATTCGGTTCCTTTACGGCGGAAGCGCTCAAAGGGTTTGTTTGAGATTTGCGAGGCGCGTTATCAAACCGGTTTAGATTTTAATCGGTTTTGGATAAAACGATAGGAACATATAGGGCGATAGGGATATTTATTTTACGTATGGTACCAAGAGTACTGGTTGGTCAGCGTGTAAAATCAGTATAAAATAAAGCATGGCGTAGGGAGACCTGGTAAATAATACCCAAGTACTGTGTTGTTACTGACTTCAGCATTAAATTTTATTCAAATTATTGTTAGAACCAAAATTACTTCGTGACAAATAATCTAGTAAGTTTCGTTGTCAACCTTAAGTACCTCATCAAAAAATATTACATATATAATGATATTGGTATGTACCTAAGGATATCGATAGATGATCATAAATATCACATATGAAAACCATATTTCATAAGAATTGTATTCGGTTCCATCGCATGTGCCGCTAAGATAAAAATAGTAAATGAATAATCAATCTGATTTGTGGGCTCCGTTTCGATATCTCGTTTCTATAAATCAAAGCTAAAAAGAAAAGCTGAACCGTTAAGCGTTTATTTCATGTTCAGTTGACACGCACATATACATATGTGCGCGATTATGCAAAAAAATACTATTCGTCATTAAAATCCTATAGTCGACTGTTAAACAGATAATAAAGTGATTAATGGGCTATTAATAATGAACGCATGACGCGAATGGGGTCAGCACAAGGGAGACCCGCTTTGACGTAACATTCAAATTTATTTAAAATCTGATGTAGTATTACTGACAGTCCTTTGAATTCTTGTAGAGACTGAAAATACATAGTTGTTGCGGTACCTGAAAGCTAATTAAAAATTAGTATCACTCTATATTTTAATCGCTTATGCTACAACCTAAAATCTACAGAAATTTGTTTTCTGTCTTATTTCAAATATTTAAGTTAAAGTTAAAATAAAACTCCTGATTATCCACGTCAGAACCCTACTGACAGATCACAGGATCATTTAGAATTTCGGTATTTTCGAAAAAAAATTTGAAAAACACCATTTGTTTAGGCACTTTCCATTAATCATCCAGCTTCCTGAAGCTTAAAACAATTACTGCAGTAGTTTTAGAGCAAAAACGAAATACTTAGGCATTTTAGCGCTTGGCCTGAATTTCCTGATTTCGTAGCTTTTAGACGGTGACGGTCCTGAACCGATCGAAATAAAAACCCTAAAAGCCGATTATTCGCAAACAAAAAGACGGCAACCTGTAATACCCGTGCATTAAGTTAATTCCACTTTCCAGAAATAATTTATACAGGCCTAGTGGAATCGATTGCGATTAGACATTAATAAATAAGTTTCGATTGTTTGATACCGCGGTTTTTCTCAGGCAGTTATTTAATTGGGAAAAGCACGATGACTTTGTCCAGTGGCATTGAATTCGTTTTTGGGAAATGGAAAAAGATAAAAAGTACTTCGTATTAATTTGGCTTAAATAAATGATATTACTATTAAATGTTATTATAATGGAACAATGAATTGTATCATCAATTAATAGTGGGTATTAAAGATACTTATTTATACAGATGTCGATACAGTATGGGCGTAATCAAAATTAATGCACACGTTATAATAATTCTAGTTAAAACCTTCTGTAATAGATAATTGTTGAAACAGGTACATTTGAAACCAATTATAACGACTGATATCAACGTACGTTAATTGTTTTATTTCGAAAACGCATGAACATTCAGTATCGATTAAATTCGTTAGCGGGCGTTAATGTTGTTATCATACGTTTATGTACCTTTATGTTCATTAGGATAACAACAATATCGATTTATTAAAAATATTATCCTAAATCAAATAAATCTAAAATAAACAAAATAACAATTTTTGATAACAGAAGGGGGAAACAAGAATTAATTATAAACGATGTACATCTATTAGCTAAACAATCCCATTAATTTACTACATCAGTAGTTTTCAACTTTTTTGATTATTATTAAATATTATTAGTATTGAGTATTAAATGAAGAAGATATCGATATCTTTGTTATGTGGTCTGACGATTCAAAGTTCTATAATAATAAATAAGCAAATGAGGGGTCATTGTTTGCCACGGATTATTTAATAGTCGTATCGTAGGTACATATTTTTGTGAAAGAAAAACCTTTACATAGCAGGTCGTATATATTTAGAATTTCTAGATTAGCTGCATATGTTAATGTTGCTTTAAACGAAAAAGAAATTATATGATGCAAAGCAGATTGTGACCATTATCATGTAGATTTGAGGCTCGTTAAGGCGGCCAGGTCCTTCATTAAGTCAAACTAAGTTAGAAGGAGGAAGTTTCAATGGTCCACACATCCAATTCTTTTAAATGTTGCTAATTTTACAGCTAACTTGATAGAAAAGAAAAGGGCTGAATGAAACTAATTACACGAAAGAGCTCAACATTTTTTGGTAATAAGAAGAGCCAAAGTATAAAGAAACGATAAATGCTATGGTGAAAAACTATCACTTTTTGGGCTGCAATATGAGTGTAAAGCAACATTTCCTTTATTCACATATTATTTACTTCCCAGGAAAGCTCGGTGATTATAGCGAAGAGCACGTTGTCAGGAAACATGGGGTGACACTATGAAAGCTGACTACTGCTGGAATTTGAAAAAAGGGCATAGTCGAAAATGACAAACGGCGTTCACTCCGTAGATATTTTTTGAAAGTAAACAAGTGCGTTACCATAAAACACCTATAAACAATGAATACAATTAGTCTGTTCTGTAGGTTTTATTTGTTTTAATTTGATCCGGTCTTATTTTTCCGGACTTATGTTGGTACAAGAATTTATCGTCCCTTGACAGGGAGCTGTCAAGAATAAGAGGAGAAATGAGGAGTTTTTAGAATGAATTCTGAAGGCCATCAGACTGAGCGAGAGGATTTGATTTTTAATTATTTGATTTTTCCTCAGAGAATTGCGAATTCGGCTTTGGGATTTCTGATACCGTACAGCGCCCAGTTAGTGTTAAAGTAGCAAATCAAGTGGGTTTGCGTTTGTTACCATGAGATTATGCTCCGGCCGTTATCGTCTCGCACGACACTCGTTCAATGAAAACACAATTGCCGGGGCTGTTATCGTATCATACGACATTTACCACCACCGGAAATTATTGCCAGGTTGATTGTCGTCTTTTACGACAATTTCCTCCATTGAACCGAGTTCCAGGAGTGCCACGACCCGCACTACGTCACGGGGCCGAGAGCACTCGTTATATGGCGACAGGTATTTGGGACCTATTTTTACAATCGATCGTATTGTTTTGCTTGAAGTGCCGTGAACTATTGATTCTACTAGGAATATTTCGGGTCCTGGTTATTTCAATTGTTCTTAAGAACAATAATATTTAAAGTGGGAAGTTATTAACGATATTTGTTGTTAGTATGATTTCGTTAAAACTTGTGTAACTTGGGAAAGTATTTTAGACATTTTTCGATTGGAAAATTTATTAAGTGCATGTGTTATTACAATAATTTCGTTAATGCTTTTGTGGATGTATTTTATACAATCGTGGTTTGGGAAATTAGGTACTTCTTTAAATAGAAATCTAATGAAACCACTTTACATTACTTTTCTTTTACTGCTTATTTTGTACCGCGACCCGTTAATTGATTAACTTCAAATAAAACTTAATGCTAGCCGGTCATTATCCTTTAAGAGACAATTAGCAGTAATTAAATTATTTAATGATTAAGAAAAATGGTAATAGAACTCTATCAGACTGCATATAACTTTGCTTCTAGTGTAATGTTGTGAATTTTTGCCTGTTCGAAATATTAAATCCTTGACGATAATTGCACCGGCGGTCATCGTCGCGTGTAGGTTCGATTTCGGGCCATGAAAAGTATGGGGAAATGACAACGGCACATCGCGTCCGAGAATGAACAACAAACGCAATAAAGAGATAGAACCCATTAACCAGACAAAACAAATTATCCTAACAGGAAAGCTGCAGCGTCCACCGGTGTGTGTCACACAACGTAAATGCAAATGCGGCCATTCATACAGACGAAAAAATTATAAATTGCAATTTGCAATCGAACCGGTCGAACGCATTGTCTGCCGCGGACTAAATGGTTGAATATTTGTAACACTGCGCACTAACATATTACGGTTATTTAAATCCGCCGGGTTCCTATCATGTTTGAAATTGCAGGAATGCAATTACACTCGTCGGACTTGCTACAAAAGCAATTTACCGTGACACTTTCCGAGTTACAGTGCAGGTTGTTGCCTTATGTTAATCCGATGCGATGTCATGTCATTTTTTTGTAATTGACATTTCCCGAAAAATTACTCGTGCATTGTTTCTATCACAATCGGGTTCACACAAATACATTTGCATGATATACTTGACGACGAGAAGAAATATTCTTCAACTTTTAAACCACTTCATTAAGTTTAGGTGGTAATTCAGGAACTTACCATTACTAGAATTACTTATTAATCAGCGATGAGAGTAGCGATGCACGTCGCCCTGGTAAAAATTAACCTGGATCTCGTCGGTTATTAATGTTATCAGTCGCCAGGAAGGCTTAATTTCCTTACCTACCTTAATTACATATTCCAACACCCTTAATAATCCCCCATATTTTCCCCGGGGGAATTCACAAGGACATAGGTGTCAGGAGTAATGAACCTCTGGCGTACACGTGACAAAATATAAGCCGATGATGTATAAAGCTTATATTACAGTAAAACTGGATTCCTCGAGTTCATTAATCAAGCTCGAACGAGCACAGGTCGCGACCTAAGGTTCCAGGTTCTGCTAATACTTAATAGTTATTATGGAGCAGCAGCCTGTGTCAGGCAAATTGTATCGGAGATGTGTGCACGGTGGCGGAAAGTGGATTAACGCTATGTGAAAACGATATAGGTCACCCTTGTATTGTCGACCTACTATTGTACGCTTTTCAGCCCAAAATTAGAAATTTCGTACATTAATCATCTTTGTCGTTGTGTGAACCATAGTTAAATGTATATGTAAATTCTATCTTATCATGTATAATTTTGAAACACCCTGTATGGTTTTGAAGTATATGGCCTTTTGAACTAGCCGATTTTTTAAACAAGGTCAGCGCTTTGCCGGCAGGATTCGGCCACATAAATCAAACCCTTAGTAATTCCCAGCGACTTTTCCCTTTAACTCTAAAACTCCTTTTAATTAAAATGACAATCACCGAACTAAAATTATTATTATCGCCTCTAGCCACGCTCGCTATATAACTCCGAACTGCTCAATGAATGCTAATATAATTTCAAATGGAGCTCCTTCCGGCCGTAAAACCCCGACAAAATGCTTACACTTTCGTTATTTAAAACGATTCCGAAAACATTCCGACAACGTCGACACTTTCTAAAAGTTTAATTAAGAATTAATGTTTTTCGACACAATTGCAAGGAAACTTGAGGAGAAACGGGGAATATTGGCTGGTATCGGGGCCTCGCCCGCATGCCGTCTGCATTTCTAAGGAGAACTTTGGTTAATTTAGTCGTATTCAAGAGAAAATTTAATCAACGCCTGACGTTTATTGCGGACGATTTTCTATGGTTTCTCCGGATCATACTTTATAGGTTTGCACTTCCCTGGAAACAATTTCCCCGTAACGAGGAAAATCGACCGAAGAATAAATTTAGTAGGAAAGTTTCCTCGCTTGGATTGCTGAAGGTTAAAAAGTGTGAATTATTGGTTAAGCTCGACTTTCTATTGTATGAACATTAGATTAAAAAGACCTTTCCAGACTTTTAAAGACAGAAGACAAGACCTTTAAAGACACCTTAATAATATCACTTTTCCTTTCAGTACTGCCAAACAATGCACCTACTTATAACCATATCATTTCAACATATACCAAGGATTCTTTTAAGAAATTAATACGAGCCAAAAAATCACTAATGAATGCCTTCAGATATTACTGCAATAAATTTTGTTGTAGTTAATTTGTAACTGGTATTTTCAACGGTCAATACAAATAACTTTTCCATTTTCAGGTAATTTTTTTTTCATACGTCACTTTACAACAGAATATAGTAATAATCGTGCTGCTAAAATCCATAAACAGAATAGATATTATGTATAGATAAAATAAAGAGGAGGGCGCCAATAAAAAGGAAAATATAAAAGTGGGGCTGGTTAGTATATATATAAATTTTTATGAACATTTTTATAGAGGGTATCCCAAAATGAGAGGAAACGTAAAGAACATCTAGAAATTGCACAATATTTATATGTACAATTTCTCCCTACGACACTTCGCAATTGAAAAGTTCTCTGTCTCAAACTGAATACAAATGAATTTTAAACAATATTTTTTACGTGACTTAAATGAGATTTTTAACTGATGCACATATTAAATGTTCTGTTTGCTGATTAAAATTCATCGCATATTTTAATTAAATCATCAAGTGATATTGCACACAGTTGAATTTCCCCTTGTCCCTAGTTTGCATATCGTAGTTTATATACTGTAGTAACAAGTAGCATTCTTGTATAGCTTAACTTTTATATGTATTGGTGTAAGTATGTAATACAGCAATAAAACATTTTTTAAATTATTTATTGCTAGAGACAAAGCAATATTTCAACAAACTTTGGAACAACAGTCCTCATTTAAGCCCCTTCTTTGGGTAAAATCTTTAAATATTTTATGTGCAGGATATCAAAACCTCGTTAAGGGTTTATATGCATATCCATGGCCCAGATAAATTATTTGATTTGTTATCTATTTCTTCTAAGAAAGAGGCTCACAACTTCCATTAAACGAGATACAAAATAATAACTGAATTTACCGAGGGTGAAATTATATAAAAATATATATTTAAAAGACGCACATATATATGTAACCTTTGGAATAGAGGGTATTTTTAGCATCTAAGGACCCTAAATCATAAAACTGCATTAAAATTTTTCTTCATTCATTAAAAGTCCCGTCGTGCTATTCTCCCCGATAGCCTATATTTCTATCGAAGTAAGTCTAAAAAGGACGCGCAATTCTTACTTGTAGATACAAGAAAAAAACTTTTCTTCTCTCATCAGAACTTTAATATGAGTAGATAAATTTGTCATTCCGATAGAACTTTTCCACACGGGGCGGACCCTCAGGAACGGGTCCGATTTAAAGGCGCACGTCCTCCCGTTCCCGAACAAGAAGTATATATAAAGTTACCGGGGGAGAGTTCGACCGAGCGACCTACTTTAGATAAGACTTTGCGGTTTTGCGAATTCGATCTTTCACCGTTATCAAAGCCAAGGGCGACAGCCGAGGAGGAAACAGGGGAAAAATTGCACGGGAAATACCCCTTCTCGACTCCGTGTCCCATCCCTCGTTCCCCGCATGATTAATAATCGATGTGCCGTAAATTTTAGTACGTCAGATCGGAAACAATTGAGACGTCTTCCCAGGGAAATTTTAGGTCTGGGAAATTTACTTCGCGGAATAAAATCTGTAGACCAGTACATTAAGTGAATGTAAGATCTACACAACATTTCACACAAAATATCTTATCTAATATCCACTACATTTCCACCACTTTTCACCCTTTCCTTTTACCTAAGCGTACCTTGTGTGCACGTACTCTAACGAATTTCTGCCGAAACCTGATAACGCATCGAGTCTAACCTGGATACTTTTAGAGAAAAGTGATCCGAAACAAGATTCCAGAATAAATCGTATCTCGCCCCAAGTAATTTGAATATTGCAAGCGGAAATATCAACACATAAAGTTTTCAAATAAATTATTCAGGGAGTTTAGGGCATTTACAAATTCGTTCGATGCGTAAGGTAGAAAGTTTGCAGGGAATTTGCTCCGTTTACCGTCGAAAGAGCTACACACACGAATTAGCGTTGGTGTACGTGTAGTAGGGAATATTTTTGTTTGAGATGAGGTAAACTGTGTAAACAAAGTTAAATAAAAATTAGTGCATGAGTCACCCCGATTGGTAACCGTGGAGTATTTAGTGCTTCAAAAGTAGAATTTTGTTGTTTTAAATAATTTATTTCATAGAAAATGAACCAAAAATGGCTCAGTTAAGATTCTAATTAGCTATAGACAGTTACTATGCAGACTCAAGGAAAAGTTTACTAAGACAAATACGTCGTTAAACAACTCAGATTGACACTTCATATTACTTTAAACGTGAATGTCATAGTTATTTTATGAACGTGGTGTGGTAGGTCGTATGACACTTCCCACTACCGTTTTTCCTGTTGTTCCCGCTAATCCTCCCGTCGACTGGCGATTAAAATTCCCTCGGAACGTTCCTGACTCGACGAACATGCGTAGATCTTAATCAAAATTCATATATTTAAACGATGTCTACGCGATCCTCCATCTTTCATCAGGTGTCGCAGGATCGCCCCCGAGAGTATAAAGTAATGCTTTTTTTACAACGACATGCACCATCGCAATAACCGGCTTTCTACGCACGATTTTAAATAATTAATCAAACGGAATCCTGCGCTCTTTGCGGTCTTGCGTTAAGTAAAATCTTGAAAAATGCCCGCCGATATGAGATCTCCTCATTTGCGCACAACGTGCGAAGGGGATAGGGAGGAGGAGTGTGGAAAATTGAGAGGGAAGGTTATATTCGGGAAATTGAAGAGACCGCGAGGGGATTTTTTGAGTTACGAATACATGCTTGATAATGGGGAAACTCCGCTTTAAAAAGTTAATTGGACTTTGATTTTTAAATTAGTCTTAAATACGTTTATTCGGTGTTATTAAAACGAAAGGAGGATTCTCAGGGTGTCTTCCTGTTTTTTCCAGTTAAATTAGTTTCCATTACCGTTAGCCAGTGATTGTTATCAAACACCCCCTTATATGTTGGTGATTCATAACAGATTAAAACATTGACGTGCTGTCTAAGCTGGGCTCAAGATAGATCTCCGGTTGTAAAACATAAGGTTCTTCCATATGTCGATCTCAGGTGTCCCTACCAGTTACAATAATTATTTTTTCTGTTTAAAGTTACAGAGGATTCGTTCAGGATCTTCATCCGAATTATTGTAAAATTTCCTTTTTATCATGGAGCTCATCTTGAGCTTTCGAACTGATGAAGATCAGCACTTGTAAAAATGCAAGTCCAATTCTCGTTAGAAAATATGATCTTTTCATGTACTTCCTCTAAGAACTTCTAACATACAAATTTTACTCTTATATTAAATTTGAAAGAAAAGGTCAATGATAAGATGTATCTACATATCATGTACTCACATTTCTGACTGTTTATACATTTAACACCTCCTGTTTCTCTTTCTTCCAGCACGTTACCGTACAGTTGCTCCAGGTATAGGATCAGTGCCAAAATTAGGTGAGTCGACATGTCAATCTGTTTTAAATATTTTTAGACAGTATAATGTTACCTAATAATTTAGGCGACGATTTCGACAGTTCCTATTCCTTTACTAATTGAACCCAATAAGTTTCTGTCAAACAAAACATGAATACTTTATGGATCCACCCGATAACTTTCCGGGCTGTGTTCCAATAAACCTCCCCTTCGGTTCCCAGACAGACACGTACTCACACTCCTCTCCCCTCCTTTTCGCGGCTGTCAATAATTTCAATTTTTATTCCGCGGATGCTCCGTCGGGAAATATTAAATTATCGGTATACATTTCACAAAATGGTTCAGTGTTTATTCTCGGCACACCTTCTCAGTCGAGTTACTGAAAATGTAATTCTGAGACGGTACTTCCTGCATTCTGATGGCGCCGAGCCGCAAATGAATTCGGTCCAATGAAACACTTTTCTGAATGCCAATGCGCCCCGGCGCTGAAAAATGCATCCGTGCAGAAAGTTTGCTCGGAGCTCGATACCGCGCGCGCTCCTCAGCTATTTGGTGTTTCCTCGGCTGCAGCGCATCAAATCTGCGCCCGGAAATTAATTTTGAATACCTATTATAGATGACAATACTATTGCGATCTTCGGTGCAACGCGACACAAAGGCAAGAACTATTAAAAGGAATCTTGATAGGCACTTGAAGTTAATAAATCAAAAAATATTTTGTAGGTACATCACGGTCTTTATTCCAAATGAAATTAGTACAGGTTTCAGATCGTGAATGTCCATCTTCTGCTATTTGTCTACGTAAATTTAAATCACTGTCACCTTAAGGTGATGGTACAATATCTTCTTTACTCACACAAAGTTTAGTAAAATTTAATAGTACAACTGATAGTACATCACATGAATGATTGGTAATTGATCGAAAACTATTTCCCTTTGTAAAATTTTGAAAGTTGTTGTCAAAAGAATTTATTCCATTTTTCTGTCCCTTTTAGTCCATTTTTCTTTACGCTAAAAACGAAAACGTGGTTTACTTAATTTATTTAATAACCCACCTGAAATTTATTTTCCACGAAATAAAGTATTAAGCACATCTCGTTAGAATAAAAAAGTCTTCAGTTTAGTGAACAAAGTTCACGCCGCAATTCCACGTTAGTGGAAATATGTTGCCCTCGTGTGATTAAAACTTTTGTTTAATACCGTTTCTGGGTAATAAAATCCTGGAGTCCGTCCAGGAATTATAGGTGGGCATATCTGAGAGCGTTAGATATTTTCATTACAATTGTCGAAAATTTATGGAAGTTGCCGTTACAAATTGTCTCGGTTATAAACTTTGAAATATTGCCGAGCTGGCACATTTCCACGACCGCTGGGAAATTGAAAGCGATAATTAGAACGAAACCGGGCGCAGGTTGGCGGATTTAATTATCTTCAAAGGAACAGAAAATGTGGCGGCCTTTTTAAGAAACCCCTTTCCTAACGTAATTGGCAGGTGAGTAAAAACTAAATATGAAAGGAAAATAACAAGCAGCATGCTTAGGAAAATATTTAATAGTGTTTAAATTAAAGTCTTTTCACGAATAAACAAACATAAAATTTACACCCTGTTTTGCTCATAACGGAAACTGAAATTATTTAATAACGCTGTCAAATGTGTATAATGACAAATTAAATTTCTTTGTCATGTAGTTTTACTATATTAGATTTGTAATCTGGACTTTAATTCGCAATTACCCAACTTTTCAACGTATGAAGAGGGAAAAGTTGGTGTCTTTATTATACTGTAACTCGGACTTAGTATTCCCGTTTATGGCGTTTTCGGTTTTCTCAAATGCTTTACACGACGTTTTCCTTAAAGTACATATCCATCGCTTCTTGTTTTCCATTAAACTCTTTTGAAAAGAAAACTTATATCCTTCTATTCCGAGCTATTTTCATCCCTTTTCACTAAACATCACCAGACTCATTTTTTATTATCTAAAGATAATATCTAAGAAATATTTAAATCACCCAGATTGCTTAAGTAAGTCATTTTTTCACAAATATTCATTTGAAATAATTCGAAATCGGGTTCACAGGTCAGATTACAAAATAAGATATAACTATTATTTCTCGAAATATCCTGACAGAAAAATTTCCAGGTACTATCATGTTGGATCCTCCAGGGGTCTGCTTCGTTTCCAATAGGTCAGTCAGCATCCCAACACCATTGCTTCCATTGCTACATTTATCCAGATAATTTAATATTACCCCAAATCGATCTTCCTTCGTGGATTTAAGTCCTCAAGTCTAAACCATCCAAGATCTTAAATTTAACACCAGAAGACTCCAAAGATCACCTGGGGTTTTAGAAAGTACAATGACTTATAAAGTTGTGTTCCCTGGGTTAAAAAGAGATTTCTGTGAGCCTTTTAGATTTTTGAATTCCATCCAATAATTGATCACTTAGGATCGTTCCTAGTCTCTGCAGCTATTCAGAGTAGCAGTTAACGTTTTAAAAAAATTTTCTAAAATTTCTCGGATTACTTCAGTGTTTCACTTGAGAAAATCGAAAAGTGCATTTACAGTTTAGAGGGTAATGGCAAAAACATTAACATATTCCATATCATATTCTTCACATTTTTTGCTAAAAATCAATTTGACAATGAAGAAATACCATCTGCATACCATCTACAGTAAAGAGCAGTTTATAACATATTGTCTGCAGATTTCTTCTACTAACACATTGCAAAGGGAATATTTATCTCGGTTTAACTCCTTACTAACCAATGTCCAATGATACAATACTTTACTCATTACATGTACTGTATTATACGAACCTACACACTATTATATCTGAGGAAAGAGAAGAGAGAGATTCTTCAAAATTACAATTCATATCAGTTTATTCCTCATTAAAATTTTGCAACGCATCCATCTGCAATTCCAATCAAAGCCTATCGTAAATATTGCAAAATGCGCCTCTCCTCAGCCACCATCATTCCATTAGGTACGTGCGACGCTAGGGAGTTATAAATTCATTATCGCATTGTGTACGGCTTCGAATTTGTACCCAATGTTATGGTAATGCATTTCATATTAACCGTGATTATAGTTGATGAAGTTGATCATCAACCCGGTCGGCCGTGATGTAATTATTGTCCTGCAACTCCAGTCTACCTGTATCCGTCATTAGGAGGTCCATTCTAATTGCATTCATGTCGTTTAGTAATGGCCGTACGGTCCACCCTTATAGTTCTCATCCGCTAGAACGCGGTTCCCATTATCGGGTAGCAAACGGGACCAATCGACTTGAAGAGGAATTAGCCATTATATCATTAAGGTTTAATATATATTCCACCAGAAAATATTACTCCAGAGCTGAAAAGGTAGAACTACAAATACAGGGCGTTTAAACGTATTGCTGCAATGTGATTTGATTTCACAAGAAGATAAAGTAACCTTAATTTTAAATCAGACTCTGAATGTTTGGCTTCATGACGTTTTTCTTTTTGAGCGTCGGAGTCAGAGTCAGCGAGAAGAGTGATGCTGGTTTAAATTCTTATTAGACTGACAGTTGGTATGTCATCTAAAATAAATAAATAAATAAATACATTACTTTCCACTTCAGTTACATTCTTCTGGTTGCGATCAGCGAGTAAAAATTTATTATTCATGGCTGGCGGTCGCGCCAAAATTGAGTTAACCTTCTACCAAGAAACTAATATTTTATGAGCCGCTTTATTCAAAAGGGGGTACACAGCGACACATACATTTTGATTATTACCTATAGCCCCGGACTGGTCCCGAGTTTAATTTTAATTTCGGCATTCATTTATTTCGAATTTCCTACCAACTTATCAAATTTATTTCTCCCCTGAGCTTTGATATTAAACAATTACCGATCGGGGTATTCTCTGTAGCAGTAAATGAAATTATTAGAGTGCGGTCGGGGCCATTGCATGGCGTAAAGTTAATTAAATCGTGAAATATTTTCTAACTTTGTGATAGCGTCACGGCTAATGGATTATATAGTGTTATTTGGAAATTCGCTGGGGTTCACCGATGCGGGGACGGATTCAGTCTGTCAAATTGAATAAGAGGGGATTAATTCTTAAAAATAATTAAAAAACTTGTGCATACCCTACAGCATAATTATAATTTTTTATGAAACAATTCATCTATTGTGAAGTTTTCAAGAAACTCTAAAACGTTAAAACCTCAAGAAAAGTTACTCTAAAACCTTTATTATCGTAAGTAATTTTACCCCAACTAAAGTCCTACGATTCTTTAAGGTTATGACATTAAAACCTCCAAAACAATCACCAGAAACAATTTTACAACAAAAAACAAATGAATGGATATTCATCTTACAACCATGATGGATTTACAGCTTGGAAAAATACAAACCATAGAAATTTTTATAAAAATTCAAATCTCCCATAATAGGTTTACAAGCTGTAAAAAATTTATGGGCTATCTCGATCAGCTAAATTAAATGCTAATCTAATGAGCATCCACGCAACGTCCTCTTGCGTCTTTGTGAGTGTTACTAGACCAACCGCTTGGCGATCATAAGAAAGTAGCGGGCATAACTCCAATTAAAACAATTTAAGGAGGAAATAAATCAAGCAAAACTGCAACTCATAATTCTTCGACGACGTTTAAAATTGCAACCACCGTTTTTAGTTGTTTTACTGTTGCAGTAAATCATGCATTCGCTTGGTTTTTTCTTATAGTTATTATCACGATCACAAATGAAACAAGTATGGGCCTTTTATTAATCCGATAACTGGACTGGACGATTATATGGGGCATTTTTAGAAAATGAATGCCTGTAAAGCACGTGGAACGTGAAGTAGTGTTAAATGCATGTTTCAGAGAAACGAGAAAAGCATTTCATGATTCAATGTTTCTATACTTGGTCATTAGGATTTTATACAAAATGCATATTTGTTGTGTAAAGGAATATTTTATATTTAATTACGATCTTAACATATTCAATTAAAGCACACGCCGCAAACACACATATTGCATACTGTAGGATTTTTTCAAATTTTAAAAGTATCCTGTATTAATCTTAGGAAATGAAGAAGTGTTTTATAAAGTGTGTGCAAAAGTGGTAATTTCTTCTTAGCAACATAGTTACATAATTCTAGTCATTACGTTTTTTCAATGAATTAATATATTGTTGACGCAATTGGTAATTAGTTATCGAATAGAATTAAAGGTAAATTATAGATGATACGATTCATCGTGAACTGGCTGTATGTCACTACATTCAGCAACTGCCCTTCGATAATTGCAAATGTCTCTTCTGTGAAGGAAATATCAGTATTCTCTTTTTCTTTCGCAACGTATAAGTATATGAATATTGCTCATTGATGATCTCTTCTGTGAAGGAAATATCAATATTCTCCTTTTCCTTCGTAACGTGTAAGTATATGAATATTGCTCATTGATGATCGTTTCTAGCATCTATAATGGATATTAGAATACCACCGCTTCGGCATTTGTAAAGATCCTTTAATTTATAAGCGCATACAGATATGTAGAGGTAAGAATCGATAGCATACAAAGAAATCAACGTGTACCTTTTATTAAGTCGATGTAAATACCGTGTAACGACGACATGGCCGTAATCCAAAAACATCAAAATGCCTGTGTCGTACATGATTTATAAGTATTAATCAATCCGGCTTATTTAGTCGTATGGACGGTCTTGTTTGTGATTCTCCTCTCTTTACTGGATCTGTTTTGTCCAATCATGCTAATAACCCATTTAATGGTCGACCGTCCCGCCGTATTTATTGGTTACATTGCCGGTACAAGTCCGCAGTCGGTACCATCCATTGTTCTGGCTTACTATAAATTAGATATTTTCGAAATGAAGAATTACTCTCGTCAAGGAAACTAAGGGTGAGCATGTCGACGATAATTTTAATCCTTTAAATGAAGACTAACAATTGGTCGGCATCGTTAATTTTACGCCCATCGCACACAACAAAGCGCTCTCGTTGAGTTTTCGTACTTAAGTATAAGCCACGTTTGTACAAAATTGAAATCGACTATAAATTTTGATGATTACATACGGCAACGACGTAATTTATACTTGCAGGTATATGAGTTCCTTAAGCCGTTATTATTAGTATGACAGTAAATCAAATCTACTTCACATCAGTTATTAACCGATACAATGTCTGCATACAAACGGTTAAGACAATTTTCAATTTCCTCGTTTAGCAATCACTCGTTTAAAGAGTTTCGTCTTCGGTTCTCATTAATTCAGAAACTGAACCGACGTAAAGTAAGTTAACCCACACGCGCCCCATCAGCATATCGGCAGTGTACCTAATCCGGAAGGATTTCGACCTAAAAATCGCGTCCTACCCTTCGGAAAATAAACCGTCCTCGCTTACGGACAAAAGCATGATGGATTGTTAAATGACATTATCACATCCATGCTTCGATCGTCGACTATTAAGAAAACTGAGTCAGCTCACGCTTGATTAACGGGTCCCCTATATGCAACGTTCATGAAAAAGAGGGATAAACCACTAACGAGTGTATTATGCTTGCGTCCGTTGAAGACCCCGGCGACAGGATTATAAGACTGGATATTGATCATAATTCCTCTTAAGAAAAATGACTGAATCGTAGAACACTTTTAATACAGTAATTTTTTTGTTCTAACTAGGTTCATGGGTATTCAAACATTCCCTATTTAAATTCTGTTTAAAAGGATTCGTTATGCTTGGATGTAAACTATGCAAACTGCACCGATAGCCATTACCGGCTTATCACATTATGGTAATGAGAAGATGGTAGCGAAATAAACCAGGTGGGAGCAGCAGGTAGAAGAAATATGATTATTAGCACCTTAAAAATTGTTGAAATACCTTTACCAACTTGCTATTTTAATTAAAAACAATATCGAATTTTTAAGGGCTTTCTCAATTTTATATGATATAAATAAAATTTCATGTTAGCTTCAGATCGGATCTGAGAAGTATTATTGCATAAAATAGTTAATAAAATCAGTAAAATCAATAATAACCTTCGACATAGTCTTCTTAAGCCCATGGGGAGTTCAGCATCAGTTCAGCCTGTGTTCGAACGAACAAAAAATTTTTTGGGAAAAATATATGAACAACCTTTTCGACGATAATAAACTTAATATAGAGAGAAGTTTTTATCCCTTCATATTTTGCATCAAAAATCAATTTAACGGATACGAAATTCCAAAATTAAATTCATAATTCAAGAGAATTTATCTCTTCGTTGTTTCTTGAGGCACACCTACCAAAACGCTATATTTAAAGGTAAAAAAATTTTTCTAAAGTGTTCTTCTCTTCAATTTTTATAATCTTATTCACAATACGTCAAAAAAGGAACAGAAGTGGAAATAAGAGAATGGTATTATTATCCTCGACTGGGGGTCATCAGTTGCATTACCTTTCTCTTATTTTCTCTTATAATTACCAAAAGTGATAGTTTTCACACCTCTCGAGGTATAGTGCCAGGGGAGTAGTTGTTTAGGGTTAATCTATATTTGTTGATAGTGTTGAAACACTTTTTAATATAAATATATGTACGTACTTATGTACAGTCGATGCAAAACAAACTACATGACCCAGTGATGTCACATATATACCAACTGTATCAAGTCGTAGGCAAACCAGTATTATATGAAAATTCGAATCCACTCACTTTTATCATGATGTCAACTTGAGTGAGAGATTTTGTCGGTCTCTTTGTACGTTAGACAGGACGACTATTTCACTGAACATTTGAATGTTTATTTACATTACAGTTCATGGAGTTTACTTTTATAGTTTGCATTAAATACAAACGTATCGACTGTTCTGTTCAGCTTATCAACTGCCCTTTTGAGAATATATTTGTGAATGGATTTGTGTTAGCCTCTCCATGAATGACGTCTAATTTAATGATTTGTTTTACATGAACTGCATATCAGCGAATACAATTGACTTGATTGTTTCGAATTTCGTTCGAGGGCACCTGCATCCTGATCCTAAACTAATATCGTGCGATTTATGTACGTACGTAATAAAATTTTCAGCGCCCTCTAGTCCAAAACCACCGGAATCAATATTAGATATATCCCAATTGTTCTAGAAGGTAACAATAGAAACGCGTGTTACATAATTCACCCGGCCGGAAACTCTCTTAACCCTCCTCCTCACGCTAATAACAAACAAAACGCAATTCCGAGGAAATTGAATATCGAAACAAATATTACCCCAGTGATGTTCATAATTGACATTTTAATATTTTATTAATACCACATCATTTTCCGAGAGATTAACAAGCCGGCGTGTGCGCATCGGGAACGAATTAGTTTCCCGCAAGGGACCCTCGTCGAATTCAATTTTCCTACATTAGAAAATGTAGTTTGAATACGCTCAGACCGTCCTATGTCTAGTTAACCCGACAGATTTCCTAGATAATTTCTTTGGGGACCCAGCCAGGAGAGCAAGAGAGGGATGTAGGATTGCGTTATCCCTCGGAAAATATTCCAACCTTTTCTCCAAATTGGGGTGTGACAAGAGGAGTGGAACACTGCCGGTACGCATACGTCCGATGATTACTCATAACGTGATTTGCCTAATGAAGTGAGTTTGTGAATTCTGCCAATTATGTATTCATGCGTTCATCATGGACATAATATGGAACGGGATTTTGTTTGCATCGAGCAACGATAACACACCATAAGACGGATAGTCTTCTAAATTTTTCACTGATTTTTTCCCTGAAAACTTACGTTCATTACTACAATATTCTCAAAAAATTGACAAAAGCACATTTTTGTTCATTACACAATTGGAATAGCTAAAATATCCTTAAAAACCACTTAAGAGCAAAAAGATACCGCTGCGATAGGTTCAAAGCAAACGTAACATTTTATTGAGCATATACGAGGGGTATTCAAAAAGTAAGTGTCTCTAGTCTGGCGTTTCTCTCAGACGCCACCTAGCGGACTCACACCGAACATAATTTTAGTTTAGGGTCTGTCGATAAGGAATTGATTTTGGCAGTCAAGAATAATCTTCTCGGCAGTACAAACAAGCTCGGAAATCATGGAGTGCAAAGCGTTTTTTAACTGTAAAAGGGCAAAAATGCCTTCGAATGAAAACGCCATGGAAAACTGGCAAAAAAGTCTTACTTTTTCATGACAACGCTCGGCCGCATTCTGTCAAAAAGAACAAAGTTTACTGCAGAAATACTCCAGACCTCGTACCAAGTGACTGTTTCCTTTTCCCAAAGTTGAAATGAAAGCTTAGGTGGCCAGCACTTCACTTCAAACGAGTAATTCAAGATATTCGTCAAATCATGGATTCAAAAACACGGCACGAATTTTTATAAATAAGGTTTCCTTAAGCTTACAAACAGATACCAAAAATGTCCAAGGCGACTATGTAGAAAAATAGTTTAAGGGTCAAGGAATAAAATTAATTTATTTTTAAAGCCTAAACCTTGTATTTTTATTTTTCCCAGCGCAGGGAAACTTACTTTTTGAATACTCCTCGTAGTTCCCATTGTAACACTAGAATCATTACATTTTATGCTCTATCTGGCCGACTGGGGCGACATAGGAGTCGCTTTTTAAATGTTTATTCATATTGGAGAGACAATAAGTATGCTTAAGTAAAGCCTGCTTAGCGCCGATTTAAGTTTAAGGAAAAACCCTTTAGTAAACTACAAGTGAGAACTAGATATATCTAAGTGTCTTTAAATCAATTAGTATTTGTTACTGAATAGAAAACATTATCATTGCACTTGGAAATTATTCTAGTATTCTGATAATTCTATGAAGAGAATTACATAAATCGTACATGCAATTGAGTTCATATTTCATTTACAAATAAATCAATTACTAAATTTCAACCCATCTCCTCCTTTCCAGTGAATACTTCCACAGTATCCCATTCTATTTATACCTCATTAATTAACAATTATTCCGATCCGTCATCCTACCCCGTGGTCCGTCCTAACAAAACACCCCGGAGGATCCCTTCCACGTCCTCAAAGTTCTGCTGCCAGTTAGATCAAAGATTCCATAATCGTTCCGAACTTGCTAAACTATGTTTGCCGACAAAGTAATCCACGCTTAATGCCTGCGTATAATTCGACGATCTAATTCGAAATATATTTGTCTGATTAAGTTTAACTCCCTTTACACATTTCTCGTGTTAACTGACTCATGTGAATCGCTTAGATGTGACGTACTTTACTTGAAATGTGTGTGGGAGGCGGAAAAAGTTTAATCGCCAGAGAATTGGTAGCGTATTCGCGGGATGACGATGATAATTGAAAGTGTTCCCGTAAAATATGAATTTTTATTGGCGTCAATCACTAAAATTAATAGACAAAAGATGCAACGTTTTTTAAAATAGTGCAAGTTACAATCGTTCTTATAGAAATAATAAAAAAATTGACACATGTTTTATTCAACGAAATATTAAAAAAGGTATTTGGATTGTATTTTAAACCATTTTCCTCATGGATTTGAACATAATATACACAAAAAACTTTGCTTGTACTTCCTATTTCATTGGCATATACTCATATGTAGACAAATAAATTGCAGTACACATTTTTTGGGCTATTGTTCAATTACAACTTATTAGCCATCACCTAAACTGTGCTTATTACAAAAAATACATTCAATTCTAGTGTAATATACTCTTATCTATATTAAGGTCAGCATTAATCCTCAAATTCAATCTCTTGGCCAGTTTGATAACAATAGATAACCAATTTTTTCATCCACGTGATTGAAATTCTTGATAGCCTGTAATCAATTGTTCATGGAAAACAACTTTTTTAAGTTCATTGAAATATATGAAAAGAGATATGATCAGGACTTTCTGTCGAATTCCTAACCAAGGACGGCGATATAAGGTTATTACAGAGATAATTTGTATTTAATTACCTCCAATAGATTTATATCAATAATTCCGGAGCAAATTAAAACATTAAGGACTTCGTCCACATATTTTAGTGTTGAAAATCCATCGTTTTTCGTAAGTGTGTTATTTGCTTTTTTGTAATTTATTGGAGAGGCCGACATTTATTTACATGCGACAACAATCATTTATTTATTTATTTCTAATAAATAATTGAATGAATTTTGTCGGAAGTTTTTAGTAAATCAGCTCGATATACATATCTCTGTTTAAATGATAAAAAGTGAGTTATCATAGATAAACTTTATAGTCACCTTTGTTTCGATTCCATTTTCCACATCCAAATGTCTCAAATGATTTGTAACAGGGACCTTTCGGCTTTATTTACCACCCAAACTCCTCTTCCTCCCTCTCCTCCTCCTCCTCAGTCCTTTGCCTTCGAAAAAGCTTGGTGACATCGTGTGTCGAGGTTTGTTATGGTTTCTTTCCAAGCATTTCCATTGTAGTTATTATATAAAAATATAGAATAAATATCAGTACATGCAAATTCCATAAATTATCACAACCTAGTTTACCACCAGTTCATTCAATCTTATGGCGCAGCCGCTCTTCCGCCATTTATTTCGAAGTTTTGCCGGGCGTTACTTAAGAATGTCTGATATAAAATTTTAAATAAAACAGGCACAATTCATACATAATTATTTATATTTTAACGCAGTAGTGTTATAGATAAAAACATCGTTATAGATATTCAATTATCGGATCTTCCACATTATTTGTCGAATTTACACTATTTTCCGTTGTATTGCCGCTCATTATCCCATCATCCATTAGGATCGTCTCAAAGCCTCTTCCCATATCAGCGGGAACACCCTCCCCACCGAAATCAGTGTCGTTAGTTAATAGTTGAGCCGTCATAGCAGCTTTTGTCGCGCTATCATCGCTAGCAGTAGTGAAAGTTAACACCTGCAAATTCTCAACGTCATTACCCCCATATTCAATTACACTCGAAGAAACGTTCGCTTCGCTTCTAATCGATTCATTACGGTCTCCTTCCTCTATGGGATATCCCTCCACTTCTTGTTCTAATTTCACCTCATCGTTGTTGCAATAACTGCGGGTACAAGTCTGACAATAATTCAAGTAGACGTCGTCGTACTCGGAGCTGCAAATTTCACTGTCCAAGGTACAGCCCCTCTCGAAGTACATCTCGCCGAAATCGTTCACTTAAACAATGAAAACTGGCATAAGCTAGGTTGGTCATATGAGTCAAAACATTGAAAGTTTAAACAAATTGCAGTGTTGTATCTAAAAGAAAATTCATCAATATTAAAGAATGATATCTTATGACATAACTCGTACACATCTTAAACGAGTTCTGAGGAGATCGTACAAGATAGAAACGAGTTATAGACTAAAAGATGCATCAGACCACTGATACAGTAAGCAGTGGTCTCCAAGAAGAGATGTGTTTTAGCTTTCTGAACATATTCTCTTTAACATTTGAGAGAAAACTGTCAGTGTAATAAAATTAATGTGTGTCGTCGAACAGAATGGTGGCATTACTTTTCTTGATTGGATGGTACCTTTAATAGATATTTGTCTTTATAAAATGCATTAAAGTACCCCTTTATTATTTCACTTATTCACAAATCACAGCATTGAATAACGTTAACTGCAAAATGAAGTGAAATATTCAATCCGTGATTTATTTAAAAACCAATTTCGATATATCACAAGAGTGATAATACTTTATCGTTACAAATGTATTATCCTTCGAACGTGTGTAGGTTGCTTTGTATTATCATTATTAGCGTTTTATTATTTACCGTACTACAACTTGAAGAACAAGTTTACTTAGTTTCATCCTCCATTTAACTTCTGTATAACTTAATTGAGATAATCCCTATAGAATATTGTAGGACATACTTACCTAAAGCAGCAGTGTAACATTTGGGGGAATTTTTCCCATAGTTTTTACCATAACAAGATTCGGTGTAATGCTTCGTGTGATGTTTTCTGTTACCTCGCCGGCATAATCCGTGAGGATTTTGGGAATCGCATCTTATGCACATCAGTGCTTCACCTGCAACAACAAAATTCAGTACAACGGTTGTTTTATACAAAATGTAATTAATTTCTCGATGTTGCAAAGTACGTGATTGCGTTTTAAGTGTAATAATAATAATAATAATAATAATAATAATAATAATTCATCCCGTTATCAAACATTGTCACTCCCGAAATTAATTACATTTTCCAAAACGCTATAACCGTGTCAATAATGTTCCAGTTGAAACAAATCTCGAGTGTTATTAATTGATAGGGAACTCCCCTTTGAAAATTTTGTTGCGAACAAATTCAGTATAATTAAGCTGGAACAATTAAAACGAAATATATCGATTAGTTGATTAAGAATTTAACTACACAATTCATTTACAAGAGTACTTGATAAACATAAAAATTCTGCGTTCACTCGAAAACTATAACACAGGTATTGTGTTCAAATTAGATTTGGTACACATGTATCCATTTTAGAAATTAATAAAGGTTTGAAGGCTCTACTATTATGACAACAGGTTTTCAAGTAAAATCCTTAATTAGATATTAATTATATAAGGCAAATGAAACAACTTGAATTTTAATTGTCTAATTTTCTAGATTTTCGGTTTCCTTCCCATCTATATTGAATCAATTGCCGAGTAAGGGTAAAACTTTCATTAACTGATTTAATTGAATGTAAAAATGTAATTTGGGGTTTATGGTAAAATGTAAAGGGGTTTTCCGCCCCTATGAATCCATGCTGTTAACTCCATTATCAGCAATTTACTTTGTCGAATTCCATGCCATGAATATATATAAGCGACAAACATCCTATGGTAAAAGTATGTGAAATACACTGTGAAACATGTGAAATACATTTAATTAGCTTAACTAGACGCGATATAAAAATTTCTATAATACATAACCTGTTACTCTGTTTAAATATCTTATAAAGAGTTTTTTTGATATCTAATTGGTACTGTAAGTTGCGTCTCTGCTATATGAATAATTAACATCTAATTTATTTTCTCTGTTGA
This sequence comes from Cryptocephalus primarius, assembly GCA_963576515.1. Taxonomy (NCBI): domain Eukaryota; kingdom Metazoa; phylum Arthropoda; class Insecta; order Coleoptera; family Chrysomelidae; genus Cryptocephalus; species Cryptocephalus primarius. The sequence goes on from OY754944.1 coordinate 7,466,754, forward strand.
ATCTACCTAATTGTATGTATATGGAAGTCATAACTACACGTCCTCCTTAAGCTAATTTGCCGATTGATCTAAATGAGTAGTTAGTTTGATGATAATTAATAGAATTTTACATGGCTCACCTTCAAAACCGAACAGGACACAAATAAGTAGTGTGTAATATCTCATGGTTTCCGGCACTAAATGAAGTTAATTCGTAATGTTTATGGCCTAGTAGACTAATTGTCATTAAGGAGTTAATACGGCCCAACGTAATGACGTTGTATTTCCACATATTTCTATTCCCATTAAAATTCTGGTCGTTTTCCAACCGAAAACCGAACTACTTCAAAGTGAACAGTATTTTTCAAAAGAGAAACTATGTAGGTAGACCGTGGTTCGTACCTTAAACAATCCTGCCGGTGACACTAATAAGGCAATTAGGCCGTTTGGCTGTGCGACGCACTGGAAACGTGAACTATTCGGAATTACGAACGCTTCCCTTTATAATATTCGGAGCCGGTTCCCGAGGGATGCCGCCGTGATCCCGTAGGTGCCTTCTACTCCGTAGTCTAAGGCTTAGCCGTTGATTCTCTACTAATTTGCTGGACTTTTCCATGAATTAACAAGGGCTCGGCTCCCTTTGCGGAATAAGTAGAGCCCTTTGTTAATGAGTGAGCCGAGAAGAAGACGAGATATCAACGATATGGAAGAAAGTTGATAATGATAAGTGCTAAGCGCAAGTGGTCCTGAAAACCACGTTGAGAGAGGTCTCTATTGATATAGAATCACGACAATCATATTCTGCAAGAAAATTGATACGTTACGTATCTTATATAACAATTGTTAATGGAAATGTCTCATTTTCTCTCTGTAGCAATCTTAATAATAACTAGATTGAAATTTGAACACAATTGGTGTATATGATGAGAAGAGATGACGCTGCCATATATACACTGGCCTATCTACCTATATTAAAACTTGTAATTTGCAGGGTAAATGTAATGACGGTTAATCCAAGTGAGGTAATACTTTTCTTAACAGTGATTACTACAAATTTTCAGTCTTATTCAATTTTTCACTGAAAAGGTTAACTTTCTTGAATCATTTTATGGGTATTTTCAGGTAGTCAGTTTCAGAAATTACAATCTTTAGTCCATGCATTTTGTTGCTTTTGGTATACCAGACATTTTTAACAATCGGGCAATTCTCGCACCTTACAACCTTTATATCATATATTAACTCATTATGTTTACAAATTATGAAATAGATTATTCAACTAAACTAGGATATAAATTTTTAGTTGTTCTTAAGGCCATATTTCCACTATTAGGTATTAACGTTATGAAATGTGCATGGCTGTAGCTATAAAAAGAGTCTAAAAATGTTTTTCCTTTTATTTTTTCAATTTAACCTTTGTTAAATGAGTTTTAAAATAGTTCATTCCCACATTACTTGATACCATTTTTCACAAAATTGAAAAAATTTCTTCATTTTCGTAATAAATAAAAAAATATCCGCACAAAACGTCTGTACCCTAACGATTATTCCATGCGACATCTAACACAGAAGAGCTGAACTACTTCCCTATTGGGTCTGCTGGTTACATTTAACGGAAACTCTTCTTCTGAAACTAGAAAATCTATAAAGTTTTATGTCCTGTTTTTCTTTTGAATTATTTCGGTAAAAACTATTTACAAAATTTTACAGGACGTCCAGGAACTTTTCTGCGATAAGTATGCTCTTATCATTATCAATTATAACTATTCTCAATGTCTATGAAATATAGCATAAATACTAATGCAATTTAAATTATATTTTAAATATTGCAATTTATTGTCGATGTTTGACTGAAAATTATATTTACTGATATCGTATGGTTAGCCTACAAGTTTTCAATTTAAGAAAATACTCATCTTATCTGGTGACTAAAATTGTGAAACATCTCAGACATCTATAGTTTAAATTATATTTTTTGGGTTTTTTGAGTTTACTTAATACTTTTAGTTGAAGTATGCCTTGAATATTTAAGGAAAACCTGTTTTTCATTACTAAATTAATTTTTGTAATTTTCTACAAATTCTATTCACATTATTGTAGGAAAAGGTACATTTTGGGTAAGAGTAATGCCAACATAAATAAAATTATTCTATATCCTTTCCACATAAATATTTATTTATATTACAAGTTCTGCATATGTAATTGTACTTAATACAAACGCCATTTTTGCATGTTCTACTTTTAAATAAGTGTTTGACAATTTGTAACACTTGTCACTTTGTAATCACTGTCAAAATACCTGCCACACTCTGATTACAAAATAAAAACGACAACTTTGATACAGGTAGAACACCAGATAGTAACTTTTATGACGTCTTAAAATTTAAGATAAATGAAAATCTGTCAAGAACTTATGAATTTCTTTACGTTGCTTATTCCGTTTCTCTTGACTCACCCTGTATACTACATATTCAGCTTCCATTTGAGATCACGTTGCGCCTTGCCTTGTTTACATTTAAAATGATTTTATATATCGCAATTACATTTTGATCAAAATGTTATCAATTGCAAGTTTTTAAAACCCCGTTTGCCGCCCTTTTCGATGCACATTCGTTTATTTTCTGAACCATCACCTCGTTGTGTTACAAAAATCTATCTTATCTAATCATAAGTTCAAAAGGTACTGATAACGAAACGCTCGCTTAAAATAACGCGTTAAAAGCCTCTCAGAATTTGGCAAACTTGTATTTCGTATCAATCGTCTGAAAAGGATGAACGATCCTGAACTATACTCGGTCAGCAACAGATGCAGCATCGAAGCCTGTTGTTCTCTCATCAAAAAATATGATTACCTGCTGAAGTGGAAGAAGAATCCTTCCATCTTGGAATTGGGGAGCGGCGATGGCGGCACTACAGAAAATGTCCTCATTCCGATACTGCCAGAAGATGTGAAACTGCTAGTCCTAAGCGATAGATCATTGGAGATGATCGATTACGCCAAGCAGAGGGAAAGCCTGCAGAATGCCACCATCAGGCATTTAGACATTACGTCTGGTGCGTTACCTGAAGATTTACTACACAGGTTCGACCATGTAGTAAGTTTCTACCTATTTCACTGGATAAAGGATACGGAGTAAGTTGTGTGCGAACTAAGCCCCTTTTAAAATCTACTCAAGTTCTATTCAGCCAGGCTCTCAAAAATATTTTTGAACTTCTTGCACCAGGAGGGGAGTTATTCTCTATTTGTTTCTCAAAAGCGCCTGTCGATGAGGTGTTCGAAAATATGTCCCTGAATTCCAAATGGGCAAAATACAAAACCGACCAGTGGATATCGCCCTTCTACAAACACGACAATGTAATTGATGCTTACAAGCGAAAATTAGAAGACAACGGATTCGTTGATGTTGTGGTCCAACCTGAGGAATTCATCAATTATTTCGCAAGTGAAGCAGAATGGAAAAGTACGTGTGTAATTTCTGATATCATTAATCACCAGTATAACCCCAAATACGAATTAATAGAACACACTTCTTCAGCTAAAGATTTTTCTTTATATCTGTTTTATTTCAGAGTTGATCACATCAGTTAACCCATCCGTATCCATGGTACCACTACAAGAACTCTCTGATTTTTTGAATGATTATTTTGATTACTACAAACGTAGCAAATACGTGGTTGTTGATTGTAAGAGTGATGGAAGGGAAATTGTTAGATCTCATCACCAGTTGCTAATTTTGTACGGTAGGAAACCAACCTCATAAGCTAGAAGGGGTGTTTAGGGATAATACCCAGACGGTCTTCAGGAAGCCAAAGGATTGCGATTTTTTTTTAAATTTTTATTCAACAGTGTAATATATCTAATTTCACAATCGGACAGAATTTTTTAAATCGCGGTATATAATTTTATTCGGTATGAAACAAACCCCACAAACAAGGAAAGGTAGCTTACGAAAATACCCAACCTCAATTAAGTAAGCCAAAGGACTGGGACTATTTTCCAATTTATTTAATAACTTACATTTTATTTAACAGCGGAATATATTTAATTCCCTAATCTCTAAAAAATTTTATCAAATCGCTTTATCTAACTGCAATCAGTTTGTACAAACATCTACATATGAGATAGGGTAAACGAATTATTTTATAACCTTGTTTTTATCTAATTAAGAAGGTCAAACTTGGTCGATTACCACAATCATTTTATTTCAGAGATACCGGACTTACTTGATGTAAAAGCTATTAAAACACTTCACTAGCAATGATATTGTGTTATCAAATATTCGGATAAAGAAGTTTGTAGATTATTTCGTTTTTAACCTCTCAATTTACAATAAAATATCGACTTAAATAATGAATTATCGAGTTGTAATAACGCTTTAATAAACAATTGTTGCGTCTTGGATATCTTGCAACAAAACAATTTCGAGAGTGAACGCAGTGGGTTACCTCCTTAACTTACTAATATAAATATAAATTCTAATATAATATATAGCACTAATTGCAATAGGTTTCTGTGTTTACGAATGTGATATCAATACTCGATAAGTAATGAAAATGAGTACATCAAGTTGACATCCGTATAATGTTTTCATAAAATTTAGGCACTACTGACATATTAAAAATGCATTTTATAAATTCCACCTTTCCTTTGATTCACGTACTTATGTACTATACAGTAGTAGAAGTTGCAATCACCATGTCATGAAAACAGTGTAAACAAGTAAACCGAGGAAACAGAGAGAGAAAAATTTGCTCGTACGAATTTGGGACAATTATTATTGATACGGGGTTGTTAACCATCGAACATGCCCCAAAACTAGATTTGACGAGGTGGTTGGTTTTTAAGTTTAAAGGGCTGCACCACGACTTTCTTTAATTTATATTCAAGGAAAACCTGTAAAAATTATAGCTTGAGGAATTAAAAATTGAATTGCTCCGCCACTGTAGATAAACATAAAGCTGGTAGGTTATAGTTTTCTACTCACCGTTTTTACAAACAAAACATATTTTTTCCATTATTCCAACAGTATTTTACATATCAGTCAAACATACTCAGATTTACACAAAAACACGACTTTCAACGACTTAAAAACTAGCGAAAGTAAAACATAAAGAAACACTCACAACAAAGATACCAAAAGTGGTATGTTGCCAAATTGACGATTCACCTTTAAATCCATTCCGATATTTTCTACAAATTAAATGATTAAAAAACAAAATTAATACCTTAAATTAATTTACTTCTCACAAAACCGTATTAGTTAATTAGATGTTACTGTCGCTACTCACATTAATTATTGGTGGCAAATATATATTTTTGATAATGGTAAACAGAGTAAGTGAACAATAATATAAGAACCGTGGACAATACATAAATTATGTTACGTTGCATTACGTTAATTCTTGCATAAATAAGTTTGTAATTAAATACGTTTAATTAAAGCGGCACTTACTGTTTTTGAACATGCAACGCAAAACGAAGTTATACCATCCTACTTCAACCCTGTATAAGGTTTTATTAACATCATATTATACTTAATTAGGCTGGCACCTCGTAGATCTAGTCAACAATAATACCAGAAGGATGGTGGGTCGTGAATATAAAAATAATACGAGAACACAAAGTTATTTTTTGAAGAATGATATATTTATTCCATCAACCCGTATACTTTCCTACCCTTCAGTTTACGGGATACGCTCCTTAAGAAATAATTTCGGACCGGCCGGAGGTACACCACAATTGTATTAGTTTCAATTAAAATTTTTTAAAGATTCAAATATTTTGTCTTAGGTGTTAAGAAAAAAATGCCGAAGGAAATGCAAAATATGTATGTCTTACGCAAAAATGCAAAATTTCCAAAATCTAGAGAAAAATGCAAAAATATGCAATTTGCATTTTATCCCCCCTTTAATTATAATATATCTCAAGCATTTCAAAATAAAATTGATTGACCCCGACGTGATTTGAACACGCAACCTTCTGATCTGGAGTCAGACGCGCTACCGTTGCGCCACGGAGTCTTGTGTAGTTGCCATCAATTATCGGCACTTATACGCGTACGATCATTTGATATAAAATAATACAACAATCTATTAAATTACGATTATGTCCATGTAACTGAAAAAACCGTTCGTACTTTGTGTATGTGTTACTTATGTGAAGTCAGACAGCTTTCCATGTGGAAAAATTCTCAAGAGCGAAGCCTTTTTTCTCGGTACCCCTGAAAATCCGTTGAAAAAAATAGCTATAACCTATGCACGCGTTTTGCATACCATATGTCTTTTTCTGTTCGTATAAAATGCATACTTTGAAATAAATTACTTTATTCCCGCTTAATTTTGTGGAAAATTATTTTATGAACAGAAAAATCATTTAAAGTATTTATAATTAATATTTCAAATAAATATGAACAAACATTTCAGAGGGAAAAGACTGTTGCATGACGTGCTCTTAAAGCAAGCCATATTCCAAAATTAATCCATTTTAAAAAATTAACACATCACAAACCACATTGCACTAAGACTATTTAAAATTAATGCTTTCGACTTTCTAAGCATAAATAATAAAACGTCCTATTTTAAAACTTCAAAATGTAAAGTAAGGTTTGCTTCTTTATTTTGTGAATATTACGTGTAATCTCTTTCACCTAAAAGAGAGGGATTTTCCTTTAAATCACAAAGGCATATTCGCTAGATATAGGACCAACGCACTGTATATGGAATATAATATGACAGATGAAGAAGAGAAGCATTTATAATAGTAGATTTTTCTAGGCCTATTTCTGTTAATTCACACATCTGATATTTTAAAAAACAGTACACAATTTTTAAATACATTTTTTGTATGTACCCTCTCAAAATGAATTTCGAATTTGTGGAAAAAATATATGCATGCAACTTTTAATATGCTCAAAATAATTGCTATAATTAACGTAATGGTTAAACATCTCAACCGATTTGGAACGATCCTAGCGCTACCTTTCCCAAACATACCAAACCCGCGAGTACAGCACTATCCTGTTAGATGGCAGTAGCGTTTACCCTCATTCTATCGACCGCTAGTCTCGCCCCACATCCTTTCGCTTTTCTGCTGCCCTGGTCGGAGAAAGGAAGAAAATTGTACCAACCATATTTGTCTACCAACGTGGAACTAGCGGCGAATTTCTTTAAGCTTCAAAACCTTCCTTGTGCAAATTGAAGCAGTGTCCTCTTTTCGGTTGGCAAAACTGCTAGATCGTCGGGATATTTAAGCAGGTTCTTCTGCGACGCCATCTTCCTGGAAGAAAGAAAACAGGTGCGTGTAGAGAGAGAACGGCAGAGAAAAGAGATCTCCTCTCTTGGAATACCGACGGCTGTTGCTGGTCTCCTGTCGCTCATACTATCTCGTACTCTTACTGACCACGTGTTTCTCATTCTCTTCATTCATTTACCATTGATTCACCGTCATTCAAACTCGAAGAACGAAAATGACAAATTGGTAATTGTGGTTTACGTTAGTAGAACGTCATTAATGAGGGAGACGTTGCATCGTCGTCGTTATCGATTTGTTCTGGAAACTTTTGGAAATGTCCGTGATTTCGTTGCTTTAACAATTGGGTTTATTACTCCACCACAGCTCCTGCGGGTTATGCTCTCCGCATACCTGAGCGGTCCTTATACCACAATACTTCACGTTAAGATAGACAAGGAAGGACGGCTGGACGGACGGCTCAAATATAATTTTGTCCTGAGATAACGTAATGAACGTATTCCTTATCTTTTCTGGGAAAGCAAATTCCAGTACCTGAACCAAATCTGTCTTAAATGAGGCTTGAATGTTTTGAATTCATCAACTTTCAATCATCTGGGGAAGATCTTACTAATTACCTAGCAAATGAAATTATCATCATATAAATATTTTTCAACGTGCAGTTTGTGTGTTCTCTAGCCTGCTCTAGCGATCTCCCATGTCTTATGCTGCCCTGATGGAGAGGCTATCTAAAACTTTCCGAGCGCAAGCTTGCCATTCTTTGAATTTCCCTGAAAATTCTTTTCAAAATCCCCAGTGGTTGAAATGAAATGCTTCTCAGGAACACACTTACCGGGTGGTGGTGGTTTACTTTGCATATGTTTTGAGATTACGTTTTCGCACTCTTAGAATAGGTAACAGTCCAAAATTTCTTTCTTTCTTGTAAAGAAATGATGTAATAATTAACGTAAATCGGTCGATTTATACTCGACTAACCTCTCATTGTTTCTATATTCCTGGTAGCGCAGTGAGTAGTTACGCTATCAGTGTAAATTTCACGATAATGGCGGCGATTAATGATAATTCCAGTTAAGTTGAGCTAATCGATGAATTAAGTCCGGTTTTTATAAACGATGTTCAGTTACGGAATTTGGAAACAATGGCGGAGATGAAACGAGTGACGTATAGGACGAATGCGCTTTAATTTTTTAAAAGTGACATGTTTTGATGGTTTTGAAGGCATTTTCATTGTTAAATGCTGCTTTTCCTCCAGAGTGCTTGATCATTACAACATGGTGTCACATATGAAATCTGATGTATCAGGAGAGTAGCAGGTAGTAGGACGTATACTAAGGATTTCATACCTCTTACTGACGAGTTCCCCTTTATCTAGAGTCCAGGCTTTTGTTGTTCCTTTAAAGATTAGTAAAGCGTAATTGCTAGTATGCCTACTAAATCCCAATTCGTAAGGAAGTTACTATACTTTAATTAGCAACTGAACGTCAAAAAATAATGGCGCCAAAAAATTTAAAACCATTTGAATTAAAAGGTTAAAATTAGGATCTATATTCTTAATCATTTCAAAGCCGCGAATTAATATTTTCAGGATAATTTATTAATGCCATGATTTGATGACGATTGAATACATTTATTTTCCTTTTTTTTTAAGTGGAAAACGACGTGGAAAAAATGAAGTTTAATTGTTTAGCTCTCATAAAAGTAATCATAAAATAATATTATGTTTTAGTAGTAGTAGTGTAATGTAGTTCTAGGGTAGTGTAGTGTGTGTAGTGTAGTGTCGAGTGGTGCAGGGTAGTGTAGTGAAAACGAAAACCAAAATCTAACCACCGACATTTTGGATAAAGAGACAGACAAATCAGAGTTGGGTATAGTATTTGGAAGATACGTCGTATGGGTAGAAACCTCCACAAGGAATAGTCCTATTGAAGTAATTCCCGCCTCCCATAGGTTTCAGGAGCTTTCTGACCCGGAAGGCTAGCATCTGCTAAGGGTTCCTTAATCCAGGATTAGGGGTTAGGCTGAAAATTTTAGACAACCTCCTCTATAGTACACCCTGCGCAAAGTTCTTTCGAATGGAACGGCAGAAAGTCTGCATAAAACAAAATTAATTATCGTCAGTTGTAAAGTAAATTGTAGTGTCAATTGTAAAATTAGAATAATACGATTGAGGCAATGTTGTGTGACTGTATTCTCTGTACATACTGTGAATGTAATATTGAATGACTTATTATTACAAGTCTGAAATTCGCTTGTAATATTGTTCAAGCTGAAATATTTTTGTATTTCCATAAAATACGTGAGGTATTCCCATTACTACCTACCATTATTTACATTCGATCTCATTATTTCTGGAAATCCTTACCAACGGTGTTAGCCTCTCCACTGATGCCATACCAAATTTATTTTCGCCTTTACTCGAAACTATTTGGCTCTTCTGATCCCCTTCGCATACACACATTCAATTCGTAAACATTTCTTATCACGTCGGCGGTTTTTTGACATGCTAATCGGCAACGCTGTCGAAGTACCCGCCCCTCCCTAACGCACGATTTGCTGGTCCAAGCAAGTCGAGCATATTTGCAATACGCGTACCGTTAATTAGAGCATATCAGCATCGCGCGCCGTGTCTATTGTTTCGGGAGTGCTCCCGTTTAGGCTGATAATTCGCGGATTCAATTAGTATTTACATGCAATAAGGCATGTAATTGTACGTGTGAAGTGTCGCGATAAACTGTACGTCGCTTCCCGGTAATTTGTCCGTACGAGGAAGGACCGGCGACGACGTTTTCAAGGTTAGTGGAAAATTTGTTTCTACCTCCCGTTTTGTCGCCAGCCCCGCAAAGTTCCGTTTACTGTTTTACTTCCAAAACAGTATTCGGTTCTTCATGTCGTTACGGGTATGAAGACTTCTAAATCAAAATGACGGTTCTATCTCAACCTCAATTTATTTCTGTACTTGTCGCTAGATTTATTCAGTACAGACTGACCGTTGACGCCTGTTTTTAACATTCAGGTAAAATATGTGGTGGTGGTGGAGGTGGAATTTTCCTTCCACTCGGGCCACACGAAATCCAACATCCAGTACTTTTAGCATAGTCACTGGAAACTTCCATAAAGGTTTTATTCGCTAGATAAACTTGAAAAAGTACGAAATATGTAAATGGCTGGTTAAATATTAACCCTGCGCCGGCCATGTGTACAATATATTGTACACCAGGGCACCTATTCTTGAATGTGGGTAATTGTAATTACCTATGGAAATTTTAAAATTACCGTTCCATCAATAATTATACATATTGGTGGAACAGTAATTTGTGTGGGTTCGAGGTGTTTCGAGGTTCTCGAGATCTCGGCAACCGGCGCACGCGCAGCCGCACCGATACCCTGAAAAAAAACTTTAAGATAATGACTATTGAAATGGGTTATAATCGTTATGGGGTTATGTAAGGGACTGATGATTATTTAAGTCTGATTCAACGGTCAGGTGACTAATAGGCAATATATTGATAATTGATAAGTACCGAATGAGGGAATATGATCCAAATGTTACCTGCATGGACCCATTTTTATATGTATTATTTTAATACTTGAATAATTATTTATATGAAAATACTATTCGTCCCACTTTTTCAGACTTAGGATTATAACGGACCAATAGATTCAAAAGGATTTAAGCCTTGCACAGATTCTTATAATATATTGTTCTGGAGTGTTTAAAAATTTTCCACTTATTACTGTTCGTCATACATATACAAAGTTTAAAGTATAAAACAATACAATCTAATTAATACAAATATAATATATAAAAGTATATAAGTAGATTATAGACAGTATGGACAGGTTATAGATAGCATAGACAGTATATAAAAGATTTTGGTCAAGTAACCTATGAAATATTTTGTAATATTATTTCCGTCAATCCTATCCAAGTTTTACTATTTATTTAAATCAGTTTCAGTTTATTTAGAGTCTCCTTAAGTGTTGCTTTCTCCTTTAGGAACCCATTTACTCTATTTCTGATCCTGTCATTCAAATAAACATATTTCTTTTGGCGTTTGGGCATTGACATATTTAATTGTTGCTGTCCATAAATTATATATTGATAATTAGCTTCATCTTGAAGAATCGTCACTGATTCATAGATAAAAATAATAAATTACTTTTCAAAAATTAAATTAAATTTAATTTGCCTATGGCGTCCCATTTTATTACAAAAAGAGTAGATTTTTCGTGCTTATTTTAAAGTAACAGGTAGTTCAGGTTCTTCAGCATTAACGAATTCCCCTCAAATTCTGATGAATAGTCGACAGCAACTTTTTTAAACAATTGTACATCATAGACGAGAGTGAAACTATTAATTGTATGTCAAAAAATGATTTCAATAGAATTTTGGACATGTAAACAAGTCGTTAAGAGCAACGTTGTCAAAAAGTAACATTTTACTACCAAAACGGCAATGGTAAATATTTCAGGCATTTTCAGTAGTGCAAGGGTACTTTGGGCCTTTCAATAATGACGTATTTACTACTAATTCACATCAAGCATACAGAAAAAATATAAGTAATTATGTCAAATTAGACGAGGACAAAACTATTAATTATTTATCAAAAAATAATTTGAATTTAACTTATTCAGACGCCAGTAAGGTAGTAATGCTGTACTTGTCATAAAGGTCCAATAATTTAATACAAAGAGAGAAGTTTCAACTATTTTAGGCTATTTATAAAGTTCAGGGGGCAGTTTAGGCTCTTCGGCGATGAAAGATTTGCGTCAAATTTAAACCATAGCAACATTATAAACAGTTTTGCAAAAATTAGACGAGAATGAAACGATTAATTCTCTATCAAAAAATAATTGTAATTTAGCTTTAAATATTCCAGACTTTTTCTTACTTGAAAAGGCAGTGTACGCCCTTCAGCATTGACGGATTTACCTCAAATTTTAATTAACAATACAATACATAAATATAGACGATTGTAAAAAATTAGGCGAGACAATTACCTGTCAACAGTTTATTTCAATTTAACTTGTGTTCGTGTAAGGAAAGCATTAACTCCGCCATTGTCAAAAATATCTCATTCTATGTTCAAAAGTGCAGTTTTAAATAGTTCATTTATTTCATCTGAAAAATTCAAATATTTATAAAAAACTAGTAGAAAATAAATCTACTAATTATCTTCTTCACTTATTTTTGGAGAAATTTTACTTCAAATTGCCAGTGTCATATCACTTCCTGGATAAAATACCTGTATAAATATTTTAAAGGGCTATGACTAAATGTCTTTGGACATTACTATATTAAACTATATAACTATATTAAATATTACTAATTACTGAACACTATATTAAAGTGAATAATGATGCAAAAGCTCCCAAGTTAATAAAGAAGTTACTGATTGCTTAAATTGCTAAATACTTAAGTGTCTACTTCGAAAGCATTAGTGCAGAGTTAATTGTCGTCATTTTCTGGTGAGGATCGAATTATCTCAGGTTCAATGTTGCGGTTACAAGCCCATAAGTCAATCTGAAAGCCTAAACCGACTTAATGAAATACAAAGATAGTTATTCATTTAAAGAATTACCACCGCGATCATTTTGCAGTTGACCTCGTATACTCCAAATATTTCGGTCTTCAACAAAGGTTTCATCATTAACGAAAAAATGATAATCAAAGTGACGCAGTTCTTCTTGGTCCAGTTGTACCACGGACAGTCATATAGGACGACGACGAGTTGCTCACACTGAAAAAATAATAATAATAGTGACCCAAAAAATGAAAACTACATATATAAAATATTCGCACATCTGTGTAATTAACTTCACAAATATGCACCTTTATATGAAAAATTTGCAAGGATTTAGAAGACACTGCTAAAAATTCGCGCAGCTCAACAATCACTAAATCTCTGATAATTGAAATTATCTCTAAATGGTCTGTTATGAAAAAAAAGCATATTAAATGATTTAGAAGTGGATTAGGCGATACATTTATTCTTTTCAACGCTTATATATTAACGCTATGTATTCAAAAAATATACCATTTATATTTTATTGCAATAAAGAGGACTAGGATAATTGCGCACTAAAAAATTGGCAAGTAGGCATACAAATAATTGCTATAAACATAAAGCTACGTGCTTAAATATGCACTAAAGATTCTATTGTCATTTATAGAAAACACCACAAACATTAATTAAAGTGAAGCAAAAGTGTAATATATATAACGTATGGATGCATACCTATTTATCACTATTATACATTTTAATATCACTCATAATATTTCACATTACCAATAACGTTGTAACAATAAGGTCCAAGCTTTTGAAACGATATAATAAAAAATACTTGTACCAAGTGAGTATGACCATAAAATGTGACATATTGCTTGCAATTCAGTGCCACCTCGTATACTCATGTATGAATTTCCAAAAATGACATAATTAACCGAAAAAGGTATCTACTGAGAATTTGTATAAATAGAGAAATGCTTTTCTATGTAATGGTCTGTTATTAAGAATGCACATAAGATGCTTCAAAAATGCTATAAACAATATATACCAACCTTTTTATAAAATCTATGAAATTATTCAAAAAAACAATAATTATTGATTGGCTTGATTGATTGGATTGATTTATAAAATCATTTGTTCATACCTTGTCGATTATCTGTTGGGTATGTATCATTATGATGCAGAAATAGACTAGCGCGTCGAACAAACTCATCATAGCTACGAACTTGATACCCTCGCATTTGTCCTTCGGAAAAAGAATGGGCAGAGATTAAGGGAATTTGATTTAAGAGTTATACTTACAGTGAATGTGCACAGAACCGACATTGCCAAAGTACACACCCCTGGGAAAAATACTAATATAGAGTTCACTCTGAGTATTTGAAAATAATCGTCAGCCATGCTGGAATAAGAGGGAGTATTCAGTAAAGTTGAAATATTTGGTAAATGTCTGTGAAATTGTTTGATTTAGAAAAAAATTCTCCGGTTTCCGAGAGATCCCTGAAGTGTTTACTTGGCTTCACTGGAATTCTATATAATTCAAATTTCGAATTTAATTTAAACGTTTCTGCCATTTTCGAGAGAGTTTCAGACATGCTGAGTTTCTGAGAAAATCTTCAAAGAGTACCACATTAACCTCATGGCATTCTTGAACATTCTGTTTGATAGAATTTTTCCATACCTGTGACTTTCAGAACTCCACCAGTTTCATGTAAACATCTATGTGGAGTGTGGATACAAATTTGATCACAAAATTTGAACTAACTGGAGACAATCTAAAAAATTCACTCAATTTGAAACGAACCTTTTGATATCAGAATGGAACTTGACGACCTCCCTCAGGCGCTTTTTGCAAAATTTCTGTTCCTCCTTGTCGTCCCTATTGCTCCTGGTTCCTAGCGTGTTAATGATCATACTTTCAAGCAAGACCACCTGCGTCCAAATGAAATGAGTCCATCGCATGTGAAAGGCTAATGCGATAATTGGGGACATCCACACAACTATTATGAGCACGGTTAACAGTCCTTCCAAGATTCGGTATCCTCCCATCAGGCGGAAAATGCTCAGTTGCTTCCTTAGTTCCACGTCTGATAATACACATATCGCCATAATGATATTGCAGAAGAAATAGCACCAAAACCAATAGGCCACTTTTCTGCTAAAGCGAGTTATAGTGTTGTAAATCTTCGGTCCAGCGGTTCGAACCGACCTGTAGTTCTTGATCGCCTTCTCGCGAAATTTCAAGAAATTTGCGGCGCTTAAGAAGTAACCGAGTATCAACGTAATACACTACAATTGAAGGTTAGGACAATAAGTAAAACCGAACAAAAAATTATAAAGTTAATCAACAACTTTAAATATTTTGCCCTAACAGCCGTGTTGAAAGGGTCTAGAAAATAGTTTTGAAACGTGGTTATTTCTCCTATACCTCCCCATCACTATGGTATTCATGGAAATCGGAAATAACAGCATACTGACTTATAGTGAATACCACTGTAATGTTGTATCAACGGTTAGACCATGGAGTTTATATATTGTTTAATTGAATATGGTTAAATGGAATTCAGAAAACACCCTGTGTATTTGGAATAGATTAGGGTCTAATTTTACGTTGACCCCGTCCCCCTGGCCTTAAGTACCAATTAAATAAATAGTGAATAAATAATTCTGCAAGAAATTTCAATTTATATGATGGCAGCAATAATGCTACTATAATCTGGCCTAATGTGAAGATGAGATTCTAGTCCAAAGTTGGATCTCAAATTTCTTAACATTTAGAAGAAGGTTTTGTTTTAAATTTGCAAATGCCAGTCGAAGAATAAGTCGTGGGAAACCTTGAGATTAAAAAGTAATCGATTTAGCGCCGATGAAATATAGAACCAGAGTAGGTGGAGGAGAAATCTTTCCGACGTTCTATACCTTCTATAATTCCTACATCATGAATGCTATCCCGGATATGAAATACCATTTTACATTTTATCTGAGATTTATTGTTGTTACTTACTGGTGAGAAAAGTGCGATTGACATTAGGTTTATAAACAGTCTATCACTATCTTCTCTGTCAAGGCGCAAACCAAAAGCTGCCAGACACACAATGGATACCAAGAAAAAACCAAGAACGATCTTGCTAACCAAACCGTTGGTATGGATGCAATTAAATATTCCAAAGTAGTACATTTTTTCTAAAGGTTCATCTGAAAAATAACGCAATAAAGTTGAAAGACAGTGCAATTAAATACGTTACCTTCCAGCGACATGGTTAGCGACTGAAGTAGTTATCGATGCGTCTAATGGGTTTATTGAGCAAATCGTGAAGTTTATTTAAAAGCTTAAAGTTTTAAGTGTTATCTACCACGCGAATACATTAAAGTTGAGAAATGATGATTGATTAGAGAACTGAACGCCCGGTAACTGTAAGTCACAAGGAAAAAAAAAATAAACTTCTAAACAAAATTCACAAGCAAACAGTCAACTTCAATTACAAAATGTGTACAAATTGCATAAATTAGCTATATTTATACTACGTGGCCTATTTTAAATATTACGACTAATGGCTTTTAGCAAGTTTAAAATGTATTTACCTACATTCACAAGCTATGAACTAAATAACTTTTAAATTTCTTGCCTTTGCGTATATTTGGCGTAGGTTTACTTTTCCACTCCTCTAATAATGCAAGAGATTTTGACCCTGGATGGACCTCGTTTTACACATAAATATATTTCAATAAAGAAGTTTCTTTGCCTAAAGAAGCTTCTTAAACACTATACCAGATTTCTACTGACTAAGAACGGTTAAACATCAAGGGACTGATCTACACAGGCCTAACAGACTGAAGCCATAAATAATGGTTCCCGACTCTCGATTAGCGTTTTTAAAGAAATTTACTGTGAAACGAATAATTCGAGTATTAGTTGAGAACAATGTACTTAATTTTTTGAGTCTCTCATGGCAACCATGCGCATAATGAACAATTACGATCGAATTAACATGAGGCCAATTATTATTTGAGGCGAAATTTACATTATTGCTTTAATTTATAACACTCATTACCTTGAAACAGACAATAAATAGAAGCTACAAAAATTGCCCATGAGATTATATGAGAGCATTTACTCAACCAACTAAATTTTCAAAGAATTTTAAATTTTTCAAAGAACAAGCAAGGTCATAATATCCATTTGTGGCTTCTTCACTGTACGGTTACATTTTACAAGACAATCTTCATAAAAAAAAAGGAAAACTGCAATAAGTCAAAGAGGTAAAAAATAATAAGTGACACAGTCAGGGGTGAAGTGGAGATATTTCGTGAGGAGTTTTCAAGCCAATTTGTTTACGGATAGTGGACTGACCCCTGTATTTTGGAAGTACATACTCGTATGTAAGAATAAAATAGTAGAATGCAGGTTGGTTTTATAACTTTTGAATTATGGTTATACCCATATTTCTTAGTATTTTATGTAAATTATGGTGATTTTTGCCCTAAAAGCTCCTAAAACATTGTTTCATCAAAATATGTGAGCTATATTCCTAATGGAAATTAATTGATTTAAAATCAATTCTTTCATAAGTGACATCACTTTATGTAAATTTAAAAAATGGAATATGGGACGCCACAATTCGAAATTTAGTGTTATTTTGCAATTTAGCAAGTGTCAACGTCATGTGCAGGTACCTAAATAAATACTACGTTTTATCTTTGTCAAGAAGGCATTCCTTTTAATTCTGGTTTCAATTCAAATTGCTGCTCCGGTGTGAACGCGCTCCTCGCTCTTATGAGCTCCTGATAGGTAATGTTGCCGTATGGCAACATATACGAGACGATGAGGACCGCTGCGACGCCCGGGCTGGAAAGACTTCCACCGTAATGATCGATGATACTTCTTCGAGAGAAGAGATTCCCACATTAATATTCACATATCATACGTCTGAACTGTTTCTTTTCTCCCTTCCAATTTTTCTATTCATTTGTCACGCCGACCAATGGAACGACGATCCGTCCTTACAACTACATTCCACGACCTCCTCGCCCCTGATATTCTCCTGTGAGGACCGACATCGAAGTTTTACCAATGTCGTTGCTCTGGTAACAACAAACCCTCTTCCATCTTTTTAATGACGCGCCTGTGTCGCGGCGGGCATCCAATTATATACGAAAAACAATTAATCCAAGTTTATTTTTCGGTTTCAATTTTTTCCTTGTTGATGTGATCGATAAAAGGCGCAAAATTTACTTCGGTTTAGAATTTCCACATACATCCTGCAGGTGAATATTATTTAATCGATTACGTATTTGTTTTTCCCCAAAAATTGCTAGAAATAAAAGGAGGGGAAGTGCCGTGATGTTTAAACCAAAAAGAATCAAACGCCTGGTATCAGGAGAATATACGAACGAAGAGGTAACTCAACAACATAGGAATCTGTAATAGTTTATCTGGTTTATACTTCATCAGAGGTATGCAGCTAAATCAAATAAATCAAAGAGATTGAAGTTTGGAAACTCGTTACTAGATGTCGCAGAGGTTCGTTGCCATTTCGGCCACCCTAATCGATGTACGTACTTTGAATGTGGAGGGAAATCTAGTTTTGGAATTTTGAGGGAGAAGTTTTCTAACAACAACACACCCCCGGACTAATAATAAATTCGTTATTAGTTCACTTTCAAAATTTTTTATCACTTCATAATTTTGTCACTTTTTAAGTTAAATAATTTTTGTCACTTAATAAGAACTGTATATATATGAAGTATATGTATAGTATATATATAGACATCATTATTACATAGCATTTAATACCGATATTATTAATAAGCATAATTTTCACAATTCGGTTGTGAATTGCCGGTTGATGAAATTGGACTTTCATTATGTAAGAAATAGGTGCACCGATAGGACTGAAGGTGGCTCTGGGTACTCTAGAAAATATTGCTGAATTTGAATTGTGGGACACGAGGCGAAAAATGCTGTTAACTTGACAAAAGTGGTAAATGTTTTACAATAAAGGACTATTCATAGACCACGTGAAAGAGTATTTGAAAATAATTTGTGGAAAACCTGCAGCTTTCCACAAGTCATACAATCTTAGTTTTGCCTTACTGCGACAGGTAATTAAAAAGTTACACAGGTTGTTCTGTTTATATTTAATAATAATCTAATATATGCATGGTTAAAACCATATTTCTTAATCCATTTTTTGTTTTCATATAAAAGGATGGTAGGTCGATTGATCTACCACTACATTAAATTTCCAGGTTTAATATAAATTAACATTTTTCGCGTCAAACCGTTAAAATTTCTCTTTTCGATATTTATATTATACTCTGGGCAAGAATAATATGAATCTTTCTACTTTCTGGTAAAAATAGTGAAAAGGGGGTATGAAGCATTAAAAAACCTTTTAATTAAGGAAAAGTGCTGACGCTCCACCCAATGAAACAAGGCTTCCGAAAGATTATATAATTTAAAGTTAAACGTATTTCAGGTATCTAGTAATTATACTTCAAGTAACTAAACAATGAAAAAAAGAACTGAAGTGTTAATAGAGAGAGGAATACAATAAAAATGGATAGCGCATTGATTGTAGTGCATTGATTATATTTTGATTGATTATAGTTTTAGAAGTCATCTACCCTTGCCCCTTCAACCATCCTATTATCAATCCTAATGAATCACACTATTATATGAAATCAGTTCTCTATATATTCAAGAGATTATCTTTTGTTGTAGGAAAAGAGTAGCAACTCCTAGGCTGTATGTCGTTGTTTTTTTTTCCATTTTTGTAATTATAACCCTTCATTGCATCCCTCTTTTTCCCTGCATTTTTCCCTGTTTAGTTACTGAAGACGGATATCTAAAATGTCCAACTTTAAATTATAAGATCGACCGAAAACCTTGTTTAATTTGGTAGAGTTTTTCTTTAATTGTTTACCCCTCCACCTTTATATTGTAGACTTTTATCGGAAAGTGCATCTTTTCTTCATTTATTTTACTGTTGGTTTTTAATTATAAAGAAGTTAACTACAACAATCTTATGGACATTTAGCAATTTAGAA
This sequence comes from Cryptocephalus primarius, assembly GCA_963576515.1. Taxonomy (NCBI): domain Eukaryota; kingdom Metazoa; phylum Arthropoda; class Insecta; order Coleoptera; family Chrysomelidae; genus Cryptocephalus; species Cryptocephalus primarius. The sequence goes on from OY754944.1 coordinate 7,486,539, forward strand.
AATGGAAAAATTATAAATTCATTGAATATTTAATGTATTTCATTTGGATAAAGCACGAGCTGGGTTTAAAATATTTGTCTATTAATCCATAACATTTTGTTGCAGAAAGGTTTGCATCTTTATGGAACGTAACGGGAAAAAACAATTTTTTTCATCACCGATTAGCATGAAAAACTAACGCATTTCCGTTACTAGCTACTTTGTGTGGAACATAATTCGTAAATATCCAGTACTTACTCAAATATGTAATGCAATCACATCGATAATATAGAAATTGTGCTAAGCAAGTTTATTTGATATATCCATGTTTTATTTTGAGTTTTCACGGGGGGGGGGGCACTTTTCTGAACGTTTCGGCAGCAAAATACCTGCAATTGAAATCTATTACTAAAAAATAACACATGATCAGATTTGATCATGATTCTTGAATGACATTTTGATATCGACAGTTATGTTGTTTGAAATTTGTCATTTGTTTTCATCTTATAGCAGCATAGCAGTCCAGATATGAATGAGCCATTTCGACGAAACACGTGGAGATTTCATTGGTATCATCGTTTTTAGTTTATCTGTAAGGCATCGTCTAACATTGTACTGATTGATCTACTATAACGAGCTGTCGTGATGTTTTCCCAGTGTATAATTTCCTGCAGCAGCATAGTAGGCTGTATATGTTTTTTGTATTCTTTAGGCTTATTTTGTGATTGGTTGTTTTCTTGGTTGTCTGGTTGTGGTGATCGTGTTGCTTTCTTTAAAGTTGGTACTTTAATGTCGATTGCATTAGATAGTTCGAGATTATTTAAAAATTGTGGTTTTTCGGATTTCACCATTTCCTCGTTATTTTTACTATTTTAAATTTATAAAATTCCGTTCGTACAACCATTGGCAACGTCGGCCAATAAATCTCAGGCGGACAATCCTTTTAAGCAGTAAGTTTCAGCGTTCATTTTAAAAAAATGGCACCTCCCGAAATTTACCGCCGGAATCGTTTTTGCAGCAGAATGCAAACCGTCCAGTAGAACAGAGAGAAGGCCATTAACTTCCTTGTCAGCAATTTCCCGTCGGGACGGACGCGATCTTAAATTAAAGCAGATCGCAGAAAATTGCATAAAATTCTTGCAAAAGATTAGGTTGATGAGAAAAATTCAGTGATTCCCGGAATGCAACAACAGAACGGTCTCCGAGTCCCGGGTAAAACTGTGCCCTTTCCAGCATAAAAGCTCGCTCGCAATGAGCTGGGGACTAAATGAAAGAAGATAATATGAATGCATGCGGTCCCCATGGGCAAATAAAGAATCTAATGCAGTCCGTACTTGCAGTTCTTTACCTGCAGAATAGAAATTGCTCGACTTGGCGGGAGCGATGAGGGCACTTAAGCGAGACGTAGTTCTACTTTTCGCTTTTCTGATTATTCTGGATATTATGAATCCCTCCCTTTTTTTTTTAAATTCCTACTGAGAAAGAGTTTGCTTACCCAAGATTCAATTTCAGATACCTAATGAAACCTGTTTGCTGCTTTGCATTTCATTCAAATTTCACATATGTTTCGTACTTAATAAGTAGTTTATTACGCCTTCATCGCTAATTACAATGCATGCAATTCATGAGAATTCTGAGGAATTCAGACATATTTGCGCTAATTCATAAATTTAAAATTACCCCCGATCACAGCAGACAAATTGTAAAAGAAATCACTCTAATTTATTAGCTGCGATAACAGTTTAATTATATAAAACCAACTTTTTTTACGGTTGGCGAAAGAACGCAATAAAACATTACGCGATATTAATGAGAAAGGGTAAATAATTGACGTGTGGTTGGTTTAGTTGGACCAGACACGCAGCCCGCTTGCCACGAAACGGCGTAGCATTTACTGCAGAAAACTGTTCAGCGTTGCGTTTCTTAGTTTATTTAATATATGCTTTTAAGTTATTCTTATAAAATGTAATATTGTAATTTGTCGTTGTGTATTATTCAGTCTCGACACCGTTTTGGTTAAGATCCTTCTTCCCCATTTATCTTTGTTAGAATGGCCTGATGTAAAGTTACACCTGATTCGTTTTCTACGTTATCTATCCAGCGTGCTCCTTCTGGTTTTGTCGTTTTTTAGGGACTTCACCTTCTGTGGTTAAGCGCTCTAAATTGTCTTTATCCAGACTTGCATTTTTCCCAAAGTATGTCAATATTTTCCGATCCTAAACTCTCTGGTCAATGAGAAAACACTATCTCTACATGGGGTTTCTGCACTTTACCGGTTTTATCTATCTTGCTGAAGGTTGCCTACATGCTATATACTATTCTACAAATTAAATGAAATAATTAGGACCGTGTGAACATCCATGGCCCTTATCCTACATGGGGAATAATTTAATAATGGATCGAATTTGCCTCCACGTTCTACCGTTTCTCTCCTTGTGAATACCTCTTAATCATTCTATCGAAAAGTACCATCACTAGGCTCAAACAATTAAGAAATGATTGAAGCAGGATATTGGCTACATTGGCCTATGTAATTAAGAGTACCCTCATGCCAGATCTGTCCCTCCCTCGCATTGTTCACATGAACAGAATTTTACTTTTCTATACCGTTCGTAACACTCTGTATGTAGATTCCTGTAAGCCGTTCAAATATTTTCCACCTGGCGGAATCCCCGGGCGTCCGCACTCATCGGAATTCCCGCAAGAAGACGCGTCGCTAATCCTTACCGTATCAGTTGACAGGATCGAGAAGGATCCGCGGGGGCCCTCGTTAGTCAATTTCTTTAACATCTTCTCTCGGAGACTTCCTCGTGTGCACGCTAATCAACTCCACGGAACGAAGCGTCTGCGGTATGACGTGATCCTCTTCAATTTCTCACTCTTCTCTCTCTCTCTCAGACAGGCGAGGGTACCTAGTTATGTAATATATTTCTTACGGGGAGTAAATGCAAAAGGTATACGACGGGATTTCGGAATTCGTTACCGCGATGGCGGGTACTTGTACAAATAAAGTCGTCTGTGCTATTGGAACGAATGGTGGTCGATATACAGCAATTGCTAACTTATTTCTTAAAATTAAGACTTTCTGTGTGTGACGCCATATGATCAGCATAAAGCTGGAAATTCGAAACAAAACATAGTCTTAAGGCATTGTATATCCTTCCACTTTACTATTATTAAATTTTGCTAGGAGAGGGCAGAACAGTGGTATAAAAATTGCATGTACTAGGACTTTACTTAGTTACTTTGGGTGCAGGCGAGTTCCTCCCAGCCATCAGAAAATTATTGACTTTAAGGCAAGTAGTTTATTTATTTATTTATCAGCACATGATATAATTTATACAACAAACAATAAAACGTGTAATTTACTAATAAGCATCCAAATTTTGATATATCCCATTGCGGCGTTCGTTGCCTTCAGGGAATCGTTCCAAGAGTCCATCATATGCCCTATTGTGTCTCGAGTCTATTGAGTCTTGCCCCATTGGTGAAGAGCATCCGTACTTCTGGCATGATTGGTGCATATTCTATTGAGTGTAGTCCATATTCTGCTGAATTGTGGAATAACTGTGGAATAACCTCTCACCTTTAACCATAAAGTAATTTTATCCAATTTACCTGACAAATTTGTGAAAGACATCGTCTGACTCGAGATCGATACTTCTACCTTTAATAAAACCCAAAACATGTAAGGAACTGAAACTGAGGCAAGTAAAGAAACTCTGTTAAGAAATAATTTCTTTGCAAATTTTTGCATAAAATCATATTTTCACTAATATTATACTGATATTCAGATACTTATTTAATATTGGCTAACATTTGCACGACCAACGTTGCATATAACAGAAGTTGACATCTGAAACCTCATATATTAGTATGTTCTGTTTCTAGCAATAGTATTCTACAATGATTTAATTTATTATTTATATGTAAAAGTAATTTGAGAATTCGAAGTAAATTTAATTTTAACACGTTCATTTGTCATTCTCATAAGTCTAAAATTGTAGAAAGTAAGGAAAAGCAAAAGGCTTTAATCAAGAGAAATCGCAGTGTATTCTTGATGCCTACATTGCTTAGGACCTATTACTCAAGATAGAGAAAACAAAATATGATTTAGAACCGTTTACAAACTATTTGTAAACATAAACACATCGTTTGAGCATTGTATCTTTCCATATTAGAGGCACCTAGCACACATGGAATTGTCTATTTATTGTGGGGTTTAGGTGTAAATCCTTCTTTTTTTCTCATACATCAAAGGTTATTATCCCATGTGATCAATTTTTATCCGAAAATTATAGATAAGGCCGTTACACTTCAAAATAAGTCAACCGTGGATTGAGGAATCTGGAAACAAACCGTAAATGCGGTGTTATTTCATTGCTTGACAGTTATTACTAAAATGGTCATGGGGCTTTGGAAATTCTACAAGAAGGGAATTTGTATTGCTCGATATACGTACATAGTTTTAGCCTGAAATTACTAGTTTGTGAAAAATCACAGGGAGCATATTTTAGTACCAATTACTATAACATTAAACCAGAATACAGAGATCTGACTGAACAATAGACGAGGCCATGGACGGGAATGAGATCGATAAATCAGATCTGCAGTAACAAAAGTCCATAGTAACCGTCGATATCTTTGAGTATAAGGATATTAAACGATAATTTACCATAACTCTGAAAATGCGTTCTGTAAAAATATTTATTTTTTCACACTTTATTGCGGAATCGTGCCCCTCTCGAAGAGCTCGGAACGGCCTATTTTGACAATCCAGATGTTCCACATTTCTGAAATTCGTAACGTGTGACTTAAGTCCTTTAAAAAAAGGGTGGATCGCCTGCCAATATAATTTATCTTCTCGATTTCCTGCCGGCAAGTGTCTGTAACATTCTTTAACGTATCGAACATATGTATGTAGTAGAGAAGGGAAAGGGGGAAGGTTTATTAAAAGCCTCGTAAATTCTATAGATTAAATATATTTTGGAATTCTTAAATTAGACTGACTCACTCGGTAGCGTCCACGTTAATTTCGTCATATCGTCGACTGTAATCTGCTGAGCTATTCACTGGTCATGATAACTTGACGGCTAAGCTTTTAACTAATTTATATTTAAATGCGAATAATCCTCGAACACCCTTAATCAGATATCGCATGGAAATGGAATACTAGGAGGTTATATCCATCAATGTACATGTCGTATTAGCATAGTAAACAGTTTCAGTTTTTTTTAATCACATCCGTTCCGTAAGGGGTGGACGCTTATCTTTGATGGTTGGGAAGGACAAGGCCGTATTACCCAAACGGGAACAGGATTTTTCGTTTTCGAGGTTAAGGAATAAACGCTATTAATACTTTAAAAGAAATGTGATTGTAAATTTAAAATCTCTTGTGAGGAATACAAAAAGGGTGGTCTCAAAAATTTCTCAAATTTTCTAAACAGGTATTATCCAATAAACGTAAAATTAATTGCACTCGGTCTCATATAAGTGTTCCTTATAGAAGTTTTTGAGTAACTGCTCTAAGTAAATCCGAGACGATGGCTTTGAAGCAGTAAGAATTTTGCTTGCTTGCAAAAGCACCTCAAGGAGCCTTAAGCTGGAGGATATGCACCAAAACATATGTATTAGCATTATAAATATTATTAATAATATTACAAAGTTTGATTATTTCAAACATAATGCAACACCAAATGTTTTTCTTAATTAATAATAATTTCTTCACAATGCTAACATATTTTAGAAATAATACGTCTAATTATATTATGCGACACGTAATTAATTATAGGACCGATCTAATACTAAATTACTAATAGTTTTTGAATGATTTAAACCGGCCTGCACGTTTTTGGATCCGTTGCGGTCCTCAATTTATAAAATTTCCGCTACAGTAAATAAAGTAGGAAAACAAATTTTACAAGTGTTTTTACAAGAAGCCCTTTCCAATTTGGGGATAAAAAGGACGGCCGAGTAACCGAATTTGATTACAAATGAGGATGAATACGAAAGAAAATCCGGCGAATATTATTAGGAATAACCCCGAAGTTGCCGCGCTCATTTTTTAATTTAGTATTTCGTATGCCGAACAGTACACTTTAGACCAGACTTTTAAATAAGCGCAGATAGTAAGCCGTTACATAATTTTTCTTTAAGGGAAACGCGGAAAAGTCCTGGAACTTAATTCGATAAAAGCAATATGAAACAAAATAACGTATATACGTCGGTATTACGACCGAATCCGGGATGCGGTTATACGGAGTGTTGCCGTATATACGAGTCGTCAGGGATACCAACAGACGTCATAACTTGCACCTTTCTGACAGAATAAAATTGAAATTGCTATTTTATTGAGGAACCGAACGTATTTAATAAATAATAAGCTCGGCTGAACTCGTTTATATCCTACAATACTGCAAGTCTATGATTTAGGTTATATCTCTACCGGTAATATTTTCGGATCGTGGGCGGAAGCGCCTCTTCGTTCCTCCCAACCGAAATTTATTATTATCTCTTTCTATTACGTTACGTACATATCTAAAATTCCAGATAGTTTTCCATTCCAAATATTACATCCGAATCCGAACAACCGCACACATACACACTCAGATTACGTAAACTTCTCTGCGAAATATTCCAAAAACTTATCAAACACTCCTATTATCGCGAGATATCGCTTTGATTTGAATATATACATGAGGAATGAATTGGGGAGGAAGAATAAGATACAGCAGGTTAATGTTAAGATGGAAATGTAAACGGAGGGAAATGATATTGAACTGTTTTGCATTTTGTATATCGAAATTTTTTCTTTAAGAGTCAGATATTGAAAAGAGTGGAGTAGAAATCGAAATTTCTCTCCATTTATTTTCAGAAATCATAACTTTTAAAACATATCACCATTTGCCTTCTTTTATTTCTACGAACAATTAAACTACGAACGATTGACTCGCAGATTCGTGTCGCAATTCCTTTTATTTATAGGCCCTTTAAAAGATGAAAGTACTCGAATTTTGTGTAAAGTTTAACAAACACTTCGTTTATCTGTACCATTTAAATATTGATCTATAATTTCAGTTCAAGAGAAAAGCAAAATCCCCACTGATTTTCGCGGTACACGAAACTCACGAATTTTTCTCGGGCTGCGTTAATACCTTTCGATCTTAATCTCGCCTAACCGAATTAGCTTCTCACGGAAAACAAATGAAATCAATACGCACGTTATCCGCCGGACCTTGAATTATTTGATTTAACTTTCGGGTTCGGCATAACAAACCTTATTTCTGTACGTATGCGAGTCCCACTAATTTGACTTCCCTCTTACCACGGCCAGCTAGATCATGTCACTCCCCAAGTTTCGGGGGTGAATACGACAAATTAGTTTCCAGAGGACCATACAACGTGCCTACACGATACAGTGACTCCGAGAACCGGGGGAGCTAGCAATTGCACGACAAGAGAGGGGATTTAGTTCTTGGAGACAGCAGTGAGGGTAATACTTCACTGGCGCATTATCTGTACCTTACTGTATCGATGGGTAATTTCTCAAACGATAAACTTTAAATCTGGGAGTGCAAGTATCTGGGACGGTAAGCTCCTTCCAGTCTGAATCGGTCCAGTTAAAAAAAACAAGGGATAAAATTTAATAACCATGTTACCGACATACAAAGACCAAAACGCCGCTCCATAAGCGGGCCATATTTAAAGAAATATAAAAGATTGTTACTCACTTTGTCGACGAAATTTTTTGACGAAATCCCAAATTGGTGTCTCATTCGTTTCTGTAGCATTATTTGTATTGTGTATAATATCTATATCATTGCCGTTATTAATTTCGTCCACGTCGAAAGGACTCCAATAAGCCATTTTAAAATAATAATAGCGACTTACCTTACGCCACTGAATTCTAATGGCGACTGCATTAGTCGGGAAAAATCGTTACGTACTTTGATTTTATAAAGCGATTCCAGAGAAAGCTGGGCCAGTTGAGTTGTCCCCTCGATGGGGAAAAGTTCCCCTAGTTCGGTTCTGGTCGGGAAATTTGTATCGCCCTCCCGCATTTGGATATATCTAAACCCGTTTAAATCACTGATAAAATAATAGTCATAGCGGAAATAGAAAAACTCCTAATAAAATGTTAGTAAAATAAAAAGTCTCAGTAGATAAGGAGGTTATTTATGCGACGTCAAGGACCCAGGCGTAATAAAAATATTGCTGAGCGTTACATGAGTGTGGATCCTAAAAACTTTTTTTCTTCTATCGAAACGAGTGATGCATCTGCAGATCACCTGCTTTAGAAAACAAAAACGTTTTTGTAAAGTGTTTAGTAGTCGATTATCAATCTTCTTATAATGGCCAAAAATGATTTGGCAGGTCGAATGTGGCAATTAACCAAAAATCTCGCCAGTCATTTGCGCTACAACAGAGCGTGAAATGAGCGATTCGATTTTCCGCTAGTTTAAGATAGAATCCAACCCCCGTGCGGATCGTGTGGGGATAAACTAACAGAAAAATTGCCGAACTGTCGCAATAGCGTGTGGGAATGCCGATGCGATGGTGAAATTAGGGGTGGCGAGTCCTAAATTGCTGCCTTTCAATGAGTCGAGGAAAGCTTAATTTGGAAATTCAGCAAATATGTGGAAACCAGTTTTGGCATTCACTAGCGACCATTTATCTTTATACCTGCCAAGTTAAATTAATACTATAAATTACGTCACACGAATATAGATTTTTTTTGTCTGGTGGTGGCGTTGTCATCACAGGAAAACAGTTGCATTTACGTGCTTTAAATTTACTAAAAAATATTACACTGGTCTGCAACGTAGAAAATGTGACTGTTTGGATTGGAGATTACTCTTCTGTTTTTATCACACCAGAGTTTTTAGTTTGGTAACATTTAAACTGAAAAAGGGTGTAGGAATGAAAATACATGTAATCATTTAATCAAATTTCCTCAAATAGTAGTATACATCTGTTTCATACCGTTTAATTTGTAGTTGATTCAATCTCTTTATAAACACACTTTCCTAACTTTCCTAATTATAGCCAAAAATTCGTTTTTACCTTTACCTTCCGTTATGTAAAACGGATTACTTAGCTTTTTCACGGTCACGGCAACCGGTCCAATGTTTTTTTAACCTTTTTCAAACACCCCACTCGATTTTTTGCAAATCGAAACATCATCACGTTTCGTTTAAAAAGTAATTTCACACATTTAAAACGTTCACGCTCGTGGTGAGGGAATTATGGAATTTGGTGGAAGAATCGATGAAGGGGTATCTAGGATTTGATGACTTGTAAGTCTACAAGACGGCATGTTTGGAATTTTTGCTCTGATGACAAATGTTTTTTGGCAGTAAAATGGAGAGCGTCAAGGGACGTGCCTAAGGGGAATTCTTTTAATTGTCACATGTAGGTGTAGCTATCAATATAATTGTGCATTAGTAGATTGTAAATTGAAAATTATTGACACAAACAGGAAATGGACAATCGGTTTCGACCGCATCGCAAAAATGGTATTTCCTCTATGCGAAATTTAGAAAATTAACAGTTTATAATCGAAGCGAAAAAGAAATTTTTCCGTCTACGTAAAATTTGCATAAAATGTTCAACATTTACTTGACAGCAGAAATTTCGTATACTAATAATACGTTCCATATAAAATAAGTAAATGATCATCTTACAGGCATACGGCACAACAAAGATCGTCTTCCAGGTATATTAAGTTGCAGCGCACCGCACGAACGCGCCCAAGTACATACTTGTTACGTTACACCTTTACCCGCTTTAAGCACGGTAAATTTTGTACCTCGAAAGACTTTTTTATATTATTTTCGCCAAAATGCATTACTGTGAACAATTTCTTGCAACAGTAAATCGTATTTTTTCCTTTAAAGGATATTTAAAATATTAATAGTGTAACACACTTCAGCTTCAGTATATTCATCTTAAATCCCCATCAGTAATCAGTAAAAATTTTTAAAGCGAAGTATCCAATAAATAACTGGCGCAGTCAATAGGATTATTCGTATACTTCGAATATATCAGTCCCGTTCATATCAACGATTACCCGGGTGAGGTGATTTTTGTGGATTGATTCTATTGTAAGTGCAATTTACCGAGACAATTCTAGTCATATTTGAAAAATTTAACTTATATTTTCAATACTTTAAAATTAGGCAAACTTGTAACTAAATTGAATAAAATGGAATCAATTTTGTACTGTAGGATAAAATCACTAGTGTTCATAACGGAATTAATGTTGATCGTAACGATCTAAACAGACTTTTGTTTCTAATTTTCATTTATATTTACACGTTTCTTTATCAGAACAAGCCCATATTTTGCAGAACTGCCAGTAATACATTTAGCTCAAGTATGAAATTGTGTACAGTAATTATGATGGCATGGAAATAGAGGAATGGAAATATTCCAACGGTCCCCTACTGACCGTCTTTCAAGCGGGTAAAGGTGTGATGAAGTAATGTGGGTTTTGACACGCTCAAAAAGGACGTTGCAATTTAATGAAAGAAGGTTAAAAGTTTTTTTACAACATACCTAGCTAAAAGTCATTTGTTGTACCTCCCACAAGAAAAACTGATTCGTCTTTTTTTATTCTAAACTGTTCTTTTACTAAGTTTCGAGCTGGACCAATTTTTTTTCAATGTTTGCGGTGAGGTGAAAAACTTTCAGATATATTTTTCTGTTATTGTAGCTTGTGCAAACACTATAGATACTTACTACAAGTAACTGTAATTCAGGAAAATATTACATTATTTAACAGGATAGGTCAATCCATCTTTTTTACAATTACTCCAGATCGTAAAAAAATCAATAACCATTGAGACATTTTATCATGTTTTTTCCAAAAGCTCAGTTTGTCAGTCTTTCCTATAACTAGGCGAGAGTATTAGAAAGAGATATCGTTAAACTTTCCACCTATCGTTCAAAAAATAATTTGACTGTTACAAGGTGACTGAAAATCCAGATTAATATGTAATTTGTTACCACTGTTGTACAGCCACTGAAGTATATAGACGATTTCCGTAGCTTTTCTCTCTTTTGTCCTCGTAAATACGGCGATATGACACCTGATATATTTAATAATCTGCCTTAAAGATCGAGATTTTCCATGGCATTCCTTTTCCTCACGCGAAACCAATTTCGGGCTAAAAGACGTATACAATTTCAAAAAGCACCACGACACTCGATTCCACCCCTTTATTTGTAGAAGGGAAACCCTATCTAGGCAGACGTTCAGAGAGAATATTCCACACTTTAGCAGAGACTACGTTGCACTTTAGTGAAACATAATCTACTTAAAAGCTTGACCCTAAATAGTTTAAGTGGGAGCAGAAGCTTGATATCGTCACTGTAGGTTTAGTGCAGTAATCGGCAATCGGGACCGTATTTTAGGGAGTGATTTTTCGAAATTTTACGTAATTATTGGGCGCCTTCCGTCGGTCCAATTACGAAATTTAATTAAATCCTTCTGTTTCGAGCGGGAAAATCAACACGTCGTCACCGCGTTGTTGAAGGCGTCGCGACGCCTGAGGGCCGGATGCGATGCGACCGACGCTGAAGCGACGTCGAAAGCAAATGCAGGCAATCGTCGCAAGGAAATTGTGTCATCAGCAGAACTACACGGTCCGGTTATGTTCCAAGAGCACCCGAAAAGGGCCCAAAGCTTTTGATGTACCGTTATTGTGTCATTCTTGAAAAGGGGATGCGGTCAAGCTTGTGATAGTCCCTATACCACTACGGCCGTCTTCGTTTTTGAATTATTTTTGAACGGAGTGTTCGACAAACTGACATGAAAATGCCAGGACTCCAAAACTGGTGGACATAAGCGAGCTTGCTACATTTGCACTTAAAAGTTAATTTCAAAGCAAAATCGAGGTGCAATCACATTTATCGATTTCAACTCTAAGTAACGACCACGTTGTCCCTAATTATTCTCATAATCTTTTATATCGAAAATCGACCTTAAATTAAAGTTATTTTGTGTATTAAACTTTTACTAAGTGTTAATTCCCCAGGCAAATGAGTCTTACTATTAAAACCATTTTTTTTTCACTTTATTTAAACTTTCTCTAAACTAAGTCTTCTTAGCTTTCAAGTTTATTTATGCTTTTTTATTTAAAAATAACTTAATTTATTTATTTTACTCATTAACTTAGTAATAATTTATATAATTTAAAAGAGGCAGTTGTTTTTTCATCAAATCCTCCATACTAGTCTTAAACTACAAAACCAATGATTATTACCTTAGTACAATCAAAATACTGAAGCCATTTAGTCCTCTTCATTGAGCAGGCCTGACCCTGCATTATGTTCATAAGGACATGTGTTTCATGAACATGTGAAAAATAAAATTGTCGAATTCGTTCTTTACATATTTAAAAATACATAGGAATGTATTAAACCTGTCATTACTTCTTGAACTATCTTATTAGTCAAAATTTTGATATAAAATTTGCAAACTATATAAATAATAATTGACACTTATAACTTAAAATCCTACCTACACTTTTAATGTTACGAGTAAATAAATTTATTTCTCAAGCATTTTCGTAAGAGTATTTCACTATTTCAAAATTCAAATGATCAATTTATAAAAATTTTAGAAATAAATAAATTTAAATTTCATCTCACAATACTAGATCAATCGAAAAACGAAGTCTTATTATAGAAAATTGATAACCATTTATGAAATCCTTTATATTCGAGGGCAATAAAACGATATTAATGATTTATTCGCTTCTGTTACACAAGGCATACAAAAAATAATATTTATTAATAAAAATTATTCTTACACGATACAAAACGGTTATAAAAAGATGTGAAAATAATTAAACCATAGTATTTTAAAAACAATGATTGAAAATGATATCTATAACATTTTTAAAACTTCTCGAATACATTAGTTAAACAATTATCTTTGCAGTGTAAATAAAAAAAAGTAAATGAAGCTCTAATCTGCAATTCCAAATTTGTGGATGTACATTTTGAACAAAAATAAATTGTCATCTGAAATTTCTCTTAACAAGCACTCTATTCATACACTGATTTGTGTTAATGGGGTTAATACTTCATATGAAATTCTCAGAGGGTCCTTGTCACCGGCTCATGTATATACTGCAGATTCCTTGACGATCCCTTAATCGATTTACTTTTTCTTTTTAACTTTGTGACCGTCAAGTTAAATCCGATCGCTGTCATGGAGTAGCGAAACTTTGAATGCAATCGTAAAGTTCAAATCTCATCTGGAGTCTCGCGAATGATTTGTAGCCAAGTTCGCTTCCTTCTACGTACATACACTCCGTGACTGAAAGATGATTATCGGTGAGTAAATACGACCTAATTTCTCGGGTAAATGTGAGAACATCTCCCGTGCGTCTCCTTTACATATTCAACAAATCTAGAATTAAGTCGTTCGAGGCGTCTTTAAAATTACCTTAGTGTTTAATTACATTTTCGACAAAATTGAATTTTGTTCCAGTACGACTGGAACTCAACGGCATTGTTCCATTTGATTAGTGAATATGTCGGGAGACGAAAGGCGTCATCCTATGGGAGGGAGAGACGTTACGAGAAGATATTTCTATTCAATCCCGACATTACGGTAGATACTTGGATATTTCATTATAAATCCAATTGAATTTTAAGGAAATCTAAGGGATTGCAGTGATTTCTCGAAGGAACTCTGTTGGAATTCGATCGCATTATTAATTCGCAACCAGCAATTATTAAATTACTCGCCTTTACGGGCGTCGATTCTCAAAATAGCTTCAATGAATGCACAACTAACATTCCTTCAATTTCGCTGGGCGCAAAACGAAAATTAGTAGGTATAGGAGGTACAATCAGCTATTTCATTCCGTCAACATCACAAGGGAAGTCTTCTGTATTATTTCAAATGAAGTTAACCTTAGTTCTACTTCTGAAGTAATTAACACCATCATCCCAAAGGTCGATTTCGGACTGTTGTTTTCTAACATGTCTGAAAAATAAAACTGTTAACATTATACTAGCAGTACTCAGTCTATATCGAGTAATAATTTGGTTGCACACATTTGACCTTTGAAAATTTATAATTTCGACACTAATTTTATTGTAGGAACTACTCAAACTTATGTCCTGTACTTGCCAACTTCAGCGCCGGATTTGGTGTGGTAATTTGAGAAAAATCGCTAGTAAAATACGTTTTTACGCTTTAAAATCGCACATTTTTGACCAAAAAATAAATACTTGACATCATCGAGTAATGACCCAATCGTCTGGTTTTTAAATGGAAATCGCAATTTTTTTCCTTAGTTCAGATCTAACAGCGAATCGTCTACACGACTATTAAAAGTTTTGATATGATACCTGACATTTCGAAAAGTATATGTTGAATTTTTGAAAATGTCGTTCAAAGCGAAAGTTCAGATTATTACTTTCACTTTCACAGTTCAGGAGAAATAGCTGATCACATATACAGACATTTTTCCAAAAACAAGTTTTTCGGACTTCACAAAAGAAAAATTATTTTGTTATCGCAGCCATATTTCCCGAACTCTTCTTTTATCTCCTAGATTCCAAAAATAAAAAATTCCACATTTCAGATAAAAGAAACAAAGGCTTATTGTAATAATGAGATGGAGTAGTGAAGATGATAAGGATCCTTTTAATTTTTAAAATTAAAATTCTCACCTGTATCCCCATTACGTGGTGAAGGTGACATCCACCCCTCACTTCACTCGCTCTTTACCTAATTCTGAAGAGACCGCGAGAAACGCCATCCTCCCTTACGGATCACTGTGTAACGTTCTATATTTCGTTTCAACTTCCGTGAAATCCGAAACAAAAGAGTCTTCCGAATGAAAGAACCAAGTCTTTATTTTCCACTCCACAAACAACAGATGCTAGACAAGGGTAAATTGTTGGCTTGCCGGGCTCTTTTCATCGAGGGAAGAGTCGAATCATTAATTTTTATAGTGATACTTCTACCTTTCATAAATACGGCCAATATTTGTTTTTGTGATGTGAGGAGCATCTGTCTAGCTCACAATTAAAAACGAATTAAATTGTGAAATATTTTGTTGTAAATTGTAGGTTGTCTGAACACTCACTTACCGTTAACACACGAAATAGAATAAGTATTTTATATTTCGGCATTGAAGGATTTAAACGTATCCTTTTTGTTATTTTTGGCCTAAACGATGGGGGCAAACGATGAAATACTTCTTCGTCATTGAGTTCTGTTTTCTGGGATGGTTGGCAAACACTTCGTTGTTAAACGAACCAAAATTTGACAAAATATCTCCCCTATTCACCGCTTTGATGAAAATACCTGATCCCACTGACCCTTGGGAAATGTAAAAGCAAAAAGTGCTGGGGAGTGAAAAATAGTGACTTATTATATTGGACGACTTCCTTTCGTCAGTGTCGATTTCGTGGTTTTTCTCTCGGAATTACATTGATTTAAAGTGGTTCTTAATCACAGCGCGGCTAAAATTGGTGGCCGAGAGAAGATTTAAGAACCTTACAATAAATAACAGCGCAACAAAATTGCAAAGTAAGCGTTTTGCATGCAATTTCAATAACCTTTCCCGCCTTGAGCAGTGCTTTCTGTCCCAGTGAAATTACCAATCGAATATTATTTACTTTGGGCGTCGCCTGGTCCTTTATTTATTTGCCACAAAATACAAAACTGTTCGGATGGAAGGATGAATTATTAAATCGTTTTAACGGTCAGACGTGGACAGACGAGACGTGATTGTTGAATTATATTGACTGGGATATTTTTATGGGAAACCGTAGAAAGTTGTTGAAAAATGCATTGAAATGTTTAATTTAAACAAAATCGAGTGGTTATTGTTTAATAGAGCGCGCGGGTTAAATTTAATTCAGGGAAAAATTTTAATCAGTTACTTCTGTAATGAAAGTATTTTTAGTTGGATTGAACATTTTTCAATTGTAAATAAATCATTACCACAAGCAAAAGCTTCAAGGCAAGTCATGTAATAAAACAGAATTATTTGAAAATTTTCGTATGGATACCTTTGCCATACTTGTACGTTAAAATTGTAAGCAGGAATTCAGGAAAACGTTGGTTGCGTTGATAATCTCTCTTCCTCGGTGGATAGTATAAATGTCGCAGCAAATTTTCAGTTCCACATCCTATCTGATTGTGACCTGCTCTATAACATTGTACGTATTAAGACGTCATACCGTATGTTAAGCAATTGCTCCCACGCCCGCATCCATATACGTAAAACCACACATGGTAATGCCCTTTTGTCTTGATAGACGTACACCCAAAATAAAAGCGCACGAGCGCAAGAGACAATCGTAAAAAACCTCTCGTAGCGTGCATTTATGACGTTAAATAATAAATACGGGGAAAGACTTTGTAAGTCAGCAATTGCGCAAGTACAGTCAGCGTTGTATGCAAAATACACACGATTTTGCAAATTTATTTCGGTCGAAATGTCGTGAAAGGCCGGTAGGAAACCGACTGCGGAGTAGCGGGCCATAAAAGAGGATGGCCGTTTGGCGTGCTGAGGCAGGTGTAGTTTTTCTGGAGAGGACGGACAGGGATGAACAATGCAAGTGATAAATCGTTAGACGGGAAATGTGACGCTTTGTTATCTATCCCACAGGTAGCTCGGGCCAAAAAAGACACCTACCGACCACACGTAGAAAATGGGTTGGAGTAGAAATATTTGAAACGAGGCGCTTTCGAATTTGACACAACTCGTGACTTTGAAGTGAACTTGAAATTTCTCCATGAACAGTAGAAAGATTAATATTCAATATGGTTTGTGAATGTTTCATGAGGACAATTTCAGTTTCCCTTAAGAAACAAAACTCATAAATTAGCCGGAACTACTATGTACTTAATGAAAACCTAATATTAACCATTATTGTAAAATCGATCATAAAAAAATAGTAAAGATATATAAATTTCCAAAAAGAGTTTATTGACAGTCATAAAGGACAGTTATTTTGGTTTATCAGTTTGGAGGGTTCCAGCCACGATTTCGAGTTGAGCCACACCGTCCTTTAATCTCAAGTAAAATACTTATTCTTATACATATTGGTAGTAGATTTAAAATAATCCGTAAAATCGAAAAATATTGACGTTCAGAAAAACATTATAGAACAAAAATTGCTTAGAATTAGTCAATTTATCCATTCCCGGACTTTTTTCAATGTAACCTGTTTCACCCCCGAAAAGGGGTGGCATCCACTCCCGGGGAACAAGCAACCCTCGGCACAGGGTCAGCTTTGAAGTAGAGGATAAGTAGAACATGAATCCAAATTTTTATGAAAGTCGGTGCTGCTTGACAAAATTATACGTGAGAATGAAAATTGACTGGACTATAACTCGTATTTCTGTAGGTAAATTTCGTATTTTCTCGCCTCCTTATCAGTCACTGAGTAACAAACAATTTTTTGTAGCGTTCTTGTCCGTCGTACCGTCCGAATATTTCTCGTTAGGAATTTTATTTGTGCCCGAACACGCGTTGAAGACGATTCAGTTTTAATTATCGGAGGTGTCTTCTTGGCAATTTCTTTAACTTTTCTCTAGTAGAAGGGCCGAGGGTAATTTCTTTAGTAATTCGTGCGAGTATTCGGTGATTCGGTGATTTTTTTCGGTTTAAAAACGTGATTTTGAATGCAAAAGTCGGCATTAACGGGCCGTGTAAGTGGTTTTCATTATTTTATTTGAATTTAAATTACAATTTATCCTAAGGTCATGCGTTAATAATGTTTTTCTTATTTTTTTAGGTAGTGATAGTGATGCATTCTGGTGGCAGCAGGTACCCCTGGAGGACCGGGTATCACGCCTTATGCCGTTGCCAAAATGGTATGTACTTTTTGAATTATTTGGAAACGACAGTTTTATTTATTTTCCTCGTATAAGGTGATTTTCGGTGACACAATTTTAAACCCATTTAAGTCTGTTTTTCCCAAAAAAAGATGTACAAATCATGATTCGGATAAATAGGTATTATAAATTTCGTCGTGTCACGCTGGGGGGTGGGGTGCTTGGTAATTTTTGCTTGCTTTTGTTTTGGGCTTTTACAGTAATTTACCGAAACTTGATTGTTAGGTATCAAGTTACCAAATTGTTATCGCATTATAAAATCATAACTATAATAACTGATAATAAATCATATTATAACGTCATAAATAACTATAGTACTGTAGTTACTACAGTGTAGTAATAGTCATTTGTGATAAGCAAAGCAGCTGTACTGACTTGCTCAAAGTGCTATCTTGTTGAGCTATAGCTTTGAATCCTGAAATTTCTCTTTGATTGATGC
This sequence comes from Cryptocephalus primarius, assembly GCA_963576515.1. Taxonomy (NCBI): domain Eukaryota; kingdom Metazoa; phylum Arthropoda; class Insecta; order Coleoptera; family Chrysomelidae; genus Cryptocephalus; species Cryptocephalus primarius. The sequence continues at coordinate 7,504,835 of OY754944.1, forward strand.
AGTGATTGTCAAATCCTCGAGGAGCAAGCACACTCCACAGCATGTAAATTAATTACATTTCCCTTTAGCGAGCCAAGAATACATTGGAGATCAAACTTAATCGATACTGTTGATATTTGACAAATATCGAAAAGCGTTTTCGATACATTCCAGTTCGAGGCTAGACCGAAAAGTTAGCGCGGTACATGGCGAAATAAGCGACGGGACAACTAGAATGGTGTACGTAGTGATTTACTCAGGTGGGTGGTCCGTGTAATTGAATGTTTGGTCGCGGTGCGCCATGCCCGGCCGGTATTAAACCTGATAATTACGGGTTCCTGTTTTACCTGCACATTTATTATCGGAAACATGTCCGTACTAAATTATACGTTTACACTAAAATCGGGCAGGGAAAGAACGATATAGTTATGACTTGATTGATTAATGAAGCTTTCCCTTTAAAGGACTTCATTACCCCGAGTGGCGATCACGAAAAACTCTCCTCTTTTCGTCACAAGTTTAACTACGTTTATTTATGACACGATCGTGAATTTAAATGTGACCAATGTTTACTTGAAATTTTACCGCATTTCTGACACCAAAACCGTAATTAATAGGTACCGTGTTTCTCAAAATGCAATTACCTACAACCATTTAGTAATCCATCGAAACTAAGTCACGCTTGTTGTACATCAAATTTCTCTTATGAACTCCCTAACAAGCCTGAGATACTCACAATTAGCGCAACAATGCCTTATGGCTGTAATCTTCTCTAAAAATCTAGTTATTTAGTTTTCTCTCTTATGGTTTTAAAAAATTCACCGGTAAGCCCCGGGAGACGACTTGTAATTTACAAGTTTTCTCTCATTATTAACGTGGTAAATGTAAATATTGACGTTGAAAATTACGACTATTAAAGGTATATACATAACTCGTACGCTGTAATTACCATAAACGTCGAAATCGCCGAAAAGTTTATGATTAATTGCTGCCGTTATGTCATGCTTTCGTATTTGGTTTCCTACTAGCGCAATAATTGATTTATACTTTGACCTGTCAATTAGTAGGCATTTATTTACCTGTTAACGTTTACTGGCTAATGCTGGAAATAATAACTCTTCTATTTACATTTGATTGTGCCAATTTTACATAAAAATATGTCAAAGGTAGGGATTTATAAATCAAATTGAGGTGCCAGGACGTTCTTTAATATCCATAATATTTCATTTAATTAACTTATGACTAGTGACCCAGCCTCCTCAATACACTTACTTATACTTATAACTATAATAGTTAATGAATCGATCTGAATTATTAGGCTTGTTGAACCAATCAAGAATGGTTGTATTATTTTCAGTTCTTAGTAATTTAGTATCAAGGAACGGTACGCCCTCATGGTCTCTTATCCAAGATAGATTTAGACATTCTTTAGGAAAATCATCCATTATATATGTCAATAAGTATATATGTCTATTCTTATTTCTATTCTTGAAAATTTCTTGTGGCTTCTTTACTCTTTGTAGTGTCACTTTCATTAAGTTATGTTGAGGACCAGAAAACCATTACACTCTTTATTCAAACAATTAGGTATCAACAATGCATCAAATTGCTTTTGAAGATTTTATTACACAAAGTTTTTTATTGTACAAACTTTTTAAGCAAGTTGGTAAAAGGAAAACTGATTTAAAAAACCGGACCGCTTTGATATATTTTGTTGAAAATTCTATATTTTATTCAAATTTTAATATTCCGTCATCTTATATACGTTCGGCGCAGATGACGAAACCTAATTAGAGACAATATTTAATTAAAAACCCCGTAAGTTAAAAAGCTTAGCTGAAACTTTCCGTCACTTAAAATGAATTTTTGAATTTGACAATACACGTGCGCGAATTTTTCCACAAACTTTTCAATTAAAAGAAGAGGAGCGACGCGACGCGACGCGGCCTGCTTCCTCCCTTTCGTTTTTAATTTAGTAATTTTAATTTAAGACTGGTAAAAGTTGGTGTACGTTTTCCTCCCGTTTAATTATTCCATTGTTTCGGCAATTTTCTTAATTGCTTCGGGAGGAATATTTCGCATTTTTGCGTTCTTCGTTCTAGTCTGCCATATGGTATATTATATCGAACGGTTTTTACGGGCTATCGGTTTCGACATCTGTGCCCTGTTCAAATATTGGAAATAACGCAGCTAATCTACCCTTATGAGGTCCATATTAATTGGTTTTCACTTCATATAAGTCACTGAGTTAATGTATTATCTGCCTGCGGAGGAAAATTCGGGGAAGTGAATTTATGTGAGAAGTTCGTGACTTCCAATCACTAGCAGGCCGTTAACACAACATACTCGTTTATTTAATTAGGTGAGTAACAATATAACCGCTAGTGGAAAATTGGTATGGAACCTTCGAAATTGTTACCGTTGCTAATAGGTTTGTTATGTGCTTAAATCTTATATTTTCGAGGAACGCCTTCATGTAAGTGATCGATGGCCTTATCGCTGATCTTTTTCCGAGTCTTGTTTTTATTATATCCATTGTTTTAATGTAAATACGTACCGTGATGGAAGAAGTAATTACCACCCACAACAATCCTTTAACCATTATAAGATGCTATTATGTGTATACGTGGGACGTGCTAATGTTCTAAAAACTGCCAATATGATTGGATCAGAAACAAATTTCAGTCTTTCACAATCTCTAGCATCTTACAGTAATGTGTAACCTTCAGAAACAATTCCCTAGCAAGAGAAATCCACCGAGAAGTGACAAATCCAAGCCGTCCATCAATTTTTTAATCATCTTTCCATCAATCCTCCTTAATGAATTCCCCTTCCTAGAGCGTCTAATTATCAATTCCAATCTCGCAGCAGTCTCACCGTTTTCCCTGTTCTTCTGCCTTCATCACGTGTCGGACATAATTGAATTTTCGCATTAGATCATCCTTTAGATATTGACACAAAGCAAATACACAAGTCTCGGTCCGTCGGATCCAAATTGTTCTCTCGTATGTGCTTGTGCATGTGTTCCGGTCCATCGCTGAGGATCGTCTGGGTTTCGTCTAGACCTCGAATGCGGTCAGGATTTTATTGCAGGACATGCATGTATGCATCCGCGATAGAACTCGTAATTACGTTACGGTGCCGTTGGAGTTGTTGGCAAGTTATGTGTACCCTTCTAAGGAGGTAACAGCAGTTTTATTGGCATACCTACAAGTGAACTCGAGAACAAACGTGGCGAGACGTGGGAAACGCTCGTCTCGTCTGGAAAACTCCTTCGAGGATAAAACCCCTCATGTTTTCTTGTCTCGATCCCTAATTTGATTGATCGACGAATAACTGAATAATAAAGTACGGCTCGTGCAAAACAAATCTGCTATCACTTGACCCAGTAACTTCATATATGTACCAATGATAGCGGGGCGTAGGCAAACCACTGTTGTATGCAGATGCAAATTCGCGCGTATCTTTTGTTGGCAATAACGAGTGATGTCGCTACTCATGCTAACCTGACCTTTGACAACTGAATATCTTTACTTTTATAATTCGTGGATTTTTTACTTTATTTTTAAAAGGGAAATACATTCAGGAGACCTTCTCTTTTAAGAATCAATAGGCCAAAATAGATCATCATCAGGTGTAACGAATTGATCGCGTCCTTGATCGATTACCTAAAGGAAGAACGTAATAATAATGGACCTCTTCTTGCACTGAGCGCCCTTAGAGAAGTAACATATCCATATTATTGGGCCTAGTTCTTATCTGCTATTAAGTCCCAAATTTCGAGTAGCCCCACATTTCTCTTTCCTGTTGTTGTGGTTGCTGGATTAATGCGAGTATTTTCCGTAAAAATTGTAATGGTTGGGCACATTAAACTTTGTTTTATTCCGATCGCTCTGGGAAGCCGTTCTACAACCAATAATTTTTTCTCGCAGGTGGTCCCTTTATCGAACATTATATAAATCCCGAATTCCCTCTATTATGCAATTCACGTCGACCAGTTGTCACAACAAAAGCCTTCTTAGTAAGCCACCACAAAAACCCCATAACACTGAATAATACCTTAAAGGCCGTACCATACATGTCTTCGACTTCATTTATGAATCGGTTCATCCGTGTGAGTTTCTTTGGCATGTCATATATCAAGAACGGATAATGGCTGAATTCGAGTATTTTGTCTGCCGTTTATGCTTTGTTGTAGTTTGCAACAAAAAGAGGGGGAACGTTAAAAGTCAATGGGATGCGGTGTCATGGTAGGTGCTTTAATACAATGCTCGACTGACTGACTTTGCGGTGCATATGCCATTTCGCAGGCTTCATTAGGGACGTACTTAAAAAAATGAGAAAAAGTGTGTATGTATACTTCTATAAGCAATACACTGCATTAGCTGAATTAACTGAAATTGTTAATTGAAAGGTGATAATACTTCAAACTTGACTTACGTTTAAGGCTCAAATTTTATAGCTGTGAATTTGTTAAAATTGGCACTCAACACTTTCAAAGTGGTGCTTTCAATTATGAACCAATAAAAAATATGCTTAAACATATTTCCGTCGAATACACTCACCGAGTATTAGTTAACTTTTACAATAACGCACGCTTATAAATTATCTGGAGCAAAATTTTGTTTTTTGACTATTTGACATGTATTTGTACAATGAAGCCCTTCGAGAACCAGCACTTTCATTAGGGTGTATTTAAACAATTTTCGGACCTGCATCTAAATCTATTTCATCACCATGTTATAGTTTTGGATGTCACGAAAGCCTGAATTGGGTAGAAAGGTCCCAATGGCATGTATATATGATGTAGTGAAATCATACGACCTTCCAAAGCAAGCAAGAGGTCATAGATGATATACATGTTTAAAATCATGAACAAAATGTGATTAAATCATAAATTATGTGATACGTGAAAATATAGCTAAAAGTGTTAGCTAAATCTAGGGTGTCTTTATTTAATTCTGTTTCTAATTCTGTTCTGAAAAATTATTGGTACACGCATTTTTGGATCATACTGCAAAAACCAGTACCTTTTTATAGTTATTCTTGTAGATTCTTACCTTAAATAAGTATGCAAACCATTGTAGAGGGATTTCCTGCTCTCAAAAACTAAATCTCCTTTTTGACACTCCCTGCTCCCAGTTGTGTATTGGATGCGAGGGAGTTGAGTTAAAAGAGATTTAAATTCTGAAATAAAACCTTCCCGTGTCACCGACGTGAAGATTACAATCATGTATATCTTCAACAATGACCGCAAAGAATGGTATGAATTAACAACAAATTGATTTAAACAATTGGATCCCATTCAGCTGGTGATTGTCAATTTACTAATCTTTTCTGATGCGAGTCGCCCATTTAAGATCAGCGAAGATACGTACAATACGAATAAACACTCGACTTTCCTGTAAAGAACTAACAAGAATAGATCCAGAGATAAGTGCGATCGTATCGTTTTGTATCAGATAAGTTACCAGTTTTGTTTCCTAACCGTACCATTGATTTTTAAATTGCTGATCTTATTTCGAATTATAAATATTTATTAAGAATTTGAGTTCGAAGGGAGTTCGTTCACACGCCCTGGAGACATTCTCGGCATGCTCTTCCCCGGCGACCCCCCTCTCTTTTCCCTCCAAAAAGTTTCCTCTTGCAAAAAATTGGACAAACACAATTATTTTTTTTCTTTTTAATTAACGAACAAAAACAGCGTGACATGTATTCCCATTTGTATTTATCTAACGTGTTTTTCTTTACGGGCCAAAAAATAAACTGCGAAAACCAGCAAAAAATGGAATAAATTTGACCAATTATTCACACTCGATGATCTCGACGAGGGTTCCTGAAATAATTAAAGAATATTTGCGGTTATCTGGCACATGCGGTCAAAAAGGTTGTCGATTGCGGTAAAGTAAGAGGTGTAATCGGTATAAGTACATACCGTTAATTAATAAATGTACATAGATGTGTGCAAGTTTGTTCAACTTTTGAGTTGAGAATTTTTCTGTCGTCATCGAATCATTACATATCATTAACTGTACCGAGTTAGAATGATGTATACCTATCTGGCAAATGATTTTCCTTACCCTATCTTCAATGTTTCCTTTATTTGTAAAGGATTAATTGTTTTTAATTGGAGGATTGATCTAGTTGTAGTCAAAAGAACTGTCCTAGTGTGTTGTGACGTTAGTGAATAACAGTGGGCTACCTTCATTTATTCACATTGCATAAAAATTACAGTTTAAATTCTTTGGACCAAAATAACGAAACGCTTTGGTAGATTTCCATATCTATTTTATAGTTTATTGATATCGTAATGATCAGTGGTGTATCATGTTTGTGTGTCTCTACTCCTAAATGGTTCCAGTGCATACACATGCCAAGTTAATGTTTGCTTGTACGTGTTCGTAGAATTAAAAAATTTGGTGTTTCCGTTAAACTTTTAAATAAGGTTGTAAGGAACTTTCGGTTAGTTATGGTTCTAAAAGGACTCTCGAATTCTTATCACAGAAGTATAAAATTAAAATGAAATTGTGTGAAACCATCTAGAGTTCCTTTGGAGACAATTTTGGATGTTGATGTTTCCAGCAAAACTCCTGAAATCTCCTCTCTAAATTCTTAAAATTCTGCAACGATTAGAATTAAAACTGAAACGTTCAATATTTTCATAAAAATCTTTAGAGTTTTCTTTAGTACGTTTTAGACGTAATGTTTGAAATTTTAACGATAAACCTTCTAGAAATCCTCGGAAAATGACTCAATGTGAAATCTGCACGAACCGCCTAGACTTGATTTGTCGGTAATTTGAAACTGCGCAAAAAGGTATAGAACCCATTTTGTAGATTATTTCCAATGTTAAAAATTTAAGTAAAGTAAGTCATCTAGAGTAAATGTTAAAGAAGGCGCTCTGGATTCATGAGCTTGAAGATTCTTAAAAAGATTTTTAACTTCTAGTTAAAATTGGAACATTTGAAGTTTCCATAACTCTCCGAGATTTACTTTTAACTTCATTTTGGTAATCCAAAATTCTAAAGGAACTTCTAAAATTTTCCATCAGCTCCATCCAAGTATCCAATATCTAATTATACAATATGCAAGTAGTAAAATAAGATTTCAAGAAAGTCCAAATTTATCGTTGAAACCTGTCAGTTTTATAAATTTTCATAAAAAAATTATTTTTTGAAGACTTTTGTGTATCTTGTGTCTAGGTAACAAACCATTTTCGGACATACGTTTATAAGAACTTCTCTTCGTATCCTGATCAAAGGCATCCGACCTTAAATTGATGTGCAAAATTAATGAATCACCATGTTATATATTGAGTATCAAGTGGCATAAATAAGGAACAAGGTGGGATGAAAAAATAAACATATTTATATCGTCGTGAGAAAAAATTTTTCGGAAAGTTTTATTGATATAGTTTTTCTAAAGGAGTGTTACGATCGATGCAATCGAAGGCTTTTGTTAAACTTAAGGAGGAGGCACAGTTGTTACAAACTGTTCAAAACGTCTTTTTCTTTTATTGAAGTTGTAACTTACCCCTTTCTAAAATCACTTGACACTAAAGACAATAATGTGAGCACTTAGATAAAGTTTGGGTTTCCAGTTGTCGTTACTGTACGCAATAAATTTCAACTGAAAATTGCATTTAATTGATTTAACTTTACGCAAGCAAAATAACAACTTTCATCGCTTTTCGCCCCTTGCAGCTATCATTTGTTATGAATCTCTGGGAATAAAATCTCGGATTGTGCTCCCCGAAATAAATCATTGTTGCTATCGACTTCTCCAACGGCAGCAACTAATACTGCAATCTCCTCGAAGGAGTCGAGATTCCCTCCTCGACGATAGTCGTGAGGGCGTCTAATGCTAGGGGCTGGAGACGTGGAAAGTTCGCTGACATCGACGCTCATCCCGCCCATATAAAATTGTGTTTTGAAAGAAAAATCCCTTATATGTTTATGGGCAAGTAATATGCAGCTGTTACCATTGTACATGACTTGAAAGGATATCGTGTCATTAGTTTCATATAAAAAAACCTTATTGCCTTTTCGTGTTCAGAGGCGAAGTGAGAGGGAAATCCCCGTTATTTTCCGCAGATGCGTTTCCTTTAAAGTCCCTTATTCTGATGGGATTGGAGGGAGTTCGCAAATCACTAGGAACAGTTGACGATAATACAGGAATCAGGAATTTTATGAGGAAAAATTTTCGATCAGGCGTTTCGAATCCCAAATAGCTAAATTCATAAATATCTAACCTAAAGTGTAGAAAAATCTGCACCAATTTCATAATCTACGAAACTATATGCACTGTGGTTTTATAATCTGAGCGATTGTTTTGGGAATGGCCTGAACCTACCTATGCTTGAAGTTAAAAATATAGTTGAACGATATGGCTCCTCCACTTAAGTGGTATAACATGTTGAGGGTTATGAGTATTCATGACGTTATAAATCTTCTACTTAATTTCATACCATAGGTAACTTGTTTTGGCATTTACCGTCATTAGATCATGAGATAATAATTATAGATAAATGCTGTCTGATCGCTAGGTCTGATAATGACAGACGCCGAAACCGGTTATCTGTGATTTGAATTTATATATGTTTCATTGCGTGATGAAACCTTCATTGACACAATCGTCTAAAAATGAAGATGTTCCATGCATCGATATTGTGTGTATTGGAAGTTGTGCTTCATATTTGGCATCTCGTCTTTGTCCAAAATTTTCTTTTCAGAATTGTCGAATAAACCACATACTTCGTTATCAATATATGCTTCATACCATCTTCCTTGCTGTGGGGCGTGCTGTAAAAATTGGGATTTACTATGAAATTTTGTCATGATTTAGTCTCATCTAGTTATTTTTAAAAATGGACTGTGTTTTTCATTTCGAACATAAGTTACGTTTGTTTAAACTCGCCTTATTCTCATTTCACCCATGCGTGCACGCAAGAAAATTTCACGAAGTCCGTATCACTGTAGGAAATTTTATTAATCTTCTGGGAGCAAGTTCGTCGGTGTACCAGGGCTAAAATAAACTACATCGACAGCTGATGCACAGCTGCCTCACCTCTTTGTTTAAATTTTTCATTTTCCCTTAATTTGTGAAGGGGATGTTTTCATTTCGTGTAGATGACTCCGCATTATTACCTCTATCCGCGGCTTCTCTTTTTTAAGCAAATTCGCCGTCTCCTAAGGAAAGGGACGTTAATAAAGCCGAGGAACGCGGGTAATAACGTACCTACACAATAGGACATTTCTTTTATTAGAAACGTTAAGAGATTCAATATGCTAGGCGAATGGAATATTTTTAGAACAGCGTTAAATATTTATTAAAATGGATTGAAAATTAGTCTAGAGTATTTAACTAAGTGATACAATAAGCAAGATTTGATTTGGAAACCATACTAATCAATCAATAATTAATCAATATTCTGGCAAATTCACAGCCAGAATGTCGCCTTTAGATTCGTCGCCCATAAAATATTTACTAAAAATGCTAACGCGTCTATTAATTTAAATTTAGAGCTCTCTTAAGTCTCGGCGTGTTTCGATTACCCTAAAGGATTTGTCAAATTTGGTCGTGGACCGCAATCTTTCGAACTTTACATGGGGTCGTCGTAACAAGAGAATTTTATTCCGCAGAGGATCGGCGGAATAGTTATCTGAAAGGAGGATCGAAGAAAAATATTTGTCTTGAGGTATCGAGTGAATTTCACAACTTCCGTGACTCGAAAATCGACCAAAAATCCAGGTGTGTAACCTGTTCAAGTAATTTAAACTTATTGCCGGCTCATGCGACCTTAGCGTGCCCGAGTTCCGCATACGGCATTAGGGAATAAAGGAATGAAAGAACTGTTCTGATATTCAATTGCGTTTTGAAATCATTCCGTGAAAAGTCATAAATCTTAACGGTTACCAAGTAGAATTTAGCGTAAAACAAAGGCGTCGTAACAGTTCCATCACGCGATGATTTAGAGCGATTTGAATCCCTCGGCCATCCGAAAAAGAGCCTTTATCTCGGGTATACTCAAATGTCTCGGTAATTAAATACCTTTTTTTTATCCGGGAAATGTCACACGAGCTCCTCGGCTATTACTTCGCCGGGCAAAACATCCTAGGAAGTCACGCACCATTACTGGTGTGAGTCATTGGATCGGCGGTATAATTTAAAATTAAAACAGTGGAGACGCGAGGTCTGAAAAACAGTCGAGCGAGAAAAAGAGAGAGAGATATGATACATTATACCTCGAATCCACAAATAAAACAAAGGTTCCATATCTGATAATCAACGGGGATCGATAATTTCTAGGGGGTATTAAGGGTCACTTTCCGAACTGACAGCTACTCTTCCCCCTATTCCGCCACTGAAGGAAATAGGAGAGCGCAAGTGTTAAATGTCACACGTTATATTGGCACTCGGCGGATACTTCAGTGTTCTGCTGACATCGTCACTAAATTTATTTACATATTCTTTACAGCACCATTGGTAGGCAAATATTTACCTGTGTTGTATTTGCAATCTACACAATGTTATGATATTTTTATCAGCATAATCTATTGCTAAAATTTGTTCGTTCCACATCAAAAGATATTACTTTAATAAGGCTTCTGTAGATCTCTCTGTAGCTCCAGAAATCAGAACGTATAGCATAAGAGGCATAGCATTGCATTTGGCTAAGTACATATTCTTAATTCTCAAGAATATTTGACGTGTCAGCGGTTTTTTCCTCTCTTAATAATGTGGAATTAGTAATGATTACTACTTATTGCTGTTAGCGTAAATCCAGAATTATTTCAATGTGTACTTGTATTGCCTGCGCGTAATTCATTTGCAACTTTTTTCCAGTTAAACCACCCTACTTTTAAACATGCCAACTTCCTGAGATTTCCCTGTGTTCCATTTCAAGTAAAAAGCCGTAACACGGTTCATTAACGAAGTTAATAATGAAGTTTTAGGTACAAAACTTCCTACGTATTTAAGTTATCTTTATTTCTTGCGTCTAAAATGCGGCTTTCAGCAGCGAGAAGTGTCAAATTCACACGTTACGGCCTACAATTAAATTAAGAGTTCTTAGGAATGATACAGTTTTCTCTTTATAGCTTCATAACGTTCGTTTTAAAGTTTGGCAATTTAATTTCCCACGTTGCGCACAGAATTTCCTCACACATTTATGTACTTACTTTCCGAGCAATTATTTCTAATGCCGAACATGAGAAACGTAACATTTATACGTGGATTGTTCGTTATCTTTTTCGTTTCTATTCGAAACTTGTCAAGGATTGTATCCTTCTGGAAATCCTCTAGACAAATGAGAAGACCCAAGCTCTGTACGGCGTATTTTTATATCAGGTTATTTTCAGCCCACAAATCTGATGAACTGATTACTTGGGAGTGTAAACAAGATATTCGTTATGTGCTTCCAATAGGTGTTCCCATATTCTTTCCGTTATTCCAGGGAAAATCATATTACCTACGGAATATGATGGAATGGGAAAAGAGAGAAAAGCCAATATATTAAGGTGGGAAATAGATCCAGGATAGGGGGTTGAGTATTAAAGGATCCGGGTGGAACACGTCTTTAACACTTTTCAAGAGCCATTGAGGAAATAGAGGACACGTAACTAATCAATTTTTGTTTCTACTCACAAGGTGGAAGGAAACGAAATTTCGTTACATGGAAGGCTAACGTTGTTATCTTTGTCTTTATAGAGATCGGCAATCGTAATGCGGTCACTATTATTTAAATGTGATGTACGTTGATTCTATTGTCTCATATGCATAAATTTTTCTTGGAAAAGGTGAATAGAGCAATAGAGTAGATAGAATAAAAGCAGACTTTCCTTAATAGTTTTTATAAAAATAATCGATTTACGAATTGTTTACTTGCAACATGCATGACACATGCATAGATGATTTGATAGATATTTAAAAATCAGATGGCAGAATAATTTTAAAGCATTTCACTAATTTACGGTATTACGGTGTTTTGAGGTGAAGCCGCCTTGAAGAAACCGACGAAATTACCATTATATGTTTCCTTTTTATCAATATACAGTAATAGCAGAGATTTCCAGAGAAATATTTAAAGAAATTATAAACATAATAATTTAAAATACACATTTTCAGATTTGACCCCCTTCCAAATTCTCATTCTCATCTATTGGGGTTCTTAATTATATAGTGGGTACGAAAATAAAACGTTTAAAAATGCCGATCCTTTAGAAAACATCATCTAAGAATATTTCAGCAGACTTCCTAAGAAATGTTATCAGATTATTAATATTAGTAACTTTTTTGATGAAAGACATTAAAAAACATGCTAATTTTGTTTGTTTTATGTAACGTTATGTCTTTAAACAAATATAAAGAAAAACAGGAAATAATTTTTTTTTAATTGGGCTACAATGATTTATTTTTAAAATTAGTGTTCGATTCAGAACAAATAACACAACGGGGTAAGTTGAAAATATTTTTAAAAAATTCAACCTAACAAAAACAAAGAGGGATTTGTTTGTCAAATGAAAGTTACGAAACGCAAACCAAGTTCGTTATTATATATCTGTAAGCTATAATACATTTGAAACGGAGAATTTCTCACTAGCAAGACTAAATTGAAAAGGAAATCTACTCAAGCTATATTTTCTGAAAACATCTTTCATAAAATCTTCTAGTTGATAATGTCACTTTAAAACACTCTATTTGATTTCTCTCTGTTTCTATCTTGGAATTGCGATATTTATTTTATTTTAATGCCGTCACAGCCGGAAAAACAAATTTACCATCTAAGGTAGTCCGCGTCATCCCACCGAATACAACCTCGGTTATTACCAAGTTAATGCGTTTACATCCCCCGAAAACAAACACGGACCCCTCACGAGACCCGTAAAAATCCAAAACATGTAAATAAAAACGAACGCTCGTTGGAAACAATAAAGAAATTTAAAAATAAAACGATTATATGGGAAGGCGAACGCTGGTTTAGAAGAAATACGGCCGTTTTCATCGACGATTTCTTTGCAAGTTAGTCGGAAAAATTGTACGTTTTGAGGGCGAGCCAAAGTTTACATAGACCATTGAATCTCGGTTTTATTCGCGGTTAAAATTTATCGTTCCCTGCCTCTGTAATGAAAGTTTAAAGGGACTGAAAACACAACAGATGATATACTCTCGGCGAGGAATTTAGATCGGAGTTTGTTTTCTTGGAGCTCCATTTCGAGATATGCAACTTACGTTTTGAATACCATTATCGGCCGCCTAAATTCCTCATCGTACTTCTTCAAGTAACGATGTATTCCACCAGGACGTTTCCGTACAGATGTTATTGTGGTTTCAAATCCAATCTATCTAAATGTCAGATATCGTGTGATAAACACGATCGATTTGTTAAATTCGGTCCCGATTCGTCTACCGAACGCATCACTCTTCGATATCTTGCACTTTTTGATATAGCTCCTCTCGTGGCGTCATGCATGCTACTGTCTTATTACACTGGCGATCCATCATGGTTATCCCTGGCTACCTAAGTGAGATTTGTGCGAGTCTAGCCCCCGGGGGAGCGGGACCCCCTGCTTTATATATTTCTCGCTCTATTCAGAATAAATAATTGATGGTCTCTGAATATTCAACGAAAACAATGTGTTTTGATATCTCGAGTAGTCTATTACGTCTGGAAAACTCTCAGTAAAATTAAATCATCGCCATAATCGCATAAATCGAAAATAATCTTTGGTTTTGGGTGTCGTCTAGGAAATTTGTCAAAAAATTGTTAGCCACGTTAGAAAATATTCTGGGTTGGCCCCATTACTATTTTCTTGTGAATAAACTCCAAGAATGTTGATTTATTCCAAATTTGCTTCAGTGCACTGGATATCTCGGTTCATAAATAATTAGGTAAATTCTGTATGCATCACTATAATCCAGTAATAACTAAAATGGTTTCGGATTGATGTAAATTCACCTCAGGTTCACATCCTATCGTTCTTCGCTAAATTTAAATGATTCAACAATAAAATTTGAGTCACGTGTTGTGTTATTACTATTTAACACCTTCGTGTTGCTTACGTATTAAAATGGAAGTGCTATAAAGAAGCAGTACTTACTTGAACAAAATTCATTTCACCAAAATTAATTTAAAAATTTGAGAACCTTTTATTATATTTGAGGTTGTGTATTGTAAGCGAATAGAGGACACGTCATGTATTTTCAATTGGCAGTTAAGTCAATCTCAGCTTGCTAGCTTAACTCAATTTAAGGATATAAAATAGTTAGGAATGCAGGGTTTAAATTTTTGGTTGATATATATCAAAATAAATATCATTTCCAAAAAAAAAAAAATAATTTCCATTGACGATTTCATATTTGTATATGTTGATGTGATTGATTCAGTTTTGCAAAGGGCAAAAGGGCGCGAAGACGTTTCATCAAGATCACACTACAAACTGAAATTTTATCCTAGTGTTATCTCAAGAAATGGCACAAATTACCAGAAAATCAATCAATTTTAATTCCGGGACCGCAGCTAATTTCATTTACGTGAACGGGCGAGCGTTTCTTTTTTCCATTAGCCGCGGGCGGAGCCGCAACTTTTACCTTAGAATGGCCATTATCTCTAATCTAAAAGTATCCTAATATGCAAAGTTCCCACCAACAAACAATATAAAGGTGTATCGGTACTTTTAAAACATTTGACGTAAACTTCGTAACAAACGCCTACTTTCGGCGTAAGATAAAAGTTTGTTTCCACCCTGAAAGTTAAAAAAGTCCGAACTGCCATTACAGTTCCCTAATGTTGTAGGAGAGGAGGCACAGATAGTGGCATCTTCTTTTTATTAATATGTGCAGCACACATAACGACACCCTGCGCTTCCGTATAAATCAAAATTTTGTTCAATATGTGTGCAAGAAAATTGGCTGATAAATATTGCAGGTGCATCACTGCCTGCATTTTTTATCAGTTTGTTGTCAGGATGGAGGGGTTGGTGAAATATTTTTCTACGGCTGCGGTTCCCGGGTGTTTATTGTGATTCGAAATAAATTATTCACTGGAATGGGACCTAAGTGAAGTTGGCTGTTAGGGGATGGGACAAATATGAATAGAAATCGTTTTTACGGTTTATCATTTTTTCCCCGAGTCCAAATTTTATGAACGATATTAAAAAAGTATGAATCAGCGCTTCCAGGCCCCACGCTGATTCGTTCTGGCTCTACGTAACAATCGCGGTGTTTATTTGTGACGAATTCAGACCATCCGGCAACAATAATAGGAAAATTTTTCTCTAATTAAACGCTGAAACGATATGAGCGAAAGCATAAATAGCAAGATATAAGTTACTTTGTCAGAATAGTGATTAAGACGTTTAAATGCTTCTATTGAATTCCACCAATCTGTCGCTGCTGTCACATTTAAATTTTGAAATAAACATTATATATGACAACATAATATTTTGAAAAATTTTGAACCTACACTTACTCTACACCAGATAAAGTGATATCAAAATTTTAGCCAGTTTGCACCTCGAGCTTTGTGATTTTCTTTGAGCAAATAGCCAACTTTAACCATTTTTTCTCAGTTATGTTGAAGCTTTTGAAGAAGCTTTGAAGAATGTACCGTTCTTCTTAACATCTTAGTCGTTAGAGGCAATTCGATTTCGGCGAATCTAAATATCCTTTTACAGAGCTGACCTTCTTTTGTTCAATGGTCAACAGAAATTCTCAAACTAGTCGCTTTACTGTATTGCCACTCCAAATATGACGTTGTATACCCCCACGTGGTATATTTGTAGTTTATGGAATCGCGTCTAATTTTCATACCATTTTGACAAGTGTGAACAGCCTTTCTCTGATTAGCTTGTGCCCACTATAAACCCATAAAGACAGGCCCTTCAGCTTTTAAATCCTTCCATATTCATATCTCTTAATAAACTCAATTTGCTTCATTAGGTTTTCCTGATACCAGCTTTTCTTTTTATCATGAGTTAGTTATATACGGTTATTACTACAACTTTAAAAATCTATCCTAATACATATCAGAAGTTTAGTATTTAGAAAGTATTTTTGCAGACTTCTTCATCTGTTTGGTCTTTTATTTATTTATCAACTCTTTTAATAACAAATTGGACTATTCTACCTACTAGATAGATAGAGTATAGAATGAGATGTGAAATTATCTACAACTTTGTTTTGTAATGTAATATTCATATTAGCCATCACGGATACTTGGGGCTATTAATGACGGCACTTATGCCTTCCGAATGTACAATTTCGAATACAGAATACAAGAAAGTCCATTACCGTTCGACGAGGTACTTCCCTAAAAAAAGATCAATTACCATATCATTTCTCCCATTTCGTTCTATTAAATTTAGGGTATACCCTCCCGCATATTAGTTAGAAACGACCCGCTGCCTTTGACATCCATAATAAAAGACATGTGACATCGAAAAATACTTCTGTAAGTGATATCTCGAAAAGGGGAAATAGATTATTATTAAAAACACATCGGGGCGTAAAGATATTTCGATAGGGAACGAGACGTCGGAACCGATTGAGTGTGCGTCTGTGTGCCCAGCTTTTGCTTGAGGAAATGAAGAAAAACAGCCACGGACCGCTTCAAGTGTATCATGAAGGGTTAGGGCATGGGGGCGACTAATTCAATAAAACGTCCCTGCAGATAAGCTTATCGAATGTGATTAGAGTTAATTGTTTTATTTCATCGGAATAAGTTTTCGAATTGTATCGAGATGCGACCTCCAGATACGGCCCTAATCTGTCAATTTTCGATTATGGGAGGACGATTGATTCTGAAATCGCTGTAATTAAATTATCCCTGAACGAATGGACGGTATTCGTTTCCACGTTCACGGGGATTTTATCTACCGGAATTAAATATGCATTACGCAAATTTTTGATTACGATATCGCCCGTTTCGATTGTAATTAATACTTTTAATTAATGTCCATTCGAACATATTAATGTGTTCATCGTGTTTCTACTTCATAAACGATAGTAGTTAAAGTGGAAAGCAAGCACAGTTAATTTATTTGTATAAGAGCGAAACAAAGATGTGCATATGCGCAGATATCGTATTATTTAAAATATCTACGGTTAATGTACACAATGTTTGGTTGTGTTTCTTAGGAGATGCACATCTTCGAATTGTTTCACATAATCAAACACAAGCACATTAACACAACAGCATCTCCGTTAAGCAGAGTAAGCCTTACGTACATTCGCCATTCACATGTTGTTCCATTTTATCCCCGACATCGTGAATTCCAGCAAAAATACTCTCCAGCGTAGTTTTAAATTGCGTTAGTTGCATTGTTCACAACAAATAGGCAACATTAGCATCGAGACAATACGAATAGCAGTTTCACGGTATGCAGAGCATAATATTACATTTGTTAACTAAAGTGTATAAACAGAATTTATTGGCGCTATTAAAATCATAAATTCGCAGCGCACATGTGAAGTTGTCAAACGGAATGGAGGTACCGTTCGACACGTTTCTCTAATTATCTCAATTAGTGAACTGGTCAATGCGCACCGGTCACTTCGATTCCCATTCCGTTTTAATGAGTCCGAAGGGGGTTGAGGATACGGTACGTGCGCGGAAAATTTTAGAACTGGTGTGACTCATTGGACTCCTTTAAAAATCGTTAACATCTCTCCGGCATCAGCTTTTCATCTTTGAGACTTCAGCAAAAATGTCACATTAATTGGAGTAATTGTTAGGTGAAGTCCCTATAACTGTATAGTGATGCATAAGGAAAATGGTAGACTGCGATATTTCTGTCTAATGCAGATTATCGATGGCCGAATAGGAATGATTTTATTGAAATTCTAATCGCATTTTGCACGAAATAGTCCGGTGTACAACGAATAGTCTTGAAAATCCATTCAAATGTCGTATTATTACTCTTATTTTCCACATTAAATAGGCTAGAATCAGGTAAAAAGGTTCCAAAATTTAGTTTTAGTATACATTTGACTAGAATAGCAAATGGTTTGATGTGGCTGCCATGAGAGTACTAAATGTGAGTAAGATCTTTTAACTTTCCCTATTCATACATATGTTATTAATTTGTAATTCTTATTCTTAAATATTATTTTACTACAACTAATTTTGTTATTTCTATCGCATTATGTGCATTTAACATAATGTCCCTGCTTGGAGAAATTGAAGAAGATTCTCCTATTGCAAGCACTTCTATTAAAAAGATCAATTTATACGCTAAAAAAAAAATAATGCCCATTAGTACTCTCGGGTTGATAAAGGGAATTTCGAATTATTTAATCAACATCGGGGAAAAATATTTGTGAAACTACCCACTATATCCAGAGAAAGGAAATTCCAGCAGTAGGTTTCATTAAAAAATATACGGGATGTTCAGTATTATGGGCCAAAGCCTCATGAGTAAATTATAGACGTTAAACAATGATTATTCAGTCAGTTATACCCATATGCGAATGACCATTTTGGGGATGTGTTTTAAAATCACTAGATTTTTTGTTTTTTAAAATTTTTCCCAAAGTTAATAAAAAAAATTTCAAGCTTGTATTTGTTAATTTATAATTTTGATATGGATAATAATTGGTTTTGCGTGAATCTAACCATTTGTTAACAGAGTTTACTAATTTTCAAATTTGTTAAAAATTATTTCTTGAAGTTGACGAATTCATTCTTACATTTATTATGTAATTTTAAAATCAATCGATGTTAATTTTTTTGCCCAGGTTGATATGTTCCTACACAATGTTTTTTGCGTGGAGACACCAAAAATTTCGAAAGAATTTAATCAACTATTGCGGTTGTCAGAGCCGTAACCGGCAGGTTTATGACGGCTATAGAGGAGTTGTAAAAACGCCACTCTTGTGATCAAATCCGCAAAGAATGTATGTTTTATCCTTCAATCTTATTTCGTATGCTGGTTGAGGATAATTTGTTTGGAAACGAAACACCGGTAGGAGCGTTTACTTTGTCTGGAGTAGATTGTTTTCGGGAAATATTTTTCACTGAGGAAGCTGTGAAAGGGTCATTAGAAGAGTTTATTAATATTTGCAAGGGTACAAAGTAGAACAAGGGTACGGCATTTTTCTCGTCAAATGCTTTAGCTCCTGAGCCAAGTCGTTACACATATAATAATACCTCTTGTAAATACATTTATTTTTCTAAAAGTTTCCCGCTACACTTTTATGCCAAAGTGATGTTTTCCCTTGAAAAACAAATAATTTTGAGTTTTTTAAGACCTTATCTAAAAGCAAACTATTTCAAAATTTTCCCAATAATTCTCACTTAACCTACACAACTCGAATTTACTCTCAGTATTACTTCATTAAATATGTAGGCTTCGATCCTCGATTGATACCAACCTCTGGGGTCGAAAATACTTTTTCTTAATTTAAATGCTTTTATCCCACGTATATACTTTGTATGAAGTTGTAACATGTAAAATTTACTATCTCAGTAGTAACCTCTCTCAGGAACATTCGCAGGAAGCACGTACCGCCATCGCGTATCCGAAATTGGGACTACGGCCTACGTATATTTTTCCGGGGGATGGTCAAGATGGCCGGACGAGCTATTTGAATTCACTTTTCCTCACGTACATCATGTAGGGAAGCCCTTCGCCATGCAGAATACCTCTCGAGAGAAATCTAAAATGACCGCAAACAGTCGGAGGAGATGTATGGCAAAAGAACGGTCGGATTAAAGTTTAATCCCGCTGGGAGGACAAAAAATACTTCGTCATTATTTATTCATATTATGGGAGCTCGTGTCGGCTACAGCTATTTGAATTCACTAAGTTTATCTTAATTTATACTTCCATCAATTAAGTGCCATTTTGATTCATTTGCTTTTAAACCTTAAACGTTATTAGTACGCCATCTTAAGAAACGGACGTAAAAATGACGATTTTGCAGTGTTGATAGAATATCACAAGACACATTTTTGCTCTTAATTTTTTAAATTTTGACTTATATAAGTAGTTCCCATATTTCTATAGTTTTGCTTTGTATTTGTGACTGCTAAACTCATCACTTTACCTTTATGTCCTTTCGTCTAAGGAATAACTTTAGTAAGATTAACAATACATTTAAACTAGCAAGTTTTTTTAATAGTCACTATGCTTCACTACATTTTTTATTTATTCTCACTAATATTTGCGGGCAGGTATCAAGGTACCTATGTGTGTTAATACTAGAAATTATAGTTTTATTCTAAAAATGACAAATTGTTGAGAAATGATAAAATTTTTAACGGGATTCAATAAAAACACACCATATCGACGAAAATACAGAAAATAGGGCTGATTTTTCAAAATGTTGAAAAGTATGCAAAGTAATATTTAAGTTAAATATAAATTATTATAAATCAATTAAACTTCCATAGCGGAACTGAAGAAACGAAACTTGATTATACGTAACGAGTAAATTAGGTCATGACTGAAACCTTCCGAGGTATTTTTCAGCTAAGAAATTCCGTAACTAACTAATTGTAGGATACTTTATAAATAAAACCCCGAAGGGACAAAGTGGAGTGAGGAATTCCACTTTAGATACAATTTTATAGTTTGACTCAAAACTTTAATAATTTTGAATATGTTTTAAGGAAAATATTGGTTATTTGATTACTCTCGTGTTAAAGCAATGTAATTTACGAAAGTTATGAAAGAAGGTTAGTAAGGTGGTTGAAGATTATTTATCAAGAAATTCTCCAAACCCGAGGACCAACCTGTTTCCATTTTCCCTCTCAGCGATTTGTTTGAAGATTAAAATTTACAGTCGTGTTTGCGGCAAAAGGATTACTCCTTTGATTAAAGTAGTCTGGGATATACGTAAAAGTAAAGTAAGTTTGTTCCAATAATCCACAAAAAGTGTTCTATTTAGGTTATTCTCCAACCAATCTAGCCTTCGTTTATTGCATTTTGTTTACTGCATATTTTCCTTATAATTATTTTTCTGTAGACGTCTAGCTTGTATGAATGTTGGCCCAGACATCACCCAGGACAGATTACAGACACCCAAGCCATACAACTAAAATTTTATAATGCAAAAGCACTGATTTTATGTCATACCTAAAATTCATAAATCATCCTTAGCTATGAGACCAATCATTTCCACAATTAATACACCAAACAGCAAATTACCAGCTATTTTTACATTTCAGCGACTGGTCTCGTTTAGGTACTCATACCCATAAACACATAAAAGGTACTACGAAATAAGATCTACCGCACACATATCCATAAACAATCGTCGAACGTGTATACATACTCATGTTTGGGTTCTTGAACTCACACTCTCGAATTGCCTCATGTATCAAATCGGGTGACAAAAGGTCCCGGCTGAATAAATTAATTTTAATTCGAAGTATTTTGTTCAATTAAAATATTTGACGGCGGGCTTGATTGATGATTCAATATTCGATATTGTTTGTTTATGTGAGGCAGCAACGTCGCGGCCGTCCGCTATTCCGATTCGACACGGATACGGCGGCTAACAGAGCGACATTCAGATCGAGATAATGTCAAAAATCGTAATTAATCGGCTGGCGAAGTTTTAGACGAGATCAGGTGTTGAAGCGGGGATAATATATCAATAACAGCCCCAGGGAGGAAAATTCAATTTTGAAAAAATACGTTGCGTACAAGTGTTCAAACCTTTTGAATATATATACGAACAGAGGTATTCTATCCAGAAATAAGTCATGAACTTGTCCATTCTTTAATAGGGTGATGACACAATTTTGACGAATGAGTCATGTACTTAATGGCGACATGGAACAACAACCATCTTATATACCCATTTTAGACAAATGCAGTTTAAATCAATTTTTAAGTTGTAGGTGGTATTAAAATATTAATTAACCCATTACGTCGTAAAGAGCATGTATCACTAAATATTATTAATTGAAGTCCAATGGTGGGCAATATTTAATTGAAAAGTGTCTTTTGCCTTGAAGGCAATTTTTAGTGTTTTCCCAACTTTTAATATTTTTGGTTCTATTACCTCTCATGCGCTAATTGTCTTTAATTATGTTGCCTTTTGTTGGTAACGTAAATTAGTAACGTAAAATGTACCATTAATACAGACAAAGATGAAAGTACAAAAAGTACAGGTATAGCTAGTAATATCTCTGAATATGTTTTTTGTGGTTATTATTTTCCCAACGTTGATTGATGATAATGGGTATTTGATATAAAAAAGCCTAAATTGCATACAAATGGACTCATTTCACTCATTTTACATTTCATTTTTGAGCGTAGTTTGCACAGTTTTGCATAGTGAAATTTGGTTGAAAATTGAATATTTGTAGCTAGTACATAAAACATGTTTGTCGAAACTCATCTGCTTTCTCCGTTAATGTTGGTCCACTAACTGGCCAACAGGCATTCCTACATCGATGAAACCATTTTAGTATCAGTATCACTATTTTCGAATTTACTTCGGCCGACATTTACCTTTTTCAAAATGTTCCAGAATATTTCATCCATTTTTCAGAATCGTAGAAACGTTAGATCAAATTCCTGGCACACGTCAGTCTTCTATCGTCCCCTATCACAGTGCCCTAATTATCGCTAATTTATTATCTAACGAGATTGGTTTTCATTTTAAATCCGTCATGTTTCGACCTTTGCGAATGCAAAATTAATACATTAACAATAAATACATTAACTGTCGGTCAGTACTTCTATGTCTAAGATTTCTAGGCATTTACATGCTAAGGGACATTTCAGATTACGTCGAAATGAGTTCGAAATGGTCTTTACCAATATCAATACGGTACCAAAACAACCTTTAGTGGCAAGTAAAGTGGTTAAATAGGGGATTTCCAAATTTTCATTCTTTGAGCCTCCCTTATAGGCAAGCAAACTGAAAATATTTCTATTTAATTTCGATGTTACGATTTGAATCCATAAAAAATTGACGTAAGAGGTTTTTAGGTTGTAGTGGAAGATTTTTTTAACATCGATTTACTTTGAGAAATAATCGACCCAAAAGATTTTTGACGTCATATCTAATGCAGTTGAAAGCCACTTCGACTGTTTTAAGATAAAATTTCAATTATTGCCTATTATGAATAAATATATTAAAAATTTCTGTACCTTGTATATTATAAACAAAATTGGCAAATAATTTATTTATATTGAATTGCAAATTGATAGTATTTATCACACATATCTTTCAATTCATATTCCGCACCATTTTGCTTTCATGGCATACAATCCATGTCTCAGTATTATTATTATCCACATTATTCCATGGCTATTTAAATAGCATAGATAATTTCTACAACAATTGAATTCTTAATAATTACGTAATGTGTTAACTCCATTACGAAATAATACAATTCCGACATGACAAATACATTGCAAACGCAATAAATCTCGAATACGTGCTTATAATATCCGCAAAATTCGCGAAGCAATTAAATCTCCTCTGTCTTTCCGCCGAGAATAAAGTTATCGTACAGTTATGGCCTTACAGCCATAACAAACGAAATGGTCGTTGTATGTGATAAGTCCCATGCAGGAACATTAAGATGAAATCTTTGCAGATGCAGTTATGTATTATTGTAGGAAAGCTTTCTGATAATATGTAGTAGTTTACGGTACCTAACGTAATAGTATGTGGATTTTAAGAAATTACTGACAAAGTTCCTTAATACGATACGTAAATGCAAAGTACAGTTGAATTACAGTGAAAAGAGAATTTAACGGAGACAAGATCTGATTTACGGTTTTGTTTGTATGTTAGTAGCTAGGCGCGATTTCCCGCAACTATTGGGTTTTATAAATCTATTTTCAATGCAGATCATATCATATCATATCAGATGCAGAGTATATGTCAGATATGCAACGCCAGAGTAAGATTTGATAGTCTTTTTTGTTTATTTTTGCTTAATATTTTTGAAATACCCATATATTAAATGGCCCATGTTTTTTTTAACAATATAGACATGAAATATTGTTCGTTTGATACATCCTGTGAACATCTTTGGATATTCTGGCTGTCGGCTGTGTGATTGTATTACCTTGTGATTGTTTGTAATTCTATTGTGGTATTTTTCATTAACAAAATTTTAACCTTTACACCCTTTTTCCTTGCACGGGTGAAAGCAAAAATTATTTATCTACCTTGAACTTCAAAAGGTAAACGAGTTTACGGGTTTATTCCTGAACTAATGAAATTTTCTGTTATGTGATTGGCACTATTTGGCTCTTTCAGTCCACATTATATCATGTTTGATATTGCATTTAAGTTAATTTAAAATTTAAATTTTTTTTTGTTTTGGTGGAAAAGTGATCAAACCGTTGAAACGATTTTCACTTAAGCTCTATTCACGAAAGAAAACTCTCGTTGACACTAACAACAAAAAAACCACTCTATATGCCACAAGAAGGTATCTTGAGCGAAAAAAAAAAAACAACAAAAAAGGGGAAAGTATTCTTAACCTTATTCGTCTTAAGGAAACTTCGAAGCCCATAGTCCACAAAAGGAAATTGGCAAGTTTTAAATAAATTAACATCGCTTTGATCTCAAAGGGAACTTTTCTCTTCTGGTTGTTTATCTGTGGAAAGCACATTTCTTCGTACATCAGTGTCACTGATCGAGACACTGATATCATTTAAGGCCCTTTGTCTGTTTGCCCTTTGAGAAACATATGCTGACATCTTAGTCGGTCATGCATTACCGCAGGATATCCGGAAAAGGGGAAGGAAAAGGGATTCCGGGAAACTTTCGGGATACATGGGAACGCTTTGAAAATATTGTTCCGATCGACTCGTTGTGGTTATATTGTATTTATTTGCATATTCGTAGGATGCAATGGGAAAATGATGTTTTATGCGATATACTAAAACAACGTAAAAATAAATCATTTTTAAATTTAGTTGAAGTTTCAAAAAAAAATTGATACAATTCAGAGTTCATTATTTTTCACGATCCTCGAAAGATACCAAAAAAGAAACCCTCCCTGGCTTATATCTGAATAAAACACTATGATGCTAACAAAAAACTTTCAATATAAAATTTAACCTACCTCTATGACGAATCTGAAGAGCGTGGAAATATCGCCACGACAAGCGTAAAAAGTTAGCCATAGTGTTGTCTTCGTACCCTTATCATTCAAAATTTACCTGACGCTAACTTAAAAATATCTCCCCTAGATCACTTGATATATTCCTTAATAACGTTTCGGGGGTTGCGAACAAACGTTCAACAGGTGAAAAGAATATTTTAATATTGATACGTTCCTTCTCGACAAACTCGAAAGATGAGTGACGGTCCCAAAGGAGAAATTTTTATATGTAGCTGTTGAAGTGGAATCTGAGGTAACTCTTGACGGGACGGAATTAGCTGGGATCTTGGGAAGAAAGGAAAAAATGTTAAATGAGTCTGTGGAAGTAACGATGATTTTGGTGAGCCTGCGTTTTATCCAAACTGTTCAGCCAGATTTAGGAAACTGGAGAAAGTTACAGTAATTTTTTATGCAAATAATTTGAGTAACTATTTCAGAAAGAAAAATTTCTCCTATAAAATTTAAAAGTACCTTTACGGTTCTTTTTTGGCATGTGTTACAAATAAAACTTCAAAACAATTTGTATTGCCTTGACAGGTTGAACTGATAGTTTCGTCCATTGTAACGCAATACAAATGGTGTACCTTCCATTCTGCGTGACTGGGGGCTGATGGGCATTGTTTCGACAGATTTTTAAAAGCGCGACATTCGAATCAGTTAACCGTCCATATACGTGCCACCCCATTCAATTGTATGTGTGAAATCGATGAAAAAATGCTATTCAAGGAAATTTTTAATTGACCGATAGAATCAGATTTTAATTTAAACCGAGGCGAGGTAAATTAATTTTAAATTTGGAACAGATGGTTTTGATTAAATGTTTATAGATTAAATAGTTCGGCATCGATCCAATAAATTCACCCCCATAACGTAACGCCTTTGTTAGCAAAGTTTATCGTTGGCAGTCCCTAAATCTTAATTACGAGCAATTAGGAAGGGTCAGTATTTAGATTTCAAACACAGTTAGGTAATAACTTGGTGTATTAGTGGACTTTATATCAACTTCTTACTACCAAATACCCAACTTATGGAAATCACGATGACAATCAGTGAGACTTGTGAGCTCTTGATCGCGGAATGACACCTGGATTTAGAGATAACGGGGACGCCCAGTAATTGGAAATTACTACCCTTTGATGTAAGAAAATTAACCAGCCTTGTGGCTTGTACAAGGAAGAAATTCAAATAAGATCAGACTATTTACTTTTTGTATACTTAAATTCCTGAAGAACTTATAGTGTCGACGAATTGAAACTTATAAGATCTTCCAGTAACTTTCAAATATTTCAATTTGATTTAAGTCTTTTTTGTTATCTGATAGATTTATATATTTCTACAATTATTTTATGATATGACGAATCATCAACCAAAACTACTGATATTTGAAGATGTTGAATTAACTTTTTAAAATGCTTTTTGTAATTATTTAAAAAATGAAACAGAAAGGCAATTTTCAGTTGTTTTTTTTTCTTCAAAGTTTTTTTCCAAACGCGTAATCAAAAAATCAAAAAAAATCATTGTATCCAAGACTCAAAGTGCATTCGCTATTGCCTTTCAGGTTTTTTTTAGTTCATGTGGCGTTCAATGTTTCAGATCTTTTTACGAATGGATTTCTTTTTCTGTCTTCTTTCTATTACAAGTACATCACCTATTTCTAGCATTAAGATTACCAGAAAAGTGAAGGTATTACGTCTTTTGTTGTAACTGAAATTTCTTCAGTCATTTCATTTAACTTCGTTACTATTTTGATGTATTTACTAGGATGATTATGCACCAAAATATTTTTATCACACGTTACAAGTGATACCTTGTACTTATCTTCGGAAATTTTCCGGATACACTGTGAATTACATAACAATTCATATCTACTTATATCAATATTTATCGTAAACCAAACGAGACAAAAAATAAGAAGATATTGTCTTGTATGTACTTTTATGTTACATTTGTAGGGATCAATGATTCATCAGCTTGTTAGTATGCGGTATCAAATTTGTTCCAAATTTCCCTCACGTCCAATCGAATTAATGACAAAATTAATAACAAATCCGTCCGCATGTCGACGTTTTATCGGAACCTTCGCTAATTACTTACAAACGTGGATACTTTTCGGAAGAAAAAAGTTTCAAAACAAATCGGGGACGTCTAAGGCGCTAATTCTAACCGACGGGGCTCCCCCGCTTCCCTCCTTTGAACTGAAACATCTTGCGCCCCGGCCTGTCAAAGTCTCGCTGCCGCTCCTCCTCGGCGACAACCTAATCCGGTTACTTTTATTTTTCTAATTTTTTCGACGTTTCCAACTGAAAATTGTCGGGGAGCAAAACGATCGGAGTCGACGTCGCGTAAACGAAGATTACAAACGCCGACCGGGCCAGATCTTCAGATAACGGCCTCGGATTAAGACGTCGAAAAGTAAAGTAGGCTGTGTTCTATGCTCACTTGGCGGGGATTAGTAGCGTGTAAGGAATCCCTTTTAAATGATACATATGTCGGGGATGAGCTCGAGGAATAAGAGGATATTTCTACTCACTTTCGCCAATGATGTGATCGTCGCTAGTGATCAAGTCGGGACTTTTTTAATGGTCTCGTGTTTTTGGAATAGTTTCGGTTGTTAGTGCAAATCCCTATCAGTATGAAGGATTTTTGACAATAAATTGAGTTTCCTAGAACTGTTTCACCGTCGTCTGCGTTGTTCAAGTTTGAAACTACATGAAAATTCGAATACTGCGTTCCCGACCTGCGAATCTGGATTTTCCGGCCCCCGAGGGCCCATTTTCCGACCTCAGAGGGTGAATCCCAGTCGGCTTTAATTTTTATATTTATTGAAATACCACGCACGTATGTTTCGCATCACGTTTGTGATGACCATGTCACACTTAATGTCGACACTTAATTAAAATTAAATAAATGCAGGGTGCAAAAAGGCTAAAAATTTTGGATCCTGCTACAATCTTTGGTGAAAATTTTATTCTTTGACACCATTTTATAAGAGGCAGTTTAACAATCGATAGTTGAAATAATGGGTGGGGGATGGGATAAAAAATTTAATGTTGGTGATGAAGATTCTCCCACATGTAATTTGGGATTTCCATTTTTTCATTATTACATTATCATCATTATGCATGTATTAATTATATTATTGAATATTTTCAACATCCTTTTGCCTGATATTTACAAAATCAAAATAATAAGTAACCTAAAACGCGAAAATGGAGAAGGATAAATATGTACCGTTATCATAAAACATCTAATCTCACATCCTTATGCCTCGCATTATATTTTGGATGCTCTGCACGAACATTCAACAAGTTTTTACAAATTCTACAGACTAATTTCATCAGTACTCATCCATCCACCTTAATAAAGGTAGGGTAGCTGGTGTAAGCGTAATTTTATATAGTACATGTGTTGAGTAGGTACAAATACATCGATCAATTGACCTTTCAAAATGCAATATTAGTAATTGGGAAATTAAAATGGTGTTGTTACCTTGCACTCCCCCTATAAACTCAGATGTGGTTCATGAGTTGAATCATCAGCTCTTTAGCTAATGAAGTTCTTGTGTTACAAAAGTGCAGCCTTGCAAGTCTAACTTGACTCAAAATATGGCATGCAGTTCCATACGTTTTTCTTATGGTCAAATCTTCATCGTTTATTTCTCACGTGACTCATGCAGTAAGGCGACACCACTTTTTAGGATTTAAAAGAGGGGAAAGATGTACAGCCTTAACGTAATACGATACGAAATAGTATTGGTGTCGTTGGCAGCGCAATGACTAGCCGTTGCATTTTCTCAAATCTTATACCGAACGCGTCATATTTGTAGAAACAAAGCACGTAAATCAAATTGTGCAATAAATAGTAATAAAAATCCAGCGATAAAAATGAGCCCCCCGCCCAGCACATTTGTCAGTCGCGAGGGATCCAACACAAAACAAGAACGTTATAATGCGAGATAAATCGCGGAGAGATAAAGATATCCTTCTGTAGCGAAACGGATTGTAATTCAAATATGCCGGATATAAATCATTTCAGTCCCAACATCTGTTGGTTTTCAGAAAACCACTGTAGAATATAACTCTGTTAATCATTTCTTAGTAACAACGGTTCCACATTAAAGTTCATATCGCATCGTGGAGAATTTCCTGAAGCCCGGGGAGCACCGCCGGGGCACTTCATCGGGAACGTTTTAATAAGTTTTAGTGGAAATGGGGTCTGGATTATGAACAAAGTCTTCAGGATTAATTTTCAGTCGATTGAAATTCGGTCAGCTCCCCGAGGACAAAAAAGGATAAGAAAAATTGCTTCCTCAAAATGCTAACGATGCCAATGCAAATGCTACAAACAACCAATAAAATACCTTTATAAATCGAAGCAGTGACTAATAAAGTGTTAATTTTTTAGCCATTACTTAAAATTTATTGCAATTTTTGGTGCATTCTAAAGGCTTTAATTTGTTTTAAAATGATATTTGAAGCATACGATCGACATGACAGTACTTAGTTTTGTTTTTCAGTTATTTCATTTAATAGTCCTATTAAAACTATTTAAAAATATACAACTAGAATACAATATTTTCATTGCAATGTTTTTTCATTACGAAAAATATTTATGCGGGCCTAGTGGTTTGGTAAAGTCAGAATTCAAACGTGCATCTTATGATATCGAAACCTATTTTTATTATCATCGATCGAAACGGTTTAATATAAAATTATAATTAATTATATTATAAATTAATAAAATTATACTTCCTTTGCGAAAAGTGAAATTACATCTTAGGTCAACAAGGATTTGTAGCCATTGTCACGGTAAGGAAATCGTAAAGGATAACGACAAATCACCACACTACATGCGGACGTTCGAAGCAGATATCTTTATATGGTACTTACCCAAACATTCTCCAGGACATTTGCATAAGAAATTTCATTTTTGCTGGATAACGTGTATTGTCCGAGAAATTTCAATTATTATGATCTTTTTGCTTAAAAAATCCTAGGCATATTTTTATTTCTTGTATAGGCAAACCTGTAAATGATAAATTTCATTGTCCTGTATTTCTTTCACAATTTTTTATTTTGGTGTTCCAACAAGCATATAGATGCAATGTACCATTCTCGTGTAAAGCAAAATATATATGATTGACCCAATGTCAACAAATCTAGTAAGGAAAACAGTTTTTCTTTCAGTTTGTTTCTGAATTTAATTTACCTTTCAAACTGATTTAAACCTCATCGTAAATATCATATATGAGTATCAATTTGTTCCACTTACGGTTACCCAACCTTTCATAGGACTTTACGTAACTTTCAAAGTAGTGTCTCTTTCCTATTATCAGTTGTCACGTGTATGATCCACGTGTATAAAATTGAATAAAGTAAATTTTCTGTTTACGTTAAAGTTATTGGTCATTCCCAGTGCTACTTTTTCGTCTGAATTGCACTTCGTTATGCTAAAAGGTATAACAGATAAACGGCATTATATTGCGTACGGTGAAGTCGCACTTTTCTATAATTTACTGCACGCAAAACCAAGCTTATTGCTTACAGTTTCAAGTATCAAACGAAGTTTTGATGGGATGTATCGTCTTTGTGTCTCACTGGTTTCTTTTTTACTTAAACTCAATACGTAATATATCGTTATATAACGTCTTCTGCTTAAATGAGATTTTAATTCGCTCTCTCGTCTCAACTCGTTGGATTTTTCTCCACTGCCGAGACATTTCGCAGCACCTTTGCCGAATTTATTTCCCGACTCAAAGGATCACACACCGTCCCACATATCCGGACTAAGGTAAACATTGTAATTTTCATTCGCCTCTCGCACGGTTTCACCAACCGAAAACGGTTCCATTGTACAAGTACCCCCTCGAGTTTACACACCTCGGGCGAAAAAACAAAAAGAACGAAGCAGTTGTGGTATTCGTTAAAAGAAGGAGAAAAGGGAGTAGAGGGAAAGTGTCGGCAAGGACGATATCCTCGATAGAAAGGAGATGTGCAATGATACATTGTTCGTCGGCGGTGCGTATTTGTGTGTATCGAATGTTTGTAGAGAAGGGTATTGTGGTGTTATTCCGAAGGAATAAGTTTTGCTCGCAGGCAACAGGTGGGGATTTATTTTTCGGGAATTTTGTTTACGTTATGCGGGGAAAGGAACCGATCTCGTACTTTATATTCTTCCGTAAACTGTTTTTACAACGACGGAGAAGCAAATCATTTTTAAAACACATCGTCCGCATACAATTTCAACCAAGTTTTTGAATTGCTCATGAATGTTTTTCTTGGCACGTTTCTTATGGAAGTTCACCAAGCTTGTGTTGCTTGGAAGTAGAAGTCCTTGTAATTGATTAGATTCAAATCCACAGGGCGTAAATCTGCAGATCAGTTATGGAGTATCGATGAGACAGAGGGTAATCTGCCTAAAGGTTGAAAGAGTAACAACATCTTCGTTTAGTGAGCATACAAGTACGCTAATTTATTGAGTTAATCTTGGCTATTTCCCTCTTGGCTCTTCATATTAGTCACTAAGTAAAGGTCGGATTTGTATGCAACAAAACGTAAATATATGCACAATATGCAATAATGCACAAGTTTTAATTACCAAAATATATTTGTTTCAGTTGCAAACTTATACATATTACAACCAGTTACACAAATTTATTTACAATATTAAAGGTGCAAATGATACACCATCTCACCACACAATTTATTATATGCAATTAGTATAAATTAATATTAATTTTAGCTTAAAATATGTCTGTAAACAGAAAACTTATGCTCTATGTCGACGGTCGTTATTGAGGCATATTTTAAACACGAAATTATTGTAGGACCCCCTCTAAACATTCTCCATCTAAAGGCTCCATAAACTACCTACATAATGTATGAGTTCTTATCTTACATTTTCCCTAAAGTTTGCCAGATCGAAGAACACCCATCGTCACTTTGGTATCTACCTGTTTTCGTCTATCTTGCGTTATGAACGACAGAAGTAAACAATATCAGGCTCCATCATTCGTATTCTAGTTCGAATTAAAATTCACCCCTTTATTTCAGAGCAAGTCCGATATGCAATTAAACTTGTTATGACAACCGCCCCTTGGTTGTTTTTTATGTTATTATGTAAATGAACACAAATTTTGATCCTTTTAATAAGGTCCCTTCAATCATTCGCCAAAGGGAGGCTAACTCGTTTAGGACGAAGAAATTAAGTTAAAGGAATTAGCTTTAATCCTTTTTAGATGACAGTCGTCGGGAAAACATACACCCGATGAAAAATCAATAACGCCTCACTTCGTCTAATTAAATAGTATCGTCGCCTCTCGACGATCCAATCGTGGACGTGGACGAGTGATTAAAAAGGAACTTAATTAGCCTTATCAGAAATCTTAGTTTACCTAATTAACTACGCTGCAAGTTGCCCCGCGAAGGGATTAACAGGTGCATGGCGGTTAAACTCACTTCGTAACGAGATTACCAACTAAATTACTGACGAAACCATTAGCGTAGCCTCACGTGTAGCTCGCCAAGAAACCATTGCATCAGATCACAGGGAAGAGCATTCACAATAGCAGAGCCGTGACAATCGATGTTGTTGTCTTTGCTGGATTACTTTCCAATTGTCGCTCCAGTGGATCGAAGTCTGGGGAGTTTACGTTTTCGATTGGGAGATTTGCCAAAAGATCTCTCTAACGTGGGCACCACATTCTGTATGATGTCATATACACTTCACATTAACGTGATTAAAGACGGGAATTTCTGAAGGAAATTAAGGGAATAGTATGGCAATGAAAATACTTGAAAATTACAGAATGTGCGTGAAAAAAAGGCAACAGAACATTGAAAAGAAGTCAAATATCAAAAAAATCATCGAAATAGTCAAAAGAGGAAGGAACCAGGCACTTGCCATAGTGTCCGCACTTCAGTCGTCATTAAAAGCTTATCGAATGATATTCTGTTACGTACGTTAACTATCAGGGGTTTAAATTCAGTAAAAAGTGAAGTTTCCCACCACTGACCGGATCGTTTCCAAATTTTCCCCTATTTTCCTCTCGTATATATGCGCACTGACCGAGTACGTAGTATCCACGGTCGCATCCATACCGCACCTGGACTCCGGTATCGAATCAGACGGAGCGATAAAACCCCGGTGTCTGCGCCTCCGCCACGGACCTTCTCTAGGGCACTCGAGTTGAGAAGGGTCAGGAAAAGGGAGACGATCCATCGATACCCATAAACACCCAGGAAACTTTTTTAATTTATAACTCTCGTGGAACTACGCGCGGCGCCTTAGCGCTTCGAAGGGCTAAACGGAGTCGATAGTTGGTTTTTCTACCCCCTTTCCCCCTCCTCGGTTTTTTTTTGAAGTTTTGAACAAGTAATGTGTTTATTCTTGGAGGGGCAGAATCGAGATGAGCGAATATTCAAGGACGCTCGATGCTTAACAGTTTTATTAAGTGGGTTTCTTAATGAAGTCTTCAGTACTGGAAGTTATTAAGTTACTAAATAAACTTTACGGTGCTTCGTTAAAAGTATCGTTTTGATTAATGCGGTATCGCCTCCTTTCATTCGATGTGATACGGTAAGCGGTTTAAAGAACAAAAATTTAACTTTCTCCCGAAACAGCATTAATTATAAATTTTGTAAATTATTGGAGTTAATGACAAATATTAGATACACAAAGTGTAATGAATCAACTCGTTTAAGCGACCACGAGAACAAGCGGTACAAGTACGAATTTGCAACTGAAATTATATATAAGCACTCTTATACCTTCTAAATATTCCATATTTAATGTGCTATCAGAAAACAAATCTATAGTTACAAATATTACATAGCTAAACAAATATCATACAAACACCTTAGTTATACATTTTGCTAATAGAGAAACAAAACCATTAGCTACAGCGATAAGTAAGGCTATTTAATATTTTTGTAGAGCTGAAACGAGAAACAAAGTACTTAGTTCTTTCTCTTAGATACACTAAGCAACTCAGCAGGAAACGAAATTTTACCAATATCTGAATATTATTGTTGAGTTTTATGGCCCGTATGATTTGTACACATAGTACGTCGGTGGATACTGGTTCAGTTGAATAATACGGGGGGTAGAGAGTTCCTTTTCTTTATCTCAAACTCTTCAAAGTATTTTGATTCACATGCCTCAAATATATTTGCGTTGCTAAATTTTTTGAACCCTGCCAGACCTTTGAATGAGGAATGGGGGTACCTCGATCACTTTGGAATAAAAGTTATGGCAAAAACAATAACTTAAATTCCTATAATGTATTAATATTCAGCACTGTGTAGGGTAAACAATTTGAGAACTTCTAGAAATTTTATCGTTTACCAACAAAAATTCGCCCATGTGAAAAACTCTTGCGCATTCGCCAATTTTTCAGAAAAAATCAATACAACTCTTTAACTACGTGCAAAAATTTTTAGAAATTTAATTTCGTCTGATGTCGCCCCGGATCCATCTCTTTAAGAAGTAAATTGTCGTCTCAACTTGGGACGCAATTTACTTCGCTAAATTCCCAGTGCTTTTCAAGTCGACTTGATAAATATTACGTTTCCATCTTCTGCCGGTGGAGTCGTGGAACGGGGAAAAATTAAACATCCCTTCTAGGACCTAATGTCGCCGCATATTTCTCCGCGAAAAATGTCCATATGTGCCTCTTGTCTTACGATACAATTTTAGGTTCGATTTAAGGACAAAGTCCTTGCGTAACCCCCTCAAAGAAGGCGTAAGGGTTTTGCGTAGCGGCCTTGGCATCGGGCAATGTGACAAATTAAATTCAAAATTGAATGCTAAAAATGAAATTTGTACCAACAATATCGGCGCCATCCAAAATGCCGACTGGCAGAAAACACTCTCGAAAAGAAATAATTGCTCGAGGGGAGGAAAATACGGAGAAAACGGTTTGTGGGCGTTTGGCGATATTTTTCCTTCGAAATTGTTCTGATTTATTTTTGCCACGTTTTTTTCTTACAGAGAGGTATAAACTGTATAACCTCAAGCAAACTTCAGTTAAAAATATACAAAACAAGTTACTCGTAAAATTAATTAAGTTAACGTTAGTGTTTTGTACCAAACGAAATTACAAATGGAAATCTAAAAATGTCCACGCTTGCAAATTACTGTACATATACTGTAGGGAGGTAGAAAATTCCATTATGTACCTTCTTTACACAAATTACCGTTCGAAGATTGGCACTAAAACGATAAGAAATGTACTTAGTAAAATTAAACGACAATCTAACCAAACTTATTAATAAATAATTCCGCCATAGACCGAAGGAATGACTTATATAAGGTAAGGTCCATCCAGTAAGAGTTGGTCCCGTTAAAAAACAAAAAAATTAACCGACTTTATACCGAGCGCATTTAAAAATTTCGTTTTTACCCTATACAAAAGCAGAGTACTAATGTAACGTACCGTTTAACCTTCCCCCGTATATTTGGCTCGGAGAAATGTTATTAGTCGCTACAATACATCCTTATATATGAAGTGCCTATTAGTATCGAGAATTAGACAGGTCCACTACAGCCACTAAATCTGAGCGCCGAGCACGTGTTCATTTTCAGTCGTCATGTCATTAGAGTTCAGTAGTGTGCACGTAAGTCGCAATTATTATTTTAAAATGGCTTTTTGGAGACCTTTCGACGTGGACGAAATTAATAATATCAATGATATAGACATTAAACATAATCCATATAATGCCACAGGAACAAATGAGGCACAAATTTGAGAAAGCCACTAACATTCCATTATATTTCTTTAAATATAGCGAGCCTATGGAACGGGTTTTTGGTCGTTGTAAGTCGTTAACATAGCTATTAAATTTTATTATTATTTTTTTAACTGGACTAATTCAGACTAGATGAACCTTTCCTATTGGAGCCCAAAGCTACCTGCGAATAATATGATCGAGCTTATTGATGGCCCATGATAACATAAACGCATTTCATATGGTTTTTAAATGGGCCCGCGGTTGAAACTAACGTTAGGTGTTCACCGCGTATCCTTTCCATTGCATATTCCATGAGACTTGGTAGATTGCTATTACTCGCGAGTTTCCATCGATGTATCAACAATTCAAATCAGAAAGCAATTTATCACCATTTCCACAAAATTACTCCCAGATGACTGTCACCTCCCACCTATGTCAACATTTCCGATTCCCGCCGTTCTCCAGTCAATAGGTCGGATTGCCACCTTGAATGCGCCCCATCAAAATAATTCAATATCCCAGCCGAAGAATAATAGCTTTTAAATGACTCTACCGGGGCGAGATTTCGCAGCAGCTGTGGCCCTTCCGCATCTAAGGGGATACTATACATAGGAATTTACTTTACTCTAAGTACACTGTAACTGAAAATATCGAACGAAGTTGCAATTCTTGGCATTCATTCATTGTGCAGGAAAGGTTAAAAATCTTAAATCTCGGAGAAGTGTACACCTACGGCGGACTAGCCCACCTGCCTTAATTATCTTTGTCGGTTTTCTAAAGTGGAACCCCCGGGTAACTCACGAAGTGTGCACATTACAATATGAATAGCTATCTCGTTATGTTTCATATAAATTTCAAAGAAATAGCAACAGGCAAAATGTAATTAGGCACTGGAAAAAATTTTGAATGGGATTTTCAGAGCAACCAATTTTAATCCCGAAATTAATTAAATATCCACCACACTAATCACATAATGCCCTATTTTTATTCCCTAATTATATCCTTGCTCCGTTGGTGAATAAAGAGCAATAGAAATATATTAAATAATATTTAACACGAGACAGTTAAGTATTTAATTAGGCAAAAACTTGGAGAGTAGCTGTTCCGGAAATTCGATAAAATATTAAAGTAATTTTCAACTTGAACCAATTTAGATTCTTATTATACTTACTCCGAGTGTTTGGAATTCCGCCGGGATATTGGAAAAGGAAATTGATGAGAGTGCTCGCCCTCGAACCTTTTTATGAAACATTTATAAGATGCAAGTGTTTATTAAAAGGATTTCGGTGTTAGGAAAAGGATTTTTACTATCGCGGATATAGATTAGTATGCATAAATTCTTGCACGGCCGCCCGGTGAAATTCTTCTAGGCCGATTTCTGCTAATTACGGCGTGGAAACTCTTTGTCCAATACCAGCCTCTGATTATTTTAATTAATCTCTCACTTCTCCCTCTGCTAAGCGCTTTCCTCCGCCCCAAGGACCTCGCAGGATGGATTATTCACTGTCGGATGCTTCCACTGTTCTTAAACACTTTCGTTGTTAATAATAATAACAATAATTGCCTCGACTTTGATGAAGTGACTTATTTAGAGATGGACACATTGACAGTTAAAAAAATAAGTCTAGTTGATCTTGTCTTGTCTCGATCTTTAAGTTAAGAAATTGAACTTAAACTTTCGTAACTTAAAGATTGTAAGAAATGTAAAACGGAGTTTATATGTAGGAACGTCAAATTTATTAATTTAAAATGATCATAGCATTTTCAGTTCATTTTCCTATTTTCATCAAATCCAGTTATAAAGTTGCAATAAAAATTGGCAATGTGTTCATCATATGACTTTCTCATATGAGGCACGCGCTCTATGCAAGTTTACAACCCCTATGAAGTTTTCAAGAGTAAAGTGCCCTTTAGGGCAATTAAAAAAATCTTTCAAATATTAAATAAATGGTCAAATTAGAAAATTTGAAACAAACACCTGATGCACTTTGAAGAAAATTTAGTAAATCGAGAGTAGTAATGTTAAAAAAAAATGTTTTAAATAAACCTACAGAAAACAGCTAAGTAAAATCGGAAAGTTTGCAATACGTATATATATACCATTAAGCCATATTTCAAAAATTAAGAAAGATTGAAAATGCCTATTACAATGCTTTCAGGAAAAAACGCTTTTATCTGAATCTAACGACGTTACCAAAAACATTACGAAAAAATTGTTCTTGCAATAAGGTTTCTTTACACCTTCAGTCATTTATGATATCGAACGTCAACTCTATGTAACTCCTTCAGATTCCATTAGGTTCAACACTGTTTTACTTATTCACGTCGACGCCTTATCAAATTTTACTTCAAAGTTTCAAGTTCGAAAGAGAAAATAAGGTGGTGATAACGTGATCTACTCGAGCTGATGCAACGTCTCCTCTATTTCTCTCTTCACGCCCCATAAAAGGGGCCCCTCAGGGGAAGGACTTGCATCTCTGACGGCGTTTCGGCTCTCCCGTTCTCGGGAGTTGCGTTTCTTGTCCGAGGGGGCATCGAAAAGGTGTGGCGTCACCCACAGACTCGAACTATCCGAAGTATTTTCTTTATGCGCTAACTTACTAGGGAAATTCGACTCCTGGGGCCTCGGTTAGTATTACCATATGTGGTCGTCGGGGTTGTCGATACAGGTTAAGTATCAAGTTTTAGGAGTCGGAAGTTAGTTGGATGTTATCTCGGCTCTTGATAATAAATAAAGATGAACTTTGTAATTTGAAGACGGAGTAAGAGAGAAAGAGAGAGAGGAAGGGACGCGTGATTGGTCTACGAGCTACACGTTTTCTTAGGTACGGTGAGGGGTTATTAAATTTACATTGGTTTTTGATAAGATTGCGGCACTTGCTAATAGGTTTGGTCTAGGTGTGTCTCACTAATTTCCGCTACAAATAACTAATATATAATGTAAACAAAAATGTAAAAAAATGTTATCCAGATAATGCTTCTTTGTTATCTTCTTAACCCTGGGGTTTGTTGATGTGCTCAAAGCTTTTGATGGGTTCAAAATATGGGAAGTAAATAACAAATCTTCATAACTATAAAGGTGTAGTAGAGACATAAAAAGACACTTAATCACGGTATGTTGCCAAGTGATCAATTTAAACTCTAACTTAATTAGTGTATAATTCGACAAATACAAGTTATACAACGCTTACCAACCTAATTCACTAGAGCAACAATTTTCCTTTAATTATTTTACATGGCGTGAAATGATTATACCCACTATTTAATTAACAAACAATAGGGAATAAATATTTGAAGAAAACTTCGAACAATGGGTCATTTCCTAACGAGCCTCAATGAAAAGTAACCAATCCAACGTTCGTAGGTAAGTAATGGCGTCGTTTAGTTGATGTGTCCACATCTGCGACACGTTGTCCAGCACGTGTGTGTGCGTGGGTCCGAATATACGCTCCTATTGTTTAGGAAGGACAACAACTGGGTCTGTGGGCCACCACAATTGTAAAACTTCCCTAGATAATGTCATTTGAAAACCATTAGTCTTCGCATAGGTCGAGTTATTGAATTTATTGACTTGAGCTTGACGCCCCGAGTGATTCATATGCGCTAAACTGCCCTTTCGGCATTAAAACTTCTACGTGCGGGATGGTGGATGTCACAGTACGGTAATTTTAATATTTCCAGCCTGAGACTCCACCGAAACGACGTTCTATTCGTCTTATTGAATTTCTAAGATCCACACAAGCCTCGTAATATATTTTAACAATTCCCATACAGGTATTGTAAACGTCATCATTTCCATGGCGATATTTTAGAAGTGGCGGTAATAAAATCTGTTCAGTATTTTGTTATATAATCACCCGTGTAAAATATACGAGGTAACTGGTTCGATAAATTTTATTGTGGACTGCGTCAGCTTCTTTGATAAAAGTTCCTACGAACTGCGATATTATTACAAAACTTCATAATTTATGGAAGTGGAATGGCCCGATAAAGTATGTAACGCTTGGATCCGGTGGGTCACTTTTGATTTCGCACGAACATGTTTATTTTTACTATTGGGATAAGTGCGTGAGGGGGAAATTATATTGCCGGTATAAATCTGGACGAAACTGAATATGTTGAGATAAAATTTTTTCATGAAATTCGCGCTGATGTAATAACTGCCGAGAGCTTTGTAATATCAAATTAACATCCTTGTAGAGACCGTCACCAAATACCGTACGGGATCAAAATATGAAATGCTATTTTACTAAACTTGATTTTAGTAATAGTAAAGCTTGCATGAAATGTGGTAAGGACGCTTTATTATTAGGAATTGATCATAAAATGTTGTGCTGAAGGGGGCAATTTTAAATTTACCTTTATTACATTTGCACTGAAGGATATTTGGTAGAACACCTTTTCTCCATCATTAAAATAAAGCATTCTGTCTTTACGTTAAATGGGCAGGTTTGATTATATTCACTATAACAAATATGCTTAACGTTTCGTCCTCGAAGGGGATCAAGGATTAATTCCCCTCGACGGTATTAATTATATTAATGCAGCAAATATGTATCGACACTATGGGCCCCACATGTCGCATATATTGGATGGAACCACTCGACTTTCTCCGAAAATCCTTCCATTAAAACAGATCACAGGGCGAAATCCTTTATGGCCATCTGATAAATGACTTTTCTGATTTCCGCAAAACGCCCCAAAATAAGGGGTCGTTAACTTAATCCTTTAAACGTCAGATGTGTATATTTATGATCCATGGAAGATTTCGGCACAATCGGTGTGCGGATGGATACGGGGGGTGCGGGCTGACCGCAGCGTGGATGTGAATGCAACTAATTCAGTGCGGGTTATTTTCCTCCACTCTTTATTTATTTATTCTCTCGTTGTTATACTCTCATTACGGGTACATTGTTCCCTACGAGGGTACAGAAGGACGTCTGTAACGAAATCGTATAGTTTTGTAGCTAATTTGTCGTTTTACAGTAGTCGAGAGATATTAAATGTTAATGCATGTGTATGTAGGAAATTTGATTGCATTCGTATTGTGAAGTTTCTGGTTACTGACGTAATCCTTTTTCTTTTCCGTGAAATTTGGAATGAAAAATATTTCAATCCACAAAAATCAGTTTTTTTCTACCTTTCATAAAGGGCACAGTTAAAAGAAGGTTGTTCTGAAAGTTTAAATGTGCCAGAAATATATTTAATTGAAATGTGGATAATATCTTAATCTATATAATATAATATAATAATATATCTTGGATAATGAAAAATATTTCAATCCACAAAAATCAGTTTTTTTCTACCTTTCATAAAGGGCACAGTTAAAAGAAGGTTGTTCTGAAAGTTTAAATGTGCCAGAAATATATTTAATTGAAATGTGGATAATATCTTACAGTGAGATAAAGTGGTATGGGCACAGTTTATTTTGTAGAGCTTGTTTGAAAATAGTAAGTACATATAAACCTCCTGAGTAATAAGTATTTCACACCATAAGAGGTTGTGATGTAACCAACCAACTTAACCAGCTGTTATTTATAAACACAAATTATGCTTCTGTTTCTACAACAATGCTTCAGCTACAAATTACATATATGACTATGGTGAAGACAGATTAGTTATTAAATTATTTTGAAGTATAATATAATGAAGTGTCTGGAAACATTGGAAAATCAATTACAATCCAATTTTCGCTTTACACGCTAAGGAAGGATTTTCTATTTTAGAAAATGTTGCAATAATTAAATGGGCGACTTTAATTGTTAATTTGATATTAAAATATGCTTCTGTTACTTCTGCAGCTGTAGAACGATTATTCTTTATTTTTAAACATATGTTTACCAATAGAAAACGAGATTTCCATATCGAAAATTTTGTAAAAAAACATATTAATGTAAAGGTTTTCTGTATCAACATTCAACACGGCTTTACTATAATTCAAAGTATCGAGGCACAACCCGTACGAAGTGCCAAGCAGGGCTATGATAGAGAAAAATCTGAAAGAGGACACTTGTAAAGACTTAAGATGGTGTATGCAAGACAGAAAATTTTACTGAAAAAATATTAAAAAGATGAATGAAGCTTCGTTTAAGTAAATAAATTTCAAAAATATTGGGTTCGATGGCTTCAAAATGTCGTTATCATTACAATCACATCCACATTTTATATTTTATTGCATGGTTCATTTTTCAAATAAATTATTGTTATCGTGGGTCTGGGATAAAAGTGGAAGTGACAGAGTTGGATTATATCTACCCTTTCTATTGATAAGGGAACTACAACTTTGGACTAAGTATCATATACATTTAATGGATCTGTCTGTCAAACTTAAGAAAAACTGATAAGAAATAGTAATTCAATTATTTTTTCCTTTTACAACGTGGAACTATAAAAAAATACAGATAAAATTCATGTATCCTAAGCCACAATATGGCAAACCCCTCGATTTCTTTTATCTTACAATTGGAGGTAGAGGAGTAGATAGGGGATATTTGGCTAGAATGTAAATGTGTTTTAACCCGCTTATGCATATTGTTTTACTTGTTTTGAGTTAAGAACTGGCTGTTGCCTGGATTGTTCAGTTTACAACCCCATTGCCTCCCAATGCCTTTAAACACAAACCAGCACACTGCACATGTCACATTGAGTGTGCAATCGTCAATTGAGTGTGCAATCGTCAAATTGAGTGTGCAACACTTCACGGTGACTAAGGGAAAGGAGAAACCGATTCCAGGCTCTTGATATTCACTTGTATTCACCTCCATTTGTCATTCATTGAGAATCCTTAAAACTAAGACTAGGCGATTCGATCTAAAATGCTTCAACTCTAACATTCCTTATTTACTCTTTATCCATTATACTCAAAACACTACATATTTTCGGTGTGTATTAGTTCCTGCTTATATCATGAATAATTTTCCACGCACCGAGCTCCTCTTAGCTCTTCCATTAGTCGCTAAAAGTTCCTTATAAACTCTGCCATAAATGTTGCAATAATTCATTTAGAGGAAATGATTTAGAGAGTTTGTTAAATAACAAATTACGTGTAATATCTTCTATGAAAATTTTAAAACGCGAACATATTCTTTCGCGCCCCATTATCTCGGAAAACTTTGTGGAACGAGAGTGATCGTAAGTAAAAAAGTTCCCTAGAACGTGAGAAATGTTCCTTTCAAATATTTACAGTTTAATATATAAAATTCATCAATGGCGTCGGAGTCAAGTTACTATCAGCTTAAGATATATTTTTCTAAAGTGAGGAAGTTTTACTACGAAAAGTTTCGTATGATGTAGTTGCTTTAGACGTTCAATAAACTCTATTATTGACATTTTAAAGTTGGTCAGTATAAATAGACTAATAATTCCGCCGCCCTCGATATTTACGACGATCGTAACGTTATTCGAAGCATAACAGCGGCGTGTCTTACGTATTCCTCCACTCCCAGTAGATTCATGGCCGCATTATCTTCACTTTATGTCTCGTATGAAATGTGATGTAACTGTAATTGCGACATAGTCGTTTATGCCCTTTTGTTTTCATTTGTGAGACACTAGTGGTCGGAATGATGACTTTATTGTTTTATGTGTGCCGCAATAAAAATATACGAGCGCGAATCCTCGCGCAAGATATCCATCCCCCTCTCTCCTCTCTCATTCGAACGGGAACACGTCGAGAATGGCCGCCGGAGTTTTCCTTTGACGGTTCCGGTTTGTCTTCCGGGGACTTACAATAGGATTTTCATGCAGGGGAAAGAGGGAGGACGAGACTGTTTTGATGTGTTTTTTTGGACCTCGGCCTCTCCATTTGAATTCAAAGTGGGGTGAACATTTCATTTTCAGTTAATTACACAAAAAATATATTAATTAATGTAATTCAAGGTTTCCTCTGAGACTTCAAGAATAAATTTCTTTGCATCGCAAATGAAATTATACCTACAAGTGACTTTTTAATGTTTATTGACTAGATTATTAGTTGAGACTTCATTGAAATTTATTTAGTTGTGTATACGATAGCGACAAATTCGACAATTCGGCCAATGACGTTATTATAAAGTAAAACTTTGTCACGAGAACATCAGAAACATTATAAAATAAAAACTACTTGGAACACCATCAAAGTTTAGAATTGTTACATAGAATGTAATTAAACTCAGGTACATATGCAATTACAGGCAATGATATCAGAATAGAAGGTAAAATAAAATATACCCACTACACTATACCCTAATGGAAATAGTACCTTTCCCAAAGGTCTATGTTGTCGTAATCATATTGACCATCCAATATATTGTGGAACATTATTGGGTATTGATGCTTGTGTTTAATACCCTAGTAACATATTGAATTTAAATCTATATATTTAAGAAATTTGTACTGAATTTCCATCAAGACACGTATTCATAACATAAGATCACATAACACAACACGTAAAGGTACATTTAGAAAAATCTTGTCAACAGAGGATGGT
Source organism: Cryptocephalus primarius (assembly GCA_963576515.1). Lineage (NCBI taxonomy): Eukaryota > Metazoa > Arthropoda > Insecta > Coleoptera > Chrysomelidae > Cryptocephalus > Cryptocephalus primarius. Next base: position 7,549,095 of record OY754944.1, read on the forward strand.
TGAAAATAGCTTTGTTTTAAATATTGATAGTGCCGTTAATGTATTAAGTGAGTAAGTGCTACAGGTGCACCTGTATTAACTATGACAGGCTTAAATGGATAACCTGGAGAATAATGAGTCTAAGTTCATTTTTCCAATTAAACCTCATCTAATGAATGATTCGTGGATCGTAAGGGTAGAAAAGTCGTAAAAGATACGGCATAACTCCACACTAGCTACCCAGTTTAAAGCAAGTGAATTCAAATTTAATGTCCTTATTTATCCAATTATTATCCTTAAGTGCATTTGCATAAGTCACTTCCTTCTTCGCCAGACGAAATATATTTGCCAACAATAGATAATAGAGAATGGGTCAAATTTAAAGTTCGATTTTGACAGAGCTTCAAGTCCTGATTAAAATTTGGGAGATTTATTGTAAGTAAAGACAAGAGTATAACAAAATGAGTCTAGAATTCATCAGAGTGCCCTAAATAATTGTTTAAATTCAGAAGTATTTAACTACTCATTTTAAATGATTAAGTATAATTTTTCAAAGTTAGGTCATTCAGATAGGCCACGTGTATCGTACGAGCATTTTTGCAAAAAAAAACCAAAACTTTACTGGTGTTTTTACTCGTTTTTCGATATCGGTATTGGAGTAAAATATTTTTTGGAACAATTTGTAGAATTTACTAGATACTTATCCTTGTTCGCAAAAGTTATGACCTGATCGCTGAAACAAGGCTAAATTTGTATTGAATACTGCGTTTTTTGGAGACCTGACACGTAAATCAAATCCAGTAGTGATTAATTACATCCAGGGCAAAAAAAATTCGATGCCGGAATCAAACATCTCTAGTTCTTTCCAGTTTGATCGAAACTCCGAACGAAAAAATCTCAGCGACGTCCGCCTATAATAATATACTAGGTCTCCCTAGAAAAACTTGCTGATGGATGCTTATAGGTACACCGGCGCCACGTATTCTGATCGCTTCCCCCTATCTCACGAAATATCGCTAGGAATTCGCTTTTGACAGCTGCATCAATAACAATGCTTGAGTAATTTATTATCTTCCTACTTACTTAATGAAATCAACTGTTTCAAAGATTTCTCCGCAAGTAATGGATTATTGAGGAAATTAGCTAAATTGTGAGGAGTTCGTGATGGAAAATGTGCTCGGAATTTTTACAAGACGTTTAGTGGTTGCAGATTTGATATATTCAAAACTTTGTCTTATGAGATGATGTGATTAAGGTTTCACATAATTTTGATTAGTAGCAATTTATCAGAGCATAGTGCATGGCATAGTAAACACATAAACAGCAACTTGGATATGCAAGTAAATAATAAATGTTAATAAACAGTATATATGTGTAGAAAGTTCGAAATCAAATTAGCTCAAAAAATGCTAAAACTTCTATAACTACACACGTAGAAGTATAAACCCAAGACCATCTTAGACATCGTGGTAAATACCCCATTGCATTCCTGTTCTTCAATAAGTAATAGCTTGCCGTGCTATATATTTTTTTCGATTCCTGTTCCATGTTTTGTAGTTGATCACCTCATATAGTTGCAGAGAAATGTATAATTATGTGAACAATGTTGTAACTATAATGAAGACAACACGGGGATGCTCATTGTTGTTTCGTTTAGGTTTAAAAATCTATGCGGTCTATACATTTTGTAACAAGTCAGAAACTTATCATTGCTTAAATCGCTTGTCCTGACTACCGAGTCGTTTCAAGTTATACTAGTGTCAAAGGTGAGACGTTAAAGATATTGTAGCGAATGCCCTGTATAGGTCGTTGTTAGGGAAAAACAAGTAGTTGTTTATGTAATTTCGAAATGTAAATACTGACGTCAGTGTAGTACAAAATCTCTGTGTGTAAAGGCTGTTGTAATTTCGGAAGAACTAAATCTGTTTGTACGTAGAAACGCTACAAATTTGGGGGCTCGTCCGGGATTTGGTGAACCGAAGTAGCGGAAAAATTTTGGTGGACCTGAGATGGCGTACAGAAGTGATGGCGTTGGCACGCGGCGGAGAGGCGAGGAGTGCAGTCTGTGCGGCGTTATGGAGTTGTTGAGCGGCTGGCGCGACTCGAGATTCCACAGGACTTACAGCTAAGTTAGATTTAGGATAACACTAGAATGGATTGACTGCGTGCGGCTGGCGCGCGTGGCCCGTTTGAGTGCTACACACACATTCGTAACTCGTATTGGGAGACGGGCGCTGTTCATCTTTAGTACAAGAATTGGTGATGGTTGACCACTGGGTTGTGCGTCTGGAGCCATGAAGCAGTTGCTGGGGATTTCAGTAACTGCAGGAGCAGCGGAGGATTTCAAGAGACAGGTCCCTCTTCTACCTGGAGCATTGGATGGGATTGGTTATCCCTGGTGTCTCTGATGGTCAGAAAGAGGATTGGCCTGCTTGATTTCGATTTGCTGCTGATTAATTTTTGTACAAGATTTGCAGTCTAACCCGCTCAATGGAGTTAATCAAATGGATTTGGCAAGGATCAGGCGGAATCTCTGAAGAAGGGGAGAAGCCGTAGCAGTAGCAGCAGTAGCAGCAGTAGCAGTAGCCGTAGCTGTAGCAGTAGCAGTAACCGCAACCGTAGCATTAGCAGTAGCAGTAGCCGTAGCAGTGGCAAAAGCCATAGCTGTAGCAGTAGCAGCAGTAGCAGTAATAGTAGCCGTAACCATAGCAGTAGCAGCAGTAGCAGTAGCCGTAATAGTAGCGGTAGCCGTAGCCGTAGCAGGAGCAGTAGCAGTTGCAGTAGCAGTAGCTGTAGCAGTAGCCGTAGCAGTAGCTGTAGCAGTAGCCGTAGCAGTAGCAGTAGTAGTTGCAGTAGCAGTAGCTGTAGCAGTAGCCGTAGCAGTAGCAGTAGTAGCAGCAGTAGCAGTAGCCGTAACCGTAGCAGTAGCCGTAGCCGTAGCAGGAACAGTAGCAGTTGCAGTAGCAGTAGCTGTAGCAGTACCCGTAGCAGTAGCAGTTCGCTGATATGGACTGCTGTGGAAGTAGATCGTCCGAGGGTCGAGGGCGACCCTGAAGACGGGGAGGGATAGTGTAGCGAATGCCCTGTATAGGTCGTTGTTAGGGAAAAACAAGTAGTTGTTTATGTAATTTCGAAATGTAAATACTGACGTCAGTGTAGTACAAAATCTCTGTGTGTAAAGGCTGTTGTAATTTCGGAAGAACTAAATCTGTTTGTACGTAGAAACGCTACAATATTAACAATTTTGCTATATGAAATCCAAGTAAAAGGCGCTTTCCGGGGGGAAACTCCCCCTACATAACGTTAGGTCCTCTTGACATTTTTCTCAGACAATAACACATCCCCACAACCCCCGAAAAGTCACCCCATACGGACCGTGCCGCTATTTATAAATGCCTGCGTGACAGACCGGTGTTAACATGACAAAAAAATACAATGAAAAGATGCGCAATGTTTACCAGGATCCGAACATATGTTACGACGACGTTTCGACTTGTCAAACGCAGGATGGGTGTCCTCCTCTCTCGCATTGAGCCTGATTTTGCAATTGTTAGCGGGCCATTTGTTTGAAATGTTTTATGGCAGAAAGGAGTGGCACGTTTCGGCCAGGAGAATGAGGAGACGGAACCGTGTCTGAAACGGGATCAGATGCAGTTGCGTGAGAAATTTAAATTATTTTGCTCTTCACTGGTTTCCATAAACATTTCATGGATTTTTCCCATCAAAGTGTCAACTGTAAGAGAAACTAAACTGAACCTACTAACCCTTTGGGTCCAACAAATTAGAAACAAATATCCTTCTATTAGGACGGTTTAGTAAATGCACTTTAAAAAAAGAAGGAGTGTATATGTAAACAGTTAAAGAAAAGTCACATAACATTAAACTTAAATCACAATGCAACAATTATACAACTACCCTTGAAAAAGTACCGAAAAGGGCTACAATCAGTCAAGCAATCGGAATGCTTAGGAAAACTATAGTAGTTACTCAAATGCCAAAAAGAATTATTTAATTTTTTTTTGGGAAAATGTAAGGAAACGTAGCAAAAGTAGTAACAAACTAAGACTAACATACATTAAGATTGATAGCAGACAGCGTTGTCAACCATTTAATAACTCCTTTAAAAATAGTGCCAAGTCATCGGATCTTGTATATACCCTGCATCATATGGACATCAAGGCTTTCAGTAGCTAGAAACCTTGTTATGTAATTAAACATTTTGTACTGTCGAAGACTATCACAATTGGTGACACGAAATAAATTCATACAAAACTTTTAAGCAAAGTTAGGCAATTTCCATTTCCACTTTCTGTTTTTGTGTATCATTCCTATGTGATAATATTCTTAGTAATTTTCATTCCCTTTTATAAAATTCGCTTGGGTAAAACGTTTCATAACTAATTACGTCCTGTGTCTTGCTTTTAATGGATTCCGCCCAAAAAAAGGTAACGACAACTTCTTGAAAGTATTTTCTGGGCCCACTTAACGTTCATTTGAACTGCCAAAGAGATCACATGAATTATTAAAACGAAGAAATGTGACCTAGTAATTTACATCCAATTTGGAGAAAATATCAGTAAGAAAGCTTAAAAGAAGTTTTCAGCTTCTCTCTTTCAGCATAAATAATTCCGCAGCCATCAATGTGGGCCAAGCTTTCAGCCAAACACGCAGGTAGTTTGATCGAATTACTGATACTCGCGGGGAAAACTTCTTCTGTACAGTTTAAGAGGGAGTCGGTGGAAATCCTAAAGATAGTTTTATTCCGACTTTCGATCGGGGATGACTTATTTATGATGAGAAAAGATGAACGATATGAAAGTTAGATAATCCTCCAAGTACGCAAACTATACGTAAATCTATGGGATAAACAAACCTGGTAATTTTTTTTTGAGAGGTCATAGCCGAAAATGTTTTGAAGTCGAACAATATTAGATTTAGCTAGAACTTTCTGATATGATATGTGAAAATGGGATAGGAACAATCTAAAATAGTTCATCATTAACACAGAGGGACCAATCCTCTGAAAATCATTTAACATTCAATACCACAATAGCATTTATTACGATCACTGTACTCCAGAGACAAATAAAAGTAATGGTAAAATTTTATTTTTACCCCACTTTATAAACCCGGTAGCCACTTGGTGATAGACTATTCCTATTTTCTGATCATTAAGACTTTTCATTTAAATTTATTCTCGTAGCCAATCTGGTTTGAGTTATCTCCAAACACTGGTATACTCCTAAATTATCTCCGAAACGAGATATTTTATCTAACGACTCCTCGTCACCGGACGATGGCAGATGCGGACAAACAAAAGAATAATTAGCCCGGCCGATTATGTAAATCTCCTGTTAACCCTTGAGATCTCCGATAAATTCTTCCAACCTGTGGGCTCTTTAAAATTCCTGTTGGGACTCCAGCGGATTCGTTACACGGACACATGGAAGTGTAAAATAATTTCCACCCGACGTTTCTAATTACCGAAACGGCTATCAGTCATTGGCCAAATTAATGAGAGCGGTACACAGTCAAAGAGCCCGGTCGACTGCTACCGGAGCCTCATCTGAGGATTTTATTGGCATATTTGGGACGAGTTGAATTCCTCGTGCGGAAGACGACAAGGTGGTCGGGAGACTAGCGTGTGTATGTGTGTGAAGGTGTCGTTAAAAAGGAGAATCGAGGATAAAATACTTGGCATTCTGATTTTTTTAATGTTCACGTTCGGAATATTGCACGTCACCTAAATTAAGTGTCAACACCGGTCGAGGCAATTTTCAGGTTTTTGTGGGAAACCTTCTTCAATGTGTTTAACATTTCTACTCCACCCTTACCTTCGCAATGAACTGAAAACGTATCACCATGCGGAAATTTAACTAATTTTCTCGGTCGCCCCTTTCTACTTTCACAATTAAGTAAATATCCTTAGGCACTACACCACCTCTTCAGTCTTTGAAGTGCCGCTTACATTATTAAAATTATTTACAATAAGCAACCGACTTAAATTTCAAACCGGCGACAAATATATTAAATCAGAAGATAAACATAGAAATTAAACTGTCTGGGTTAATTGCTTGTCCCTGAGTTTCACCGGCGCGCCTGTCCTTTATTACTGTTAGCATTAATCCAACAGCATTACAATCTAAACAGGGGAAATCTCGTCACAGACCAAACGTAACGTTCTGAAATAATCCCCGGTTGAACCTAAAAATCCCACGGGAGGGACTATCCTAGATTTTGAACCGGAAGCTTCGAAAAATAATAGTGAAAAGATCGAAAATCCCTAAATTTGTAGAAGAGACTAGAAAATTTTCAGAAAAAATCACAAGTGTAAGGTGAAAATCGATCATTTTCCGACGACTAGTAATGTTTAACTCAAGTCTAACTTAACATAATTCCAAAGTATTGTTAAAATTAATTTTTCGATGCGATATGTGCAAACAGAATGGTGTTCTTAGTCTGAATCGAGTGACTTTTCATAAGACTTCAGAATTTAAGAAACTATGAAGGGATCGCTACAGAAAACATGTTTATAGTTACATAATGCACATTACTTTTAGGTTTCACTTTGTTTTTAGATTAGTTACAAATGTTTTTAACCAGTGACCAACCAGTGAAATTGAGTTTCTCGTTCTTAACAATAAAAGTTTTTACTACTTTTTAGAGAAAAAGTGAATTTTTTTGGTACCATTTAATATTGAAATAATCAGAGGTACATTAACTCCTGGTAATTTAAAATACATATGCCATTCAATTGCCCCACATATTTTTTCTTTCAAATTTGACGTCTAAGGGAGAGTGACTAATGGAAAACTGCTAAAAAATGGTCTCGTCAAACTTTACTTACATTTCAATGTACTTAAACCAGAACCTCTTCCATCCCTTCAGGCGGCTTCTCAACCGTAAGTTGCCCCTAAGCGTTTACATATTCAGGAGAACACAGGCCTTCTGTAGTAAAGCGTGTCGTATCGCATCGAATTAGTATGCAACCTTAAACCAACATTAGAGTCTATTACATATAAGGTATCACGTGATGTGGCTTTTAATTGATCGCAGCTCATTACGATTCGCATTAGCTGAGAGTGTCCCCGAAAAATCGGCGCGACTGATTAGATTTCGCCCCAGCGAAGCCCCACGCTCTCTCACACTTGCACACACACGCACCAAAATTAGATAATTCCACGACATTCTCGAAGGTTATCTGGAATGGGATCGCAGAAAAGGGTGGGTTCGGATTGATACTCGGTGGAGCGAGAAGGAAGAAAAGGTTGGTGAAAATACAGGAATTTTCACTTCAGCCTGGATAACTTCAAAATTGAAGTGCAGATATAAGACGGTGGTTAAAATAGGTTCCTATAGTCGTAACTTTCCTTAATGGACGTTTGTCATTATCGGTCAAATGTATGCAGCGAGTGTAAGTGAGATTGATTGAAGTAGAAGCTTTCACTTCATAGGTTATGGTCACGTTCTAATGGAAAAGCTAAGATGCTGTTTATGGTAATTGATATCAAACGGCAAACTAGGCAAGACTGTAATTACAATTTTGTTACTACAGAGTCGTACTTGCGAAAATTATTTTAAAATTATTGTTAGATCCAAAATAAGTACAAGAAGGACGGAGGAAGTACAAAATGGCCTGCTACCAAATTATAGGAAAATTCGTAATTCTTTTTTGTTGCAATTTGATGCAGTAAATGTTATATTGCTTTTTGTAGATCATAATACGTTCTACAACCTTTATATTTAACATTATTTTAAATATTGAACGGAAAAAAAGTTATTTGTGAAAAATTAAAAATTCGGGAAATTTTGAAATTTTACCTGTTTTCTTTCCAACTAGGGATCTAAACTTACAGGTAGTAAATGTAGAGTCGTTATACAGAGATTTCAAGAAATAACGCGAAGGCAACGTTTGCTCGGGTAGCTTTACAAGAAATTAATCCATTATTGACATTTATTCGATTTAATAAAGGTTTTTGTTTTGAAGAATACTAATCTCAGTTTTATTATGAGTATGGCAATAATATATGCGTAATATTAGTAATTGAAATCAATGGTGAATTAGAGAGTAACTAAGAAAAGTTATTAAGTTTTGAATACGAAGCATTAGTGAAGACGACGAAGTGATTGTAAGCCTTTCTATCTTTGTTCTTTATTTTTTATTCAAAATACTGGCTTGAGGACATTCAAATGTCATTGGAGAAAAACGAGTACTAAAGAGAATATGCCATTCTTCCCTCTTTAGTCACACATTTTGGGAATTCGGGAACTGTATTTTTCCATATGCGTAAAATCACACAAGCTTATTTTTATTCATGTTGTTTTTTATAAAAATACCAACATATGGAGCCAAAAAATCAAAACCTGTACTTTCTGTCCACTTTTTTAATCTCCCCATTACAGCCTAGTTAAAAGTTAATTTTGACCTCTTATAATTAGCTAAACCATGTAGTGGAAAAGATACAAGTGTTAGTTTTTATCGTAAACTACAACATATCTAAAATTTAGTAATATTCTTCCTGATATATGTGATGACAGAATTCTAATTTTCTAATTTCGATTGGCCTTGTCGTTACAAATCGAATCAGTCAGACTGCCTGTCAAATATTGCTACAAGTGTTATTCAAAATATTTCCACAATTTCCCGACAATATCAAAATACTTAGTCGATTTAAATTCAAATTCTGCGGCTAATGGTTTGTCGTAATATCTGCAAATACAAATGCACCGTTTAATGCTACAGAATTCCTATGAGTCGACGTTACGATTATTACTCTCATTAATTCGCGATACAATACCGCTATAGCGTGTAATAATTCACGTCAATCAGACCCACACTTCCCCACCTAATGATCGTTAAACCAATTCATTTATCACAAATTTCCTAACGTGGCGAGTAAATCAACGTATCGCAGATTTACACTGCAACGTGAGCATTTTTTCTATCTTTCAGTACGCCTACAAGACACTCGGTAATCTTATTTATTAGCCTGTCGTACTCGTGCGATATTGTAAAGGTTTGGAAAAAGTCTAATGATAGATATAAGGAAAGCAGATTGTCACGCGCTGAATACATTTGCAGTTGACGTGGCGAAATAACGAAGGGAATTTGGCACATATGCCGTGTGTTGGCAGTGCTGGGCTACGGGTAAATTTATGTTAAACATTCGTTAATACTTGCAATGGAAAACAAACAATATCGAGGAAAATACGTTTGGTAACTTTCTAATTAATTTTTTAACGTTTTGGAAATGGTAATTTATTGGTTAAATTGGCTTTAGTACATCTCATGAGAGGCAATTACCAAATTCCTCTCACATTAGCAACTCACCTCGTTTTGATTAAATTATAATTTAATATGTAATCACATATTGAATCTCTTGCCATGTATGTTACTCGAACTAACGTAAATTTTGTAAGGGACAGATTAAATAAATATAGGCAAAACTGCCGTGATTCCCGTCTTTACAATACGAATAGTAATAGAAATTTACGGGGATAACAGAATAAAAACTTGTTTATCCGGATTCAATGCGACCATTACAATAGAAGTGAGCTTGTGCGATGCAAATCTAACTGATATCATCCCTCTACTTTTCCGCTTTACTCTTTTAGGCAATTAAGATAACTGGATACTGTACTGGAGTAAATTTTAATGCCAGGATATGAGAGTAATGCCATAAAAACATCGGCTGCAATTACGATTTGCGGGTAAACTGGTATGATGCTTGATTGGAATAATAAAACTACGTTATACTTCTTGTGTAATAACACACGACTAAGGATTTTTAATACACAAAAAGTATATACTGTAATCATAAAATAATTTGCCATTTTCTGATTACTCCCAGAGTAATAAAATTAATTTTTAACAGTATTACATTTGCGTTCCACATTATCGGTGTACCAGACTGAACTTCCAAAGTCGATAATTATTTAATAAGATTTATGTTAAAGTAGCACATGCATATATTATCTCACAACAAAAACCATGTTGCATTTTAGCACGCTCATTAATCACGTTTACTTTATAAACAGCAGTTGCATGACAATAAGTAAATGCACATAAATATGCATTTATTTTATTACACGGTGTAGATATGGCGTTTGGTCACATTTAACCACACCACCGTTTTATATCATTTTAACGTGACAGAACCCGTAACCAGACGCTCTAATCTGAAAAGTGGCATAATTAAGTCATTAGGGAGATTAGTAAAATTAAATTCTAAAATGGAGATAAAAGCGTGCTAAGGATTAGTTATTTCAACATTTTTAAAATACCCTGCGTTCTAAAGAGCTTAGATTTATGGCTGATTCAGCTGAGTATGACAAAATTGTTATTATTGTGTTATTTGAATTTTCCATATTTCTTATTAAGTAACAAAAAATAGGGAAGTATCATGAAACGGATAAGTCTGTAAACATCATTAAAACTAAGTAAATACATAATACTGAATTTGGAAGTCGACAATATATGGTTGATTATTTGATCAAATATTTAATTATTAATTTTAAATTCAATACACAGTATGTGTTGCTATAAATTTGACTTATACAAAAAATTTTTGTCGTGCTTAAATCTCACACAAAAATTGTTGATTTGGAACTTTTTTGTAAATTACTTGGATTCAAGCAACCTATACCATCTAAATTTTTAGACGTAATGAACTAATTCAATGTAATTGGTTATAATTGTTATTTCAGTTATACATTTTTTGTAATCGCAATCCCCGTGTATTTGAGTTAATGTAACAACGTAACAAATATTTGAATAATTAAGTCAAATAAGCAATCATTAAGTAAAACAGGTGACACCAAGTTAAGTAAAGTGTTGTATGTTTTTTTAAGAAACATTACTGTGAGGTAATTCTGTATATAGCTTTATTTTCTATTTACCATTGACATATTCCATTCAAACAAATTCCAGTACTGCGCTCTTGAATTTTTTATGTATAAGTTTTCGTCGCAGAAAATTTAAATTTTCCAAAAGAGAAATTTTTATTTCCGCATCGAAAGAAATCCGCAATTTTGCGGGAAAGTATTCCCTGAAATAGCTAACGGAAGGGGATACGCGAAAGTCGGAAAAACAGCAATAACTGGGAAGTATGCCTAGTTCATGAATATTGCGACTGAGTAAGAGCCACCAAGGTTAGGATTGTCGTAGCAAGTTTTTTCATCTCTTATTGAGATTGAAAATTCAATTGTTGATGTCACCGTTTTCTGCTCAAGGGGGTCCTTTAAAAAATGTTGCTGTTGTGAAGTTAGGAAGAAATTCGATTATATCACAGTGGCTGGGATGAAACTAAATCTCGTAATCGCGAATAACCCCAGCTAATGTCACTTGTACAGCATTGGCCATAACGCATATTCCATGGATGGATGGACAGATGATCGAAACTTTTTCATTCTCTTGAAATTGTACGCTGAACGTGGTGTGTTGATTTCAGCAAAATCGATGTTTCAGCAATCATCCATGAATTGTTTAAATTCTCAATTAATTTCAATTCTGAATTATGTCTTAACTAAAAAGTAATTAAAATTCAATATGTTGACTAAACATCGTGAAACTTATGCATAGATTTTTCTAATTGCACTGTCATTGATAAATTATGTGAGTTCAAGTTAGGTTTTCTGAAATCTGCTATTACCTAAATTCATGAATGTCATTTAATATACTTTTTAATGATCGAGGTATTAAAATTTATCTTTGTTGTTATGGGATGTTAGTCAACTACATTTTTGGCTACTTTTTGGAACTCTGTAACTCTAAAAAAATATTGAAAGTTAAGCTGGTAATTCTACTTTTCCTGGTGGTCCACAATACTCCGATATCCACTACAAATATTGTATATAAGTGTCATTCAAATTGAAGTTTCGAACAGCTGTTCCTAATTCCGCAAATGATTGTAGTAATTTTAACTCGACAAAGGGTTGCAACTCAAACATTAAGCAATGAAATGAGAAAATTTAATATTAATAACTTTACTTTTTTTAGTAATAAAAGTATACAGCTTTAGCAACTTTTTCCCGAGTTGTGAAAGCAATCACTGACCCACTCACAAAGTATCATTCAACTCCATGTTAAAATGTATAACCCGAAAGCCGTAATTTGTAGTGTTACGTCTGAATCTTTTGTACCATACGAAAGAGCACGTGGGTCTTCTCCCATCTAAGAAATTTTTAGACTTCGTGACGGGCCTGCCATGAAATCGATTGAGTTAAGGGCGAAAATTCCAGGCTCACCGAGATCGGACTTTGAAGTTCTTGTTGCACAAAGCCGGTTTCCGGTATTTCCGGTGTATGTGTGCGTCGAACATCGGGTGCCTGGCTCCTCTAAAGCCCTCCGTCTCTCGTCTGAAACTATACTGAAGCTTTTGTCAATACAATGACAATGGCGAAGCCTCGCATTCCTTATGGACGGCTTATGAGTTTGATCAGATTCGTCACCATGAGCCACGAATCTGATATATATATATAACGGGAATCCTCGATGGCGAGGACTCGCCTTCAAACCGTGAAATTTAATTATCGAGAAGGAAGCGCGAGGAGAAACAAGGCGTGAGGAACGGAGACAATTGTAAAAGTGCCAGGATAACTTCGTGTCGTTATTATAGTAAAAATGTGAGGAATCTTAGATTCTATGTTTCAACGACTAATAAAATTTGCATAATTTGACGTCCATATTAAACATAAATAACGTATTGCCTTATCTCCATATGATGCGATAATGTGGGTGTCTACGCAATTTTAATATTACCTCCACTCAGGTTCTCACGTTATTGTAAAGAATCGATCCCAAATGGTCCAACGATGAATAATATTCAGATGGTTATTCTAGGCCTTAACGAAACTTTAACTAGCCCTTAAACAAATCTTTTTGAAGTAAACTATTTATCATTTGATATACAGCCAACGACTCAAATGGTTTCCATTGCCAGAGAAGAAATTTCAAGAACATCAGTTTTCTTTCGTACATCTCATTCATTTTGAATTTTTGTCTACTTTGACATGAGGATGTGTTAATAAGTATTATGGATTATAAGGCGTAGTTTAAGAGGTACGCAAAAATCACACCACTTCTTATTTGTACTGTCATGTCAGCACAATTTTGTTGAATTCGGTACGTTTTCGTTCTTTCAATACGTCAGTACTATTTTTTGAAACACAGCAAATTTTGATATGATCGTGAGTTGCTCATCTACTGGCTAATGTTTTAGACTTTCAAAAACTGACTTTTGTCTCATAGAAAATGAGGCACTGAATGTTAATCACAACAGTTTCGAAAATATCAAGCTTTTCCAAAAAGTAGAATTTTATTTAATAATTCATAACTTAAAGGCTAATTACCCTACTAACACAATTCTGGCAATTTTTAAACACGAAATCACCCTATTTCATTTGTCACCAAAAATGAACAGTTCAGTTTTGGGCTTCATTTTTAAAAAAATTGCAGGTTATTAACCTTCACTTTTTTCGACACAAAAAACTGAATTTTCGAATTTTTTGCTAATATTCGAGGGTTACAGCTCATTGGGGTCAACACTTCTCGGCACATTGAATATTTTTAAAAAATTAGAAAAGGGCTTCCGGTAATAAATGCATTGAATAACTTGAAGATAAGTAAGTACCCAACGAACGAAATCATTCTCTTTCGTTTTCCACTGAAGGATTGAAAATTCAATTTCTTTTGGATTTCAGGTTTAAATAAAAGTAGAATACTGTTTTTCAGGAATTAATAACACTGAGTATGTCCCTAATCGAAATTTTTGCACTTTTGGAATCAGGAAACACTTTTGTTTGCCATTGAAAAATCGAAAATTCAATCTTCTTTTTGAACCATTTTATTGAAAAATTACAAGGGAAACGGGTTTATAGGTTTTTATTCATTTCGGTATAAATTCGATCACTCTGTATATTTTCTAATTGGTCGCGGCGGCACTGGTTAACTGGTAAGTTTGTTGAATTTAGAAAAATTTACTACTTGGTGAACACTCGTGGTTCTTCAAGTTATTTCTGAAAAGGTTTAAGTCTCGTTACTTCTCAAATTTGTTTCCGCTGCCCCTCTACCTATTTTAAATCTTATGTAACAAAATGGAGTTCTAAGCAAACAACCTTCCTCAAACTAAAACGGATTACGTATAATGTATTCACCTGCAACAAAATAAAAATCACGGTTTGCCATACGATTAGGGTAATTTTCCCTGATAATTCGTGTTTATCAACCCTTCTGGGACTAATACGAAGAAAAAGTTTCTTTTTGTTTCGATAAGTTTTATTGTTTTCCAGATTGTGCTTTTATTTCAGCCGGGGTTGAATTGTTAATTTGCATGCTGAATGTTTTTACTGATATACATACATACTTGTGTGCGAAAACGTTAGAAATGGACTGTTTATGTATTTTTTATCACAAATACAACGTCGGGAAAAATCAATCTTTCATAAATTTTCCCGACCAGCTATTTATAGGGTAACAACACTTAAAATCAAATGATTCAATTTTTACATTAAATTACGAATATGACGTAAGGTGTAGATCACCTAAATATAAATTGGATTATCATCATCTCAATAATTTAACCAGATCTAAGATCTACCGGAATGTAAACTAGAAAAATTTATTTGCAAGAAACATCTAGTCTGAAAACAAGCCGAAATTCAGTCGCAACAAATTACAAGCTGTTTAAATAGCCGTATATTTCGTGCAATTGTAATTTTTATGAAGCTGTCGACAGCTAGCTATCGCCTATGTGACGTCGTCACGCGATCCCATATCATTCCATCAGGCACTTGCCCTTTTAACATATCTAATATACGAAATAAATTTCCACACTGTGACATGCAAACGGTTTTAGGGACAGGCCGCAAACGGCAACCTTGATACGTGAGGAATGAGGGTGTAAAAGAAAGCTATACCTTCCAATTTTTTTGCTTTTTACGTCCAATGGTTGCGACCCAGCAACGAGCCCTTTCATGGATTCTTCTAAAAACTTTTGAAAATGTTTAATCTCTGATGTTTTAAAATTAACAACACAGCCCAAATGAAGTAGGTTACATGAAGCCATGATACATAGGTTACAAATACCTTAACTGAATATACCTAGTCTGTCGAACTCCCTTGTGAAGTAAAATTTTTTACTCTACTTACTTCCTCTACTAAAAATTCATTACATATAAAAAAAGTATAATTCAGTTCGTTTGAAGGTGCTGGTAAATTTTCCATTTGGAGAAATTAAACAACTGGCGCAAAAACTCTGAAACCGTCCGAGGAATCAACTCCGATGTCTCACCTGCCCGAAGATGAAAGAAAATTCAGAGGAAATTAACGCTTCTAATTAAACCAACAAAGATCGACAAATAAAAATATTGACAGAGGCGGGAATGGCAATCGCTCTTCGAAGTGTCGAGCGTAGGAAAAACAATTCGATGGGATAACATTAAAACGCCCTCTGTTTCATTGTACAAATTTTTCTTTGTGCTCCATTTGGAACAGTAGAATTTCCACGGCACCGAAATATTTCTGTGTATTTCGTAAAAAGTGATATAGATATCTTGAAATGTTTATAAACGAAAGTTATCTTTCCGTGAAAGTATAGGAATATAACCACCTAACCGTAGAAACAACCTACCTTACCGGCATATATTGTATAGAAATTAGGACATATTTTAAATCTGAGTATTTAGGCACTTTTTGCTGAGTATAAACACATAATGAACACTAGATGCTCAAAACATGCCTAGAACATTCAAACCAATAATTACAAAAAAATCATCGAAAATGGCCATCTTATAGAAATTTTTGAATTGAAATTTTTTCAAACGATCTAAAAGTCGATTATTATTAAAGCCCATAGAACTGAGGTTTCGTATTCGGTCTGTTCCTCTTCAAGAACCCCGTTCTGGATCGGACGTCCTGACAGAAAAATATGGATTAACCGTTCGCTGCGAGATTCCCTCCTCGAATTTCATAAAACTGCAACTCTGTACGAGCGTAGCTCGGCATTTATGTCGACGTAAGTCCAACCGCGTGTAATATGAAAGATTCATGAATAGCACGTATAATGATACCATACAATCCCGAGGGAATCTCTCATAAGCGGAGCAAATCGATGGAAAATAGGTCGGACTGCAGCTTGCAGAGCAACATGTGACCGGACTGGATTAGCGGAAAAGGTTACAGAAATATCTGGACCGCGTTCCTGGTCCTGTGGGACGTGTTATCTGGAATGGGATCGATCCGGAAGGTTCGGAAAGGCTAGCGTGTGTCGATGACAGGCTGCATACTTCAGAGGAATTGGGATTAGATTACAGAATTTCAGTAATCTTTCAAAATATTTCCGCTGTCAACAGAAAAAAAATTGGAAACGTAACGGACCCAATTGGGAAGGATGTGGGGAATTAGGCCATGCTTACTACACAGGATGCAGAACTACAAGGGAATTTAGCTGGGATAATCGTGGGGACGAATCGAAAAATTTAAAAGAAGTTAAATAAATTTGTTCTGGACATTTATAAAGGAAAGTTGAAATAGGAAACGAATATTTAAACCTCAGATGATTATATTTTACCCCAATAGTTTTACAATATGTATCTAATCAAAATATAACAACTATTTTATGCCTTGAAGGAGCAGTTCCAGTGCATTTGTCCCCATTATAAATGACACATTTGGAGTAACGAATATTAAACTAACACGATGACCTTAACAATGGTAAAAATCGATCATAACCTGGTTAATGAATCATTCAGTGTACATATTGGTTTTGGGTACGATCATATAGGATGTATTTTTCTATGACAAATTTTTGGCAATTCCTAAAGCTGTCTGGCAGCTTTATATTTAGTATTTTGTTCAGAAATTATTTCACAAATTTTTCAAGTGTGGCTTCTTATTTCTAGTCTGAAGCTGGACCTAGTCCTAGCTTGGAGGAGTCTAGTCCTGAGCTGGACTCTTTGCTCAACTCAAAAGAAGTGTCGTGGGTCGCTTCCAGTGTTCTGAAATCTATGCTATTATTTTTTGCCAAAAACTGTACGATTTTCGTATGAGAAGTAATAGATATCCAACAGATGTTGTTTTGGTTGAAAATTTGCTTTTCAGTTACATTTACTCCTATAATAAATATAAAGCGCAGTGTTAATTGTGACTTCAATTTTATTGTTTGCTATAATATCTTCTTAACCGCTCCTTCATCGATAGAAGGACCACATCGCTTCCATTGCCAATTAAGTATTTCCATTTCGCGGCCACAATGTTATCGATCAAATCCATGATAGGACGTTGAAGGCGGGCTCCGTCCAATTACGTCCACAAAACCCCCCCGTAGACAAATTTCTGGGTTATCTTGTTATTGTAAACTAACAAGACTTTTGTCGAGAAACACGCCCAGTTAAAAACAAATTAGCACTAGCAGATGTCTCGCAAATACTTTCGCGATGTTTATCTCACTGGTAGCTAGGAGTGAGGAGAGGATTGACGTGCAACACCTGTCCTGTCTTATAGCCCTTATAGGAGAGGCGCCTTGTATATCACATCTGGGGATACACGGAGGCATTGAAAAATTAAAATTTACACCCTAGTCGTTCTGGTATCGTTGTAGTAGTCGTTGTGCAATAAATGTTAATTGTGATGCGCAAAAATGAACATAGAACCTATGGAAGTCTGCAAATGAACTATTATTTTGTTTCTCTTAAAAAACAAAACAAATGGGATATAATTTAAGAACAAAATTTTATACTTAATCGAATCGACAAACACCATACATACGTTAACGATGAATCTAAGAACAACATATACACTTTTTGTTCTTTTATGTTCCAGAAGACTAATATTTCTACTATTTGTGTATCTATTAAATGATTACTTATTTCAATAAGTAATGGAACGATAATGCTGAAGTACTCATCAAGAAATATGAAATAAGAGCAGACTGCCATATTTCCATTTTATGTAAATTTTGCTTTGTTTTTGCTTCTAAGCGAGTCTGTAACGAGGTAGACAAAGGGGTGCAGCTGATGAAATGACATAAAGCTTACCCCTCCGTGATACGGTTAATGCCATATTAGTTACCTCCTCTAACTGCATTTACAAAATTTATAATGCTAATCTGCAAATAAAGCTCCAGTCACGACCGGGGAGCTTCATTTTTTAAACATGCGCATCTGTCACCCCCTATACTTAATTCCTGGGAAATAATACAATGACATCCGATAATCCGATGCAGGAATCCACTCGATTCGATTTTGATGCAGTGTTATTGCGACGGCTAATCGAGGTTTGTCCGAGTGTCAAAACACGCACACAACATTTGATAAATGGTCGTAATAAAGGCGAGTCGATTACGCCGAGGGTGGATTCTTAGTGCAAATGAGGAATTTTTGAGAACCTCCTGGGAGTCTGATAGTTCCCTCTTGAGCGCTCCGGTAATATTTCTTGTGCTCTTTCACAATTCCATTAACTCCACGGTATGACTGCTAGCCGGTTAACTCGCTCCTGTATTATTCATACGGCTTAATCAACGACAATAGGGGGATTTATAAAACGTTATAAAAATTTAAGGAGCTACAAGATTTTGGGCGCTTTAAATACGTCGCTGTTAAAATTTTAATTACGAAAGCAAAAAGATGCGGATTAAGTTGAAAACTCAACGAATTTATATGTATTTCAGCTTAAGCTTTGATTTAAACAGTCATAGATGTGTAACTTATCTAACATTTATCCTCTTAGGTTTTCTTTATTTTTGGTATGCTTCTTAACTTCTAATGGAGTTCAAAATAATTTTGGGGAATTCAGATATTAGTTAAGATGGATAGATTGAGAGGAATTTGCAGGGTTCGATTCCCTTCGATCTTATTGTTGCTATCACTATTCACCAGCCTCTGCTTCTGTAGAATGGAAACTTCTGGGTTAAAATAATACAATTTCTCCTATTAGATTAGCGCTGCCCCTCCTACTATAAATTATAACGAAATTACCACTCATAATTAACCGAAACATAACAAATCGCACATATGTTACGTTAATATATCATCAGGTCGAAATGAGAATTTGAGGTATTTCACGTTGGACGTGGAACCATGACGATCCCCCTCTAACAGGATTAATATTTCAGGTGATCGGAAATAGTTGTTATGCGTACTTAATCTCTGGTAATTTCATGCTTTCAAAGAGGTTATTGCATATTGCTAATATACGTTGCATGAGAGTTTTGTGGTAGAGACCCAAGAATCATAATATATTTGATTACTCAATTAGGTGCATAAAAGGAATGATAATACAAATGTCTGAAATTATATTTTTAATTTGATTTTATGATAAGATCTGAAACCATGATAGAGTAATTCGTCATGAAAATACAGTAATAAGTGTATATATTACATGCTTAAAATTCTAAAGGATGTATCTCCCTTTTTCCAAATTTTTTGATTCTGCTTTTCCTAACACAATCACTAAATGGAGATCTTTAAAAGAATCTGCGGGAAAACTGTTCACGAAGGTTCTTTGAATGCTTAAATTCAACTAACCCCCAAATATGACAGCGATTAATATGTGGGATAACTTCGAAAAACTCTGTATAAGTAAAGTGGAAAAATATCTGGTACAAGAAGCAAAAAGTGACCCATTAAAGAAACAAATTGGTGGAATACGAAATTATATGTTTGCGCTAAAAACCAAGAAAGACGCTTTCGAGCTTTGGCAGACGACCAACGATGAAACAGAGTTCGAAAACTAAAGGACGAAGAAAAAGACTGATTACATTATCAAGAGCAGAAGCAAACTTCAATGTTATAGTAAATTAATAATGGCCACGTCAGGATTAGCTATATATAAAATAGCAAAGGCACGCTATTAAAACACAAAAGACGTGACAAGTGTTAAATGTATAAATGACGGCAACAATAAATTACTAAAAGTGGAAGAATACACTGGCAAGAGGTGGACTGAGTACTAGCAAGACCTTGTAAACGTACCATATCCAAGAATCAGGAATACTCCAAGCTGGAAGCATTTCAGGGTTCAACCCTGAACATAACTCCGAAAAATCACAAAACTGCAGATTTGGATGGAATATCAGCTAAAGTTTGGAAGCACATAGAAAATCATTGAGTGGTATGGCTGCGTACATTATTCAGAAAATAATGGAGGGTTCCCGTACTGAATCCGTGGCGCTACAGTCCTTGATACCATTTTACAAGAGGAAGGTTATCTAACCTTCAGCAGCAATTACAGGGCCACAAAACTGATGTCCCACACACTAAAAACAAATTAGTAACACTAAAAACACTGAAAATAGGCTGATACACCTTATAATATGGACATAAAATCATTGCGGTTTCGTGGCCGAGAGAAGCTACTCAGACGCATAGATTTGGCTTTCGATCATATAAGTTTACTTGTATTCAAGTTTTCGAATAAAGTACTTCACAACTTCTTGCCAGTTTATTCACGACTTCATCGCCACTAACCGTCATAATTTCATATCTTTCAGGTTCCCTCGAGCGTGTCGTTTCGCAAGGGCTTCGAATAATTTAACATCCCTTTAACGCATCCAATTCGCATCCCAACATCTCGTGGCTCCCGCCTAGATATTATTTAATTTCCTTAATTTTATACCTGATAATAAAAAGCTCTTTAGCGAAACAAAGCCTGCCTCTCGGATATTTACGGGCAGCTCGGTATTTACAAAAATACCCTAAAGAGTTTGAGTTTCGAAGAACAGGTGAACAAACAGAAATTTGTTATCGTTTCGTGATCGGATCGTCAGTCAGTTAAGTCGAAGGATTTATTTTGACTGTTCGCACGCTCAGGGCCTAGAAGGCGCATTACACGAGCACGTGAGAGTCGAGAGAAAGAAAGTGACACCTTAGGTGAAATTTTGCTTCGAAAACTGTCGTGCGATCGAAAAGAAAGTTAGTCAAATAAATTGTAGGTTACTATTTTTGATGCAACGACAAGATTTAATTTTAGAAATTAAAATTACCCAAATAACTATAAATGTTTGTTAGTAAACCAGTCATTTTTCTTTGTTTATATCTGACTGAGAAAATGTGTTGAAAATTAATGAAAAAAAGAGGATTTTTCAAACGAGCATTTCATAAGTTGCTCTTTTGGACCCAGTAACTAATACAACTGCTATTAATAATTTCTCTAAAACTGGCATGTGTGTTAGTAGAATAGCTATTAGGCATATGGTAGTATGTGTTTATTCAAACATATCATAAATACTTTTTTGAATTATCCTCCCGGCTATTGTTAGCGAGTGCGATCGTAATTTTAAAAGTGAGTTAATTCGTGTACAAACAATAAATATAAACGTATTATTTGTACGCAATAAAACGCTTGTCGAAATGCGTTCCATGTGGATAATGGCGCAAATGCAAATTGAATTCTCACCGGTTACGTGAAAATTAGAAAAACCCCGTCGCAAATTAAACAACAGCTATCCCGGCCTGAATTTGAGCTATTTCTCCTTTTTTGCATATCCTGAATGTTTGTCTTTAATCAAGACGTAGACAACAAAATGCCTTTTTTCCCATTGGTCGCGCCGATAGGAAGCAGTTCCGCTTAATTACGGCCTGCATTTAACCAGTGGATCTGAATGCTACCACGGTAATTTAAATTTACTGCACTTGGAACTTTTTCGATGGGTAATGGAAAGAGTTTGTCGACGTTCAATTGTTTTAAGCCGAATTAAAAGTTTTAACTGAATTTTTCAGTATAGTCGGCACTTGCGTCAGTCTCGTGGTATATATATGTCTATGTACAAGTATATATGTATACGAGTAATACGTAGTTACTGTCAGACTTGGGGATCTCTATTCAGTTTTATCGAGGCGGTATTTTAAAGCTGATTTCGAGTAATTTAACAGTCGCGAGGTTAGTTACATCCAAAGCTTACTCGACCGTAGTTATTTATAATATATTCATATTATAATATGACATATAATATATTCAAGTATTACCAGATGTTCCAAGGTAGAAATTTAGATCATCTACTCGATAATATTTAGCCAGTTTTATTGGGTATAGACTGAAAAGTAACTAATTTCACTGGTTTTCTTTTATATAAATTAAAGTGATAGTTTTTGGTTGATACATGGGACTAGTATTCGTTTCCGGCTAATAAAACAAAATACATGTATGTTTTTGGTAGATTTTCAGGTAGAAACATGTTCAAATTCATAAAATTATATTTTTTACCAAATTTTGTGATTACAATCAAGAATTTTAGTATGGCAACAGACATTTTAGTATTGCTTTAGACAACAGATGGACTATAAATATCTTTGCATATTTTCAAAAAGTTTAATGTTCAATGAATTCAGGAAACATGAATTTTCTTTTACATTTTAATAGTTGTGAAATGTATTGCGTTTCAAACTTCATTGACTAGATTAAATTACGAAACTCGCTTTACATATTGCTAAAGAGAGTAGACAACCTTGGGAGCGGCTTCATAATTACCAATATTAAAAGTAGATCAATTTTAGCCTTTTGGCATTTATAACGAGCTTTACAACAAGTGATACTAACAGGGGGCGTAGCTCAGATGGTAGAGCGCTCGCTTAGCATGCGAGAGGTACCGGGATCGATACCCGGCGCCTCCAAACTTCCTTTTTGATTTCAGTTTGGCTTATTTTTATTTTATTAATTTCGCATTAAAATCGAACTAATTTCCAACGACTTTTACACCACAGTAGTTCATATCGAGGGGGGCGTAGCTCAGATGGTAGAGCGCTCGCTTAGCATGCGAGAGGTACCGGGATCGATACCCGGCGCCTCCAAGGTTTTTCTTTTCAGTTTTGCTCGTGTCTATTTTAATTTTGCAACAAAATCGAACTACTTTCCAAAGTCTGCTACAGCGCAGTAGTTCATATTAACAGGGGGCGTAGCTCAGATGGTAGAGCGCTCGCTTAGCATGCGAGAGGTACCGGGATCGATACCCGGCGCCTCCAGGTATACCTTTTACCTTTTAACTTTGGTTGTCCTTGTACTCTAATTAACAATACCAACAAAAGTTAACAATATTTGTGAACTAGCGTTAAGAGGGCTTGTTTAGAAGGATTTTATAATGATATTTTTACAATGCCAATAAGGGATTCATACTCCTAATTAAGTTCACTGGATATTTCAAAAATCTTGCAGAAACGGCCCATTACTTAAAGTTGAACATTGAGACAAATTTAAGAATTGTTCCAACTAAAACTTGATCCAACCAAATAAGGTTACTTTTATTCGCATCTGAATACTTAGCCTCTGTATAACATGTCTTGTCTACTTAATACCTTGATAATAATTAATAACCTATTATTAAATAATACGCATTATATTATAATACAGGCAAATCATGACAAATCATTCATTGCAATATTTACTTGTTGAATTTGCTGTATTCCTCGTAGCGTTTAAAATTAAAATAAAATTAATGAAAATGTTGGTAAACCTTCTAGTTTCGATTTTGAAGTAAATTTACTGGATTAACTTTCCAGGAGACCTCTAGAACAGACCGTATATAGAATTATATATGTTTTAAACATTTTAAAGTTTCAAATTGAAATGGACATGGTTTAGACGATCCAGAAGCCTTCTGGACTCAATTTTAAAGCAGTTCTGACCCAATAGAATTATAAATTAACCAGTGATGTAACGCGGCAAGTTAATGTTTTAACGATTTGGGCGCCGATAAAATTTTGGAGCACTGGCTCGTTGCGGCGTTTTTATGCAATTGCCTTGATACCCAACTGTATTATATTTGAAGCATTCAGCCAATACTAATCAAACAATTCAGATTCTGTTTACTAGCAATTTGCATTGAGGTCATTAACTTTAATTTCGGAAATGTGATCTTGATATAATAAATTAAAATCATTGACACTATCTATAGTTTAATAAATACATGTACTATAATAATGACTGCGGTTAAAGTAGAGAAATGCAAACAATAACTAAATTTGGTTTAACGTCAATACACAATATATTATTTTAGGCGAGATTTCTTCCTTAAATAAAACATGTAAATATGAAATATTTCCTTTCATATATTTACTAGTATATAATGTATGTTCTTGTGCATACTTGTAAGTATAAGACATCTGAACGCAGATACTTTTTTTTAACATAACCGCGATTGATGCATTTACCTTCAAAAGCGTTTCCCTAAAATCTCTTACGTCGTCGCCTTTTCCCATCCACTTTCAGGCACTTGCGTCATGAATAACAACCTATTTACAAAAAGAGACTCCATATATTGTTCTACGCCAAATGCGCGCGAATGTGCTAATGGAAACTTTCCATAAAGTACTATGTTCATTTGCACTCTGATTTGTACATTTACCTTTTAACATATACACATACACACACACACACACACACACACACACACACACACACAGTAGCAGTCGAAAGGAAAATGGACACGGAATGTTAACAAAGGCAAATGGAAACTCTAAATTAAAAGGGTTTGAATGGAACTTCATCGGGAATATTTTCCACTGGCGAAATATTAAAATACACTTTCGTTTCGAAATGTGACGAATATTAACAGATTGGTAACTGAAGTTAATCACTCATCATCGATCAAAAACCAGCCGGTTTCGTCGCTAACAAGCCGACTTTTTTAACTACGGTGTGATTAAACAACTCCACTTAATTTGGTTAATTTAGATCCAAAAGGCCTATATCGTTTAGAAGCACTCTTAAAAACCACTCCAGTTAACCAGAACGTATGTAGCGACGTCGTAAACATAAAAGTGAGCGTTTCGCGGGTTTGCTCGCCGTTAAGTTTTTTAAGTGCTAATTTGATTAAGTGCCGTTAAGAATAATCGAATTGCACTATAAATCACTAGTTGATTAGCTTTACTGAATGTAGGGCCGATAAGTAACTGGAGGAGGCTTCGATTTCGAAAAATTTAAAGTAATGAGAATTTTTCCATTTCGCTAAAGGCAGTCTTGTATTCTAAAGCACTTTTAAGGAATTCCCTTTGTTTTAATCGATCCCGTCCTGATTTGTTGCCGAACTGTGCAAATAAATTTAGACTGAAATAAGTAAACGTCGTAGAAAAATTTAGAAGGCGATATCTTAAATGATCTCGCCTTTTTGTTATGTTGTTTCCGAGTGATACATTAGAACTTAAAATTTAATGCGAATTAGTCAATTTTCAACCACTGTCTGGGGATATGTAGTCAGTACTGACAAATTACAATGCTACAGATTCAATGCCATGTTCGTAGGGTTGTTTCAATTGGAAATTAAGGTTGTTACTACACTGTTGAGTCCTTCGAGCGATATATTTCCACAGACATATTTTCCTTTGCTGCCTCCGTTTACTTTTCGTTTGTCCAGGTTTCATGTGGATATGACGACCAGGTGACCGTCCGGCGATCCGCCGTCCACTGTTAAACTTATTCGCTTTGTCGACATTCTCTTATTTTATGATATACGATCGTACCGAAAAATCATCTGAAACCTGAGATCTCGCCGCGTCCGAAGACGAAAAAGAGAGAGATATAGACGCCGAGATTAATGAAATCGGAAGTTTTGACAAAGACCCTGACAACGTGCCACGAGAAATCTTTAATTTATACGAAGCAACGCTCGACCCTACACGAGAATAACTCAAAGTCGCCGACGAAATTATCGGGGATTAATCAAACGAGAGGAAAAAATGTGTCACTTCCTACTGTCGACTAATTTATTTTCAAATGTGTTAACTGCTTACAAATTGTTGTGTTACGTTCGGCGCTTCGTTTCCACGAATCATGTTTATATTCATCATAACGTTTCCGTAAAAAGCGTCCCAGGTGTCGACCGCCAACGTTTCGAGCGAAACTCATTTTTGGGGTATAAAATACGGATTTCTTGTCCAGTGGAACCACCACCATTAACCATTGTTTGGGGAGATCGGCAGTACTATTGCCTTCGAACGTTACCAGAGGCACCAATTTATGGCAGAAAAATAAACTTCCAACTACTGAAATTTGCGTAATTGTCAGATTATCGACGTATATTGACAATGGTGGAATTGTTAACTAAAAATTCTTCGTCATTAAACCATTAAACAAATATTTCATAACATCGCCAGAACTGCTTACTACCATAAATTCATGGGATCAAAGAAAAACAGCTCAAAATATCTGGACTCTCTAAGACCTGGGAAACGTCATTATTAGACTAGTTAAAAAATTTGCTTGACCAAACTATTAACGTGATGGTGAAAAGACTGTTTCTTTGGATAAGATGCTTGACTTAGTTTAGAAGTTATCTTGAAACTTTAGAATCTATTCCTAATATGGTGGTAAAAGTCTATGTAGATTAAGAGACCAAAACCACATTGTTCACCCACTTTATGGGACATAATCCAGGCATTCGATAAGGTTTATGCGGATATTTAAATTGGGGCTTATGCGGAAGATAAAAAATACTTTCAGATCAACTTTACGTACCAAAATTTTATATGGTATTTATTTCTTAGTTGGCTTTAGTAGCTAGTTTGGTAATATATCTTGTATAATCAGGGGTATCAAAAGGATTACCTTCTACGTACTCCACATAAATGATATGGCTACAACTGAAACCTTTATCATTACATTAAATTCCTGATGCAGTATGTAAATGCTGAATAAGATTAATTCATATAATATGCACCATTAAAAATTGCAATTGTCCTGCAGTTTTACTAAATAGTCTACATTAAGACATTTAACATTATGGAACATGTTGATATGAAATTTATCTATACAATTTATTAGAGAGAAGGGTACTTAGCAGAACTTAAAAGAAATCCTCAGTTACCTATTAATGACAAACCTTTTTTGTTCGGCTTTTTGAATCCTCGTGTCCTCAGTCCTTAATCCAGGATACCAGAATAAGGTCCATAAATTAATAGCAAGACCTCCTCTTGAATAAGGTTAATTTGAATTCTATTCTGAATTTTGAGAGTAGTACTAGGGATTACAACTTCACAATATTTCATTGAATTAAAATAAGGCTATTATACTAACAGTAACAACTTTTTGTGCAAATTTACTTCGACTTTTGAAATAAACTTGGGAAAAGGACTAAAACTGTAACTTCATGACACTTCAGCTTTTGCTAAATAAAGTACTTAGCTAAATAAGTAGAACTCATTTCTAACAAGATGCATGATAATCCTACCTTAAAATTTAGGGAGTGACTACAAATTTATTTACTTTAAACTAAAATGCCCCAAGTGAACAAGCCAAATTTGAAAGCAATTTTCACTTTTGGGTAAAGACTAAATACTGTTAGTTCGTGATTTCCCAGCAGATTCATGATAAGGGCCTTAAATGAACAGTAACAGTAAGAGATGGACTAAAACGAAAGTTTATGCGAGTTTCTGTGCATAAAGGGTGGTGCAGATAGAAATAAGGTACTTGAAATGTTCTGAACCTAATGCCATTATAACTGAGTTTTATTTACTATTGAGCTTGTTAATATTCTTGGTTTATTTTAATATTCATTAGCAATGACATATGTCGAGCGCCTATGAAAATTTTATACTACGTTATCCTATTTTAAAACTGATAGTAATAATCATTGTTAACTCATTTTTTAATTTCATATAATTTCCTTTTTTCAGAATGTGTTGAATTATTTGGACACTGAATTATTGAACGAAACTGCAAATTGTGTTTATAACCTGAAATTTTGTGTATGACAGCCTATCAAATATTTAGAAATATATTTTCCCCAGTCGCTTCATGGGAAGTCGAAAGAACGTTTCTGGCACAATTTAGTAGAGCATCTGGCATTGTACTGATCTTTAAGTAATAAACCGTTGAAATGCAATCCATGTAATAAAATATGGTTATCACATTATTATGGGGAAAATATTTGTTGAATACCTACTCTTAATATTTCAAGATATATTATTGCACAGACCATCATAGGCCAATTTTTGTAATTTTCCAGTCGCTTATCATCAATTCAAATAATTTATATACCACATCGATCACAGGAATACTCAAACTATTATAATGCTAGACTAGACAGTAATAATGAACGTCCCCCTAGTACTAAGCGAGCGATTTTACAGGTAAAATACTGGAAAGTGTATTTATGTTTCGTTCTGCATTCGACATTTTTCTACGACACGTTGTCTGCAATCGTGCCAGAAGTACACATGTTCTTATCACCTCATGCCCATAAACTTTTCAACGCTCTAAAATTCGCCAAGTGGTTCCACGTGCTTATTATAAGTGGCGTGGAATGGCGCTAACTTACAAACCACTTTGCGGGGAGAGAATAAATAGCTGTCAGGTTGCGGTCAGACTTGATGCCTGTTAAATGGATAAATCTGTACATGCATGAATTCATTACAAGAAGGCACTTTACGCCTGCACCAAAAATTAAATTGCAAACCGAAATTTTTACGTCTCCAGTGAACGCATTAATTTAAGATTAACAACCGCATAGTCGTCAGGGTGTACAGAATCTAAAATTACACGTGGTTCTTTCACTGAATTGATGCAATAATTTCGCGTAATCTGATACGGGACGCCTTCAGCTTCATTATCTCTCCGAAGAGCGTTAAAACGCATTCTGGTTTTCATCTCCCAAAACTCCCGGCAGTAAAATCCGAGACGGATTCAACACACTCATATAATATAAATTGGCTACAGATCATTACGATGCTAATGAAGGTAATAAATTTTCGACAGTCGCATGATGTGTGACGCATGTGTGTTTAATTTCAATAGAAAAATATTATTAGCGCCGACGGGGAAAAGACGAGGGAGGCTCGATACCTGAACATCCTCCCCTTTTTATCGAAAACAAACGTAAATCTCGTTTGGAAATTTGTAACCATTAGTGGGATACAAAGTGAGAAACATAAGTTTTAAAATGTCACGTCCCGCCCGGATATGCGCATCCGATTTTAACACATGGCCCCGCGTCGGATCTTTGCAGTTGTCTCAAATATTTTAATTTCTGACTGGCTACAAATTGGATTCCGAACGTATTTCGTAATCATTTGTCACCGGAGATGCGAGATAAAATATTACGGCCACGGAGGGATTAAAACTGATAAAATCTCCGGAAATTTTAATTCCTCCGGTATCAAGTCGAAATACTCAATTTACTCACTTTTCTGCTTACATATTTATGAATTTGTATGTACATTCATTAGGGTTTGTTCCTGCACTTTAACTATTTTGTGAAAGCGAAGACAGCGAACAAAGATCCACAACGTGAAGGTATTTAATAATTAATTACCTTCGGAGATGTATCCTGAGGAA
The DNA here is from genome assembly GCA_963576515.1 of Cryptocephalus primarius. NCBI lineage: Eukaryota > Metazoa > Arthropoda > Insecta > Coleoptera > Chrysomelidae > Cryptocephalus > Cryptocephalus primarius. The sequence goes on from OY754944.1 coordinate 7,578,331, forward strand.
CTTAATTCCCGTTGGAGTAAAGTACAAGGCTAAAAAAGCAACTAGGGTTTTTCAGAAAATCAAAAAATTTCAAGAAATCGACAGTCTCCAAGTTTGCAATTCACGAAAAATGCTGAATTATATGCCATTAGATTCTGCTTCGAAATTTTAATATTCATCGCAGTAATTGATTGTGGGAGAAATCATTAGAGGTGCATTTAATAATTACATTTTCAAATTAATTAAAAGGTGCTTCCATTTTGCCACAATAACATTTCGTTATGTAGCATATAGATGCAAAATTATCCATTTACGGATCAAAGTGATCACTGACTAATTATTTGATATCGGCCTATGATTGAATTGAACCTATTATTGTTATTCATGCGACACTGTCCAGAAAATCATTTAAAAAACTAGCGATGTTTCCATGGGACTATTTGCTGGTATTTTTATTTCGTGGATGTTTGGAGTCATGTTAATTTCATTTTTAAATAAAGTGCCAAAATGTACAATTTTATAAATCTTGTGGCACAAATATTACTTTAAGGACGTTTTTATTTAAAATAGCACTTTTGGAAAATTACCAAAATAGGCATTTTTAGGAACTTTGTCTGAACATCCGGTCCTTGCTCATAAGTGTTTAGAACTACCACCAGTTTAAAGCATAACGGCGGTTTTTAATTCATTATTGATCATAATTTACAGAGTGCAATACGTTCTCAAACGAGTATATAAACAGGGAAAGTAAATATGTGGCAAATGGGCGCCTTAGTGGTTAATAGTTAGTTTTGAAAGTTCTTTAACAAAGCGGTTTACCTACACCCTCATAGGTACTAGATATCTTAAATGTCGAAACAAATATATAATTTGTAAATATTAAAAATAGCGTCAAAGAAGTAGGATTTCATTGTGAATGCTTTTAAATGTGCAAATAAATTGGATTCATTTACTTCTCGATTTTGCATAATATAATTTAAACCTGTTTAGGAAGAATTAATTTTTGAATATTTTTTTAAGTTTCTTCTAACGTAGGCCCAAAGCATCACTTGCTTCTGCCATTAACCCTCTGTAATAATGAGTATGAATTTTCGGAATAGGCGTTTTATTTGACTTCTTGTTTTTGGAAAGTGTATTTAAAATATTTGGTAGTGATTGATTTCTAAGTAAATAAAGTATTCCAATTAGCTATGTAATTCTGATATTGAGTTGATTTATGAAAGGACGAACGGAAAGATTGCCACGTGAATTTCATAACATTTTATATAACTAATAATTTATTATTATTCAATTAATTCATTTTCAATCAATTGAATTCATTTTATTATGATAATAAGGAATGTTTAATCAACACTAAATTGTATAATATTTTAAATTACAATATTGTTACATATTATAGTGCTAAAGTTATAGTTTTAAATAGTTCAAACCGTATTTGAGTGAAGTATTTGTCCTTATTGGACGTGTGTCAAAGGACAATTTTTAAGTAAATGCCTTTTTGACTATTGGTTAAATTTCGCCATTCTCGAATATTTCATTTACCTTTTGTTAACATATCGTCAGTTAATAAGAAACTAATCCAATTAATAAGTTCCATTTCTGTCTAATTTTCTCCTAGCGGTAAACAAATATTTATCATAATTACAATTAAATCAAATTAATTGCATTGGGAATGAAACGAATACGTTTAATTTACCATTAAATTAATTTCCTTATTTTACTGTTGCTATGCGATTTACTCGAATATTCTTTTCTGTTATCAACCTGAATCACCGTTGTAAACACAGTTTTTGCATGTTTACCGATCGGACTTGGAGTTTTTTTCGATACGTGAGGCTCGAGAAATACGCCCGAGTATTCGCTTGTTAAAAATTTAATTTGAGTGGTGAAGTGGTCGCGAACGGATGTATTTCATATCGGGGAGGTTTAATTAGGTAACCTTTTGAAATAATTTCAAAAAATGAGGCAGTGCCTTCGGTTTCGTGTTATTTTCACTTTTGGGACTGAATTTTTTGTCTGGATTTAATTATTCCGAGATGTTTTCTTTCGCGGTGGTCGACATGTTAATGTAGTAAATGGTTAAATTGACTTTTAAGGGTTATTTTCGAAATTATTTGGCAAATTTGTGCGCGTTCATTATCTGGCGACTTTCTGACGTTCGTGAAGGTGATTTTCATTAAATATTCTTATTTCTTATATTATTATATTATATTATTTCTTAAATTTTATTTCGCATCTATATGGTATATAATATTAATAATTCGCTTTTTATTATTTCAGTGTGTAGTGCAATACTGGACATCCTGGCGGCAATGGAGGACATGTCTGCTGGAGAGCAGTATGCAGTTGCCAAACGGTTAGTTGATTAAAACTTAATTTTAAATGTCCTTATTATTTTCCTTAGATTCTACTTTACTTATTTGTCATTAATTATTTATTTCTATCTTTTAGGTGAGTACAATAAGTAGCAATCGTCTTCATATAAAGGGATCTTCATACAAAGATCATGTGTTCTTCATAGGTCCTTGTACTCAATTATGGTGAGCGTTTTTGAATCATATCTAACGAACTATTTTATTATTAATATTGCTAACATTCATGTTAATTTTTTCAAAAACTGAATGTTCAAAGACAGTTTTATAACTAACGAAGTTCGTCTCGGAATTACTCGTTTATGACAAGTTAAGTGTAATTTCAATGATTTCAAAAGTTTCACTTTTTCAACTGGACTGGCAGATGAATTAAGTTGCCAGTTATTTAATATTGCGCATTGATGGTTCTCTGGAGTAGAAATTAGTACGCAAAACCATCAGAATATTACAGTAGGGTATACGTATTTTGTTAAAACATACAGACGAAGTCGAGTTTTAAAGTACCTCTCAGCCAAAAAGCAAAATCTAATATTAATTAAACATTAATATTTCTATTCGTTAAAGTATTTTTCCTTTACATTTTTTCTGCTGTATACTCTCTGAATTCTGGAAATTAAAAAAAAATGATATTACTTTTTTTGTGTGACAGCTTATATTTTCATTATTTAAAATAGCTACAGAAAGCATAAATGCTGTAGTACGTCGTAAATATAGTAAATACACTAGTTGTTACCTTTCGAATACCGTGAAAGGTGGTACATACATGCATATTTTCATGGAGAAAGTTCACGATCCACTATATCCAATTTGTTGTAATTCGCCACCAGATGACGCGGTAGCATATTAACTTCTATACCGTACAACCCATAACCATGAAAACTGGTATAAATTGATACTTGAGTAAGGAGAATATTTTCTTTTTATTAATTTTATTTTAACTTGCCAGTAGATGGTGCTGTATTAGTATATGTATATTAACTATTATACCGTTCACTCCACCGCCATACAAATTATTGGAACAAATATGAGTAAGGAAAATGTGTCGTCAGTTTTTCCATTAATTCATTGTTGATGTGTAAGTAAATTAAATTATTTATTAGGGTGCTATTGTAATGCGTGCCAAGTACTATTTATATTTAGTAAATGATATGACTATCATTACATCAATAATTTTTTTCAATAAATAGTCAAGCTTGGATAACCATCTTTAATTAAATAATATCCATTTTCGCTAATTTCTGATGTGGATATTTTTCTATTTTTATGGAAACATATCGCCTATAATTTTTGTAGATATTCAGGAGCAATATTTTGTGGGATATTTTCGCGTTTTTTAGCAAATGCGTATAAATCCTACGATTTTTAAATTTTGGCGGAACGGAGGGAGCATTTCGAATTTGACAATAACAATTAACGCGGTATTGCGTGCCTGAGTCGGAAAGTGTCCGCTCCACAAGTATTCAATATGCAGTTAAAAGACAAACCAAGTGGAAATTGTTGAATATCCTGAACGTAAATGAAAATTAAAACCATAGAAAGCCCGGCCACACGGCGATGACCACATCGAGCACGAAATTGTCGGCCGTCGAGGCAGAAAGCCGCGCAGTCCGTATTTTCGAAATCATTTTTACTGGTCGTAAAAGTCGAAATCTCAAAAGTGCACTTTTAATCGTATGCCTTAATTTCTCGGAATTGCCCCATAGAGGAGCCCATGCGAGTCGTAGCCGGTAACCGATCGCATAAAGCGCGGGTTTTATTGGCGGTTGCGTTCCGGTAATGTGACAAGTTTCAGAAAAAAAATCGCTACTTTTTACCGCGACACTTTCACGAAGAGGAAATATTAATGCAGTGTTTGGAAAAGTTTGCCTCGTTTACGTAGGAAGTTTTGAATTGTTCGTAATCGAATATTTTCGATACGGATTTTTAACCTCGAGCACATGTTCGACGTAAAATAAACCAAATTTACCGATTTGTCTAATTTTTGCCAAGCGCAAAATTGGTAAACTCATTTAGTTCTGAGTACATTTGGCTCATATGTTTTACCATTGAACGAATTATCTGATAACAGTTAAAAATGTTTCCAACTCGGAAACAGGCCGTTTGTCGATAATTAATGATGTGTGAACGTAGCTAAGTGTTTCGGAAAATATATCCAAGAACCGGTTATTCAAAACAAATAGCATTCATTTAATGAACTCGTTTTAGTACTTTTCATTTATATTTACATTTATTACACTATAATGTATAATTTTTACAATAATCCTTTTGATATTCTACCGCAGAAAGCTAATTTCACTTTCTTTTTAATTTATCCATTAAGGCTCGTGATTTTCCTCTGATATACATTTTTTCAATGGCAATGCACCCATTCTTAATAACAATATCATATTAATTATCATGTTGTCCGTGACTGTTACTTTAGTCCAGATATTCTCAATAATCCATCTTTACAACGTTGCACATGTTCAAAAGGTGCAATACTTTAGGTTTTGATTGTCTAGGGGTCGATTTATTAAAGCAGGGTTAAATCTGAAAATTAGCTGACACCAGGTTGACTTTAACCTCAAGTCAAAGTGAATGTCAGATTACTATTCATTTATCACTTAAATATTAAGGTATGAGTTATGAATCCCTTGAATGTCGTTTGGTTAACAATGTTTTCGACCGTGTTGTCGCTGTAAGATTTATTTTTAAGTAGTTCACCGTACAGTCTTGAGACTGAGTTTGTTGTACTTAACCCTCTGCAACCCTTTCAAGTCCTAACTTAACACTCTATAATTTGATTAATATTCTCTATCCCTTTTTTTAATGGAGGTTTGTAATACGAGCTCTTTTCCATTTGTGAATAATTGCTTACCTCTTAAGAAGCAGTTGAACACATATGCCAGGAGCTGCATGAGCTTATCAGGTCCATTTTGAGTTCAATTGGTACTCCTCCCGATCCATTTTTCATCGTCATAAATGTTTTTCCTATCTCTGATGTGTGTTGTTAAGCTCATCGTTATTTAAAATTAGAAACTATGGTCGGTCCTCCGTACAAAGGGTTAGGTAGTAATCTTTCCAATTCTTCAAGGGAGTCGTGTCTGTAGGGCAGTTTTTCTTCAGGTCGGTTTTTAGTGATTTCTTGGTTTCCATGCTAAAAAGTAATCGAGCAGTCTATTGAAAAAAATATTACCTTATTTACGAAAAGTTTTCTTGCTACTTTCTAACCATAAAATTTCTCCTATTTTTCGTAGGAGCTTAGGTTTGTTTGTTACCTTCCCCCAAAACAAATCAAAAGAAGGGACGATTCCTCGTCCGTCAAATAACAAATATACACAATTCTCCGGGCGAACGTCAGCGGATTTGATTACAGAAACAAAAGGTCGATAAAGTAGCTCACACAGATTAGGAAGTTTTCGGAAAAGATTGCCCCATATAAATAAATTGTTTACCTTGTATATTTCGTTCGATGTACATCTATCCGTTTTATAGGGACATATGTTATGGTGAACTAAACTGTAAAAATATGGATTAGTAACGAGAATTTAGGATATGCCCTGATATTACCAGATTAGGATGAGTAATTATATCTCTTCTTCTTTTTATATTATATAATATAATTCGTTGAAGTAAAACCAAATCACACAGTAACCCAATGTGTTGTCTCCACTTTATATAAGAAAAAAATCGTTGCATTCGCTGTCATCGTCAAGTGTTTAGCCACTTCTTCCTTAAACAACAAATGTATTGATTCAGGAAGTGAATAAATATTTAACTTCTTTGTAGGTAACACAAACAACACAAGACGTAAAAACAAATGGCGTACAAACAGCAAATTGTTTGATAAAAGGCGCCACCGTGTTGAAGAATGTTCTCCCGTTACCAATGAAAATTTGTTAGGGGTGTGTGATTTGGCCTCTTCGCCGTGCAGCCTTTAATAGGCTGCAACACAATATTTGCTTTACCCCTTTTCAGGTACAATCGGAACAGCCTTTAAGCTATTCGTAATACTTTGCCATTATTGTCTATTACTTTACTCACGTATTGGCTGTCGTGGTTCATATTTCCATGTGTCGTTATTCCTCGTGGAGGAATTTCAATTTTCCTTCAGAGTTTATTTTGTTACTCGATATGACGAGTTGAAATTTGATTTTCCGCTGTAACGTTTAAATTATCAAATTGGGAATATGGAGAATTTAAACATAAAAAATGTATTTTCTAAACACGATAATAACAAAGGAGTTTCAAAAAATTCTTAATATGACATCTGACATCTACATTACTATAGTGATTGTGGACAAATCTGATAATTTAATATAATTCTGATGAGCAAATTTTAGTACAAGAAGAAAATAAGTCGTGTTCAAAATCCCTCGACGTCAACATCGTTTCAATGAAAGTCTGTTATTTGTTTTGTTGATGAAATCTCGACACTGCCTATTAGATGATAAAATCGCCGCAGCAAACCCAGGCCAGTACCGTGCAGTACTGCTAATTTAAATGTACCCGTCGTGTACGCGGTGTCCTATTAGATCCACAATTTCCCGATCCTAATCTTCATTGCGGAACCATAATTGATTAATAAATATTTATAACGTGGGGATAAGTATGAACACTGTGTGTGTGATTAAATTTATGATTCAGTCGCTTGACGCTGTCTGCGGCATGTAGGTTGAAAATGCAAATACCTTTACACTTTCTGACATCTCAAATACTAAGCCGGGACGGTCTGATTAAACTCGAAACTAAAAGGTATGCACCACAAATGGAAGCTGACTCAGCTTATCGTTACATCACCTGAGATCTTTTACCAAAAACGAAGGGGAAAATCGATCGCTATCTCATCTGCATAAGTTACAACGAAAAATTAAAACTGACTTAATTTCAAACTTACACGTTTAATTATCTCTGGGCGTTTATGACCCTTGCGCCACTTGAACAGTAAAAGCATTCGCTGCGATAAAACTTTTCATCTGCCCGGTGTAATATGCGTCAGTTGTGTTAAGTGAAATAAAACATTAACGTTATTGGCTCTGGTAATTGATCGGCACAAGCGTCGTTCGCAGTTGAGAGGGCGAATGGATTGGCTGGGTTTACGAGTTATTTTAGGTAGTTACTTTACTGAATGTAATTGAAAATAACAAATAAATGGAAAATGTATTTTTTTAACAAGAGTTATTTAAGCCATTAAATAGAATCTGGCGTGTTTTGTATAATTTTAGAAGTATAAAAAACAGGGTAGATGTTTGGGGGTTTTAATAAGAATTATCAGAAATACACCCTTTGAACTTTATTCATTGTATATCGTTTTCTTTATTCCGGGCATCTGGCTTATTGCTCTCTCAGACGTCCATTTTTTCTCGCCCTCCAATGTTTCTTCTTCCTATGCATTTAGGCATTTGTAATTGAATATTTTACCAGAAATATTCTTAGAGCTGATTGTTTAAGTGCGCTGCATCCATTAAGTTACCTGTTATGTTATTTCTTAAAAATATGTATGTTTTTACTTCGATTTTCCATTTTCATTCATATTCACATTTACGCATTCTTTAACTCCCCTTGAAACTAACATGTATTATATTACAATACACTGTATTGTATACTTTTTCAATAGTTATTGTATGTCTTACTTCCATGTGAGAACTTTGGTGCTGCTAACTGTTATATCCAAGTTGATCTGAGTCTTTGCCCATTCTGTTTTTAGGGTTCATGGTTTTAAATGGTACAGGGTTTGTTGTGTGGCAGATTATAGTCACTGTTTCCTGTAGTCTCTGTCATAAAACACATTGCTGCAAAGATATTTGAATGAAAGCTGTAGGGAATTAATTAGAAAAGACCCAGTCATGACTGTTGAATTCCAAAAGTTGCTTCCAAAGTGAATTTTGGAAATACCTTCTGTCGGTTCCTGAAGGTAAAAACTCGTTTCCAATGTTTTGCTGCTGAAGGTTCCCCAATTCGACGAGAACTATTTGTTCGAGTTCCCCAAGATTCATAAGAGGTATGCTATGTTTTAATGCATTTCATAGAAGTTCTTTAAGGTTTATTCATGGGCTTTCGATGGTCAGTCTGTTTGTGTATGAATTCTGTATAGTTGTAAAGGGAATAAGTGGCATTAGTCTTTATGCATCTCTTCCAATCACAAACAAACTCGGTGAATTGAAGCTTCCCCTTATTTCACCTGGAAACAAAAATCCCTTCAAGTCATCAGTGGTGTAATTTCTTGTTCTCTTGCATAACCAGGTCTAATATCGCTTTGTTCCATGATAAGCAGTGGTTCTATAGTTGCTCTTTTACTGTTCATTTGTCTCTTAATCCCTTCTGTATTTACTACTAGAAATTACTACATTTCTAACTCCTGCTAAGGTTCGGCTTACCAGAGCCTGGTTTTAAACTGTTTAAACGCCTGTTTTAAGACCATATGCAAAAGATAAGAAAAGAAAGAAGACCTCTTACATCAGTAGAATTTTTTACAATCTCACCCTGGAGTTCTGCACAAACTGGACTGAATTTGATGGCCTTGGTCAGTACAAATTCAATTTGGTATCAGTTCAATCCAATTCTGTGATTCGGATTAATGAAAGATTGAGCGTGTAATGCCAAAATTACCGATTTACGAATTTTCGAATAAATGAATAAAAATTGCTATTAGCCTGTAATTCGTTATTAAAATCATGAAATGTTCAAAATCGTAATACAATTGGAACAGAAAATTCATATTGGTATTGTGGTAACTATGGTATGAGTAAACGTACGGGTGTTAGTATCCTTTTAAATCGGAAGGAGATTGGGGTGCTGTAATATTTCAAGATCTTATACGGCCTAAAATGGCATTTTCAACATTTGTTTCATAAATAACCGTTTCGTAGGTATTCGTTTACCAAGCATGTCCAATCCCTGGCTCTATAAAAAATATCAAATAATGATCCTCGGTGTGGTTCCTTCTATCTTCCGTGGCACGATAGCATCGCGCTAGAAAGACAAATGGTACTCGTGGTGATTTTAAAGGCTTGGCGATTTATCGATCGTACGCGATAAAAGTCGAGAAATCAGCTTAGAGAGATGTCGAGGTTTGGTGGGGCCGCAACAGTGGCGTTGGCCATTCGGTGCGTTTCAGTAAACGTTTGGGCGAGGCTTAGAATTGAGAAACATTTACATATTAAAACGAGACGACAGGTAAGAGGATTGTGATTTACCGGGGCTTAGGATTTTCGACGGGGCGACCGTCTTGATCAAAGATTCTCACGGAACCAATAAAAATAAATCGGAAACATCGGTTTCGATCTTCGCGCGTACCGTTAGCATTTCTCGTCACATAAACAATCCATTTGTCTCCGAACAAAGGTAATTTACAAAAATTCCTCTACCTCTCCTCGCAGTCATCCGGAGATTTATCTCGCTTCTTAAAAAATCGTTTTGCGTCCGCGACGGTTAGAGTCGTTCCTGGACCGGGCCAGGTATAAAATATTAGTTGTTTATCGTCCGATCGGAAGACCGTTAGGCCCTCAGCCGAGAACCCTTTCGACACAATGAAAAACATAATTAATGGTCGTGTTGAGTGTCTTCGAAAAATTTTAGGAAACTTTCTTGTTTCCTAAAGAGGGCCATTACAGAGGTAATGTGGAGAGGCTTTTTCCTCGCTGGGTAATGTCATCGACGGTCGAAGTTTGTGCGGTGGAATCATTAAGTAGACACTGTGGCATTTCTTGTAAGAATTGATGATAGATAATTCGTTTACCTTAAATTTACCGTCTACCCCATGGATGTCTGGTATATAATTAAAACATTCCTGAATGTGATGATTCAGATAATTAACTCGGAGTGCACAATAGATTCATATATTAAATATCTCGCTATATAATTTACGTGTATTTGCGTCTCTTGGTCAAAAAATTTGTACGATTTTATAGATTATTTCTTTGGGTTTACTTATGAGCCTATACAAGTATAATTCATGCAACATGAAATCATTTCCTAAGTCATCATTAGTCTCGAAATCATTAGTCTGAAATTCTAAAAATAAAATCTGCATCCTAGTACAATTAATGATCGTGCATGTCGTTTCTATTGCCCAATGTGTCACTAGTTCACAATCAACATATTTTGGTTGGATTATAATTTTGAAGTAATTTTTTTAATATCCAGCAATTGATTACACCGTAGTAAATAGTTTCAGGTTTTCTAGGAGGCAAAAAGAAATGAATGGTACAAAATTTGACAGAATAGGAAACATAAAGCCAAAATAAATTGTTTTATGCAGGTATAAAATGTAACTGCAATCAATAACAATTGTCTCAAGTGCTGCAATATTGCTGTTGAAAATGAAATGTTCCTAAACTTTTGTGTAGATAGAAAAACCCTTTTAATGTATATTTGATAAATTTATTAGAAAACTTGATATAGATACATAGATAGTTTATGTAGGTATATAGAAATAAACGGAGAGAAAAAAAATGATGAATACAATAAACCATAACAATTTTTATCCCGTTGCACCATTCATTTGATAGTATCTCGTAGTTACAAGTATAAACCTAAAATATCTCTGCTTTGATTCGTAGTCTTAAAAAAATAGAACATTAAGAAGAAATGTTATTTCTGCGGTCGCGTTAGTGGTGAAATATTGGGTGTTATTAAAATTATAAATATGGTTTTAAAAATAGAAAAACTCCAAGGAGTCAACGCCACACGTTTGGACTTAGGGATATTTTTCACGGAGTGTCTGCTGGAAAAGCAATTAAAATACCTTGATCTCGGGATGTGACTCGATAATGTGAAACTATTGGTGTTATTTTTTCAGTAGCAAAGCGTAGGGTAACTTTGCGGCACCCCTTGTGAAAACAAATCTGGCCGATGTTTAAAAAAGCCGATGAAAAATAGTTACAGAAGCGTATGGTATAAATACATTGATTAAAAGAGGGTTTTAAATGTAATCTAATCTGGAAATTCGACAGCTGCAAATGTTAGTACCTTGCAATCATGTTAGTTTCAAAAATGTTCCTGGTATCTCTGAAATCATCTCATTTTTTTGTAAAATAACAAGGTTTCCTGAAAATAGGTTTAACATATTTTTTTGAGGTTGTACAGTGTTGGACATATACACCGTATGTTGAATTAGTGAAATACATATGACATGACTAGCAACAATTTATAACGTATTTACTATAACTATTCGTCAAGAATTTTTGTGGTAGCTTTAATGTCTCCTTCAGAATTGGTGCAATTGGAAATTTTTCAAAAGTTGCGTTACTTTCATTTTACATTACTGCATACAAATACCTTAACAGGTTTGAGAATGTACCTGTTGGGCAAGTTGTAAATCCCTTATAAATATTTCTTTAAAGAATGAACACCTATTGTTTGGATCTTACGCAATATTGGAAATTAAGTAGATTCTGTTGATTTTCATACAAAAGGACCTTTTCGAGACTATCCATTGTTGTGCAAACTTCTTTGCCGTTAGCGTCATATAATGACTTTTATTTCAACGTGCCTTACATATTTTGCATGTATTTTGTAAAATAGGGTGATCTTTAATAGCATTTAGTTTCTAGATTTTAATATTCGTATGACGAAAGGATGAAAATCACGTCAATTAACACAAAAATATGACCCTATTTCGGCCAAAACAAACCTATTTCTGGCTTTTCATTTTTTCTCCTGTAATCAACGTAGAGCGGGTGACGTAAGGTGTCTTGTCTCTCTGTTGTTCCTGAATTATTTCACACATGCACACGCTTTACTGCCAGGTATGATTGCCTATTCTGTGTTTGTGACTTCTACGACCGCTCTTCATGTCATTTTGACTAATGGCACAATTTGTCGGCGCCGAGTTGCTAACTTTAACAGCACTGATGACTTTTATAAATACCTACACGGCCGGATTTGAGAATGTACGTGTGGAGGCTCGAGGTTGTGCCACTCAAAGATGAATTTTATTCGTTAAACTCTATACGATACACGCGAGTTTTTGAGACGCTGCGGAATATGTATGATGGGCTTGTAGAGAAGGTGATGTTTTTAATCCTTTGCTGCATGTTGCAATAAACTAGAATATCTTGAACATGGAGCGGCTGCCTCAGATGTTTAGAAATAGTTTTCGTTTTCTCATATTTCGAATTTTTAAAATATGATTCGAAAAGTGAAATTTGTGTCTTTGAAGATAAATGCGTTATAGTCTGTCTAAAAATGAGGCGAAGTAATAAAAACTCATTATAAATGCAAAACCGATACAAGGTGGCACCCACTAAATATGTCGAGTTCTCTAATGTTTTGCACGCTACCTTCCGTAATCTCTTTATATTACGAGTGTTTCTCCCTGACCATTGGCTATTTTGTACGCCTCGGCACATGCGAAGAACCACTCACTGGCGTACGGTCGGGAAAAATGACGAAATGTGCAATAATCGATAACTGAAAAAATTACGTCTGCGTGCGCGTGTGTGTGCGTGCGTGCGTGCGTGTGTGTGTGTGTTTGTGTGTGGGCGCGCGCTTGAACGAGATAGAGAGGGAAAGAAAGACAACACTTCAGTACATGTATGGTCGTGCATTAATTTATGAAATTTTGCGGCCCTGAGAAGGGCCAGTTTATGAAAAGTTTTTCCCAGCCGTCACCTTCTCCTTGGTAACCTCAGTCGTCGTTGCCATCGTCGAATTCTTCCCAAACATCGGAATCTGAAGAAGAATCATCATTTGGGTTGATAATACTTGATTCTATCAACGACTCCGAAATGTTATCCAACTGTAACATTTGGTCTTCTATTTTCAGAACGTGATTTATGCATTTTTGCCAATTTTCCTTGGAAACTTTACATATTGCTTCTTTAAGCAAATTTTTGACATCTGCTAATTTGAACGTTGTATTTGTTCTCGCCACGTCCCCTTTTATTTGTGCCCATATTAGCTCAATGGGATTCAGGTCGCAGTGGTACGGAGGAAGCCGAACCACTGTTATTCCTTTCGCCTTGGCTAATCCATCGACGACGTGCCTTTTAAAATCACCTTTACGTGAATTGGCTAAACGCAAGAGTTCTACTTTTAGTAGGTTTTCGGCACATTCGATCTTTTTCGAGGATAACCATTCTGCGATACGTTGTTTTCGCCAAGAGCTATTTGGTAATTTCTCTTCTACCATTCTACCATTTCTACCATTCGGAATTAGATCGATCATTTGACCAAACCATTCTTCAAACATGTCCGCAGTCATTTCTTCATGGTAGTCTCCTGTCTTAGTTGATTCAAAAATTAGTTCTCCCCCTTCAACGAAACCATCCTCGCTTCCAATGTGGGTAATAATAAGCCGTCGCCTTTTACCCAACGAAGGCTTTAAACCGGTGGACCAACCTTCTAGAAAAGCTTGCCTTCGATTAGTTACACTGGTATCTTGCCAAAATTTTGGCACGGAATGTCCTGCGTTAATCCAAGTTTCGTCCAGATAGAAAATTTTTTTCATTTCTAGCCTACTCCTTCGAATATCGCGCAGGTAACTTCTTCTCCACACAATGATGTCATCTCTTTCCATCAATACAGATTTTCTATTGTGCTTCTTCCATCGAAATCCCAAATCCTTTAAAATCGTCCATAATGTACATCGGCTCATTTTTGGAAAGTCCTCGTCTTCTTGGACAGACAATAGAATTTTATCTAGTGTTGGAAGTTCGTTGCGGAAAAAGAAAGCGTGAACTTTTCGACGTAGTCCCCATTTTAGAAATTCGTCTAAGGAAATTTTCGGACGTCCTGGAGACTTTTTCTCCGGTTGAACAGGACCACTCTTTCTTTCTTTTAATAACCTGTACACTGATGTCTTACCAACTCTCAGCATCGCAGCGGTTAATTTCACGGTTTTATCCACACTCGCATCTAAATTTTGTTTCTTGGTGGAATCGAAACAATTCAAAATTAGAACTTTCTCATTAACTGAGAACGGCGCTAATTTTGGGCGTTTCGATGGTCTTGGTAAATTCTCCATACTCCAATACGTATCTCCGTACTTTAAAAATACCACTATGGACACACAGGAAAGTCACTGTCAAAGTCTGTCTAATCACACACACGTACACGTCTATAAGCAATGCTGACTGACTACTGTCTTAGGCTTAAATGGAATAAATGGGCCGATCTTATACACATAACCACCTGATATGTTAACGCAAGCATTAAGCGCAATCAGTTCCTTTAACTTACCTAGAATTACTGAGAAAATAATAGCCGTCTTGTCCCTTCTTGGAATAGTTAATCACATAATCCGAACTTTAGTATTTATCTGCACCTCGATTAGACAGCACCCACTTTTGTACATCGGTAGGAAATGTTCATATCTCTTCGTTTCTTCCATATCCCGAGGATTTATTAGACAAACAGTATGAAAAAAAACATTACCGTAAAATATTATAAAAAATACCGATTTCCAATATTGTAATATGTTATATTAATGACGAGTTAACAACAATTCAGGTAAAAAGGGAAGCGTTCCTGAGATGATAACAATCGCGGTCGTAATACCTACCTTTTAATAAATCAATTATACCGGTTTTAAGGAAACTCAACATTACATAGACAATTTTAATGCATTTATTAATATTCGTTGATTTCTTTAAGAACGCCTCTGGTTAGCGGCGAAATAATCGGTTTATTACTTCGCCTCATTCTTTGACAGGGTATAGTACTTAATTTTATTAATCAACGGGGTGTGGTCAGAGGAAATTAAGCAACGAATTTTAAATACGTAGTTTATTAAACTTACATAAAAGATAACTTATAATGTCCTTACTAAAACTCTACCCTACTAAAAGTAAAATTTTGTTTGTTTAGAAAATTTTTGATATCCTTCTCATTAGTTTCTCTTCTCATTCATTACGAACTCCAAAAGATAAGAACGTTCTAATATTTTCTTGAAATCAGAACGAAATCATTTATCAATTCCATAATGCCACATGGTAATTAAACAAATCAAGGATTTAGAATTCGGGATTTATTCAGACTAAAAAGCGAATTTGCCTTTCGTTTAATTTTTTATCCTTACAAATTTCCTACCCCATCCATCCAGTGGTCCAGCAGCGAGGCCAGTTCAGTTGACTTGTGTTGATCCAATTAGCGCCGCTTACGCAACTCCACCGTGACGATGGCTCAAGGCTTAAGTCAGTGTGATAATGCGTTTACGTTTTTAAGTGCTTTACACGTGACTGAGCCGAAGCGGCTCCGGTTTTACATGAATAGGGCAGGAGGAGTCGACCCGGATCGGGAAAGGTGTAAAACTGGAGGGTGGAAAAAATATCGGGGAGACTCGTGACGAGGAATGTGATGCGGGGCCGTAAGAGGCGAATGTCATGGTCTCATTTAAAAATTTCCCTGAAATGATACCTGTCAAATAACACGAGGTTACTATTTGGAGAAGGGTGTTGGTTTGGCTGAAGACGTGCCTTGTCAAAACTTAATGACTCAGTGAATATTAATTGTTAATAATTGTCTTTGGTTTGTAAGGTGTTGTGTATAGTGTAGAAGTTGATAGCCTCTTCAGTTCCGATGGCTTTGTAGCACTATGAATGTCGATTAACAGATGACACAATTAATACAATTTGTTTACTATGAACATTTGCTATTGAACATTTGAATTATTGTGAATATTGTGATTAAATGAAATTTAATTAAACCTAATTTAGCTACCAGTCATTATCTTGCTATTGCTGATATTGTAGATGAGATAAGATGAGTAACATTGGAATAATCCTAAATCGTCAATTCATCAAGCCGAGAAAACGTAGAAATGTGTCGAAGCGACGAATTAGAATTACTCACACTCTGAGTGACGCCAAACGTTCTGGACTACAAGTATAAAACGACACTTCGTTAATCTCTTTGATCTCCGAGCTTACAAATCTCCTCTTCCGTACTCCGTAGTAATTTTGTCGTTCCCATGGTATACTTTGGTAGTAAATTTAAATTGTAACTTGTCTCACGTGCTAGATAATTACAAGCAATTAGTCGTAAGTACCAGCCGACTCCCTTTCCGTAAAACAAGTGTAATTGTTCTCGCTAATTTTCTCCATTTTTAATGAGGCGACGTCCTTTTCACGAAACTGCATTAAAACGTGGAATCCACTTGAATTATTAACATCGTCTTTAACATGTTTTCATTAAATTTCACCCTTCGAAGTTCGCCGACACCGAAAATGACAAACGGGCCTTTATTCTAAAGCAATTATCGCCGCATCCCCTTCTTGCCCCCTTCTATTTATATATTCTGCACTTCGTCAAATGTCACCGTTGAACGCCTACGCTGTATCTTAACCGAAACACAATGGATTTTCCTTCAAATAAATATTACTGCGTCGAAACCCTTTCCCAGCTAACGTAGATTTGATTGTTTTATTTGAGTCAGTTTGCATCCCTTTTCGGAATGTTACAAGTGCTATTCCAGCTGATGTTCTCTGAATATCGTCAGCTGTTTAATGAATGGATGGGGCATGTTGGGGAATGTCATCGAGGATGGATGATAGGATAGTACAATATTAGATCTACCTAAATTAATATTGTAGTTGCATATGATTTGGATTCGACCTATGCTCTGCTTTAACGAAAATAAACTAACTACAGATGCTTGATACAGCATAGCCGGTTACCCAGATACATGCATATTTGTACTATTAAAATGCTGATTCAATTTAAATTCAATTCAATTCAATTCAATTTTCATTTGTAGGTTCAAAGCACATTCAATATTTTACTCTAATTGGGAACCTCGATTTGCGCAAAACAAACCATTTTTTTTCTGACTTATTTGTAACTTGACGTCTCATCTATAATTTTTATTTTTTGCAATTGCTTTCAAAATCAGAGTTCTCTTGTTTCATTCGAGTTATTTTAATTCCATTCTCGCAGTTACCATAGAATTTTCCACCAATTTTTCAATACCCTTTCCTTCAAATTCTCTTGATACACTCTTGTTGTCTTGATGGATCAGCGGAGATTTTTGAAAGCTAGATATTTTCTAGATATTTCTATTAACGATATTTGTCAGAAATTCAAAATATTAAAATCAAATACAGGAACAACTTCATTGAATATTATTTCGAATTCATTACTTGTATAGAGTTTGTGGAAAATGGCCTCTATATCCTCCATTGTTGAAGTTACTTCGGTTGCAGGAATTTTAGCAGTAGTATTTAATTTTGTCTCTAAATCATATGTTACGTATTTTCAAGAAATTCTTTTCCCATTCTAAACAATAGGGTATTTCACAAATAAAAAAGTGGTTGTCGTTCTAAAATATATTTTCAATATATTTTCCGAAAGGGTATCGTTTTCGATAAATATCGAAAGGGTAATATTTTTTGCTCTACAGTTAAGAAATTACTCTGACTGCAGGAATTTTAAAGGGAGAATTAATAAAGTTTCTGGATATTGCTCTAGATGTTCTCTCCTAATCAGAAAGAACGCTTATTAACTACCAGGCCAGTGAAATTACTGCAATACCTCATTAAAACGCCTTTGATGCCTACTTTTCTTAGAATTTCTGGCGATAACCTCATACAAGTTGCAGGTCAATCAAGCAACCCAGGTTGGCATTGCAAAATGGCAAGCTGTCACGTTTTCAATTAAAAAATTATACCATCTAGTCTTCAGTCATAAAAGATTAATATGTCTATTCAATTCAACCCATCACCTCATATTCCGTCGGCCCCGATAGCATCTTTTTCATTTTAATGCGGAAGGAAATTGTCTACCAACAAAGAATGCCTCGTATAATAATAATTTCGTTATCAGCTAACGATACTTATACATTGTCTTTTCGAACAATAGCGGTTGTTGAACACATCAAACAGAACGCAGCGTGCAGTTCTCTGTCACAATGCAATTTGCTGCAGCAAAAATAAATAAAAACTTCAAATAGGAGGGGGGTACACCAGAGAGCGCGGCGACACGTCACAATGACAGATTGATTACGTACGAAGGAGCGACAAAGAATATTCATCAATTTCATCTCGCGTATATCGCGTATCTGCTGCCGCACAAACACTAACAAAACTATGACAACAACTACGGCAGGAGAAAAACTTTACATACGTGTACATATGTGTATGTGCGCGCGAGGAGCAGTGGCGTCGTGACAGGTAGTCGTTTTTTCTTTATTCGTCCTTACTCGACTATTTCTGTTTTATTGGTAGACGTCAAAGCTTTCCAATGTTGTTCAAGAGTCGATATTTCAAATTCTGTCCCGGAAGGCATGTCGTTTGTACAGATAGGGAACTGTTTCGACTCCGTTGGTGATCTTTCAATTTCATTTCGTGCTTAGAATGCGATAAGAATTTCAAATGAGGCGTACGTTGGAATTTTTTAAAGGTCCGACCCCTGGCGGAAACTTAATCAGCAGCGCCTCGGCGCTCAGTAACTATCACGATTTCACTCTAATTATTTCATACGTGCATTACAGTAATGTCTTCTGCAGCATTTGATATGCAATATGACACTTTGCACATTTTAGTTTTCCTGGTACTAATTCACTGGTAAACAGCTTTTTGGGTAAATTGATTAAGTTATTCATAAACATCTGCCGTGGCATTTACAAAAGGCATTTAACTTTAAAATGGATTTTAACTTAAAGTACGTTTAAACTGTGTTTCACGCAGGTAACTATAATTGATATAATTTCCGTTTGACCACCGACCGCGTTATTTTGAAATGTACGTCAATATTTGCTATAGTCCCATATCCTACGTGTGACAGTATATATAGATTTGCCTCACGACAAATATAAAAACGATTTTCATGGCAACGTAAAGTAGGTGTGCATCGTTGTACTCGTAAATTTAAACATTTTTTAGAAAAACTAAACAGCTACACCTTGTTGGAATGATTTTCTTTAAAAACAATAAAATGCTTATTGTATTACATGATATATGAAATACATGACATACGCAATACAATGATTACATTACCATGATTGAAAATACGTTCATTTAATTTTGACAATATTTGATTTGAGCCTCATGGCCTCACATGCTTACCATGACAAGCCACTGCTGACAGAATGTCTCATGTGATGGCCCTGTAGGTTTTTTGGTAGTCCTTGGGTAACACAAAAGCATTGTCAGAATTCTCTATTTTTTAGAGTACACTTCTAATTTTGGTTTTCTAAAAAATTTACTAACATTTATTTTTTAAATAACAATTCCACTCTACCGGTGGTAGTGCCAAAAATTTTTGTCTCAATATGTTGTAAGTAGGTATCCTTCCTACTTACTGTGGTGATACGTTCCACTTATTTTGGTATAAAATTAGTTGTGCTCTCATAAATGAGCTCGTTTTACAAAAAAATTACACCGTTCAGATCCGAGCTTTTATATTTTACATTCGCTTGAGACAAATGTCAGAAAAATATGGCATATTTGTTTAGTCCGCAGTATCAAAGAATAAACCGTATTTTATCGTCGTCGAGCTTAGTAAAATGGGACTGCTACAAACGCTTTTAAAGCAATTCGGTTACATCACTAAAAAATAACCTGTTGAATAAATTCTGAGATTAGATTCTGCTCACGCGATATGGTCGCATAATAACCTTAAAATTGCAAATGAAAATGGAAAGCAGTTACTTTCATATTTAGATTATTCACCCTATAAATTTTCTAGTGGTGCACCCGCGCTTCATAAAGATAATGGATAATAGAGCAAAACTGGGTCGTATAAATGAGACAGTTGCGAAATTGGTACTCGAGGAGATACTTTCAGAGTACGTTGCTAATGCACTATTTGATTTTATTGCATTTTTATTCATGACGGAAGGAGTGGTTGAGACGGATAAAGGGAGATATCACAGTCTTTTCTCCTTCTTTCTATAAGTTTTTGATTTACCGCCTTCTTAAATTTTAACAATTTTGTGTATCGGGTAAAACAGTTAATATCTCTTATCGAAATTGGATGTAGGTATGATCGTTGGTAGCTGAATGGGATTGAAAAATGAAACATCCTCAATGAATTTATCTTTTCCACTGCTGAATAATCGTGAAATGTGACAAATGAGTTGGTTAAGTGCAGACATTTACGCTCAATCTGCAAAAAGAAAAGACGAAACAGAAAGTAAAAAACAAATAACTGACCGGGTCAGGTCACCTGTCCGCCGTCAAACCCTGTTACCAAACGAGGCCTTACAACTAACTTTTTCATAACGAGGCTCTGACTTCTCGTTTAAGACCGTTTCATAGTGGCATATCGAAAGATCTCTCATAAGCGAAGGTGTCAGAGATGAGTTGTTTTGAGCAAGGACCCGTAAGCAAATAAAATCTTGTTCACCGACATGCTTTTTATTAGCTGTCAAGCTGTCAATCGGGTAATTCATTACTCGGAGGTCCGAGAGTTCGACTCCTGACGGGCCGCCACGTCACACCCGATAATATTTTATATTTTATGAATTTAATTTGTTATCTGGTTTTGTATACGGAATAAAAGAATATCGTTATGGACTAACCAAAACTGTATACGACGAAATTTGTCATTAACCCTTCCTCTGCCAACTAATATGTATTAGTTATTAATATCTTAATGGATTTGTTTCATTATTTAGGCAGATGGAATCTGTATTATTTTAACTGCACGAAATAAACACATAACGTTGACACTTTTGACACGTTAAAAACTTTTACAGCTACAATAACATATAAATACTTCATGGATTTTAGCGTTGAGAGTATCACACAATTTCTATTTTAACCCGACGGCGATCGCTGCCATATGTATTGAATCAGCCTCCTCATAAATATATTACTAAAACTGATATATTCTTTTGTCAGCTACAAAGTTTTCCGTTCTACACTTACAAAAAATTTGCGAATCTACACATCGAATTTCAAAAACCACGTATAGACACTTTCTAACTAGAAATGTCATTCGCTTATTTCAACTCATTCTTCATGAGAAAAACCATTTCAAGTTTGTCTCTGATTTATCATCACCGACACTGGGAACTTTTGATTTGTTTTAATTTAGTCCCCCGTTGACTGACAGCTCACGAAGTCAATTGGCCCGTTCACGCCCATTGTTTTTATCTTCTGGATCTATCTTTATTCCGTTCAGATACGTCGGGCGACATTTCAAACAGGAAATTTAGATTAAATTGGTAACTGTTCATTTTTGGTCAGCTCCGACATTAAAGTGCGTCCGATCCGCTAGTGACTCGAAAATGGGAAGAATATTTAGTAAATTAATTGCTTATAAGTTTTGTAAGATACTAATTAACAAGCTGTAGCAATTAAATGATTGAAAATGAGGGAATCCATCAGTCCCATGGCGTATCAGGAATGCAGTCAGAGTCTTGCAGCAATTCATTACGTAAAATCATTTAGTCTAACCGAATTAGTGTTTTCACAAAATTGATTAATTGAATTGTAGGTCAGTGTGAGCGAAATTTTCATAAATGAGTCATATTTTATCTGTATTTATCTGTAACATTCCTTTACCTTCATTCTAATTATTAGTTTGGGTTTCTTTTCCTGTGGGTGTCAAACTAGGCTCTAATTATAGACACACGGTACTTTCTGCAATAAAATCTTCATAACTGGAATCAACGATATACTTTAGCAGCAGCAAAATATATCAGTTATGTACTAGTAATGCTAAATCACTGAGCCCTCTTGCACAAAACTCAAGCAGTCAGTTTTTCAGCCAAATAATTGTGTTACGTAACTACGAAAGAAGTGATGTACCTCTTGCGATTTGCTCATCTTATTTGCCCACCTTCAACACCTGATGACATTGCAGTGTGTACCAAAAATTTGTTGAATTTTAGTCCATGTTTTGTATACTCACGTTTCCTTTTTGCGTATAAAACGCTTCCCATGTACGTATGCCAGAGCGCCCTTAGCAGGCGCCAGTTAATTAGAGAGTTATTCTTACGTTATCAACGTCACCTGCATCATTTTCACGTCGTTTTGCCCTTCTTGCGCCCATCCGCTAGGATTTCAGCCGTAAGAACTACTGTAAATTCATATAAACAATCCCATCGGACCCCTTCTTATCCTCTAACTCCAGGAATAAATCTCCCGCATAAAAGCGACCGGCCTACGGTGGAGATTTTAATGACCGCAAATGTAACAACCTTCCAGAGGACGTGTCTGGAACGTGTAAGCGAATAATTAACCCAAGTTTCTCCCGCTAATACTCCCAGGATGTCCCTAAGACGTGACCGCCAATTCCCAGATGTATCGCTTGTATCACTTACCAGTTTTGGGGAGGGGTCATTAACGACTCCATACGAACTCCTCTATATAGTATGTGGGGACAGGATTAACATGTAAACACAGGGACGAGCTCCCGCTAACTTCCTGGCACACACATACCGGGCGAACTCCTAAAGGAGTGGCAAAATGGGTAATGCAAACATTTTTGAGACAAAACGTCTAAGCCATATTTCATGCCGTAAATGTAAAGACTGCGTCCACTTGCATCAAGTGTCAGTGCAATAATTACAGGTTCGATTATATTCAAAGCGACAAATCGCTCGATTCAAGTTATATCAATCATTCATAGAATACTTTTTCCTTATTCCCGCAAATGACGAGCTATTTTGCATAGTAGTAACGCACTATGTTTGTTTTCTGTTGCGTTGTGTGTGTAGAAGAATTCGATATTGATAATTTCACAGTGACCTTAAGTTTTAATAAGACCTTCTCAAAGTGTAGTTCAGGAGGCAGAACTTACGGGTTGGATATATTTTCTGGTAGTTTCACATCGCCAGTGTCATAATAATTTCAGGCATTAACGCCAAATATCATAATACGTTCCTTAAAATAGGGTTACCTGTATATAGTCATCAGATTTATTTTAGTTTATCTCTAAATTGACCTTTGCTGAAGAGTCAGCTATAAATTCGAACCAGTTTAAACTAAAAACGATCTATTTTATTATTTAAAAAAAAGCAATACCTTAGATTTGTCTAGATTTTATGTTTTTATCATCTTTGATCTATTTTAAACACAGTTTTTTGGTCTGTCTGCTGTTAAATTTTATCTACCAAAAAAAAAACTCTATAAACTGAGCTATAAGCACTCCTAGAACTTTTTGTGAAGGGGAGAATCAGTTTGAAAAGTGGAGTAAACATGATTTTCGAGCTCGATTTTGCTTATCCAAAGATACAGTACGGATTTTAGCTGATTAAATCAGGGAAAAGCTGACGTGCCTCAGAAATTAGAATTTACCTGCTATTATTGCTATTATTGTTATGATCAGCACGATGTGAAACTGCAACCCTGATAGTCTGGCTGGTCGTATATTTGCCCACTTATTTAAATGTTGTATTTTCTCAATATTGTCGCAGTAACACCAGAGAAAAATGGGTTTGGCAATTTAGCTACACTTCATTACCGTGCTATAAGTAATTCAATAAATAGATTTTTGTGGGATCGATGAGGCGACTACTCGTCGCATTCTTGCTAAAATATTAACATGCATTGCTCAGCAAGCTCGTAAATTAATAAATATACCTTCCAATGAAATACAAATTAATCAAGCAATTGAAGGATTTTATACAATAGCCCATTTATAGATGCGTCAGAGTGTACTGTTGTAATATTATTTCAGATGGGGATGAAAACCCAAAAATATTTAGGAATTTAACAGATTATTTTTCTGTAAATGTTTCTAACGCTAGATTGGAAATAAGGAATATTGGCTGCAAGTGGCCAGGATCTCCTCTAATCTTCAACAGTGGAGATTGTCTGTTCTCAAAGGTTTCACGTTTGGTTGTTCGGGTTATACTTCTAAAAATTATTTTATATGATTTATTATCATATAAATGTAATTATCTACAGTCTAATTGTAACTGAAAGTACATAAAATGCACGATTTTATCTTACAGCTCAGGTCCTGTGTCCTACGGGATAATATTTCCTGTAATTTTAAGCTTTTCATAATCCTCTTTAATTTCATCGTCTTAGTGTCTACCGTCTATTACAACATACAAACAACTATGTTCCAGGTAATTTTGAACTTTTGTTTCCCCCTGAAAACATTTTCTGCAGTTCTGTTACATGACGCATTCCTTTTCCTTAATAACTAACTAGTAACTTGTCGCTTCATAGTGAAGAAATCCATCAGCCTTTCGAGATTCTCGTAAACTTTAAAAAAAATTCGACGTGATGATCGTCACACCTCGAAGGCAATTACAGATCACCGCAAGACAGTTAACGTAGCTTCTAATCCGACTAGAAGAAATTCCACCGTCCGAAATTAAAATACAACATTTTGATCGCGCCAATTAAATCTAAATTATTACGTATCATTCCGAACATTAACTTTCTCATAACGCCACGAACGAACCATCCGAGCACTCGACGCAACTTAAACCTGACATAATTAAGCAGCCTGTATTTATGTTGATATAGATCTTAGGCGGTTTGACAATGATGCAGCCGACGTTCCGTTGTTTAGTTCTTAGGCTCGCGAGAGCGAAAGAGAGAGAGAGGAAACGTGAGCGTAGGAGGAACGTGGAATGGGCCCGAGACGATGACAGGTAATGTCGGAGGAGAGCAACACGTGATGCATCAAGCAACATATGAAAACGTAATTATAAGCTGTGGTGTGCTTAGTAGCGTGCTTGTTAGGGGGGTTATGGATGTGTGTGGGTCGATTCAGGCAGAAAAAATGTATACGAGGTTGAGGTGATTCATTATTGTTGCGTTTTAATTACCGGTCTACATCGGCTCCGTTTAGGACCGTTTTGAGGATAACGAGGGAGGGAAGGCAGTCGAACTTCTGTAGGGTGAAATATTCTCAAAATATGAGCTACGAGAAACACGAGATATACAGTTTCACTTAAAGTAGAAATAGTAACCCTTAGTAGAGAAAAAAATGTTGGTACATCACATTGGGAGTAAGCACTATAATTTTCTCAACAAAATTCTCAATGGTACAATAAATCATAGTTATTAATGTTGTCAAAATTCTTTGTTTCCGTTTCTCATGACGCTATCCAACGTACAGATAGCCCATCAGTTCCTTGGTGTTTTCACTCTCCTCCGGAACGAAACACGAGATTTCACTTAGACTCTATTAGATTCTTGGATGTACACAGCGATCAACATTACAAAAAAAATTTAACCTGAAATCTAATTAATATCTTAATTAAAAATCCTAATCACATATCATCGTTTTGTCCATTTTATTAATAGATAATGTGAATTTTTCAATTACTCCTTCTTATCAGATCTTCATTGTATGTGCGTACGGTCTTCTTCCTCCTCCTCGGCCCCGATACCTGCTTATTAACGTTCATAATCAACTTCAATCGGTACAGCCAGCTGCCATTCGTGAAACACTAGTACCCACTTAGAGCCTTCAACTATATACATAATTACTGTTTTAAGCGCTGCCTTCTTTGCCGTACACCACATAATTTGGCTCATAGCGCAGCGGTAAATGGCGTGCTTTAAAACAAATATTCCCATAATTGTCGAGCTTTGAAGGGGATATGGTTGACTTTTTATAATTGCTTGATTATATAAGGCCAAGTTTTTGATTATTATCTCGGCTGAAAATCCCCCCCGTGTACCATGAAATAAGTTGGCTGTCCTTTACTGATGAATTACTTACATATTTATTTTTAAGTCTGTATTGGTAAAGAAACGTTACTGAAATATTGTCACAAGGCATAGCAAAGAAGAAAATGAAGGAAATTCGTCACTTTTACAAACTGAAATATTCATTTTTAAAGAGAACCAACGAATGTAAATATTTATTCAGAATACAATTACTAACATGTATCAGTACATGTCATATCAATAATAAAGTTGATATACTAATTATTATAATTACCATAAGTAGTATTGTACTATTTTGTTGTAGTACAAAACGAAAACGCAAACATTAGCAACTATTCAAGGGATTCACATTTTTGCAAACCGAAAACAATATTATTTTTAATGGCTTGTATCAATACAAACGACACAAGTGATGTTTTTAGAGTGTTTCCATTTATCCGAGTTGTATATGCGTGTATATCGTTTCGATACGCCGTACACTTTATCTAAATGTAAGTATGCACATGTATAAAACTTCCTGTGAGAATATCAAACATGGAGCATTCGCCATTGTATACACTCGAAGAAAAAGATAACAAACATTACAATTTCTCCACAGTGCATCCATTGTTTTTATGTCTCAAAGAAAATATCAGGGAGTATCTTTACGGTATCATTGGAATTAAATTACCCCGTTTGGGTTCATTCTTTGTCTGGAAATTGATAGAACTTCCTTTCGGTTCTTTTATCTGCACTATACATAATTGTTATGAACGTAACGCTCTTCCCTCGGCGTCTTCCAGAGACGCGCGGCTCCTCCTCACAAAAAAGGCGAAAAACAATTAAGCTAATTTATTTAGCGCTAAGCCGAAACAGGAAAAGTTTTAATCTCTGGGAATTTAACAAGGCAACAGCCATAAAAACCACTCCTAGCCCCAGTACTTTTCTGCAATTAGTCGGACAAAAGCAGTTTATAAAATCCCCGACCGAGCAAGTGTGGGTCACTGGAAGTACGTCTAATTACGCTAAGGGCTGGTCAATTAAGGCGTTTCGTTGCTGTCAGATTTCGTCGGCGTCGGGGAGGGGCGCGAAATTCCACCCTCCGAACCGGAATTCAAACTGCTTTATCCACAACTTCAATCTGTTGGAAATAAAAAAAGAACTGTAGGTGCACTTGAAAAGCGATGCTGATTTCATTTCGATATAATCATACTTAATAGATCGTGTAATAATAAATTAATTCTCTATATTCTCTATATTCTCAATGTGGATTAAACACCTTTAGCAACAAGAAGAAAATGATATCTTAGCCACATATTCCATGTATTTAATTTTTAACCATAACCTCGTAAGCGGTTTTGACAATAAAGCCATCTTTACATCAACATACACTACACTCAACATACACTACAACTCATCAAAAATACCCTTAAACGGGAAAATGTTATTTAATAACCTGTCGAAGAAATTACATTCATTAATTGTAAAGAAACCTTCTACCTCTGCGAACGTTAAACTTCAAATTTAAATTTTAGAGTAAGACTATTGAATTGAGTTGGTTGGTTCTTGCCTTGCACAAATGTTTTTAACTCTTTCTGTCTAGGGCTAGTTCTCATATGTTTTTCCTTGCTGTTTTTTTACTTTGCTTTCTTACGATTTTTTAAGCCATTATCTGCCACCTTCCACTATTACTCAGTATTTCATGCCTATCCCTCCATTTCATATTTTATTCATATTGTTGTACAGCTTCAGCTTCTTTTGATAGACTATTTAAAACAAGCAAGAATGATGTGAAAGATTTGATAAAAATACTACTCTTTTCAGCTCTTAACAACCTCTAGTGTTATTTTAATGGGATAATTCTCATAAATCAAGTTTGATACGTTACGAAGACCCTTTATTTTTATTAATATATCTGTATAATGACTGTAACTTCTGCAAAACTTTGGACGGAAACACATTTTGCATTTTTCAGATATTTTTGAATAAGTTTTGTAGAGTCCACAAGGCAAAATTAAATTTTTTCAGTCTATAAATCCAACATCCACTTCTGTTAAAACTGAATGTACAAAAAATGCACTCACGATTTAATTTTTATTTTGAAGTATGTCATATAAAATATATGGGAACAAAAAATTCAATAACCACGACGGCCAAAAAAATGTATTGAAAACTGTTTATATCGTTTAAGAAACCTTTCGCAAGTTTAATTGATTTTGAAGTAACTACGTCTATTAAAGGGGTATGGTTGTATGTTTTGCACGGGAGAAAATATTCAATTCTACGTCACGGAACGCTTTAATACATCCACACGCTTTGTATATGCTATAGGACTGATATATACACATATATCACATATATTCACATGTATTACTCATCGACTTGGACCGAGAGGCTGAAGGATCGAGTTAGCGTGGAGAGGGGGGGTGAAAGAGAAGGAAAAAAGAAATAGAGATATAAAGAGAAATGCTCGCATGCATAAGTGTATGTTGTTTAGTGATTACTTCATATGTTGCATATGGTGGTGCATCTCTCAAAAGGTGTGTATTTTTCTATGTAAAGATGAGAACTGGTTCGGTAATTCATTCCTTCTGATCGAACACCTCGTAGTTCTATCACAAATCTTTTCTAGTTTGCTAAAGAAATAAATCTCATTGTTTTAACCAGAAATCCAATTTAGAGGTCCTTCACCTAATTTACCTGAATTGCCGCCACTCCAATAATTTTACAGATAGCGTCAATACGTTTGGCAAACAAACCTTTGATGTGACAAAAGTTTAACTTAATTTGCATTGCATGAATTTTCTCTCTAAATAATGCGTTTCCAGAAAATTTGTTAACCCAAATATACTATATCCAAAGTAGGTTTATTTTAAAATTACTGTTGTCCGTGGAATTGCCTAATTATCAAATAAACCTCAATGCAACCTACTGAATGTAAAAGAAATACCACCTGTTCGGCTATTAGGCTTGTATTAATTTTCCACTTGAATGGTGCCAACTGGCATTCAGGGAAATAAAATTTAAAACGTTCTTTCCCTTAAGATCATACAGACGTTAGTAAAACGAAAATTAAAGGTAGATTAGGGTAAAAACGACCAAATTTTATATAGCCTCTATCTACAGTTGTTTCTCTGTAATCTGACAAAACGTTCAAATCTCCCAAATTTGTAAATACATTTCTGTAAATTTTACCCAACTCCTTATCAAGACACGAAAAAAAGTAAGAGAAAAAATCCGTTCGCCCTTATAAATATTACATGAATGTCTGTTACAGCGAAAATAATTTCCCGTGAGCTAATGTACACAAGCTGGCAGTGGAGAGAAGCGAGAGAAAAACGTGACATCGTTAATGAATTCCCACAATGTTTCCATCTTTTTCAATTTGTCTTCCGATGGCGACGTTTCGACCTTGACCGAGAGGGACCCGCGACTGACAAAAAAATTTTTTATAATCCCGCTGCCGAACGTTCGTCTTTAATGTAATTACGAATTGGAACGAGGGCGAGCGGGGGAGGGAGGATGAGAGGGAGAGGGAAAGGGAAAAAAGTCGGAAAGCGATGAGTCTTCCAGGTGAATTGCAGGGAAGCCGCTCCTCTATACGAAATTAACCCTCCGGCCCGGGTGTATTGTCATTGCAACTAAATTGACTCATGAATCTCAACGTAGCTGGAACTTTTCAGGGCGCTCGCTACGAAACGTTTTACAAAGAGAGGAGTTGTCACATTAACTCTGTATTAATAACATAATATTACGTTTCGTGTAAACCGGACTACGACTACTCGCAGCGGCTACGTTTTAATTGCTCTGCGGGATTTTTAGCTTTGAATGGTGCTAATTTTTTAATATTGCTCCCGTAGAAGTAACGGCACCCTGCCGGAATTATAGTGCTGAATCCCATTTTGCAACGTCATAAGGGGGGCCATCGCGAAGGGTCGCAGAGGAAAATGTGAAGTGAATGGATTAACCTTCACAGACCTGCCTGGACCTTCGCAGGTTAACAGCTTCAAGCTCGGACATATCCAGTGCAGTATCGAGTAATTTATTTACAATGAGAGCTTAACACGTAATACCGACCCCACTCTACTTTAGATCCTTACTCAAATTTGTTGCTTGTGTGTCTTGTTATTAAAATTAACAAAGGGCAGTGATTAAAATAATTTTATTTATTTATTTATTGGTACTTGTGTTCTGCTCAATACAAAAGAGAGATAGTAAGGAAATTAAGGGAGGCAGTACAGTGACTCAAAAATGTATCTTATGAAATCTTCTGGTCCTTCTATACAGGTTATGGTGTGAAGTCACTGCATAATCTGTATCTTATAACTTGTATTATTATAACGTCTGCCACGAATAAAATTAAATTATCTATTATACCAACAAATGATTTCATTGGCTAAAAGCTTAGATCAACGAGCTTACTCCCACTCATAAAAGCCGAGGAAGATTTCGCCTTTGGAATTTCCTATTACACTAGTTTCGAGAACAGAAGCATATTCCCCCAGCTTTAATCATTACTTAATTTTAGTAGCCTTTCGACAACTATACTTAACAGGGCGGTACCGGCCAGTAGTATTAACAGCCTTTGAACAACAACACTTAATGCTAATTTTTAGAAGACAGCCGGCTTAACGCTAAGCTGAAGGTTACAGCATAATACATACCTATTTACACAGAGATTTATACAACCAAAATTTTTATTTTCTTCAGATTGCATCCCAAAAATCGCTGAAAATATGCGTTTTGAATAAGTACATATGCATTTATAGAATTTTGCGGAATATGCAAATATGCACTTTATATGCATTTTGCATATTTCCCGAGCTCTAAACATCACTGCATATTTTGCCAATCCTGCAGTAGATGTTAGTGAAGTTATAATTTCCTGGCAGTTCTGTTTGAGTTTAAATTTAATAGGAAAATAGCTGCATCAAGCAAAAGTCAATTTTCATTTATGTTTTTGAGCTAAACGTTGATACCTCTGAGACAGTTTTTGACTAAATCGGCTTCTTCAAATCAGTGAAATGTAATTATTTACGTTGAGTGAAGCGACGACCTGTATCACTTACATTTCATCTCAAATTAGATATAAACCAATCCCACAAACTCAATAAACCCCCTTCAGAAGACTTAATAGAAAAACTAAAGAATCGTATTTCCTTTCTCTCTCACTGCGGGACCACTACAAAAGCTCAAAGGAGAAATGACTTTTGAATCGAATTAAAATGAAGTTAAATTTTAATAAATGGGAAATGCCGATGCTTGTCCAGATATTGAACGCCCGAGGCTCAGCCGCCTGAGGAGAAAAAAGACGAATAAACTTTAAGCCGGAGCACACGGAGAGGGTGAGAGAGAGAGAGAGAGAGAGAGAGAGAGAGAAATTGAATTTCATTGTAGGACAGAGAGACCTTTGAAGTCGAAGGGAATTTGCATCTGCGGTCACCTGCGAGATCATATTCCGAATCTTGGAGTCGCTTTGGAGCGGAAAACCTTCAGGAATCCCGGAATTATCCACCTTCGAAGGGGGGAGATTAAAAAGAAAGTTGGATTGTAAACAATACCCCCGTGAGGAAAATACCTGTACAGTTCCCAATAGAATCTATTTAACGAATAAATTTCCTTTGGAAAGATAATTGAAAACATTGTTAATTTACGTTCTAATCAAAAGAAACCTTACTGGGTAATTTAAATAAATATTTATGTCATTGTCTATTTGCATCTAATCTAAACCAGGAGTTATTAACAGTAAACTAGTTATATGTTAATTTTATTACCACGTTAACATAACCTAAAAGTTTAGATCCGGATGATAACCGAGAAGGAAACTTTTCCGTATTTTATTAATTAAATTTGACTGTCACAGCAAAATCACATAACATACTTTAACAACTCCTTACGCGGTACAATCCTCCGACTACCAATTATGGGTGTTAACTTTCTCATGGTAGACCGTCACGGTATTAATTGTAATCTCCATAAATTCCCCATCATTTACCTGGGAATTTTCAGATTTCGAAAAAGAGATTTATACCGGGTACTCGCGTACATTTGTACACGTAATCGATTTTATTACACGCGCGTAGGCGTTAATATTGTGGTAAATTTTTCAATTTAATTCTGTTGCATTTGTCCGTTCCGAGCTTCGGTGATAAATATCGCGTTTTATTGGTGTTAACTTCGACTTCGTCCTATAAAATTTGAAATAAAAGTTTCGTTTAAAAGCTGGTTTATTTACGGTGGCATTTAAATAAACTGGATTTGATTTTGACAATTGTGGTTTTATACACATTAAATGGGTTTACGTTGGTGCTCGTAATAACTACGTACATGTGCAGTTTTATAGTCATGCGATTTCTCGTGACTGGCATACCTCAGACGTTGTTTTAAATTGAAAAAATACCCTGGATACTCTGTAAGAGTAAGGGTCTCCAAAATTTGTGGAATTCACGATTTATGCAATTTTACTATAATTTAAGGATTGATATAATCCAAGGACCACTGTGAAAAACACAGCTTCCCACAAATTAGACGATAATGTTCGTATTTGATTTAGATATTGAAATGGTATTAGAGATATTTTTGAAATATAAATTATTAATGAAATTTACATCTAAGAGTGATTTAAGGTATAATTTTAAAGCGATTATTAACGAGAGAACCTGTACCTATATACGTATTTACACATAAGATGCAATACATACACCAAAAATAAAGAAATTTGTAAACCAAACATATAAAACACAAAACTACAAATATTACAATAATTAGTCAGATTCATAAGATTCATCATCAGCACTACTAGCAGTACTACTACTCTCATTATCATCCACAATTATTTCACATGCTTTATTGCATTTTTAAAGTAGCTAAAGGTGCAAAGTTATTCCCATTTCTATTTCTGGGGGATTTTTCCCCATTTCCTTTCCAAATTAACACTGTGAGATGCAGTTCACAATAGTAGGTTTGGAGACATCCTCAAAAGAGCCTCAAATTCTTTTTCTATAAGTTTTTTCCGGGAATTAATGAATTTAGAAATGTTATGAGGACTCAAGAACTGTAAGATCATTACTCTATTAATTATCAATATGAATTAATTAGTATTATTAATATCAACTATCATATATTGCCAATGTCAATGACCTGCTGACAAATGAAAATTAGTAGTAATATGAATTCTATCGTAATTGACACTTATTAAATGTAACAGCTGAGGATAATTGACCTGATTACATCTATTGACTTTAAAGCCATCGTCGAGGCATTCTTTAACCCAACGTAGTAAACATCGTAGTATCTCCAATTAACCAACAATAAACACTCACATTAAACTGATTTATTTGATCGATGGGATAGCTAAATGAAACGATGAGTTATTTTTCATTTAATTTGATTGTAAAATTGATATAGTAAGTCACAACACCAGAAGCCAGAAATATTTCCATTAGTGTTTTTTTTAAAGTTCACATCAAATATCATGGTGGATTATCCACAAGAACCATCATAATACAAGACAATTATTATTTATGTACATTTAACAACTGTATTGTCCAATTGCACAAATTATTTCAACGCTCGTCTGTAATTCCCTGATGAAATCAATTTATTAACCACCTCCAAAGTTAAAGTCTTTCTGAATTAAATCTATGGCTGTTGATTAACTTTTAACGTAGATAAGGTGAGGCGATACAGAGTTATTGGTTTACATGGCGCGATCATCATGAAACAATTGTAAAATAGAAATCAAAAATAGTCAAACTTAATGTAATTAGTGTGCAGCAAAGTCTGGAAAAAGTAGAAAGTAGGGTAGAAAGATGTTTTGATGTGTATAGAGGTAGTAGCATACACCTCAGCTAAATAAGTTGGTTGATGTGATATCTCTTAAATGTCACGCAATAAAGACCTCTTGCGTTATTTCTGGCAAGTCATCAGTAGTCAGAATTCTAAATTTGAATCCCAGTCGAGCTCGGCCAGTTGACTCCATCCAACTAGTAATAGATTTTTTTCCAAGAAGGCTACAATCGAAAATTTCCTCATGTATAGCCATGAGCCATCCTTCTTCCTCGGGCAATTACCGTTTTAATCACCACTCCCAAAAATACTCGTCGTTTAATGAATCTTTATAATTAAGTTGTGGATTAATTATGCGGTGCAAATTTAGCTAACAAATGGGCGCCGTAACGTAGCCCGAGTGCGGTTAGTGCGTTAATGTGTTTAATGAAGCTGCACGGTACTTAACTTCCTAACCGAACCGAATATGAGCACGTTTGTACACGTGTGTGTGTGTCACTTTTCGAGATTGATTTGTTTTTAATTAAATTAATTGGTACAAATGAAACAGACTACGTCGGTCGTCAAATACGACGCGAAGCTCAAAATACCGTGACAACGGGGGATGTTTGCTCGTCGAACATAAAACAAATGCCTTGATAATAATTTAAAACGACTCGGTAATTGGTTGGTGGCAATTGAAAGTTAAAACGTCGACATACGTAGATATGTTATTTTTGATAATAACTTGAAAGCAATGCAAGTAATATGTGCTGTATGTATGTTCAGTAACATGGCGATGATTATGTAGAATTCATAATCGTTTCTGTAAGAGTAAATTGTATTTATTTTAGCTGGCACATTTAACTTAACAGACAGATACCACTATTGAATACGTTAATGAGGACATGCCTAAATCAATTTTGCCTTCAAATCTACATCAGTTTTCTTTTGTGAATATAGATATATCAATAAGGTTTAATTTGCTGCCACTTTGGAAATCTATTTAAAAAAAAATGGTTACATTACTTTTAGTATTTATTTATAATAAATTTAAAACACGCCCGCTGTTTGATTAATTGTAATTTTGAACAAAACAATTATTTAATTACCTAATTGTAAGTTTGCATTCTACTAATTTTTAATTTTAAGTCATCCATTATTAAAAAACCTACTAAAATGTAAATATTACAATTTCGGTTGACCTGATTAACACTCCTGCATTAATTATACCAGGTATTAGGAAACTCTCTAAACTCAAGGGTCAGTTTATTTGAATCTAATCTGATGTTATTTGATTATATGTAACAATAATACACTGGTGCTTATGTTATGAACACAACATCAATTTGGCCCAAAATTGTTTTATTTCCGGCTTTATGTAGGGCAGCAATTTTTTGTCTCTCACGATATAACTTTCTAAATTTAAAACTGGAAACTTTCCTCGGGGCAAACTCCAGATATCGATTTCAGTTTTGGAGAGGCCGTAAACTCCCCAATTTACGATACCATTTTAAACGGAGTCGCCTTGAAATTCACTCGTGTCTCTATCTGTATCAGGTGTGAATCTCCTAATTGAAAATTTAAAATACCTTTATATCTACCTGTATATTACGATACGGATCAGATTCTGTGGGACGATAACGGAATTGACCGGTACGAGTATCAATTTGGAAACGTATACGCAGGGAGACTAGTTGGAAATAGTTAAATGTACATAATATGGGTATTCTTGTGCTAATGGTATAGCGTTCTTGGAGCCGTCGGGAGGGAGTTTAGCTAAGCCAATAATGTACTGAACAAGTAAACATTCTGATAAATGTAAGACAAACTTAAATTCTTTGGTTTTAATTCTAAGGATTGGGCTGCGCAATCCTCATGGTATGACTATTGAGATTTTCTCTGCAATATCACCGATGTCCAGTAATTCGAAAAATGATATAAATTATTTTGTTATTAGCAACATAACACTATTTATTATTAATCGCATTGTGCAATTTATTACTCTTAATTTTCCTCACTTTACAATTCATAGTAAAGCCTGGTGAAAACTATTAATTTCAGGTAGTGTATGTGCTACTGGAAGAAATATTATTACCCCATCAGTGTAATCGGTCAACAAATTTATCCTCCTCCACATATTTTATAACTAACTACAAACGTGCATCAAAATGATCATTATCCTATAAATATTTTGTTTGACATTAGCCCTCATTACGATTCAGTTCGCCTACATTATTACACTGTGTTAGTATGATTGAGATAAATTGATATCGAGTCTTTACACAACAAAGGGGGAACAAGAAAACAATTGAAACGCCAAGAAAGCACATATGGAGGGGTTTCGAAGGAAACGTCCTTTTAAACGTTTAGTAGAAAATGTTTAACGATGAGCATGGATAAAGCATACATTGTTTAAAAGTTGTACTTGAGTTGTTTTACTCTGGTCGCACAAAAACAAATTTTTTGGGTCGCATATTCTCCATGTTTTATCAAAGGATTCTGTTAATGTGGACATTAACGTGTAATTAATGTGTAGAGTCCACTTTAACAGAATCTTTTGATAAAACATGAAGAATATATGGCACAAAAAAGAATTATTTGTGTGAATGTATCTACATAAATAATGCATTGTTACTTGCCCAAGTTGTGCAATATACATAATGGCGAATTCTCATGGTTGCAATTATTAGGAAAATATTTTTGAAACTAAACAAACTGCGTTTCACTACCATTACACTTGCCCCATGTACCTACCCAATAGTAAGTGTACCACATTTATTATGAAAGTGACGTGTCTCGCCCGTTGAAAGGGCAAATAGTTACAACTTTTGTTTAACTTCATTTCTAGAATAACGCCAATAAATTCAGACTCTTTTTGAATGTCTCAGGTACATTAAAAGGGTGTGGTCATGGCGGTAGGCAGTAAAAGAGGAAAGCACTTTTAACATCGTCTTCACCCACGTCCAGACTATATGTGGAGTACATCGGCTGAAGAAAAATAGCTGAAAGGGGGCACGTTACACGTAAAAGAAAATAAGTTTGTCACGTACAAGAGTTCATGGGACCAGACAATGTTATAATGACGGGGAACGAATTTATATTATCAATATGGAAGAAAATCGCGAGAAAGGGTTCTTTATTTTTCATCTCTTACGTTCAACCTCAATATTTGTACGTGAATTTCATCGTTTGTTAACTCTACTATTAGATTCACGGCATATGCGCGGACAGGAGATGTAACGAGCAAGCACCATAATTGATTCATAATTTGTTTTCGCAATTATCATATTAGCATAATC
This sequence comes from Cryptocephalus primarius, assembly GCA_963576515.1. Lineage (NCBI taxonomy): Eukaryota > Metazoa > Arthropoda > Insecta > Coleoptera > Chrysomelidae > Cryptocephalus > Cryptocephalus primarius. Next base: position 7,615,234 of record OY754944.1, read on the forward strand.
GCCGGAATAATAACCTCATAAAACCTTGTGTCGGTAACTCGCTTGTACGGTACATTTTAGATGACAATAAACTGATAGTTGTGTTGTAGTAGCTCATGTAGGTTGACGAATTGTCCACGAGATAAAATTTATGGCCGTTTCTGTGAATTATTTGGCGTGGGCGCATTCCTTTTTTCGGCCCAGAAATGTCTTGGGTCAAGGCGGTTCACCGTGAAGAATGTTTTGATATAAATAAAGGTGATATTTGAATAATTGTAGTTTGCAAGCACAAATGTCCATTTTGTATCAAAAGTTTCAATATTATTCACTAGAGGGATCATCCCAACTTCATTTCCTAACTTAAGAATATATTAAAGATTCAAGCAATTTAAGACACGTAACGCTATTAAAATGTTTTTAATGTTTAATTAATTAATTATTGTTTAATGAGGGTAATATTCAGAAGCAACTGCTTAGTCAGTTCACTGTCAAAATATACAATTTTTCGTGCTTCCAAAGTTGTAAATTATTTTTTTTTAAGTTTAATTTAAAACCAACACATTTAATTTCTTTTTAAATGTGATATTCATAACAAATTATATAAAGAAAAGCCGAGGAAAAGTCAGAACGTATATCTTGGCCGAATTAACATTTTGATGCCCGTTGATGGTCTTCAATCGTTCATAAATCTGTTCTACACTAGAATATTCAAGATGGAATGAAGCATAGAAGGAAAATGTTGATCTTTAGTTATAATAATTTAAAAAATACTAATTTTAGAACAACTGATCGCTAAGTTCATCGACTAATTACAAAAATATTATTTTTTGGTGTATTGTTCGTTTTGATCTTCTCATTAGAAGTGTTCATACAGGGTGTCAATTTTTAAATTTTGCCTAGGCCATAATTCTCATGTTTTTTAGAACCCTTAAAATTTGATTCGGCAGAATGGAAGAGAAATCTTGATTTAAAATTCAGTTGAATTTTATAGTGGTAGCAGGTTTCTGCATGTGCTCTTAAGTGGAGTAATTGCCATAAGTACAAAATTTTAGATCGCAACCCCTATTACATAACACCTCATGTTATAAACTGAAAACGAAAATATAGCTTCAATAAAAAAATTCATTTTTTAAAAAATATAGCATGGTTATCATCATGCTCTGCTCATGATCAAAAATGAAATAAAATATCAGAAAATAGTTCGATGGGCTCATTGCCATATCTTTCTATAAACTATGACATTTTCGAGTAGAATCTAAGTTCGCAACATTTTAATTTGAACCAAAAAATGATTTTTAAGGAAGAGTTACAATTACTAATTTTCACCTGAGGAATAAGACTGCTTTACCAAAATTGCCTTAAATTTAAGAAGATGCATTTAAAAATTAACATGAACTTAAATAAACGTTAACTGTTTTTGTTTAAAATATTTACATTTTCGCCTCAAATTGAGTAGTGCTTGAGTTGTTAAATCAGTGAACGAAATAGAGTTTAACGACCTGATTACTGCCAGGCTCTTTAGTTTTTGTCTTTACTTACACAGCCATACATTTAATGCCCACCGTATATTTCTTTTATGATTTATCACACGTAATGCAGAAGTCATTAGATCCGAATGGCTACGCCTGGTAACTAACGAACAAGATATTTTAAAGGGATACGATTTGTCAGCGTATAATTATATCGTTAACTCGTCTGCAATATTTAAATTCGTCTTTATGATTTAAGTGGCTGTAACAAAATGTCAACAAAAGGATGCGTTTCCTTTTGTTCTTCTGACAATTACCTTCGTAATGAGATGTTGAACGGAGCGTGACGATAAAATATGAAAAACGGTGACTGCCATTATATTAATTTCAATCGGTTGGGTTCGACGGAAAGTTTGTCTGGATGGGAAGAAGCATTAGGTAGAGGATTAATTGAAAATAATACGTAAGGTAAAAACGTATGCCCGTTCTTACTTTTCGCTTATCGATCGTGACCAAACCGAAAACTGAACACAATTTGCTTCACGACTGAAACGATTTAATATTTTCGTTAATTATCTGAAGGTCGGCAAAATGTTCATTTGTGTATGACTTGTTTTAAAGTCGTTACAATCAATTTAACGACTCGCCTAATTGATGAGTCAAGAAGAGACGTAAGAATACAATACAGAAAACTGAAATAATAAACGACCCACTTCGAGTTGTTTATGCATACAAACTATTCAGGGAATTTTATTCGCCTCAACATCTAGAGTTATGATCCTTGGGCAAATCAAGTTAGGACCCATTCTCCCCTGCATCTCGGGATTGCCATAACCGCGTCGTTATCTCGTAAAAAATAATTTACATTCTTTGTTTCCCCTTGATCCGCCAATAAAGTTTTATTTTAAACATTTCCATAGCCGACCTGAAAGCAATAAAACGGCTTCAAGTGGGTATTTAAACACACAATAACAGTTCTAAAAAGGGAATCTAATAGGACGCTATCCAATGACGTGCGCTCCGAAATTGTTTTGCCATTTTCAATAAAACTGTCTGCATCGGATAGCGATTTCGGTTCTCTTCCTCTCTTTTCGATGTTGATCACAATAGTACAACGTGTCGTTTGTCCAATAATTGTCAGTTGTCTCGTTGGAAATATATACCTAATATACACGGTATCACTTTGAAGGCGATATAATGCAGCTATGTCATATTCTATGTAACGTTGACTAACATCTCATCTTATCTAAAAATGTAAATATAATTTAAAAGTTAATACTAGAGAATCCACAAACATTTTATGAAAATATTAACGCACCAAGTCTTATTTACTGTAAAATGTTACCCAGCCAGAGGAATAGTCTAGCATTACAAATATTATCCCAGCAAGCAAACCTTATATGCATTTAATGTAAGCATCGTTACTCCGCGTAGTTTTAATAACTTTTCAAAAATATATTTATTCTAGAGAGCTTCTATACCCCATAGATTCATCTCTAGTCGGTTTTTTACCCATCTGCTTGTTCTGGTCGCTCGATCCCTAATGGAAACGAAGGTATTTCATAATGGAAGAGGGATAACATTTAACAGTTTAATAGTTAACGTTTCGACGATAACAAAATCTCTGAAATGTAACAAATGAAGTTCGACATGTAATTTCATTGTGAGATTTGTATCCAGAAAGCGGCAATTTACTCTTAGCTAGATAGCTTAGCTAGAGGCAATATAAAAGTCTTTCACTGTTAATTTTCAGGCAGAGAAATATAAAAACGAAGTTTATTTCATTTTATCACTGCTGAGGAAGAGATTTCCTTATTATAAATTATGGGGAAAATGTCACCGATGTCAATGATCTACGTCAATTGATTTTGAAGACAGTTCATGTAAAATTTTACAAACCTCATAAATATCACGGTTGTTTGAAAAATTTATGCTATTCAATTTGTCAAACACGAACACTCCGCTAATCAAAGCGACGATCTCGGCAGTCATTACAAATAATTAAGCCGTAATCAGTCGTATATCTCTAAATTCAAATTACCGTCAAATGTAGTGTGAACCATAAATTACTCCTAAAAATATAACGGTTTTGACATTAAATATTAGATTGAGCGACTGATAAATGTTGTTGGATGAGGTTTATACTTCCTGGCGTTATGTTATAAAAAGATACGTGCCGTGTACATTAACGTGTATTCGGTTTGCTTTAGTTTTTCACTGCCTCGCAACGGGGATTAGTAATATTATGAACGAAGAAACGTTTTCCTTTGGTATCCTTTGTTTCAAGTACGTACCTAAATTTAACTTGAAAATAAGGTGCACTCTTACTTACAAAAAGAGTACGAGAAAGTGTTCAGTAAAAGTGCCTTGAACTGTTCATTGGCGCAAGTTTTTGCAGGAGGAGACTGGTAGAGATTGTACGTCATTCTGATTTTTCTGCCTGGAAAATAATCTGAAGGGAAATATTCTTTGAACAGTGTTGGTTAACAATTCATTATTTTCAGTATGCAGAGTATAACGTGTCATATTGCATCCGATAAGGGAAAAATCACACCATATTTAAAATAAATATTTGTTAAACAACTCAACTTTTATTGAAATAATGGAATATTCAGGTTGAATTACTGTATACTCGATCAATAGGGATATACATTATTTGCCTTTTAAATGAAATCACGACACGACTGTCCTGGTAATTTGAAGTGTAGAAGATGCCAAATTACCCAATTTAAAATACAAAACAACAAATTATTCAATGAGTGTTATTTAATTTAGATAATAACCAACCGCGATTTTCGTCCGGTCTCCCCGGAGGAAATTAAATCCATCATCAAGACCCTCAAATTTAAAAAGGCCCCGGGCCCTGACGGCATCACCAACAGGGTCCTTAAACTTCCACCACGCAGAGGAATCTGCACTATTTCTACCATCGCCAACGTCGTGTTGTGATTGGGCTACTTTCCACCACGGTGGAAGGAAGCGAGAATAGTAATGTTTAACAAGCCCGGAAAGTACCACACTTTTAAAATGATTGACTTGATGGTTCTATCGTATATCCTCTTCTTTATCCTCAGTTGTAGTTTACTTCCTCTTCCTATCATTGGTCCTAGTTGGTTCAGTCTCTGCTTGGCATTTCTAGCTGTTTCCTCTATGTGCTTTCCCCATGTTGGTCTTCTGTCCATGTGTATCCCTAAGTACTTGACGTCGTCGCTCAATTCGATTTCCTTGTCTCTCACGGTGATTTTTGCCTTGGGTCCCTTCTTATTCCATCCTATCCATATCACTTGGCTGCTCTCCGGGTTGAACCTTATCTTCGATTTCTACTATTACTACGACCCAGAACACGTTCGGCCTTATAAAAGGCCGAAACTACAATTTACAACCACACACCACCACCACCACCCCCTGCCACATACTGGAGCTTCAAACGAGGTGCCATCAACCCCAAACACAGTCGGAGTAGTACCCCTATCTTCCACAATTTTCTAATGGGAGGAGCCAATCCCCTGGGAGGGTCTTTTAGCAGGTAGGTGCGCAAGCAATACTTATGCCTGCGGGAATCCTGCACTACCCCGTGTCCCTGTGGTGGCTTTTGAAGATTTTTCCCTATCCATGAAAAAAATTATTAAGTGCTTGCTAGACTATGCTAGGAATATAGCATACATTAGCTCCATTCAAAAAAGGGTAATAAGAAGGTGTGCCAAAATTGTAGGAGCTTAGGTGTGACAAGCGCCATTGAGAGATTGTACGGCAGAATAGTGAAACTAAGAATAGAAATAAACATAGAAGATATAGAACAACAGTCATAGTTGGTACAGGACAAGCGTGTATTGTACGTGTAAGTTATTGAATCGTTCAAATCAGGATAAGGTTTTGAATGGGCATAAAAACGGTAATAAATGACGCGAATACTGATACCTATGCCTTCTCAATTACCTCTCGGCCAACGATTTTTTCCCCGGATTTAAATATGATAATTCTATGATTTTTATTCCCATTAAAATTTCAACAGACCAGATAAAATCTTTAATAAAACGGGCTCCGCTGCAAAAACTCCCCGGCACGGCAGTCCGGGGCATGAAAAGCTCGCAAGGAACGAATGCTTTTTGATAAATGCGTTCTCCACGGGACATTCGTGCCTCACTGTGCCACATTGTGTTCTCCCTTATTATGCTGATAAAATATTTATGAGTAGTTTTCGCAGTCGTAACGTCTACGTTCGGGATTCATTAAATAATTCACACTGAAAGCGATCAGTCTTCAGGAACAACTCGCCCCTCGAACTTAGACTGAAATTGTAACGTGTCCCGTCTAAAGCTTTTTCAGAGTTGTTTGCTTGCGAAATTCGAGCCCTTCAAGCATCCAAAAAGTTTTAGGAAGTTTTACCAATTTTTGTTTCAAATGGAGTTACTGTCGTAAAATTTATTAAAACGATTTCATGCGGTAAATGGTTCGGGCTAATTACGTTTATGTCGGTCAAATTCCTAATCATCGTTTCGATGCGATTACCGCGACCGCCGTGCCAAATGAACCTATCAATCCGATCCAAATATTCAAACATTTTTGTCGGTAGGTGCGTTTTAAATCATTACTATCCGGCTGATATAAGTTATAAAATATGAAAATGGGACGATAAATTTTCTGCTTTTGCTATCAATCCATGCGTCCGTAAAATCAACAAAACGTTGCACCGGTATTACTCGATGAATTTTCAATTAGTCTCGTTAGATTTGTTTGTCAGAATATGATTGAACTTTCAACCGGTTTGATGTCCCCGGTGATCGTTTTGAAATATTTAATGTTTCGTTTACATTCCGGATCTGGCAGCACTTTACATTACGTAAATATTTATTTACTATAGATAATTATTCTATTTCCGATTGCAATTATCGTTTTTGCGCCGGCCAGTAATTGAAAACCGTTAGGTAGGTCATCTGGCGATATAATTTGATTACATGGGAATCTTTATAGTTTAATAAATTGAAGAAGACACTTTTTGTTACGGGTGATAGATTTCATTAAAACAGAAATGTTAAAACGCGCAGCGCTTGAAATGTAAATATTATAGGAAAGAAGTGTAATTAAAATATGAAAATATGCAGATATGAAAATAAACATAGAAAAGCGAAACGTTTCCTTGTGGTATTTAAAGTGTAACGTTGTCTTCTGATGTTGATTGATTTTTAAATTTGACGAACTTGTCTCTTAGAGAAGCTGCTAAACGAATTGCATTAAGCAGTTAACACATTTAAAAGATTCACTTACATAGCCATTTGTGACGGTCAAAATTCTTAATCGATAACCGAGTAATATTGGAAAACACTGGCGCATTATTATTTTCAAAAATTTGGGCAAGAGTAAACGTGAATATTGATGCAATATTCGTTTTCGGTTTATCATTTTTGGCCAATAGAGATTCACATATAATATTGGACCAATACTTTTATACTAATATTGGTTCGATATTGGGCGATAATATCTATCAATAGAATTGGTAATAATTGCGTTATAGACAATTAAATTACAGTATTACATTAAATTTGATTGTACTACTTTTATTACATCAATACTACATTACTCATTACATATTGCATATGGTACAATTCAATTAAGGGAATATAAGAATTTAAACAATAAAAGTTTTAATTTCCAATGGAAGAAGATATTTCAAACATATGAAAGTAAATGAGTATGTAGAGCCGCTAAAGATATTAATAAAGCTCGGGTTATATGCTCGTCAAAAGCAAAAAATCATGCCCATATATACGTACATATTTTTTCTAAATATGCATCAGTATATGTAAAGTTACTGAGAATATAAAATTCGTAGCTAGTTAACATCATTAAGTTACCCTACTTTTAACACTTAATACCTAGTAACTAATATTAACATTTCAATATTAAAAATATCGCTTAGATAATAATCATTTGCAGAATGTATTGTATACTTCCAATATTATAAAGAATATTGGTTATCGAATGTGCGAATGGGATTTTCCGTAAGGGGTTAAAGTGCTGGAAATTAAAAATTCATCAAAAAATTGTTCTTGATCAAGCGAAAATCGTGGAAATTCCGATGGAAATCGTTTTTTACATTTACCTATAGTTTTTCAGAAGAAAATTATTTATCCTCTAACCCTATTTTTTTAGGACCAGGCAACTCATCTGTTTTTATTTAGTTAAAAGCAACTCATCTAAAGTGAACCTGTACTTTCATACAAGCACTTTTTTCAACTAATTGTAGATCCATCACGTCAGTCGTTTAGACAACTATCAAATCTAATTTTAGCGCTGTCAATAGAATTTCAGTATGGCGAACGCGCGAAAATGTCTTTGTTTCTAATCTTCTTTTCACTTATTTTCTCATATTTTTTAGCGGAAATTTGATTATACCGTTTAGTTGAATCGTCACACTCCATAATGCCTTTGAGTATGTAAAAATAACTTACGAGAACACCGAAAGTGTTCACTATAAGCTAAAGCTATAGCTGTAAATATAGCTATAAGCTTCACTATAAGCTGAAAATAAGCTAATTTGGAAAAATTTCTCACATTTTGTTTTTTGTCTCAGAATTTACTGGGTACCTCAAAACAAAATTATATTTGCTGGTACATCAATACGTTTTACAAATGAAGTCGCATTTTCAGGAGGAATATTCAGTGAGAAGTTTCTACCAAAATTCGTTCGTTTTCCAGGCAGAATGTTAAATAGAACATGTAACTTCACAACTTTCTTAATTTAAGTGACGTTGCATCTCCTAACAAATATAATCGTGTTAACACCCCGTGAAAAAATCGCCCAGTATAGCAAATGATCCATTAATAGCGGATAATAATCTGCCTCTCGCTTAACTTCTGGGAAAGTTGTACAAAGAATTGAATTAATTCTATAGCGACAGTGTAGATGCTGTGAATACACAAATCCCTGGCATGCTCTGCAGTACTATGACGAATTAAACCTTACCAAATTCAATGTTACTTTACTTAGATACGTCCTTATTCACTTCCATATCAATTTTATTAAAGATGATTCGAGATTAACTTTGCAAACATTCATGTTTGCGCTCTTATTTATCAGTCATTTCCCAGGATGTATCAAGTGTTTCCATTTACGTACAAAAACAACAAACTGTAAACTCTTTATATCAGTTTTAACGTAAACATCCTCCCTTGAATTACTCGTTTCTCTCTCTAATCTCCCCAAGAGTTACTGTTATTTCTCAGCGTGTTTTTTACTAAAGCTAAGTTAAACCACAGGAAAGAAAGAGCTAATTAATCTTGCTGTAACCTACTCGACCAGTCGTATGATTCGTTAACTACTATATGTTCTGCTAGGGATCGATCTGTTTTAAACAGATGGACGAAAAGAAAAATGAACGTTCCCTTTCGAGGTAAAAGTTCGGGGCAGGAGCAGAATATATCCAGAATATATTTCCTATATCGAGTCGCATATGAAACTGTGGGAAAGAAAGCAAAACAGTGAAACGATGCTAAAGTTTCTAACCTCATATGAAGAGTGATACGTATATATATGTATTAGGTGAAATGCCATTAAGTGAGTTCCAAAATCGGTATGCAGGTATTATGTCAAAGGAAGAATTTGTCTCCAACTTAATGAATAACTTTAATGAAGCTTAATATTCTGTCCGTTTGCTCTGAAAGAAATATGCAAGTTTTGGAAACTTCGACCTTATTTTCTTAACGGCCTAATTATGAGGATAATTAGTCAAAATGCGCAACATGGAAACGTCACGTTTTCATCGCACTAAATAATCGCCTTATCCATATAAAGTGAATATTAATTCAGCATCCGTTGAGGTACGCAGCTGCGGGCGATGTTAACACATTAAAATTCATTAAAACCTCATTGTGTTCCTCATTTGTGATCAATCGCTATTGATTAAATCAGCACTGACCCAGCGTCGTTGTTGCTCACTTTCCACGATTTACATTGTTTAGTTTCCATGTTGCATTTCGAAGCAAACCACGACTTGATACTTTATTGGCGCTTTAGCATTCGTCACGTATCCCTGACATATCCGACCGAACATGTGCACATACACGTTCTGCAATTGTGCCGTCGCCGATGATACTAATTGTCGGTTTAATTTCTATTATTGTGCGAGGACGAGAGCGTCTTTCGCCAGTACAAACCTAAGGTTTCTGTTACAAGCATATCTGAATACACGTTTTGGGATTTGTCGATAGAGTCTTAAATGGGGAAACCAATAACTTTCTGATGATTTATTCAGCAGTTTACCGCCACGAGCATTGCAGCAGTGCATTAATTTATACCGAACCCATACAACGCTTAAAATTCAATTCACAATTCCCTTTGAGTCTTGAAACCTAGTCAGCTATAAACCGATCTGGAATTAATTATCTAAGACCCCACTCAAATTAATGCAGATTTTCTTGCAGGAGTATGCCTCGAGGAAACTTAGTTACATAAACAATCGTTACAGTAAAGGATGTTGTTCTTCCTTCAGATAACATAACGAGTTTAGTCCAATTCAGTTACAACACTTTTATTTATGAAAGTTGATCGGGACGGTACACATCCGCTATTTGCGAAATGGCCTTATTAAATTCAGAAGAAATTTAACCCGTTTTATATTCAGTTATCCAATTTGCCGGCGAAATTGCACTTACCGCAAGAAATCCAGCTTAATAAAATCCTCTAAGTTGCTTTTAACCTCATTACGTGGTTAGTAATTAGGTACTCGTATGTGAAATCGCTTCGATGGGTATATCTGCAGCAAGAGAAGTTGTCCATTTAATCTAATGTCACATATAGAGCCGGAGCCATTTTATTAAAATTCATGAATAAATTTTAATGGAATAATTTCCAGTAAGCGTATCTTAGTCAGGCATGCAAAATAATCACTGAATTAGCAATAACATCCAACCTAAAATCATAAAAACTATTAAAATTTTCGCTATACATGAATGCAGATTAAAGGCGTATGATCATTTAAGAGTTATTTGTAGTTTCAATATCCTTTGTAATGGAATCATTGAATGATGTTAACGGTACCAAAAGAATTAATATCGTACTTGATAATGGAAGATTTTACCAAGTAGTTTTGGACTCATATTCCTCAATCCGTGATTTGTGTTACGAATCTGAGTTCTATGCTAATCAATACATTGCATTTGTAGGAAAATGTTTGCTAGTTAAATTCATACAGGGTGGTCTGTCGTTTATCCAGCCAGTCTTTCCGAGGGTTTAAAACGTTTATCATTCATTTCAGTGCTGCACATTAAATTAGAAGATTTTCGAAAGTTGTTTTCAAATTTCACGTCTTTATTCTATGATTTGCACAGAAGATTTTATGTTAATTAATGCAAAGACGTGTTATAAGATTTACTTGGTGTACCAGGTGTCTTACTGATTCAGCGTTTTCGAAATGTGTTTTCAGTGCTTCACATTAGGTTAGATTATTTTTAAATGTTAGTGACGAATATGTTCGTCCCCACATTATGTTATGTACCGATATTTTATTGTTACTCAATGTATCGGGCCTGGTAGAAAGTTTACTTTTATACAAAGTGTATCACGTATTTTGCTCAACTAAAATATTCGTTTGTCCAAAAATTGTGATGGTTTTTTTTCTAGTATATTCTACTTCCAATTCCTGAAATTTCAGGTGTTTTCTTTAATGTTACTTTTACCTTTTTATAAAAGCAACCTTGAACTTTAATCTCTTGGATAACAGTTCCACTACACTTGATTTTCAGTATTGAACGTTTTTCAGGAAAATAGTATAATTTACCCTGTACTTTTTTTTATTGATTAAATCTCAACATTTTATTGAAGTAAATGTATTTCATAAATCAACGTAACGACACATTCATAATAAAGTATATTATGCAGCGACAATATTTCTAACCTTAAATATTGATTACTATATATTCCATACTATATACTATAGTTCATATTTTGATAATGGTTTTCACACCAGCAGCTTTATTTTCTGAGAGTCAAAATAATTACACTACGCTACGTTTATTTTATTAGTCTGATTTTTTGCTTTAATTAATTTTTTAATATTTTCCTTCCACAATATTTGTTACAAAACCGTTAATTGATTTCATGATGTAGATGCAACATTACTGCAAAAATCGAAATGATTAAATTTTCTTTGACACAATACCTTAAGCTTCCACCATATTACCAGGAACAATGAAGCAACAAGTCAAATCCGTGCCGTATTATTTGGAGAGATTACTATAGCTTCAATAAACAGGAAATCACATATTACAGAAACCCTCAGCTCTCGATCATTCCTACGGCATGCAATCTGCGGAGAACAATGTGTTCACTCTAGAATCACCCGTTCCCCTGATGATAAAACCTTTGTCAATAATTTGATAATTACCTAATAAACCGAAATTCATTCCGCACAATCCAGGGCGTCAATAAGCTACACGTACACTACAGGGAAAATCAGTTGAATAGCGATTCAGCACACGTATTATATTCAGCCCGCCATGCATGGAAGGAAAGAAGAGGCTACAGACACCCTATCGACCCAAGAATCCTATAAGCCATCACTTCATACATACGTTCAACAACCCCTTTAAGCTCTCTATTGGTATTCTTACTCTGCAATGAATGATAAAAGATGAGAATTGCGTTGCTACTTATGATACAAGAGGCACTCGATTTTATCGGGGAGGAGAAACATCAAATTTTACAGGAATGAAAAATTGCTCGAGACGTTTCAAATTCGTATTGGAAAATATCCTTTTTCTAGCCAATGCCTTGTTATTGGCGGGGGATTGGAAAATATAAGCAAAAACAACGTCAATACGGGTTTGACAAGGTTTGGCTAGAAATAAATCAAAATAGTTCGAAATATTATTCGGAGGAGACTGTTTTGTTTATCCCTCATACTAATGGGTCCGCCAAATAACTTTTTTTTTTTTGAAAATGCTATAAAAAAAACTACTGAATATTTTCTCAAATTTCTATTTTTATTTGAAAGTACAATCCTTCCGGTTAATGATGGAAAATAATTTCATTCAAATGGCTGCCTCGGCTGGCCATGCAGTAGCCTACACGATCGGTCCAATTTTTAAGCACATTATCTATTGTGTGCAGCTGTATTTCACCAATGGCTTCACGAATATTGTCCTTTAAAGCGTCAATTGTCTCTGGCTTGTCGGCGTAACACTTATCTTTGACGGCACCCCACAAATAATAGTCCAACGGTGTCAAATCGCAGCTCCGAGGTGGCCAAACGACATCAGCTCTGCGGCTGATAATGCGATCTTCAAAAACAGGGCGCAAAACATCGAGTGTAGCTTCGGCTGTGTGGCACGTAGCGCCGTCCTGTTGAAACCAAATGTTGCCAATATTCTCCTCTTCAATTTTTGTGAACAAAAATTCGTTCAACATGGCCCGATAACGATCGCCATTGACTGTAACGGCCACTCCTTGCTCATTTTCGAAGAAAAATGGCCCAATTATGCCTCTGGACCAAAATCCGCACCAAACAGTGACTCGTTTTGGGTGCACCGGCTTTTCAATGTATGCGTGCGGGTTTTCTGTGCCCCAAATACGACAATTTTGCTTGTTTACATACCCGCCAAGATCAAAATGGGCTTCATCTGAAAAGATGATTTTTTTGGCAAAATCGGCATCTTCTGTAAGTCGATCGCAGGCCCACTTAGCGAAGCGAAAACGCATCGGATGGTCAGTTGGCTTTAACTCCTGAACCAATTGGACTTTGTATGGCGTCTTTATGCAAAATTCGTCTCAATGATGTCTCCGAAATGTTCAATTGTTGAGAACGACGGTGAATTGATGTTGATGGCGCTTCACGCACACTTTCTGCCACAGCAGCAATATTCTCGTGTGTACGCACTGTTTTTGGCTTTTCACGCTTTGGGTTATCGATGAGGATGCCAGTTTCTTTCACTTTTTTCACAAGATAACGAACATACGTAGCTGACGGTGCTTCTCTTCTTCCAAAATCCGTACGCAATTTTCGCACACATTCTGCAACATTACCATGATTTTCAAAGTAATGTCGCAATATTTCCCAGCGTTGTTCAAGCGTATACACAACCATATTCGTTCAGCGGAAGGATAAAACTAATTATCTGTCAAATCAGAGATGAGCTAAGTGTTACCATTCACGAAATAAGGACTAGTTGAAAAAAAAACCTTAGATGGCGGACCCTTTACTAGCTAAAGACATTGGAGAAATAGGACGTTGGGTTTTGTCACATTGAATTTGAATGAAATGCGATAAAAATTGTTTGCTTTTCCACTAGAATGTTGCCGTAGATGAATTATTGTTGCCTTCGGCGATGTGTTAACCGTGATATTTGCCCGCGTTTACTTTCGCGGCGACAGCGAGAGCCTCTTTCGGCATATTTAAAATTCACGTCGGGTATTGTTCATGTTTTCAGGTAAAGAACTTAAACTGCAGATGATGATTCACTACGTTAGTCGCATGTGACGAAAATACAAACCTCTTGTTTTGTGCGCGGTGACTTTTAACGACTTAAGCACATGTCGAGGCATACATTTCTGTCGATTTTTTTTGCCCTGTCATATTCACCAGTTAACAAATAAAGGGAAACAATAATGATTTATGTATGACTTATTTATGTGTTAATTCTGGGAATAAGCAGGATAGAGGCGTGTGAATTTTATGGGTATCTTCGCTGCACGTCCGCTAACTTCACTTGTTGCGCTCGGTTATGTAAAGGTTTCATTCGAGTAGTTGTTCATTTGGTAATTTACGACCAAACCTGATTCAATTGAAATTGAAATGAAACGAAAAATAAGTACTGACTTTCAAACCGGTGTCGATTCTATCATCCCCGCAGGTACATATAAAACCCATTGATAGTCACTGCAACAATACCTTTCTATACGAATAAATACATCGCAGTACGCGAAGGCCGCATTAACACATCGCTCATCTCTGGATGTTATACAATTAGACGGAATCAAAAAGAACGCTACTATTTATACTTTTCAATCTTCACTATATTTAAAAACGTCCCATGTAATATGACAAATCGTCGAGTCTAATACAAACAACACGAGCAATTTCGTCCGTTGATAAGCGTTAGACAGAACCGCCTTAGTAGTGGCAATCAATCACAGGACATTTATGAAGGTATGAAATTATAAAACGTGCAATTATGTTTCTACTACGGTACGCGTTGACACGTCGTAGGTTTCTGAATGTAGAGCCTGATTGTTTTGATCCTTCGTTTAGGTCGTGAGGACTGTCATCGATCGTTTGAGCTTATTCAAGGGAAAAATTTATCCATAAGAGATAACAAATAGAAATGCTGAAATCGTCGGTCTCCAAAGGTAAAAATTGGGGTTGTGTGTCCATCCATAGGAGGTACGCGTTCTATATAAGTTTACAAGATTATAAGTGAACTGGATAAACATTTTTAATGTTAGTCACTTACTGTTATTCAAATTCGGGTTGATTCCTCACAAAATTGTTTTTGGATAAATTTAGTCAAATTGTAGCGATTGAAAAAATCACTAAGGCCATTTTGAGATAAATAGTAAGAAAAAAATTGTGGATTAAAATAATATTTCTTGTTCACGTTATAATCTATCAACTATCCAAACCTCACAATCTGATGCCCCTATTAATAAGCCAGTAATATAAATACAATAGGGCGGCTTTGGAAAAAAATTGTTTATATGTAGTTGTACGGTTGCAATATAGTAATTGTGATATTAAGTTTGAGAACAATTGCAGAAGCGGTTTTGGAGAAAATTAAGAAAAATTGGAAATTTTCATGAGTAAATGGCCCTAAAGGTGATTTTAAAAGAAAATATTTCAATTGAAAGTTACAGACATTAAATAGCTAAGTGATGTTGCCAAGTCTGAAATAATGTGCTCAAGACGTTTTGAAGAAAATTAAGAAACACTGAAAATTTTCAAGAGTAAAGTACCTTTCAGAATGGTTTTGGGAAATACTCATTAAATAAAAATTACTATAATTGAATGAATTAGTATAAATCTGAGTTTAGTAAGAATAAAATAAAGTGTTCTGAAGGAAATTGAGTCAAAGGGAGATGAGACACTCACATCTATATACATCATACCATTCTGCTTTGTATATTTGATTAGATATATAAAGATTTATCAGATGTGTAATATTGTATTTACAACAGGCAAAGTCGTTACCCAAAAATAGAGTTTGCTTTTAAGGGAGTAAATGTCTAAAAATCTTTCTGTCTGCACCCTAGAATCTCCCCTTGGATATTCCAGCAGATCATTGTAGTATCAGTTATTCTATAAAAAGTAACGTTACCAATCCTCAAGTTTCCATTTATATGACAGGTTTAAGCTTGATCCAAAAATAGATTTTACTTAACCAGTAAACTTCCTAAAAGTTTCTTGTCTACGGATGTTCCAAATTTTTGTGTTACGAATAAATTTACAGAAACACGCATTGATTTAATCAGGAAAAGTTATATTAATATTTTTCCAATTCCTTTTTGATTCAAAACCCTTCTTGTCAGTATATTATTTTATATAATCGGACATTGATAATCCCTAAGTTAATAATTAAGTTATTATAACTAGATGTTTTTGGATTCGTCCCTGTTTCGTTCCGTATAACAAGTCTGCTAACTACGAACGGTAACTTTCCCTATGTGAGACATCTCAGTTTCCTATCTGCGTAAGAGAAAAAGGCACAAAAGACCACGCGGCCTCGCAATTTCCAATTTTAAAAATAATCAGTTTGCGAGATTTTGTCAAGGCAGTTAATTTACGCTGGCTTTTGCTATCTCGTGGCTGGTGCTACGAGGAAAGGGGGAAATAAATCACCAGATAATTATATTGTTAAGTTCGAAGCTGGTGTAGTAAACAGGCATAATAAATAATGTATTATCGATGATCCTACTTTAACCTGTAAATTGGTCATGAAAGGTTCGTCTAATTATAAAACATTTTAACAAGAGGAATTGCCGAGAGAAGGGACGGACAAAAAATAAAGTTGTTTCGTTATCGAGAGATCTTTATAACAATAAAGCACACCTTGACATTTGAGATGTTTGTAGCGTAGTACAGGACCTCGAATGATTTCGCTTAAAGTGGAAATGGGAAGTGTGAACTATTGAATTCTTAAAATATGTTATAAATCATACTCCCTCTTTTTCTCTTTCTCCATTAACCACATCCGCTTCAGGCCTTCAAAATCCTATGTCAAACTTTTATAGAACGTTATAATGAGATTTGAAGTTAAGCACTTTTGAATGTTTAAAGTTGTAAAAGTAACAAGAATTTTTATTATTTGTAGTCTTTGTAGCGTTTAAAATAAAATGGATTTATTTTGAATATCCATAAACCTTCTAGTTTCGAATTTGAAAGCAAATTTTGAGGTTTAAGGTTCCAGAAGAATTTTTATAATATTCATCCAATATATAGATTCATTTTTTTAGTCATTCTGGCTATTCAAAATTCCTAAAGAAATTAATGACGTTTTACCCTAAAGACCTAAAGGCCATTTTTTGTGCATTTCGATTAAAATGATTTTTGTTCGCCATAAAAACACTTTTATACAATTATCTACTTATTAGACACATTTTTCTTAAAAATTAGGGGGTACTTCAAGGCCCTTTCGTTTTATACAGCGTCATTCAACGTTACAATTGCATTGCAAGGTACAACTTCCTTTAAATCTTTGCCGGATCGATATAGCCCTGTGTTTTAAAAACTTTTTATATATTAACCGGTCGTTCGGGTTATCTGACAGGTAAACGCATCAATAATTCTTAACGAAAATAACATTAATTTCGTTTTGATGTGAATGTAATAGAAGGAAATGGCATGGACTTCCTAGGAATTCTCCGTATTATTTGTTCTAATGGTACGTAATGTTATGTTAACGAATAATTTAGGTAAAAGCAGGAAAATTTTACCGGTGAAATGATTACCTGTGTTACCGACGCTGACGATAATCAGCGATAAATTATAGAGGAAAATGCAGTTGACGCTCACGAACAAAAATATGAAAGAAACAATATTTAATTACTATTGAAGGTGCTTATTCCACAAGTATTCAAAATAACATTACTCCTTTTAGTTATATGGAGGAAAGTTCAGGTAGTTTCTGTAAAACAAGAAGCAACATATTAATAAAATTTCTTCCAGCATTGATTTTACAGAATTACATAACACAGTGGATAATAGAAAAAAACATAAAAGTATTGCTGTAATTAATGTAATAATGAATTAATATATCTATTTTAGAAATATATTAGAGGCAGGTTACTCGTAATAGTTTTAATTTTAGCGACGTTACTTTAGTAGGGTTTCCATTAGACTCTGGTCTTCCGTGACACGAAAAATCCTCCAGGTAATAAATTAAAAAGCATCATGAAACCATCACAATTAATCTTAATTACAGGGAACTTTATAAAATAAACTGACCTTAATGTATTATAATGTAGAGCGTGTCGCTACTGATTGAAATATAAAAAGACCAACTCCATACCTAACATGACACGACAATTTTTTGGCCGTTAATAATACGTCTTCATAAGGACGACATATTCTGGCACTTCGTTCCCATTCGGCTTCGATGGCGCAGATTCCTGATTAATTAATTTGACGTCTCATAGATCATAACTTCAAGTGCTCTCTGGCCACTCCAACACCCATTAAAATATTTATTTGCGGCGTGAGACTTCTCGGCAATAAAATTAAAAAGTGTTAATCGTAACGAACGTTCGGAGCGATTAAAGGACGGTAAAGTGACTGAAATACGCATGTGGGACGCGTTAAAAAATTAATGTGGACGGTTTTCATGAAGATTAGTCTTAAAATTACTAATGATTCGCAAAAGACTTGAATACCGTACGGATATAATTAAGTGCCTAGGACTGCGATTTGTTTTAATTATTACTACCAGATGAGTTTGAGGAAACGAGAGAAAAAAATGAGTCAGACTGGAAACGTCCCCCGGAGGAAATTTTTCGCTTCCTTTCTTAATTAGGTTATAAACCGGGCAGTCGCCGTAATACTCCTCGTGTTATCACATTATACGCTCTGTTATGTCCTGATATTTTACCCTATATGACTCCACTAAAAATTAAGAGCTGTGAAGAAATGTATGGAGGTTTTAATTGGCGTTCTCTTACGTGACAAGAACGGCACGACGAGGGGGGATATTTAATTTTATACGTAATCGTCTCTCGGAGAATTTGCCAAAGTAATATTCTGTCTGCTTTGTAAAATAGTGAACTACTTAACGGGATTAGAACTGACATTTTTGCTTCGGCGTTAAATGGCGGAAAACTCTCGAACGTTCCCATTATCACCGAAAGAAGAGAAAGATTTTAAATTCGCATGAAAGTTGCTGAATTAACTCAAACGATCGAAGACTAAAATGAATCGATATTGCAGCACGTAACATTAGGAGTCTCTTTTTATTTGCCCCCGTTTTGAACGTTTAATACTCGAATACAGGACAAGTACATCCATCCATTTGGTATCGAACACACTATTATTAGAACAAGAGATCGAAGCCACTATCACCGTGTTAAATGCGCGTTAAATCCGACGTTCAAAAATAAACTCTTTGTCGAAGAATGCAATTAAAGTAGTAGTCAATGCGTTGTGGCGTCGTTGTCCCTCTTTTAGAGTTAAATTTGTCGCGTAAAAGTGTAAATGTGTCGATGTCTTTACGGTTACGAGACAGCCTTTGTGTAATCTTTTATATCTCATCGTGAAGTTTAGAGGGGGTGTCTTTAACAGTTACGAGGTTACTCGCAGATTTAACGTTTAATGTCCCTGTAATTTTTTTAATATCGTGTCTGGATAATATGCGACATTGTACAAGAAAGAAAGTCCGATTTGGTCTATACTAATTATTGTGGAATAAAACTGAAAAAGAGGAAACATTTGTATCTGTTTGATATCTTACTTGGTTGTTATCTACCTACATTTTAATATATAGTGGTTATTTAAATTTCGTAATATCCCACTAATTGGCAGGTGCCACAAGAAATACTTAATACTTTTGCGGTGCGCCTCCTTATCCAATTTTTATATTGCCTGCCTACAAAATTATTAACAGCTCATCTTGACCTAATTTCGTAAAGTTTTAATATTATATTTTATTTATAAGCCAAGTCGAACTGATACCTTATTCATTTCCGAAGGATAAGTTTATTGTAGGGTCCCAAACAGGGACCCACTAAATTTCCCAATTTCAACATTTTACCGTGAAAATGTGGCGCGCAGAAAAGTCTAAATTAATCGAAGCCTGAGTCCACCTTTGATGTGAGCGTAGGATGGTGCAACTTAGCAAGTACTTCATTTTTTTTTCCAAAAGTGCAATTGTCTTTCGACTCAAAAAGATATGCTTCAAACTGAAACTTTTCAATAAACAGTTAATGTGCCGAAATCAAAATTTATCGGTTAGTAGACGGATTGACTTGCGAAAAATTCGGTGAACATTGCTGAAACTCTTTACTGTCCCTAGCGATAAGTGAAATCATTAGTTAAGTCAAAAAGGGTTAGTTGCCATTGTACGGGGGCCATAGGAGATGTTGGCAAATCCCCACAAATCTAGGCTAACGACCATGGCCCGTCACCGGTAGCAGACCTCGTTCCTAGCATGTAAATTATTTTATGGTACTCCTTTCTCAAATATCCTTAGGGACGTTTGTGTAAGACTTTCCATTTTTTGCTAGACGAGGTATATCTCTTCTCAAGTGAAATATAACCCCAGGAGCAGTCGTTCTTATCTCATTAATTTAGCAGTAATTGCATTATGCATTAAAATTCTTGTGAGTTTTTGAAAAATTAATACAGGGCCGAAAGGTTCTTGAACTCTGATCTAACTTACGGGAATTGTTAGTTGTAAGCCTAAAAAACATTGTGTTTTTACAAAACTTGAATATCTCTAAAGTTGACTACTCCTGCTGTAGCGTTCTGACATTGGGGTTTATTGAAAACTAGTCGTTTTACCTGGCTTCGCTCGGGACTGCTGCGGGAAATCTTATGCCTAAGTGTAACGAACGCCCTGTATAGGTTGTTGTTTATGTGCAAAACAGTTAATGTGAATGTTAATGTCGATATTAGAGTAGAGTACATCTGGCAGTGTCACTTATATTGAGGAAATTCCAATTATCTTTTTACTTAAAAACCATGATGGTGAAATTCTAATATCTTTAAAAAATTAAACAAAAAGAACTGCTAACCACTAATTGAAACTCATATGAATTATATATTAATGCGCTTAAATTATTTTTTCTCTTTGAATGAATCACCGGTGATGGTCATCCAAATTGTAAATGCTCCTTGAGTTTGTTTATTCATAATCATTTTTCCCAAAGTTGCGATTGGCTTAATCGCTTAAGATACCTCCTGCAAACTTTGTTTCCTTTCCCAAAATAATTGCAATTGTCCGTGAACTTACGGCTTTTTAAAGAGTTATGCAACTTTTTTAGCCGATTCAATTTTTGGGAACTGCAACACAACTTCTTTTACACGAGATGTGGAAAAATACCTGAAAAAAGACAGTATTCTGGATGACAATTTCCTGCCATTTTTGTCATTTCGCCGAGGGTTCCGGATCATCGGCGATAACGTGAAAATCGAATTTAGTAATATTTCTAGTTGCTTCACAGGACAAAATCTATAAGGGCCCCGGTATTCAACTTCGACAGGCGAGGAGCATGTTTCATAAAAATTGCAGAAATCTTGCCAGAATCCGGTCGAAAGTTGGAACTTTTAATGGTTGTTCGATGTTATCCCCGATGGTCTTTTGGACTATCGAATATCAAAAGATTAGATGAGCCAGATGGAGAGTGGCGGTCTGTGGGGGTGAGAGGGTGAGACGCCACGTGTTCGTGCGGTGTCTAAGAGGCCACACGCCGACTCTGAAAGATACGGACGGCTACCAGATCGAAGGAAGGGACACGAGATTGCTTTCCCCCGTTCTCCTGCTGACGACGAGCCGCACGATTCCGGGGCTTCGAACTTCTCTTTTTCACAGATCGAGTCTCACGGATTGCATGGCGTTTATTCGGTGGTTTCGTCGTATTCGAGACCGAGTTTTTAACAGCAAACGCTCGTTACTTGACAATTTATGACATCGAGGAAATATGTATTATGGCAGTGGTGCAGTGGTCATCACTTTAACGATGTATTTTGTAGAGAAACGAAGCAGTTTTTTCCCTCGTAGGTTTTTCCCTCAGTCTTGACAATGTTTTGAGTCAAATCAGTGAACCACTAGAACACTTGAATTTTTATTGATAATTCTAGTGAATTCTCAGCATTCCTAAATGAATCAACGCTGGCTACTTGACAATTTATGACATCGAGGAAAATATGTACTATGGCAGTGGAGCAGTGGTCATCACTTTAACGATGTATTTTGTAGAGAAACGAAGCAGTTTTTTCCTTTGTAGGGTTTTCCCTCAGTCTTGACAATGTTCTTCTCAGTGTTCCTAAATGAATCGATTCTTCATTCAACATGCGATGAAATTTCCATTGTTAACATTGTTAAGAGCAGAAAAGCAAATAACAGACTTCAAATTTATGTTAAATATTAGGAAGGTTAGGAGGAAGGAAAGGATTAACTGATTAAATGTTCATCAATAGGTACAAAACAAAACAATATTGCCTTTTAAATTTTTTTGGAAAGTTGTAAAACAAATTTGCCTTACCGAACAGCATCTTTAAATAGAAGAGTGGATGAAGTTACTTTGTCGCTTTTTCTAAACAAAAAAGGTGTGAAACAGATTGGTAGTTATTTTGTGGAAATTTTTGTTGACGAGTTATATTTACATTTATATTATTAAATATGAATATTTATTCTGTGGAAATTTACATTTAAATAAATTTGAATTTGAAGTCCCGTTATTTTCAGGTAATTGACGTTATTTCTAATAATTTACTCATGAATACTAATGGTGCAATATTAGCTAATTACCACTCATAATCCCCTTTAAAACACTTTTAATTTGTTTAAAATTACCTGTATTCATGACTCAGCAAAGAAACTTGCACTATTCTCTATTAACGAAATAGAACATTCGTTCTTGCCAGCGTTATCTTATAAACGCAACCAAATAAGTCCTCTGGCGTAAGTGACTAGATTTTAATAATCGGCGAGAGTGAAGAAAACTAAACCTGTACTTACTTTAAGCGAAAAATAAAATGACATCTCAGGTCAAATAGAATTAGTGGCCATTGTCGCCGTACGGGAGAGGGGGTGTTCGAAAGATGTACTCTTATGGAACTTACTTGCCCAAACTTCCTTAAGCATATTTGCTTAAGTCAGATGATATTTTGCTAGATAAGGTATTCCATTGCCGTGCTATTTGTGGCTTTATAAATGACTTTTATGTCATGACTATTCCCAAAAAAGGAACACCCTGACCTTCATAGTAAGTCTCGTAAAAGTGTCCCTTCAACGGTTAAAAAACCATCTAGGGATAACCCAGCTCCAAAAATGTTTTTTAAAAATCTCAAAATCACTAAAATTTATTTAACCATCTTCTGACACAAACAATAAATCTAAGCAATAGCAGTAGCAAAAACAGGAAGTCCACATTTTGTTTCATGAATGTTGCTACCATTGCAACAAGATTTTGTGGTTTTGTGAAAAATAAATTTTCGGGGCCAATTTTCGTCCCTGTCAAAATGCATTTTCGTCGATTAAAAAAAAATAGGTGTCGACTATTTTCTTACATCTTTTCGAAACTACTTACCATAGTTGTTTCAATGTTCTCAAACATTATTCCTACTTACAAAGCTTGAGGTATATAGACCCCTCTTCTTGTTCCCTCTTTCATCTGTCGCCTGACAGAGTATTTGGCATAACTGGCGGATCAAATCATCCAGTGCAGGGCAGCCGTCTCGGCCAGTCCATTTTCAGAAACTCGATTTATCAATATTGTCCCAAAGTTTCGAACAATTGTATCACTGCGATCGATCACGTGGTCCAGCTCGTTTCCCGGCCCGGTCGAGTCGTTTGTTTCCTACACGAAGAGTGTAATCCTTTGCTTCACCTAATCAGCATTAATTGGAAGCACTCCTGAGTGACACACGCTAAAATGATCCATCAATTAACCACGAGAGACGGTCACGTAACCGTCCAGACGGGAATTATTAGACAGTGATTATATTTAATAGGGTCCACGATTCTCGGATGAAACAACGGCTAAGGGACTAACTAGATATGGTCACGAGTAAACATGATAACCATGCCTTATAATTACACAAATTATCCCATTATTACCGTTTCTGTTACGGAGCAGTTCGATGTGTTTGCTGCAACGGACAAAGCAGCGCCATTTTCGTCAGCATGATGGATCGGAAGAAGTCTCGTGGATACGAAATTCTGACTAGTTTGGAGTAAACGATGATTCTTTAATCACGCACGCGTCCTCGTGGAATAATGAAATGACGACGACTCCTGGCCTTTCCAACCCTTTATTAATGTAAATCGTTAAACCACATGTCGAATAAAACAACAGGATTTTACTTTAATAACCGGCCCATTTCGGTCAAATGACGGGCTACGAAACGCCGCAGCGCCCGGTAAAGTTAAGCTTTCCATATGTTTTTTTCTCGAGACAGATAAATATAAAATGCCCCAACAAAGTGTAAAGTGCCGTCTCGAATTTTCTGAAAAAGATTCGCCATCTGCTACCTGTAAGCAGGTCCGAATGAGAAACGCGATATTACGCGTTGAGATTGGGTGCGGGAAAATTGATCCAAGAGTTAACGAAATACGTGCAAATATTAATTTGAACTACAAGGTGTATTACTGTAATATCTAAAAATGTAATGGTAATCCTTGTTCAAAAAGGTTAATATGAAATTTTCCTAAAAATATGAATACTAACATTCCATCAAATTTTCCTGAAAGTTCTTTCACCTTTTGTTCATAACTCCTTTTCGTGATCTGCGATTTGCATCCCGTCACGTCCCCAATTATTATTTTATTCATTTCAAAGAGTTATTTACGGCTCGCCGACTGCGTTTTGAGCTTCCCGGAGTGAATACCGAGTAAATTTCGCGATAAGAGATCCCCGTTACCTGTTGAATATCATTCGCAACCTCAAATATAATTTGCTATGCAAATATTGAATTACATTTCAGTGCCGTTGTGGTTCGATGGTGGTCAGCGTGAGAGTACCTTTACACTAGGAGACATGAAATTATTTCCCTAGGTAATGTTTTGTTTGAATAATTTTACAGATAGAATCAAAGCTGATGGGATGACTTCGATCGGAGGGTAGAAAAATCGTTGTTTATGCCAGAAGCTGAAATGTGTAAATACAACCTACGCATGCGTAAACCAGTGGACGTTTATCATTTTCAGGAAATGTGTGTTCGTTTCACGCATAATTCCATCGGTGACGTTTTACACCCGAGGCAATTTTCTCTAATTACCCTTTGCGATAATTAATTTTAATTTAATTTCAAGTATTACCATGCATTACCTTTAATTCCACTTTACATCTGGCGATGTAGTGCAGCGGTTCTTTATCGCGTCTCATTGCATGTCCAAAGTTTGTTAGTTTACCACGTTTTCTAGTCTCGCATGATTTCCCAAGTGTATTGGGAAATTCTTTGTTTCGGAATGTGGACTATGTTCCGTCCATAGTCTCGCGTTTCACCTTATTTTACTTAAATCCCGGTATATATCGATGTTATATCTACTCAAAAACACTATTAGAAAACGCTGTGCAGTATGCAGTGATTTTGGTTATTAGGGATGTGCCCCGCTTGGTGAAGTTACAAAAGATCTAAAGATCAAAAGATACAAATGTTTTGTTTTATCGAGGAATGGTCTCGTGCTTTACACTAGTATTTCTGAGATCTGGTTATGGGGACTTCGCAATATGTTACGAATTTAAAACAACTAGAATTTAAGTTTTAAATTTGTTTTCAGAACTATTTGATATTAACAATTTTTTTTTTAATTACAGGTATGTTAACAACCCAGATTTTCGTAGATGTGGACGTAAGGTAATGTCTATTGACTAGTAAATCATTGATATTCACCAGTTTTAACTCTTGTGGTTATGTCAGAATTTTAAAGGGAAGAGTACAAAAAGAAATACAGAAAAGGGGAAACAAGTCGGCTTAGGTTCGGTTTTATTTTTTAGTTTTACAGAACGATCCATTAAGGTATACTATGCAGCAATTCTATTTATACAAAATACGGTTTTGCTACATTACACTAGAAAGTATATATACAATCAATATATACATAAAACCTTTGAAACACTATGAACTACCTATGTACACACTTACTTAGTCTTAATGCTTATTACCTTTTGGTACAAGGCTATTGAATTGAGCTGGTCGATATGTTCCAAACACATCTGTTTTCATCCTTCTCTATATTAAATAGATACCATATGTTCCTCTGTGGTGTATTTCTTCTCTGCGGATTCTCTTATATTGTTTTCTCATGGTTTTCTTGGGTCATCTCTTTGTACCATGGGCTCTAGCCTTATAACATTTTTTGATCATGTTGTCGTCCATTTCTCCTTGTTTTGTAGTTTTCTAAAAAACGTTTATCCTGATTAGCTAATCTGTTCATTAAAATGCAAAATTTGCCTTCTTATGTAGGCGCTATTACCGGAATTCTTTTACCTTCTCGGGTTTCTTTTAGACGCAAGTAATATTCACTCTCTTTACTAGTTTTCTCTTTAGTTGTTAGTATAGCTAAGTGTTTAATTTGGTTCTTTATTCAAATTTGAATTATTTCCCTTTATATTGGTAATATTCTTTTCCATTGATATGACCATAGGTCTTGTTGTTTCTACATTCAAGTTTGTGATCATTTTTTTCAATTTCTAGTGTTAGCGCATGCATTTCTTATCCGTTTTATGCTTTTCTACTGCTTCGACTGTGTAGTTACTACAGACTTTCAAAATGGCTTATTGCAAGTATCTTCAAAATTATAGGTAGAGCAGTGTTCTGACCGAGCTGTACACGATCCGATCGAGATCGATTCACAACCTCCTTAAAGTCGTTCTAATGACGCTGGTATTAAAAAAGCAGATACGCATAAATTTCATTCACATCATTTTTTTCATTATTTAGTAGATATGGGTTAAAAAGTAACTAACCTCATAGATATCAAATTAGATTAGTACCTAGTATCTTCTGAAACGTAACATGAGCCTACTAATTTTCCCATAACAAGCAACTTTTGGCAGTATTACCGAAAAGATTATTGATGGACGCTGAATACGTATCCGTTCCAATTCTTCCATCCCCTCTATCATCAAGGGAAATGAGCAACTGTTGTTGAATAATAGCCTTGTGAAGTAAAGCTTAAAAAGCGAAAAGGTTCCAGAGCAGCAATATTTTGACATGGAGATATCGATGTACACGGTTTGGAACTTTGTAAAAACTCTCCCGATAAGACCAATCAAGGAATTCACAGTCGGCCATAAACTTTTAATGTTCTGATGGATGGGGGGATATCCGTTGGGGTGGAAAACAACAAATTAAGGAAATGGGAAGAGTCCATTGCCCGACGGACCCCCTTCTTCGCTCACATTCGACATCAAAATAACGGCATAAATGAAACGGCCATCGCCGTTTTATCCTATCGACACAAATCGACTTCTCCGTATAAAAGATTTAAGCACTGTGAAAACAGGCGATCCTTTGATGTTTTATACGTATTTTTTACGTTAAGTAATTGAAATTAGAGAATAGCGAATCGAGCGGCTCATTTTTTAATTAAACGTTGTCCTTACCCATTACAGAAAACTTCTTCAAACGATACCAGCACGAGCCCAGTGCATTTAACTAATTTGGGAAGAATTGGCACTAGCGACAGTATAACAATATTAGGTAGTCAAAAATATATAGGGATGCAAATTTTAAGTTTATATGAAAGTAGTTAAAATTCGGCTTTACTGTAAGCAGTTTTGGTTGCTATTATTTGTGACACCCAGAAATGAAGCGGGATCATATCGGGACGAAATTTGTGTCAATAGCTATTCTTTTATTTAAATAACGCGATCCTTCATGTCTCCGAATTTGAATTATTTCGAAACTACTAGGGATAAAACAAAACAAAATTATTTCCTTAACACGTTCAACTTCCTTGCTCTTTTCCTTCTCCTTGCTCGTATGTTACACATCAAGAATCTAGAACTCGCTCAATTCTTGCAGTATATGCTCCGCTATTGGGAGCCTACTTGTGACTTTACTGTTTATCGTTGTCGTTGCAGTTAAAGTGAGACAGGAGAACCTCGTATGAAGTTATTAAAGTTAATAGTAGCTCCACGGTGATTTAGAGTAATGGCCGCGGCCGACGCGACTTTTAAAAATTAATTACAGGGAACGGCCGGGCACCATAAATTAAACCACCACCCCATGTTCGCTTCTCATAATACACCTTTACAAACAAATATATATTCTAAGGTCTTCAGAAGCATAAAATCGTAGGAAGTCGCTTCTCGATAAATTACATGTATATGTAGGTGCTTCATACCGGTGCGTACAAGGGCGTAACAGGACAGAGAATAGGCGTTCGGTTGCTTTTCGACCTGTACGTGATCATAATTTATTCGATCTCCGTGTATGTTGATCTGTACACGATAAACCCCTCGGTGTTTGTTTTAGTCGAAGCTGTTAGCAAATAGTACAGATACTGAACGAAAACAAACTGTCCTGAAATGTTTTCCTAAAATGACAGTAAATCGGTAATTGTGCAATATAATTTTCAAATTAGCACTTACAAAAAATTTACCTAACTCCTTAAACCAAACTCAGTTTTATATTATTCATGCATTATTTGTTCAAGAAATAATATTTAACAATTTCTACTCGTGCGCCTCTGCGTTGCATCGTGCATCTTCACTTTTTCCAAATGAAAAATCCAGTTTCCACACGAGTTATTTTAACTGATTTAAATTCAAGAGCATAACTGTTTACGTAAATAGTCTTCGGGTCGGGACGGTAGGACGAGGAAAAAATAAATTCCTCAAAGAAATAGATATTGTGACATTATATATAACCTGAACGAGGTGAAATTATTAAGTAACGTAATTAATTTAAACATTCGAAGTTTTAAAATTATAAAAATTGTATAATAACTTTTCTTAACGTCTACGGTTATGACGATAGCGTCCATAAAAATTTAGCGGCCGGTAGAGAAAGGAAAAAAGCATAGAGCCTTAGGTGCAAGCAGTGGAACTTTCTAATTTCGAAATAATAATTGACTTTTTTTCATGCATAATTTCGATTATTTTATATAAAAAATGTACCTGCTCTACTGAGCACTTTAATCAACTTTTTCTACTCGGAAAGTGAAAACGCAGACGGTAATGTATTATTCTTATAAAGGGAACTAAAAGACGCTGTGTATTATTTATTATTGTTGACCGTAATGGAGTAAAATTGGATAGCAGCCAGTAGTTATTATTACCAGTTCGAAATATTAATTTTTATCT
Organism: Cryptocephalus primarius; assembly: GCA_963576515.1. Lineage (NCBI taxonomy): Eukaryota > Metazoa > Arthropoda > Insecta > Coleoptera > Chrysomelidae > Cryptocephalus > Cryptocephalus primarius. Next base: position 7,644,133 of record OY754944.1, read on the forward strand.
ATTATTTATAGTAGCATGGAAATCGTCAGGCATTTCTAAAGTTCATTGCTTTTGTTCTCGATTTATTATTATAATAAATGGACATTTTATGGTGCAAAAGGAAATTTACCCCGATAGAAGCTTAGAAATTTGGTATTAACTACTCTTCGACTCTTTTCACGATATTGGATCTGACTAATAGAACGATGTGTAGAAAATACTTAATAGTCCCTTGCTATTTATGCATCACACCATAACCGGTATTGCTAATGGTTTCATCTCCTTGCTAGTATTCGCAGTTGTAACAACTTATTATAGGTTTTGCACGTTCCATGTGCCTATTCGTTTCCTTTGTATGTTGTCGAGGGATGGGGTGCTGATATTGTTGGACAAGGATGACGCCTGAGAGGCTCTGTCATGTGGGCTTTTCCTCCCTTGCCTGAACTTAAATTCTGATTTTTATGATCAGCACGAGCATGACATGTTTCAAAGTCATTGTGATTTTCCAGAGCTGGCTTTCCATACCATATCTCGCCTTTAATGGAGTGCTTATTCAGTGTCTATATTCTCATTCCATTGAGTAAGTTCGAATAATTTGCATTTAGGGGCGATTTCTCGCTCCTAATGCCAAAGGATACGCTTTCTTCAAACTGTTCCTCCACTTTCTTCTTAAGCTGTTAAGCTCTAGTTAACTATGCAGTTGTTTTTTATGCACGTGTGTACAACACGACAGATAGTACAGTTGGCATGCATTTAGTTTAGTTTATTTTCACTGTAAAGAAAGTATTACCACACCTCAAACTACAGTGTACAGTACAATAGTGCTAGTGCTGATCTTTAATACAGTTGATGTGTATGTGAGGTAAAGTACTGCAACCAAATTTGTTTCTATTGCTACCTCTTAATGATCAAAATCTTCGTTAAACAACGCAAACACCCTTGTCCTCTCTTGTTTATTGCAATATGAAAAAGCAATATTTAAAGCAACATTTGTCAATTTTCAAATTAATCAATTCATTAAAAAAATTCTCGGATGAGATGACGGAATTAAAACGTTCAAAACCCCTTTATGACTTCTTGGAGGTTGCCGCTTACCCTTCCGAACCCACCCGTCATGCATTATCTCCCTTCGGTTTGATCGATTCCGTTTATTTCAATGCAAGGAAAGGAAAAGTTAATCCCAAAATATGTATTCCATTTCAGCAAATCTCTCGCTCGACTGAACTTCCGCCCCGTTATTAGTCTCCCCTATGACTTTCCTGTCAAATTCCAGTAGCCGAGATCCTAATCTATTAATCAGAAAATCTGAGCGTCACAAGGACAGTGCCCGTGGGGAGCGAAGGTCTGGGGTGCGGAAACTAATAATTTAATTTGTCGCGTATGAGAGAAAAAATCGAATCTCCATCACAAATAACTCGTTACCCACCCCCGGACCGTTATGGTATTACCAACTAATAGATCACGTCTCGGAAGAATCGGAAGATCATCCGATACGTTAGAGTTAAAATAAAGAAAAATGAGACGCCGCTATTCAACACAACGCAGACTTGACGATAATGAATTACTTTTAAAATACTTAAGTGGTTTAAAATTACGGACAATTGGTCGACGTTGGTGGTCAATCATGATCAATTTACCAAAGAAGGCTTTACGTTGCCACTATTTAAAGGATTGAGGACGACGTTAGGCATCCTGTGTCAAATCCTGAGGTCACACGGTCTTTTTTTTTCATATCATCGTTCGAGGAATCTTGCGATGAATAAAAGATTCCGGGTGTTACTATAAATCAAGTTAAGTGGGTGGAACAAATTGCCGGATTATTGCGGCGGAATAAAACAAATATTTTCGTTTAGGTAAAGTAGTCAGATGGTGAATCAGTTGGGAGATATTCAGGGCGTTTATTGATTAAAAACAATTAATTACAAGGAATCTAGAACATTCATCATATTGAATTAACATAGGTATCGAACAGAATTTGTAGATGAATAGGAATGCGTTTTAATTCTGATATTAATTTCTATTTTTACCGGGAATATTAGCAGGGCTACCAATTTTGGGTACAACTGATATAATAGGTAGGGTTGTTTGCTCGGAAATTTTCCTAATAGGTATATTTCTAAATAAATTATTTCTAAAATTTATATCAATATCAACTGACTAATTTAAAACTGAAATCGACCGATCCGAGGATTTCTTTTGCAAACATATAAAAACGCTGCAATAATTTATAATTATTAGGCATACACTACATGAATTGTAAAATTCGATAGAAATTATTTTACGGTGCAGAATATCATTCTTGTTTAACTTTTTTTGTCCTGCAGGGTGCTGCTCACTACTTTCATAAATAAAATAAAAATATAATAATATGTCTCCTTTAAAATAGCTAAGAGGACATTTATGTAAAATTTAAAAAATATAAACAGAATTGATTTTTGAGGAATGTATGTTAAATATTAAATATTTAACTATGATAGTGTTAATTATTGTAACTTGTAAGTACGGGAGTGATTTTTGGAATAAGTTTTGTTTTTAAAAAAAAGTTGACAAAATCATCAAATCTAGAGCATCTGCCAAGCAAACTCACAGTTTTTAATACATTAATTGGTGCTAGGTTTTAATTATTACTCCATATTTTCATTTGCATTCGATACTATTTTGTATAATAATTTATAGTGATATAAAAATATTTTTATTACCTAAGGCCTTTTAAATGTCTAAAGTTCTTATTAAAAATAATTGAAACATAAAAAATCAAGCTATATTCATTATACAAATATTGAACTTGTATTGAACGATGTGAGACTCGGTTTACAACCATTTTCATTTCTTTGGGTTTATTACTGTATTACAATGCAGACCATTTAGTCGATGAAATAATATACCGTAGGTTGCGTAACGTGTTTTATATAAATGTATGGAATTTACTCGTTCTGAGTGCATTTCTTTTTATTTTTGCAAGTCGTCCATACGAACATCATGGTGAAATGACAAATTTGAAGTATCCATTGCTTTTTTAATCAACTTTTAAGTCTCCTTGACGCATGCATTAAATATTTAGTGAAGTACTTGCACAGTTGCCTCTAATGAACTTTGCCGGATTTAGCATAACATTATGCGACAATTATTGGCAATTCATATTTATTTCGATATAGTGTAACGATTTTGGGTCAATTTCGGCAATTTATATTTACTTTGATACTGGCTGGATTGAGGTTATATACGCTGAACCAATATTGCGGGCTGCTCGGATGGCGGAAGTACTGAGAAGCGGTCGAATTCCCTTATCTAACTTTTTCTTACATATAAGTGTAGGTACAGCAGAAGAACAACAGGTAATTATTCCCGGGCTGTTTATCATTCTCGTCCGTAGTTTGATAGGAGGAAGGGCCCATGGCTAATATCGTCATATAATTATTATATCATAAATTATTTAATTTCTTTTTAAACGCTTGCTTCACATACATATCTAATACTTATAATTTATGGACAGAGCAGGCTGCCCGCGTATAAAATGTTCTAATAGAAAAATCATTTCAACTTTCGTTCCTTCGATACTTATCGTACGTTACTTGTACTCCGGGAGAATTATTGTCGGATCGTAACGGGTCTTGCGTATAGGATAACATCGGCATTACCGGAAGATACGGGGTTTTTGAAATGTCGTGATTTTTTAACTGCTAAGGCGAGATTTTAAGATTTATTAGCAGAGTCGGAAGGTCTACGTATTATTTATGTGAGGTGGGTAAGACAATAGCTATTCCTGCCAAGAATCTACAGTTTAGCTAAATTCAAAATTAATGGGAAATTTCTGCCAAGTCAACGTTTTATATGTACTGAATAGTTTTACATACGCTGCTTCCTCGGGATTGCGAAAAACGAATCGTTTCAAATATGGGAATTACCCTTACTTTTTTAAAACAATTTAGCGTTCGTAGCTCCGAGGGAACGTTTAATTAAATGTCGAAACGTCGACTCGACAAAAATCTCCCATTTGTTGTGCTTATCCCACACACCGACCAAGAAAAGTTTTCAGAAAATTGTTAAAGGCACGAATCCTGCTTATGATCTTTTCTACCTAACCTAAAATAGGGCAATGTGAATTGCCACTTAAGTAAGTAAATGATGTAGTGGCTTATTTCTCAAAAATTTTCCTGGCTGGTAGATTCGACAGTTTTTTGATACATAACTTCGAACCTGTAGTACTTTTCGTATAAAATTTTGTTAAAAACTGCTCAGAATTTTTTATATCAGCTCACAAGTAAATTAATACTCTTCCCACGTCCAAACTTTTAGCAGAACTTGTATGTTTCCAAAAAATGTTAAATGATTTGATGTTTCCAAAAAAGATTAAATTCATAAAAGCCGGAATATCTGCGAAATTATTCAAATTCCGAATAACACGTTACGCGACCTATATTAATAGCAAATAGCTAGGTGCTAATAGCAAGTTATTAATAAATGTACTTTGGAAATAATGAGTAGTAACACACGGCGTTTAATGTGTCCCCATGGCTATTTGAATGCATTAAATACTCGTTGCGACTGTTAAATTTGTTAATATTTTATATATTTGTTTGTTATACTATACAATAACTAGATTATATTAATAAATCGTTGATTTATCGTCAGTTACGAATTTATAAATCCGATAATTATACTGATTGTTCTAGTGATCATGTCAAATATTCTTAAATTGTTTTTAAATGGTTGACACCAAATTGTAAAATGTTACCAAAACATTTCAATTAAGTGCATCAATTCACATTCACATAGTTTATGGTTTTACAATAAAACACATCTCAATTATTCTGATATCCTCCAATCTAAGTTCAGTAATTTGAAGTGGTTATTTAAATCTAAATGAAATTATAATGATTTGTAATTGAAATCTTCTTTTGAATGAAGAGTTATATTATTAAAATCTAAATGAAATTATAATGATTTGTAATTGAAATCTTCTTTTGAATGAAGAGTTATATTATTACAGTATTTCTCAAGATTCTTTGTAGTGTGAAGGTGTCAGGAGTTATTTGCGACAAATCGAGTTGATTATTAGCTTACCGCTAAGAACCAGATTGTCGTAACTTTTGCAGGATATCATTAACGTAAGTACATTTAAAGAATCGTCAGAGGATTTTGCGAACGGATCAATCAGGGTTGCCGAAACGTGCAAAATAGATTTATCCTTCTTGTTTTCCGCGCGAACGAGTCCGAAATGAAATTTCGAAATCACTCCTCGGTTCATTATTGACACCGGCATGCCTTCCCTTAACATTTCAATAAGATTGTCAATAAGTCAAAAACGGCAAAAGGCAGATTTGTAAAACTTAATAAGTCGCCGAAAAGGAACATCTGTCCGTGATTGACGCGCACCTCCGGAGGAATTGAATAAAAATTTAATCTGACTTTTGTGCCAAGGGAGAATTCTTCCAATTTCCTGGTGCGGTTTGTGCACTGTGTGGAGTCATCTCGTTAAATAATCCCCTTTTGAATGACGGGCCGGTGTTATTTTAGCGGAGGCGTTGTTGAAGAATAATAACGGCTTTTGTGTGAACTAAGTGCTCACTTTTCAACAAGCCAAGATGCCATTATATTTTAATCTTCGGTATTTACTTTGGTGGAATGGCGTCGGACGAAAAGTGCTGCCTTTGTATCCATCTCCTCGCAGGGGCGCTGCTCGAGCTTAGGGCGCCGCGTGCAACCAAATTTTTAGCGTTTTATTTTCTAATTTTAATTGAATAGCTTACATTAAAATTTAGACGCGTCAAACACCTGTATAATAATGCCTCCTTTCATATCTCATGAAGATCAATCAATCCCTCAGGGTAATAAGGGTACGATCAAGTCGCACCCTTATAGACAAAGTTTTAGACAAAATAAATCTTTGCATTACAGAGGATTAAAACTAAGTGATCACACTAAGTGATGCGAATCAAAATTTACGATCATACTGCACTACAATCAAATATACATAGTGGTGAAAGTAATAATGTTATATTGAAAAATAGTCCAAATATACCTCATAAAATATAGTGAGGTCTCTAGATTTTTTTGTATGGCTGCATGCCGTTGTAGCTTGTGTATTGTAACCAAAATGATTCGTTCATAATTAGTTAGAGCCCCTTAAAAAGAGCCCTTAAGTACACTTGCAGCCCTTACCTCCTCGGAGTGGGGAAGTCGTTATTTTAGTGACTTTTAGCAATTTTAGCGGAATGCACTTTAACAATTCACTAAACGATTACATTTTAATTTTTGAATCGAGCTCACATTATGGTCTAATTTTTGGTCTTCGTAAAGCCTATCTTTTCATTAAAATGCAATTAAGAGTTATTTAAATAGTAACGCTTTCAATGGCATTTTAAATTAATCAAAGCAGAAATTGTTATTGAAAGATTCGTGAAATACACACTATGAATTTCACGCACTAAGTGATTGTGGAAATTTAACAGCTGTAATTGTTGGATGAATTAATTAAGGAGCAGTTTTGTTGTGGTCCGCAGCCTGGAATTTCCTAGAAAACATTCAGTCCGAATAGCTCCAGAAGTAATTAAACTTCGAATTCAGTACAAAAGGTCTGGAAGTTTAGAGTTGAACTTTATAATAACAAGGGGAACTCGATTATCACTATTAATAAAATATGAAGTTTCAAATTTAAAAATAACAGATTACATGCCCATCGGCCGGTGAGTAATAATGAACCGGGAAATTCTTCTTGTTCGAACTCGACTCAACAGGTGGCGGTCTTGTGATTTTGACACGGGCTTCAGATTGTCTGCGGCAACTTATCATCCTGTGGACCTATTGTTCTGCACTTTGAAATTGTTTTTCGTTCCTCAACAGATTCGTTACCCCTTTTTTTAAAAATCTATGTATCGTTTGAAATCCAAAATATTTTCTCACAAGCATTAGTAATAGCCCGTCCGATATGGCCATTGTTAAATTTCCCCCGCGGAATATGAGCGCCTCGGTGCCGCACTCTTTCCGTAAAAACATGGATTGTCGGCGTAAGCGTGGAGGACAGACCAAATTGATTCGACATGTCTGTATAATAGATAAAACCCGAAGCGCAGCGACCTCAGTTCACCAGTAAATAACACTAATTGCACACTCTGACAGGCCAATTACCGCTCAAATGTTTTCGGCCTAAGGGCATAATATCCCATGCCAGTAGGGCCATCGTTGGGCCGTTGCGTCTGAAAAAGATATTGGGCGAGTTTTTGTCGGCTTAGATCACTAGAGCATGGTAAGTTCTTTTCTTGGATTAACAGGACGAGGGAGTGAGTGAGTGACAGTTTGACAGGGGCCGAATTTCTAGACAATGAACGCCTTATCTTTTTTCATTATCCACGAAAACGGGAATTACTGGTGGGATGAATAATGTAACAATAAAATTTATTTCCCATTCTACATGAATGGCGATGGAGTTCGGATCTATCGCATAACTCCCACCAAAAGGCGACATGAGTCACATCAAGAATGATATCAATCTTTAACGTTATAGATTGGTCTTAACGGTATAAGTCTGTGAGTTAATGGTAGAGGAATGACTGGTTCAAAAGGAGACGAATATGGTTTGTCACCGAAAAGACACCCAGATTGTCAAAGGGTGGATTACTCCCAAGAATAGTTACATATCTTGGTAAATATACTGTTCATCATCTACTCAGAAGCATTTTGTGAAAATATTAAGTGCATTAATGCCAACAGGAAAATAAGTGACCTCCGGTTTAGGGACGATTCCCTGTTCCTTAAAATTTCGTCCACCTGAAGGCACTTTTAAGTGTAGATGTAACGAGAAATTCGAAATATTATTTATTATTCTTCTTTATATACAGGTTGTCATTAAGTAAATGTCTTCAAATTCAGGTGCCGATGGAATTATTGAAAACAACAAAACAAAATATCAGTAGTAGTTGATATATTAAATAATTGGCTTCCTTCCCTTTCTTTATGTCTTATTTTGGAAATAGAATCCGAATGAAACATTTTTCACCCAGTCTGTATGATAATATATCCTCGACTGTAAGCCTAGGAATTCGTTTTGTGAAAAAAACGGCTCATCATCGTCCGAAATGAGCAGTCCAAACACTCTGTATATCCCCTCGTCAAATGGTAAATAAAAACAGGATTCGAAGTTCGTCGCACTCATATATTTTACCGCAAATCGTCGACCTTTACAGCCAATTGAAAACCTGTAAAATAATAAAGTTGCAAGAGCGTAACCGAAGCTGTCATAACTCATAAATTTCAATAAATCTTCCGAATCAACTGGTGCTCTTTGATTTGAATCGTTTTTGCCAGGTGAGTGTTTCCACAGTGGCGTTGCGACACGCCGAATTTACCCATCGATCCGTGAACGGCCGTTTTGAATACTCCGTTTTGTTTGTATTAAAATGTCGTATTCTTGATCGTATCGTATAAGTATTCTCAAATTATCAAGCTGATTTTAATCCTACGCATCGAACTATTCAGGATCTATTCAGTATTCGAACGAGAGTGATTCTGGTGCCCTCAAGAGGTATCAGTTGACAAAATGATTATAAGATTAGATACTCTTATTTAGATACTTCTAAAATCTTTCTTCAGAATAATTCAGTTATTCTAGTATTTCTAATCATAACGGAAAAGCTTTAAAAATCTAAACCGTTTAGGAAAATCCAGATTTGTCCATCGTGCTGGGATAACTAAAAGCATATGAAGTTGAAAAACGTGAAATTTTCTGCAAGGCACTTCGGTAATTTGGTTCTAGAAGAATCTCTGGGACTTGTATTATAGACTGTTTTTTCCGTTTAAGATTAAAACCCTCCGACTTGTAGAAAACGACTGAAACCACTAAATCGTTTAGATTTCTTTTGAAATCGGTTTTAGATGTTAAAGGTCTAGAAAAAACTTTGAAATCTTACTTCTAGATTCTTAAAGTTTTGTAATATTTAGAATTGAAATTGTAATGTTTGAAGTCTTCCTTTTTCCTCTTGATTTCAAATATCACCAACATTCCGATCATCAGAAATTCTACAGGACCCACTACAGTTTTTCTTCGACATGATTCAGATTCCCCTTTTTCGAAAATTATATCAGGAATACATTTAGAACCTATCTGAAATATTTATGAAAATCAAGTTTTTTCTTGAAGAATTTGCTTAAACTTTCTAAATAAGATTCTTTCTAACCTTCATATAAAATATATTAAACTTTTACCATGTTTATTCTGTATATTCTAAGCTGTTTAGCATTTGAAATTAAAAAATGTTAGACCACATAGCAGTAAAAATTTAAATTTGTTTATTAGACTAGTCAGTTTTAATAGAAATTAGGTCAAACTTTATTTTACTCGAATAAAAACTTCACTTACTTAAAGAAAAATAGTACAGATATGCTACGAAGTTATACTGCTTGCCACAAAAGAAAAGCTGGTGTGACATGGATGAGTCCATAGTCGACTGCATGTAGGAGCGCGCAGCAAAAATGAAAAGGGTACAAATGAAAATGGAATAAAACAGTTATTTAATGATGTATGTAGAAAAACATCGAAAAATGTTAGAAGCGCGCCTCTAAAATCTTTCTCTGTCCCGAGGTCAGTCTATAGATATCACCCCAATTTTATTGAGCCATTTAAACAGTTAATGGATATTATGCATGTAATTCATCACGACTTAACTGGGACGCTTTGAGTTATCCTTATAGTGTGAATCGTGTGACGTGCGTTAAATTTTATTGGAACATAAGTCATAACGTGATTTGTTGCACCTGCTTTTCTTTCTCGTCACTTACTATAAATTATACAGATTCTTTCACCTTACCTCAAATATTGTTTTTTCAAACACCGAAAATAATATTTTACTTACCTCTCCACCACTGCAAGCTGTCCAAATCTCTTTTACGTCGAATCACTCGTTTCCAGCTTTCTACCGTACCACTTTAAGCGTCCTCTGACAACGGGGGGTTATTATAGTTATTCGGGTCCCTTTTTGCCTTCTCCCAAATCAGAGTATATTGGTGGTTGTTTTCTCAGTTGGACGCCTATGGGGGCAGAAATTCGTTTTGCGGTTATTATACCCAAATTTTCTCTTTTCGAGAAGGTGGTGGTGCTTTTGCTGATTCTGGGAAACGGAATAATTTCCCGTAATGGTTTGTTTTTTATTTTATGAGTATTAACAGGAGCGTTTGTATTTTTGGGTAAAATCGTACCAAACGTAACCGTTGGATGGTCGAAATGAGAAAGAATCAATTAGCAATTACAAAGTCAAGAAATAAGCTTCAATCATTTATTATCTCTCTAAAGTGACTTCAGATTGACAAATTGTTTCTACATACTAACCAATAAATTTTTGAATGATTATTGTGGCAGATAGTTAACCACTTCCACCATATTTCAAATAGTAAGGCTAGATTTCCTTATGTTTAGTGCAAAAATTTGTCATCTACTGCATTACAGGAAGTTTTTCGGTGAAAATTGCTGCGCTTATAGTCTATATCTAGTTAAGACTACGTTTTAATACACTTGGAATATGTGGAACAATCTATAAGGTAGCAGTAAATGTGCAAACTGTTATAAAATATATAACACATTAGATGGTAAATGGTCGATAACGTAGACTCTTCTTCACAAAGATCAATATGCGTACATAAAATTGTATGAACGTTTGAAAAATGTTGAAGTGGAATATCAAGGAGAAAATTATTTTTTGATACTACTACCGCAGACTCGCTCGTGTATATGCTTACTACCTAATTTGTTTATTGATGGGAAGTCAGAAAGGAAATCGAGCAAAGAGTTTGTGTAATAAATAAGCCTTTGGTCACATATTTACTTTCCGTTGTATATTGCATACGTTATATCGGTCACTGTTAACCTCATATTTTCATTTGCCATGTCATTAATCAGTTTTCAAAACCTATTAAGTAAATGGGTGCACATTCATTATTTTTTGACGCCTCGGTTTTTGCACGTGCAAACCAACTTTCAAAATCCCACGAAAACATTCAGGAAAAACTCTCTAGCCGCGTCCTTTGTTATACACTTGCAATAAACTTTCTTGGTGAATTATGACCCTGATGTTTTTCTGTCTATCCTTTTTCTCCCTCCAACTTGGCAGTTCACCACCATCCAAATTTTAAGGGTAACAGCCAAATTCAGTTGAAATGCAATAAAGCAATAAAATTGTCATTTAAAGAACCACAGAACGGAGCAATAAATTTAACTTTAACCGAGACGTTATTAGGTGAATTTTTGATTGTTATGGTCACAACGAAAAACCGCCAGCATAAAATTCTTTCACTCAGCTCAAAACGAGGATTTATGTCTCAATAGCCCGTATTAAGATGTGTACACTACCATCGAACGAGAGGGAGGAAACACTTTAATTATATAGCTGGTATAATAAATATATTTTTATTGTTCAGTCCAGCGAATAATTTATTTGCGTACGTTAATTTTATATGAATAACTAAAATAACTTGTTTACCACGCGAAACGTGGGATAACATATTATATATAAGTGCTAATTATACATTGAGGCCTGTTCTTAAAGAAAACTCGAAGATTTAAACAAATTCAAATATCTCACTTAATAGTTTGTGAGGAGTAACAATTAAAAAATAACAATGGGAATTTTATGGCGTTTAGTTTGAACCAGGGCATGACCCGTTTATTTTAGACAAATAAATACATCTGTATAAAACTGGCCAAAATGTATATAACTAAACATAAGAAAAATAACAGTATTGAATGCAATACTGATCACAATCATTACGTAGAACGCCATACAGACGACGTTCAGCTATTGAGTTAAACAAGGAACAAGCTAAATTGTTAGATATTTATCCACCGAATAAAAGCTTTTTTTCCAGCAGTTGTTGCTTTAAAAAGGCCTTAAGATTTATTTATATATAAAGAATTTTTAACGTATTTTATTATGAAGCATTTTTCTATTCCAATAATGTTCGTTGAAAAGGATATTATTTTTTAAAAAAAGGGACTTTCCACTGTCTGTCATTAATTCGATGTATTTGACTATTTGTTTTAAAATAATTTACATTAGACTAAAGAAAAGCAAGAACCTAAAAATTTTTGAAAATAACCTTTGCAACTATTGGTACAGGGGATTCCTGCCACACGTCAAATCAATTTCCTTCATGAAAGAAATGCTTTGAGAGGATGAGTAGCTATCCCTCAAAAGCAAATGCCATATCCCAAATAATATTCAGCCAGGGCATTATATACCATTATTCAGCCTCTTTTTCAGAATATTGCCTTATTCTTATTCAGAATTTCAGAATATTTCAGAATATTGTAGAGAAGAGAATGCCTCTTCTCTACAGAAATTTTTATTTATATTTTGACCATAATTCCAGGTAATTCCATATGATTCCATGTAATTGCATATACTACATTTCCAGTTGGATGCGCGTTTTCACGATCAGAGTTCTTCAATGTTAAGTTTTCGTTCAGCTTCGTTGTTCTTCTGGTGTCTTCTGCAGCAATGGCAATCTGCCATCTCCACATCAGTTATTTTGGGGATTTGGAAGAAGTGCATTCTCTCAAAGGGGAATATGGAGCAGAAGAACGAAAACTTGAACTCAATGACTCTATTAACTGAATAGGAATAATGACATTTTGTTGAATTTCTTTTCTAATATATTTGAAATATAATATATTATACGAATCTAAATTTTGTTTGTAGATTCAGTTAATGTGTCAATTGCATCTATGTAATGGCCTTAGGATTATGACAACTTTTGTCTTGATTTTTTTTAAATTTAATTTAGTAATTTCGAAACTTGTGCCCTTATCTCAAATATTTTCAACAAAGTAGTTATTGTAATTATATTTTAGTATGCTGGTTAACGCACGTGAAGCCGTGAAGCTTTAAAGAGTTTACGACACGTTACGTTTCATCCTAGCCATTTCCTATCTGTTTAAAGCACATAATAATAGTGTTTACGTGTAATTTCAACTTCAATGCGCTTTAAATGTGCATCAACCGCGCTGGCATTAACGCAAGAATCCATTAATCATGCAACTATAAGTATACGAAATCACTTATCAGCTCGCTAAATAGCAAACAAAGGCAAGAAAAAAGAGAAACCTTTATTAAATTATCAGTTAAGGAAAATAATTGCCGTGCAAACTGGACACCCGTACACTCATCGCGAGAGGAAGAAGAGGAGGAAAGAAAAAACATACCCGGCTAACTAATACGTTATAAATTACAGACGGTCGGTAATTATGTTGTCTGCAAAGACATCTCTGATTGGATAATGATATTGACATTGTGCACCGTGTGTTATTAGAGCCTCGTTGGTCTGCCTTCCTAACCTGTAATCAATGAAGGGAACACGACTTTACGTATCAGTCATCTTAATGCCTTCCAGTTTTCTACAGCCGTCCTTTGATCATCTGTGAAAGGGGGAATTTTTTCATGAGGCGGGGGTCTCGGTACCTACGGTTGTGATTGCGCGAAAAAAGAATCAGTTAAAGCAAAGTCATCATTGGATTCCAAATTGAAACCTCTAACGTGGATGCGTGTAAATATTGGCGAGGGGATCGACAAAAGAAATCCTGTGAATTATTAGCGAGGAGGCCAAGATCCATCACCATGTCAAGTTTGGTCGAGATTGGATCGACTGTTCTCTTACGTGTACGATATTAATTTTCCCCTCGCAGAAAAATGGAAAGAAAAGTGAAAAGAATGGAAATTTATTAAAAACAGATAAAAACGAACTTCACTTTTCCATCTCATTGAATAGGGCGAAGTGTTGTAAAGATTTTGTTTAAAATTGATTTTTTTACGAGTTGTGAATAATTTTACACTCCTTTACTTCAAATTTCTCATTTCATCGCACAAAAGGTGCGTTCCTGGCGTCCTTAGTTGCTAAAATTTACTCCTTTGTTTGCCCGGGCTATTTACAGTGCAACCACAAGTAGGTACGGCTGTTTAAAGTCATGTTTTCCTACTTAAAATTTGTAAACCTGTGATTATGAGGGAGATGGATTATGAGGAAGATGAGATCATTATTCTGAATTTACAAGTGGTAATATAAAATCTCCCATAAAAAATCAATGAGTTAGTTACCTATGGACGAGGGAAATTTGTAAAATGATGAAATTCCCTTGTGATAATCTGTAGAAGTAATCCAATTTACATGTTGAGTCTATTCCTGAAGACCGTTTAGGGCTTGTTTAATAAAAATCTGAACGGGACTTTTTCCTCCTCATTAAATTTTAATAAAGATAAACCCGTAAGAATGTATTTAGAGTAAGGTAATGGGAGAAATTTTCCATTACGAGCCGGGATATAAAACAGAAAACTCTTGGGAATGTTAATTTAACTATAGTTCTGGGAACCATTATTCCTCCGATATAATTATGTCTGTATCTTAACTATACTAGCGGGGCGCCATATTTCTTTATAACAACAATTTTTGCAATGTGGTAGCATTTATTAGCACATTCTACTCTTTTTTTCCTCGGGTTATTATTATTTATTATTTCATAACGTTCCTTTATAGAAGTTCGTAATTTAAAATTAAGGTCAAAATGAGGATTATAAATTCCGCTTATAAACGGAATTGTAAAATTTCGTTTTGTTTAGCCCTCTAAACTTGCTGGACGCGTCAAAAGTTTTATATATTAATAACTCCTCAGTGCTTACTTTGAAAACAAAAGTTTTTATTGTGAAATATCGGTTGGATTTCATTGGCATTATCGTTTAGGGAAATGGGAAACGTTCCCAAGTAGAAAATTATGATTTTTGTATGAAACATGAGACGAAGTTGAATAACTACGAATCGAAATTATCAGTGCAAATTGCATATATACGTTTTTTAAAGGGTTGATGTTTATTGACGCTAGATAAGAAGGAAGAACCAATTAAGTTCCAAGTTTGCGATAAATGGTAGTAGCATCTGATGGTGTAGGACTGCGCACATCACTCGGTTTATATCTTCATTAGAAGAAATTGCCCAAATGTATTACAAAATTACAAACTTGTCACAGCATAAGGAGAAGGTTGTCCAAGTTCTCAAAGTTGGTTACCATGGTCAAGAGAAAAGAGAGAAATCCCAAGTCTTTCCAGCTATTTAATATAATAGTTGAAATGTTAATGTATGTGTAAATGTTTTAAATAGTTGGAAAGACTTGGGGTTTCTCTCTTTTCTCTTGTCACAGCATCATTAAATGTGCAAACGTAGTGTGGGTTGCATTTTCATGTGATTTTAAATGGCAAAACATTGATGAACGTTGACGTTTTAGGGAAAGTCAAAGACCAAAACAGGTTTTTACGAGGTTCTTCATATAAACCATTTTATAATATGACGTTAATTTTGCCTAGAGAATCTATATCAATGTTGAGGAAAACGATTTATGCCTAAGAAACTAATTTTTACGGTTTTTGATGGATTTTACGGTTTTTACGGTTTTTACGGCTTTGCATTGGATCCCATGAAAAATATGTAGGACAAATATTTATAAAAAGCTACAAAAATAACAGTTTGAATCTTAAAAATGTGACCTTCAAGTTGCAAAAATCCAATTTAGTTATTGATTCAATGCCTTTCGGGATATACGGTCCAGTTTTCCCAATATATTGCGCATGGCATGGCATATATAGGCAGAAAGTAAAGTTCTATTGAACTTTATGTTGTTAATAGAATTTAAAACCGATAAGGCCCCTGTGTGCGTCCATTTGTTATCCGAAACGTAAATAATTTCCAATGTTTGAATTTTATCCCCTATCCCGCTCGATTGCAAAGTTTGACAGCTCCCAGAATGACCCCCAATCCATTCCCAAGTCCCGAAATGAACTGGGGAACAAAACGCGAATGAGAGCGTCCGGCCGGCCACCAGACCAACACGGTATATCGATTACATCCCATCACTCCCATTTAATTGATTGTACCATCAGCATACGTGGAATACTAGAAACACGTTCGCGTCGTTTAGAAAACTCATTTGTCCGCATGTTTGCCTGACTAATTGCTTTTAGTTTAACAAAGTTTTCTAATATGTTACGTATGCGTATGTGTATGCGAGCGTGTGTGCGGTCTGTCGAAAATTTTAAACGTTTAGCCAACTTTTCAATCAAGATTTTGAGTTTACACAGGTCACCTTGGATACAAAAATAAAATTTTACTTACGCGTACCAGGTTTTATTCTGTTATCTAACAATTTGTTGGCACTATTGCCGAAGTTCTAAGAGGTTGCTGGTATTCTAAGGTAATCAAATTAATCAGGATTAATGTCTTCACCTAATTACGTCAAAAATAAAATCATTATTTTAAAGCATCAATTAGGCAACATCCTAGAAGTGTGACGTTCTATAAATCTCTAGTTAAGACTAGAGACTATAAAATCAGCTTCAGCTAAAATTATTAACAAAACCGAAGTGACCATTTTCATAATAATATATTACAGATTTATCATTTCTGCTTATTTCATGACTACAAAAAGTTTCAATGTAAATATGATCTTTTTAATCTATTCCAGCACTAACATTGGAAAAGAAAGCAAGATAAACATTTTATCAAAATAAATTCTAAGGTGTTCCAAAAGTCCCTTTGTTATGGCACTCCCCATTGTTCTCAACGCTTGTCTAATGTTTCGCAGACTCTTCCTGTTAAATATGTGTATTTGTTAAGCTTGGCCTAAATTAAATATTGAACCTCACCTCGTGCACACCTTCGATAAATTCGCGAATCCGTTTAGATAACAGAATTATTTTTAAATTTGTTTATTTTTTTTGTTCTGAGAAATCTCTTCGTAAAAATAAATAACCCGAAAGGTATCCAGGTTAATCGAGCCGATAATCGTGCAATCGTCACTATGAGAAAAATGTTGAAAACATATTAGTTACGTAGAGTTAATTTAGTATTTAATGGGTGCTTAATGGGTTAATGAGAAATAAAGAAAAATTTATCCTATTGGAATCAATTTAATTGTGCTGCATTCACTATTTGTTTTCACTAGTTATTATTACGCTGACAAAATATTGGAAGTGTAAATTTTAAAAATATTTAAGTATTCCTACATTTATCTTCTTTACCATTATTAAACACCTTATGATTTTCTTTAATCGAAAATCCATTAAATAGAATATTTACCAAACATTTGCACATTTATGCATTTCTAACCTTTTCTTGTTGTTCTAAATTTGTTCCAATTTCGATTAATATATTTACTTCAAAGGTAATAAGTTCCATTTTTTATTACTCAATATTCAAATTTTTCAGAATGTGTAAACTTACTGAATGGTTTATTTTTAACCATAAATAATAAAGCGCCTCCAAAATCATTTGCAAATTTTCGGTTCACAAGCTAACTGAAAAACAATCAAGTGGGGGATGTAATTTAAAAAAAAATCTTAAAAACGATTTAATACTATAGAAAATTACTGGGTACTACTATAATTTGCAGTGAAATATAGGTAAAATAAATAAAATAAAATAAAAAATTTTAAAATAAGCCCCTGTAAGTCTTGTAAGCGTAGAAGGACATCATTTCGAATTTAAAACACATTTTAACACATAAAAAGCAATCTTTTTATTTGAATTTAACACATATTTACCTCTTATTTATACAGGAAATTTTTTAATGAAATAAATTTTGTCAATTATTAACTAATTATTTCTATTAATTTTATTAAATATTAGTATACCTTATGTATTTTTGTTCCAGTATATCAATAAATAAAATCCCTTTTCATATCAGTGTATAGTGACAGTATTTGTCATGCATATTTTCCATAATCAATGCTAATTTCGTTCCGTCTATAGTGTTTTCTTACAGTGCTTCTGATAGCGCCACACATTTTATAAATGTCGCTAACTTACTATTGATGCGATATTTGTAAATGTTAACTTGTTCCAGATATTATCCAAGTATATTTTGTGTCTTTTCGGTTTAATGCCATGATTTTGGAAATTTCAGGATAATATTCCTTGGCCATGATGTTAAGGTAATGTGTAGATGTATTTTCACTCACTATATTGGGAGTTTCCACTCTGATTTCAAAAGAGTTCGAAAATTTGATGTAAACGACCATTCCCCTACTATTACCTACTAAGCGATCAAATTTTAACACTAACAATTATTAAATACTCATTAGTACATAACTGCACTCATAATCTAATCTAAAATAAAAGTCAAATATGAAAGAAAATATGTGTATATCAAATCTCCTCGAACGCACGAAAAACGCCATTACCTCAAACTCAATTAAAATTCTTATTAATCATGCCCCGTCTTCGGCCTGTCTTTATTAAGATATACACGAATATCCACCAGCCATATTTAAATAGTGTCTATGTGAATTTCTAACGCCTGGTAAAGCCTGTTCGACGTTATGACGTTTTTGAGCATCTGCTAGGAGATCAAAAATATAGCGGTCGAGATCAAATGAGCCGCGTTGGGTACAACAAAAATGGAAATGATTTAAGACAAATTCGAGAACGTGTTAAAATATTAACGGTGACATATTTGTTTTTCGGGACACATCCCGTTAATAAGAGTAAAAAGAACACCTGTCGCATCTCTGTTGAAGACGTGCCACGTATATAAAGAAGCGTTAGAGATTACCGTGGAAATATTGTTATAAATTTATTAAACCAGTTTTATAGAATTCAACGTCACTTAATCATTGGCTATAATTAATTACCAACTTGTCATAAATTCTGAATCTACAGTACAAAGCTACTTGTAATTGTAGACATAAACGTTTTACAGCCGGTATAGCATGTTTACAACGTAGTTTCACGAAGGCGGTAGCTAATTCACGTTTTAAGGTAATGATTATTCGTAATTTTGCAAAAATTTAGCATCACCCAAATTTACATAAAGAAGATACTAACGATCTTATAAACTAGAGCCACGTAATTACGCCGTTACGACCGTTAACTCTTGGAAAATAAATTCTAATGGAAATATAATTGCCCGTTATGACTTTAATTTTAATGTAATGTAGTCTCCTTCTACGGAGTTATTGTAAACGTTCTAGCGTTAATGCAATAAATGAGCTTGTATTTAAATGAAATTCTTCTTTCCACAAATTAAGAAATTGCGAAGGTAAAGTGGTAATTATGCGTTCCTCGAAATACCCAAAACATACTTTAATACACCTACACATAAGTAATTCTCCTATAGTTTTTCTTCTGGAAAGTCTATCGTAATACAATATTGTGTACCCCATGAGTGTAGCGTCACTAAAGCTAAAGTAAAGTGGTAATTATGCGTTCCTCAAAATACCAAAAACAGACTTTAATACAGCTACACATAAATAATTCTCCTAGAGTTTTTCTTCTGGAAAGTCTATCGTAATACAATATTGTGTACCCCATGAGTGTAGCGTCACTAAAGCTAAAGTAAAATGGTAATTATGCGTTCCTCAAAATACCAAAAACAGACTTTAATACACCTACACATAACTAATTCTCCTAGAGTTTTTCTTCTGGAAAATCTATCTTAATACAATATTGTGTACCCCATGAGTGCAGCTTCACTAAAGCTTGTACTACCGGTTCCATACCTCTCCGGAAATTTCAATTTATCGTGTTCCCCCGTACTCGTATAGGGTAATAACAACGTCTCGCAAATGATAATCGTACCTACACGGAAATTAAGATAAAAGTTACGAACGGAGAGCAAAGATGCTCCCGGTGTGTAATCTTAATGCACCTCTCGTTGGACGAGTTGGAGAACAACACACCTGTTGTTCAGATGGATATAAATAATTGACTTATCTGAACAACTACCGGCTCTCATGCGGCTCCTGTAATACTGGCACAATTAGGATAAGATAGCGTCCTGTTTACAAGAGGATTATTTGGAGTTCTGTGCGCTATCTAAACGGGACTGTAATTAACAGGTATTCGCACTTAGAACACGGTTACGACCAGTACTAATCTCCACAATTGATAGCTATATGCGCCCGTGCCACTCCTTTCGATACTGGGACTCCTGTAGCACAGGTGATTTTGACGAAAGCTCGGCCAAAGCGATCTTTTTCGGTCTTAAAAACGTCCACCACGACAATTAGAGATTAGGGAAAAGCCTACCACCTTTCTCATTTTATTTTTCTATTTGAAATACCTCACTTTTCGTAAATTTTTCATTAGCTCACGTTAGGAGCTTTCATAGTTTTCAATATTTTCATTTTCTTATTCGTTACACTTATCGTCCTGCTAGTCGAAAAATCTGAGAAGTTCATTATTATTTATTAGGCCACATTTCCAAAAATCCCTAAAATTAAACACTAAAGTTAATGGATTTGACAATATCTTTCTATTGGCGTTAGAACTGTCAACAATTGACAAATTATAACAAGAAATCTGTAAAACTCAAAGCTTCTGTTATCTATTTTCGCGACTCCAATGCAAAGTGCAGGGAAATTCCTGCTTTCCTCGCGAACCTGAATATACAAGGAGTTTATACGAAGAGACACTTCAAAGAATAATTCCTGCTAATCTCAATTAAATCCTCGTTTGCAGCAACCGTTTCACATAACTTACCAATTCTCTTGGTAATGGGCCTAATCGCCCGTACTAAAGGAGAGATCTTCATTCACCGCCAGAAAGCCAACCTGTTGTTGGTCCTGACGTATTATAAATGTTAAGATAAAAATACGTGTTTCAAATAAATCCCATTCAGAGTTAACAATGACGGTTTGAGATTAGAAGAGGACCTAATGGGATCGGAAATGGACAAAACGATATAATGTATCATTGATCTGAACAGGTTTGATGGCCTTTTTGGAAATGGAACAACAACTGAATCAACATACGATTGAAAGAAAAAGAAAGCAATCTATGGTTATTACGATATTTAACCTTTAGTGCTTTTACGATTTAATCGGCTGACTGAAGTTCGTTGTAGTGCCGTCTCATTCAGCCAATTAACTCATAATTAGGAAAATCACCATACTTGATCGTCCATCATCAGAAGTTATTTCTGTTCATTTCCCTTTCACCCCATCACATAATGCCTACAGGTTAATTCTTCAAGACGAGCAAACACACTCCTACCCACTTTTAATCAATTTTTTCTTCGTCGTAATTGAAATATTTATAGTTTTTCGACCGACACCGAGCAAGGTGCTAATAGCGGCGAGTGGTCTCTGAGGTAAAAAAATAAGAGACAAAAAATAATGAACCCCATAAAAAAGTCAATTTCACTTTTTGTTTGTGGCCGGTAACGAACCCGAAAAAAGATTATTAACCAACCGGCCACATGTTAGTTACTCAGTAAGGGTGACTCGCTTCCGAACCTGCTCGATTATAAGTGGTCAATTATAAGAAAAAGAAAGTGAGATAGAGAGGAATTTTTTTACTTATTAATCTTGCCATATGGGGTTATTTGTTGGAGAAATTGGCAAATTTTGTTTTACGGTTAAACGAGGGGACAGTTGTTTAATGACCCGATAAAATGACTACTAATTGGATGATTTGAACACAATTTCTATAATAGGCAAAAAAATTGCATCCGTCCTTTTTTCGCCCTTGAACCGGATCATTAATTTAGTATTATGTTTCAACTTACTGATATAAAACGTTTCATTTTTAAATTTAAAGTCTAATTACTTGATTTTAAATAACCTAAGACACTACATTAAAAAAGCAGAAACCAAGGTTGACATCAACAGGTTTAAATACAGATATTTTCTAATCAACAGCGTCTTTTAGTATCGGAGGGACATAGAAGTATTTGCTCCATTTGGTCTATCCAGAATTGAGATTTCTGAAATAGTACTAATGTTCTACTCAACGGCACTTTCAATTTCTAATTATCCAGGAGCCTGTATTTTCAATCTGGATTAAATATCTTATTAATTATCCCCTCAATATAAATCAGCGTTAATTACTCCATGAATTTGTATTCAATACTTTGTGACTTTTTTTTATTCCTAAGTTAGTTATTCAAAATTTTGTGGTGTTCGGAACTAATTTCAATTAGTTTCTTGTTCACCTTTACATAAAATTTTAATATAAGGTACAAATTAATTTTCCTTTCTTCCCATCGTCATTCATTCTGTTTTCCAACAACTTGAGTCTTACTTGTTGCTGTATGCTTACTGTAATTATCTCTGGGCATACGTTTTAATTATTCTTCTTTGTATATTATGTTTATTTTTCAATCAGTATTTTATTGAGTTTGCTTAATTTTTGAAGTTTTGTACCCCCATTTTGGATTTATTTCTGGCTATTTTCCACATAAAATTTTCACATAAACTGTTCGACATGATTTTTATTAGAGCATATTTAGAGGTACGTAGTTCTCTTTGTGGTTTGCTACTACTTAATAGTTCTTCTTGTTCCATACGTAGTAAGATTCTTTGTTAAAACTCACACTTCTTGCAATAGTGAAAATTTGAAAATTTCCCTAAACAATTGAAAGCAAGTAACATCCACATCAAGAATCTATGGAATTATTGATGTCTTTTTTATTTGCTTTAACGCTGATAATCCTTCCAACATTATGGTGACCGCTTTCAATAAATATAAGTAATGTTAAACAACCCCGGATAAATCAGTAGTGATTTTGCCTTATAGCTTCAATTTTTTCTTTTAGCGCAGTTACGCTGCAATAATTCATTAGATTTATCTCCGTAATTACGGAAAACCTAACTTTTCATAAATCTGCAATTTTAAGTTACCACAGTTTTGATTTATATCGCATTAAACCGAGTTTACATTAATGTTACTCCTGAGTAACGGACGTGAATATATCGAATTTTATTTTTGCGGTAATAATTTTTGATTTACTAGTTTCTGCCGGGGGTGGTACGGCCATAAGGAATTAACGTCACTCATAATTTTTATTTTTAGATGTGTAGGTGCATATTCAAGTTATGAATGCGTCCGGAATCGTTTTTAAACGTTTGGATCGAACATGCAACTTAGTAAGCGAAGAGCATAATTCGGTTTTTATTTCAGGACCGGACGTTTGAAACACTCACCCACATGGTATGCGTTCATTATTTAAATAGATGGTAATTATGGATTTATGTGTTTGCATTGTTCCTTGTCGATGGCAAAAAGCTGTACCGTAATAAAATTAATTTAAATGTAACGATGATAATAATAATGGTTATAAGACACGCGAGGTTAACTGCCGTGAGGGCGTCAAAGGCTTCGACCGCGAAATGGTAGGAGGAATGAAGAACGTTCAGGTGAAGGAAATCTAACGTAAACGATCCAAATTTATTTCGTTAATTAAACCTGTCATGATGACACAGCCAATTAAATTCGTTCGAATTTAAAAAATTCCGGGTTATTTTAATTTCAACATCTTTGACGGTGTTTCCCTCTTTTGCGGTAATAAATTATTAAAATGGGCAATCATCCGCTTTTCCTTTAGGATATTACGATGAGAAACACTTTTCAGTTTTCTTGTAATATTACGCAGTAATTAATCAGACAACAACAAGCTTTTGTTTGCTTGCAGCTTCATTAAATAATTATTTAATAAATCTCCATCACGGCTTATTGTAAACTTAATTATGAGAATTAAAGTTTAATCCGTGAACAGAAGTGCACTACTCTCTCGTTTCTCAAAAGGAACGAGAAGTCACCTACTCTAGTTATGCACACAAACGGAATAGAAGATGATCTATATGGAGGCTAAAGGGAAAGGAGATGATGTACAACTGCGGATACATTAGCACAGTGTTTAGTGTGCCATGTTAAATAATTTGAGCAAACGATGAATCAAGAGTTGTGCATTTAGGGTAATATTCAAAAAAGTAATGGAAATTGGTCAAAATCTGGCTAGAAATTCAACATTCTCAGTAGGTCTAGCGTTTCAACGCTGGAATCTACTGAATCAATTGGTTTGGTGAAATTATCGTAAAAGTTTAAAATTATAAAACTAATTACTTACTGTAATGTTTGCAGATTTTCCCAGTTTCAGTGTTAACTTAAATCAGTTAAACATCCTTGTTTGATGTTGTTAAATAATAGTTTTGCTGCAATTCAAACTGACTTGCAGTAATTTAATGAAGAAAACATTCACATGACTTAATAACGAATAGGCTCCCTATATACTCCTATATTTTGAATTGGCATAGATTCCATCGTGATGTCAATATCTGATTCCATATTAAACGTATTAACTTTACCATCCATTTTGCTCAGAGCTGTCTTCGCCGATATCAATAAATTCCACTATATCTTCCGTCGTTGCCAAATATCGTTATTGGGATAATTCCGGGACGCATTTAAATTCGTTCCTCTCCTGTAGATTCCATGAATTCCAGCCAGTCTCCATCTTTCCGAGATTTGTCTAGACGAGTCAAAAGGAAAGAAACCGTATCCGAAAAAATCTAATAAAATTCCGAATGCACTTAACCAATGCGATACCTCCTTCGCTACTCCAGATGTACAAACATAGCCTTAGATCCATGGATAAAAGGCGCAACTCCAAATTTAATCAACTTCGATCCACCTGATCAACATGTAAATGAAACAAAGTTGTGTAGCCCATAACAAGACCCATGGCATTCATTGGATTGAAGGCGTACGTCCGTTAGGAAATAAATCGGTCTAAGGAAACAACCGCACAACGGTGTGGGGTACTAAAACGGCTTTTAAGTAAATTAGAAGGGAATTATTCATACAGTGTATGAAGTGAGTTATGGTCAAGGGAGTGCATATCCTGATTGACTCGCAAAGCCGTAACGACAGCCGATATTACTCTCGTGAAACGAATACTATTGTTACTTTCATACAAGGACAGGCGTTGGTTAGAACACTATTTAACACATGAACGGATCGAGTTGGGAAATCGATGGTTCGTTAGAGGAGACAGCTACTTTTTAGGTTTTTTCAGAGGAGCAATAAATATATTCATAAAATTAGAGATAATGAGCCGAATAAAGGAAAATAAGCTTTAGTTTTGAGGGAACGTGTCTGCGTGTAAAGTAAATCAGTATAAGTGGACTTACTTAATTATTACTTAACAATTTATTGTAAAAAAGTTTGTCCTAAATTCTGGAACAATATTTTTAAGTTAAATGACATGTGGATGTTTCATTCTGAAGTATTTAAAATTTGTTTTGCTATTTATAAAATAAGAAGCAAGCTATTAATTGACTTTTCCAAATTGTACATTTAACATGGAAGTAAAATATACAATTAACTGTAACTTAAATGAAAATTCAAAGACTTCATTAACTGAACCAAAAGTTGATTTCAATAAAAGTTAACTACTTCATTTTCAATTATTTTGAACTACAACATTCTGTCCTATGTAATTAATTAAGTACAATTAGTATATTAAATCAACCATTGAGCAGTTTATGAGGGGCAGACCATTATTACGTTAACATCAAGAAGATTATGCGGTAGGTTCACTTATATAAATACAACAGGAAAACAAACAAACACCAGTTGCAATCCATTTAAATGAAGTCTTCATTGTTTAATTGCTACACACCGCACATGTATAACTTACGGTCCCATTCGCGCTCACTTTGACGCCCCATTTTGCCCGGAAAACTTATTAAATTACGTTCGATTCATTCCATTTGCAATTACCTCGCCCACTTCCCTACGCCCGTTTCCTGATTAGGCTGCGAGAAAGTAATATCTTCATCGAAAAATACGTGGAAATCTGTAAAAAACCGTATGCCAGCCTGACGTGCTAACAAGTCTGAAATGCCTTAATTTTTTTGGTACAAAACAGATTCAAGAACACGCGAAGCAGGATAATACCGTTCCATTGGTGTAGCCGAGCACATCAAAAGGGATTAATTTGGGATTTATGAGCATACAGGATATTTGTGCAGTTACTCAAGAAAAGTTCGTTATGCTCGAAGCTTAAGCTATAACGTACTAATTATTAGTTCTTTAATCCTCACGGGCTAATGACGAATAAGCAAAGTCGTGGATAGACAGATGGCCCATTTGGTCTTTCCCCATCGGTAACATTCCTAACAAAGTCTTAATGGAAATAGTCGAAATAAACGTTATCAATATCAATGATGAAATAACTTATTTTCGAACATTAATGAAGTTTCAGTTTGCAGAAAAATGTATGACGTTCTTCAAATCTAAACCCCTTCACATGTAGATGAGGTATATGGGCAAGGGCATTCGTAATATTGAATGCAGGGCGTAGAAAACTGGCCTTTACCGTACACATATTTGTATTAATTTCCTGCTCGCAGTGGCCATAGGATCGAAATTTAATTAGCTCGAACGGAATGACTCGACTCGAGGAGAGATATACCGATATAGTTTCGGCAGAAAAATCTCAGTTCTGCTCCTCCGAGTACCGCCCATGTATTCAATAAGATGTGGGTTTTTGTTCTCGTTGATGCTTCGCGGTGGTCTCTGTAATTATAGGTTTCGAAAATAATAATACTGCTATTCGAAATTTGAGTCATGAGAACCTATCTTTAGTAAACGATCATTCCAAACGAGGTTCTACTTAATCCTACCTCTCTCGAGAGGAGACGACGACGACGAGATGAGCCAAGGTTGCCTCATAAATTTTAGAACATCAATTATCGGCCAACATCGCTGTCGGATAATACGTGGAGATATGTGATCAACATATTTTTTAACGGAAAAAAGTTATTTGATTTTGCCGTGCGTATCTATGAAATGTGAAACTAATTTGCTCAAAGTAATATCTACGTAGCAGTAGATCCATTGTAATGAAATCTCACTAGGCAAATATTACACCAATGATCTAATGCCTAAATGACTTACAGACTGGAAAGCTTTGGTCGAAATAGGCACTCTTAGTAAATTTTGGAAATGGCTTTCAGATATAACTGTTTCCAATAAATCAATGATTTATGTAATGATATGTGTCATTGATTCTGCACATTTTGTAGACGTAAAGGACTAGAATTTAGTAATACAGTATTCGGGTAATAAGGATTAGAGTGCTGTGATTGGTTAAAAGGATTCTATAATTCAAAATCAAATCTTAGGTATCATTGAACAGTAATTTTAAATTTTAATAGCCCAGCCTCTAATGACCCTTCAAAGATTTTAGATACTAGGCTAGATTATTACAAACAATACAATATTACAAAATATTACAAGGTTATTACAAAACAATATTCTTTGTCCATTGACGCAAATAATTTCAACTGGTGAACAATTTAATTTACTTATTTCGGACAGTTCTACGATGACAAAACGTGTGGTTCAAACTTTGTTGCTTATGTTCCTTGGTACTTGCAAAGGAAACCTAAAAGAAAGAAAACATTTTGGGTTCATTTATTCATTCATTCATTCATTCGCAGTAATTAAACCCGCAACATGTAGTTCTAATAAAACAAAATGTAAATATTGGACAATTTAATAATTTTTAATCGACGGTGACGTTCTTTCAAGTATTTAACTTCTACACTGTATCTTTCTTCATCTTATCTTAAGGTTTGCTCACACTCCTGCTGCAGCCTGCTGTTGGGCAATAAAATCTGTTTTAATTGAGCCCTATTAATGCTTGTTGTGTTAAGGTATACAAGAAATATTGGTAATATTAACTATGGATATTGAAGCACGTAATCAATTGGTTATCAGTAAGGAATAGGAGATTTATGTTATCGAAAACACATAAAAAATTAATGCAAACCTTCGGAACAATGGTTTTTGCTTTCCATCTAATTTCATTTGTATAACAGGTTTCTTGGGAAAACATTTAGGATGCATTTGTAGTAACTTGTCAAAAGGTTGTGTAGCATTGAAATCTTCGACAGAATAAAAATTACTTATTTTTGTAAGAATCTTAAATTTAATCAAGACGCTAATTACTTATCTAAAGGCATTTAAAATACATAGGAAAAATATTACGGTTTAAATTGACAATGACACACAAATTACGAAATAAACAAGCTTATTAATTTACTAGAAATAAATGAAATTCCTAACGTCTCACGTCGTGCTAATTAACCGTCTTTTCGAGCCGAGTATCCAGACAAAGGCAGGAAGAGAGAAAGATGTAACACCGTATGTGATCGTTTTTATATCCTATAAACCCAAGTAGAGAACATAAACGAAGTGATTTATGAATAGTTTCATGTTTATTTAATGCGCGGTTGTACCACGTCAGAGCACATAGTCCATATAATATCCACCCTAAATGTAGTACAATTACACGACGTACCGAGTAATTTATTTGATATGACAAATCTGATCCAGAAGGGTAACGCTGGGGGATGTAGTTTAATAAAAGTGCTTTTTATGACCGAAGTTAGTCAGCTAAATTTCTGATCCAGTATCTTATATTACTCATGATAATAAGCTCAGTCCAAGTAAGAGAAAATGGTTTCGTTTTTTCTTATTATGTAATATGTGTTATATCAGTATTTTTAATTTCTGAAAGTGCTTAAACATTCCGCTGTGATCCGGTCGTATCCCGACCTCTAGACCCGAATTACGTTAACATAATTAGTAAATCTCGTTGTCATACTAATATCCACATTTTATGCATCCCTCTGCTCCACTGCATAATCAAACAGATCGATAAGGCCTTTGACAATGGTTCGGGGCTAATTAGAAACTATATACTTGGATGCTGAAGTACCTCTGTCGCCATTAACTAATAGCTTCCGCATAGTTCAAACACAATTGCGACGAACTTTACGCGAGGATCACGCGGGAAAAAACAAATCCTCGCGGCGTTACCGATGCTCCTGATTAATTTGTGCTGCGCGAAACTGTCCTTAAGTAACATTGAATT
Organism: Cryptocephalus primarius; assembly: GCA_963576515.1. NCBI lineage: Eukaryota > Metazoa > Arthropoda > Insecta > Coleoptera > Chrysomelidae > Cryptocephalus > Cryptocephalus primarius. The sequence goes on from OY754944.1 coordinate 7,672,802, forward strand.
GAACCGCAGCTCACTTTATTAAGGATAATTAACGCAATTGGTCTATAGATGGGGCCGAGGCGTATATGGTGCTGCATACGTGGGAAGTACCTGCTGTTTAAAATTAACATTAGTTATCATCAACAGGGGTACCAATCAAGCGAATGCACCACACATGACTTACAAATCGAAATCCGAAGTAACTAAAAGTACTCAGCGAATCAATTAGTTATATTGAAGCACTTGCCTGATTTAGTGAAATAACTATGAATTTTCGGAGAAATATTTGCACAACATCTAACTGCAGTTATGTAAGCCATCCTTCCATTTCCACAAATTCAGTTCCACGTAATGACTGTACATTTGTATTAAGTGACAAAATTGTTGTTGGAACAGAGCACAGATTCTTTGTCTTTTATGTCTCTTAATATCAGTTTTCCTGTGACTCATATAACTTATATCAAGTACAGTTTACATTCCAATCTCCAGTGGTCATTAATGTAAGAAGTTGTATTCGAAAATTTTGCCAGATTTGAAATCAAATACAATAAAATATTAATTTGATATGAGCTTTTGGGCCCTTTCGGGACTCAGGTCTGTCAGCTCGTATGTGGTGCACATGGCACAGCGGTAGATATGCCATTGGATCTTATAAAATTTTGAAAGGCAAAAATGGCTTTAAATTTGAGTCTAGAAGGTTTTTGAAATGTCTAAATTTTTCATTTTGATTTTAAACGAGAACTAGAAAACTAAAGACACTAGAATCAAATCTAGAAAGTTTACAGGTGTCTTAATTAACGTCGTTTTTATTTTAAATTTTATAAAGAGTTGAAAATAAAAATTGCTGGTTCCTTTACAACGTTAAATCGCCAAAAGTACCTTATGCATCGAGTCTAGGAGATTTAAGAAAATTTCAAATTTTTCAAATTGAGGCCAACAGGAAAAGTGAAATGCATTGGGTACACACGATACTTACTGAAAGAAGTCGATAGGGCTAGTTTCACTACCATATAAGCGAAGTATTAGTATCTTTAAGAAATCATTAGACCATCTCTTGAAAATATTATCAAATATTAGAGGAATGGTCCCCCTTGGCTGTTTCCATAAGAATATGCTTGTCAGTTTGGAATTCTTTTTGTCAGATTGCTACATTTATTACTTCGGTGATGAGATTGCCTTTTTCGGAGTGTTTTATGGGAGGGTCAGTAATCAAAAATTGTTGTTCGATCCATTGCTATTTTCCATATCCACAGGGAACGTAAGAAATGGTCGACTTGGTGAAGTTCAAGTATGCCAGGTAATTTTAAATTTCATACACAGTATTTTGTTTCATACACAGTGATTAAATGTAGTTATATTAAATTGAATATTGTCGATTTGTACGGATAAAGCTATATTCTTTTATTTTGAGGTATTCGGGATTCATACCAGAAACAATGGTATTAGTTGTTTGTCACCGTAGAGTGCAAATTTAATTAACTCAACGTCACCAGATGATAGAATTAGTCAACTTGTAAAAAAGGCAACGAAAGTTTTCTATAAAATTCGACACAGCTCTCGTGAGAACCCGGCGACAGCATTCATTTTGCTCCGTCCGTTTTTTCCTCGGAGACCAGTCCATGATGCCCGGTGCTTTAATTATGCGCCTAAAAATCAATTTTACTTGTGTTAAATTATTTCGGTTCTTGTCTCTAATATTACTGCTTTTTTTCTATGCTTAATTTTAACGCTCCGATCGTAAGCTCACGGCGTTTTTTCACGGAGCTCATCGTGAAGAGTCGGTGCGGTTTTAATATAGAACGGCTTTTGGTAGCGGGGAAAACCAAAGGGACGAAATATGAAGAGGTATGCAACCTGAGCAGAGATGGTATAGAATCAGAGAGCAGAAATATTGCACACAAACAAAGCGTAAATTTGTAAGCGTAACGTCTACAAAATTTTCAAAGTTTACCAAAAACTAATCAGTTGTAAACTGAGTAAAATATCATACAAACATTTAATTTGATGCAGGAGCATTAATTTCTTAAAAATCCTCATGCCTTTCATGCCTCTCCTCTTTGTATTATTCACTTCTTAGAACATTTTTAGCCCTGGGATGATTTTAAATCTTTCATTGCGTTTCTTTTTCATTCTCTTCTATAATGTTTTTAATATATTACTTCTTCCATTTTTCTTGTTACTGCTACTGACATTATCAGCTTATATTTGGCGCCTTTCTCTGTAGCACTTCAGCATAAGTTGGGTGGTCTAGTTATGTATCGATTATTATTATTTCGTTTCATACAATGTTTTTAATTTTTTCTCGAATTACCCTCTCGTATTCATTCCTATTGTCTATAAAGATAAGCGAATACCTTCGCTTTTTACAAATTTTTGATATTTGTCGAATTCTAATACCTTATATCTTACAGAAGACGGTACCATACCGTTCTACAAATTTGCTGTGTGATCTTTTTTATATATTGGTAGCATGAGGTTACTTGTCTATTTCTAGTGTATATTTCATTTTGCACGCTAGTAATTACGAATTACTAGAAATAGAATTACAAGAGTCCTCAAGAATTTCATTTCCGAAGAGAACAGGAAGGAGTATCAAATAACACTAAACTATATTACTTATACAGCCGAAAAAAATTCATTTGTATCAGTAACATTTTCTAAAAATATCTGTTATGTTGCTAAAATCACAGAGGTTTTGGAGATTCTGATGAACATAGAGTCTCCTGTCTCAAAAAATGCCGCAATTTTGTTTGTGGTTTCTGATATTGCGGTTGCGCCAAAATCCGATTTTGTCACCATAAACCAAGACCAAGTGGACCGAGAGATTCCAATTTCGTATTATGAGATTGCAGTTTCTCATCTTGGATATGACCCAATGAATGTTGCCTTGTGATTCTTGAATAATTTATAGGACAGGTATTCCCAGATTCTGTTAATTTACCTACTATTTCCATTCTCTCAACTACTACAAGTGAAGTACTTGGTGAAAAGTCATATTTTGAAGCCTCTTTAGCACTATTTGGTTCATCTGAAAGATTCTTATGGTCATACTCAGTTTCTAGAAAGATTTTTCAAAACTAAAATTAGACTAACGACAGGAATATCACTGGAAGATAAAATTTCAACTACCCTCTTTCTCATTAAGTCACGTTTACTCAAAACCTCCCTATAAATACCCAGAGGTTTCAATCACTTGGGTCGTCAGGTATCGTCGGTTCGTTATCCTGTCCAGAATCGGGCTTTCGTCAAATAGATGTTACTTAATAAAGCGAAAGTTACACGGGAACTTTTTAATGCCTCCCGCCGGATAATGTTTCAATCGTCGCTTCGCGTCGAAAGGAACTCCATAGATATTCGAAATGTAATTAATTAGCGAGGACAAACTGACTGTTTAAGTAAATAATGTGAAATATATTAATTTGACATCAAAGAGTCGAAGGCTTTTGAAATAAAATTCCGGGGGACTTCTTAACGTCTGTCGCTGCTGGCTTGGATCGGATCCAAGTTGACCCTCTTGTTTGTCATTCGAAACGGCAAGTTTGTGCGGGACGAAAGAGTTATTTCGATTTAGGATATTCGTTTATTTGGCCGTTGAAAAGTAGAAGGAATATTAAATTTACGGCGGGTATAGGTATTGGATTTTCTTGCAGGTCTCGATAGATTTATCGAGACTAATTTCGGTGTTGCTCTATATGGAATAACATGGAAAATCTTTGACAACACAACATTAGTCATTTACTTCCACGTTTAGGTCGAAAATCTCTAAAAAGCGTTTTGGTATGCAGATAATTTGTTGGGTTGTAGAAGATTTTTAAAATTATTAGTTAAATGTGCACCCCTGTGGCTTCATTGTTCCAAAACTTTACTCAGTTTCGGAATTTTATTATTAACGACAACTAATTTTTATATTTCTTTACCCTTGATGCAAAAAGATTGCAATTTGACTCACTATTATTCAAATTATTTAGATTTACATCCTATGAGATAGTCGAAAATGGATCGGTTAAAGGTTAGAAAATGTAATGCTAACAGTTGCTAAATAATTTCTACCAATAACTAGAATCAAAGCTGATCGCTAACAACTCTACTACACCGACACCTTTGAAAATGTCTACCGCGGAATAAGATGAAACGTTAGGGAAGAATAACCGAACTGGACCACCGCCCAATAGCGTGAAAAACACTAGCTGTTATTAACGAGGATTAACCTTTCCTCTTAACCTAAAACAACTTTAATTTTTTGTTACACTAACGTGACCATATATTAAATATTTGTATTACCAAAAGCGGTCCAAAGTAATAAGGACTCCATGAATTAGGTTTCCTCATATCCAGTTTATTTCAGCATTTCAAATGTTTGTGTGTTATAAAATTTATGAACGTCTGGCACGGCTAGTGCACTTCACTTTGTAAACAAAGTTATGAGTAAATGCAGGTCTTCGCCATAATTTTCAATCTGGGGCTCTTATTGACGCGACAGGTTTTCCCTTTTAGAATCAATCTCTCATCGAATCACTCGATTGTACGTATTTTAATGGGGTCACATACTTTTCCCATTGAAAGATGTACGGTTATTATATTGAAGATCTTCTCGATATTTTTATAGCGAGTGATTTAGTGACTTTTGCGTTGGTTATCTGACGCTTCCTAACAGACATAATTATTATTTTATGTTTAAAGTATATCAACCAGTATTATCCAAATTGAAGTGACCGAAATCTCAAGAATGATATTAAATTGCATATTTTTCCTCCTTCACTCTTAATTAATTATTGAAATAAATTTGGAAATAAACCCAGTAAATGAAAATATAATTGACGGTTTCAGAGGCACATTATTAATCAGATTACCCAAATCCGAATTACACCAACAGTTTGGCCCAAAATGAAACTATCAAATTATTTATTCTGAAATCAGATAATTATTTCCTGGTTTAAATTGAATTGCCAATCGACAGTGGTAATCAAAAATTATCGATAATTTCAATTAGCAATTGCTTGGGTATTGTTATTAAATGAAGCGGTTTAATTATAATTAAAGTAATCGTGAAAGTAGAAGGTGATAACGATGAAACAAACGAGAGTGATTTATTACTGTCTGAAAGACATTTTTTAATCTCAAGATTTTATTCGCGCATTATTTATTAATGGGATGCTTCCGAGAGTGATTTACGATAAGAATTAATTGACACATCACAATTCAATTATGATTAATCTCTAACGAAAAGCAAACTTATAATTTCGGAGGGATAATAACGTTTGTGAAATATTCAGATAATATACGGCCAATATGTGTTCTTTTATTTGTATTTGTAAGCCTTTTGGCTGGAAGCAACCTGCGTAGGCTACTCATAAATTTTATATTTGAGCTCGCCGCCATATATTTCACCAGATTAAACAACTTTGACGTCCAATTTACTGTACAGATAGCCTTTTGTTCGCTTTTAATTAGGAATGTGTAAAATGAGTTAAGCACTATGAATAAATTTTAGTATTACGACAGCTATCACACCGGAACTGTCTCTTACGTAAATAAATTTTAACGTCACTTCGGGGAAACTTTGAGAAAATGTTTGGAAAACGTATGAAGAGAAGGCTTTACAGAAATTGTCTGGAACAAATTACTGGTGTTCTACCGATCTTCAGTTTTGGATATACTCCAGTTTAATGTGAGCCAATCTTTCGTTTGAACGCCATTAAAACTTTCAATCCAATAATCTTTTGACATTGCAATATTTTCGTTTTCCTCTAATATCAAAACAGCTTTTATGTAACTTACTTTTAACGTCAATCGTATAACACACCCACACTTTTACTTTTGAGCGGAGAAATTCCTTTTTGTTTCATTCAGAACGTATTCTGTTATGATATTTTTACCTTTGCGAAAAACACTAAAGATTGAAAGGATATATTGTCTGTTGGGGTACAATGGCATCGGTTAACAGATACCTACAGCAGTATTTTAACAGCTGTACAAGAGATTTCAAAGAATTCTGCTTTATCATTTGTAAATATTAAACCGCGGAACATAAGCGATGGTACGTTTGCATAGCGAAGAAATTTACTTATCTGTTTTGATGCACGTATATCGCAACACCCAAGTGCGAATTTAAATATCGCAAATCTCTGATAAGTTCGTGGTTTAATTCACAATGCTTTGCTAAAGTGAACTTAAAGTATATTTATCGGGAGAATATTTTGTATAGAATATGACTAATCTTAGTGCCGACAATATTCAAATTTAAACTGAAAGTTTTCCAAACTTTGTTGCTTAATTCATAAAATTTGAAACACTTTTAGCAAAACTTTTTGTCTGACGCAAACAAAAATCCCTGCTGGTTTAACACGCACCTTAAACAAAATACATTCTAATTTCATTATCGAACCCGTGGAACTAATTAATTCAGAACTCCTTCCAGACACGGGATCCGAAACTTGAAAGCCCGGCATTAGTTAAATATTCAAGGGAGTTCCCTGACCACCTACTCCCCTATCAAATCCTATCATATATCCGGTCACTAAACTCCCACTTAATCTTTCACCTTTGTAATTATTTCCGATTCCTTCTCTGATGAAGGGAATCCGGCTCGTAAAAGGTGAGGCGTCGTGACCCTTTGTCGATTTTAATCTGCCCTCTTCTCAACTTGTAATCTACTAGAAATTGATGTTAGTTTCTGTTATCCGATTTTCGATAGGATATCGTGAGCTTGAAAATTAAACTAATATTGGGTTTGTTCTGCGTCTGACAGGTGGAAAATAAAAAGGAAGTTAAAGTTCGTTCACAAAAAGGCCAAATCTAATGCTGTAGGAAACTTGAAACTGTTTTTCAAATTTTTGTATTTATTCATTTACTTAAACCAACACAGACAGAAATTTACAGATTTCGAGAGAACATTAATGAAAAAGGAAGTTCTGCAACAATTTTGCACCCACCATAATCCTCTGGATAAGTGAGACCAATTAATGAAGGAACACACATTTCTAGAGAAATTGAAGTGTGACAGTTTTTGCACTAAATACCTTATGGAAGCACCTCAAACGCTATGGCGCTGTCGATCATTTGTTTTTTTGTTTTTTTCAATTGCTCTGGCTCTATTCGACTTAGTATATGTGGCGGTATATTTTTGGATATTTTGACCAGGGTTTAGTCAAATATTGGGCAAGAAATGGATATTTCAGAAGTCATATTCGGATATTATGAAAGCGCAGGAAGGAATGAAAAAGGCGAAACTCCGTTAAAATTTCTATTATAAGATAATCTCTAAGAAATTTCTTTTACAAAAAAAGACGTAGAAGATAAACTTCCTTGACTCTTAGTTCCTTAATTATTTCATTCTTGGCTGCTGATTTTCTGGCCTCGTTTTTGGCATTTCAAGTGACGAAATAGACATTCTCAGTACCAGTTTTCTGCTAATTTTTATCCTTCACACAACATTTCACATGACTACTCCTCCTGGCGGCAATTAAATGCGTAACTCTAAACGTGTGTGATAACATTTTTCAAAAATTATACAATTTGGAATTATATTTACAACTTCCCTCGTAGATAATTTACAAGTTTTCACCGCACCATTATTTGAAACATCATCATTTTCCGTCGCCTTTTTTGTAACACTAACCGAAAAAAATTCGTGAGTTGTTCTCAAAGTATAATCAAAATATTTTTAGGTTAGCTTTTTAGGAAACTAAAAACAACTTATTTGTTCAAATTATTAATGTATTATTTTATGAGAGAAAAGAACCACTATTCTGATTTGAATGTATATTGTTTAAAAATATGTAGCTTCAAGCTCGTGTAATTTTGAAAGTATTTTATCTGCGGGCTTAGAATTAGGTAGTACCATTTCGCGACTTATTTATTTTTATTTTCCCATCAAATATATCTTCTCGAAACGGTCTTTGCAATTAATTAGCTGGATGTTTTATATCAACACGTCCATTGTAATTTGCCTCACCAAAAACTAACTACAGTTACTCGTTAAAAATAGCTGAAGTAAATTAAAAAAGATTAATTTAGATTTTATGTAAATTCGAACATAATTTATAGTTAAACAACTTGTCACGGATATAATATACTGGATTTTAATTAAAATTATTTTACACGGGCCCGTACATGTGTTCGGGAAGAAATCTCGAGAAATCTTTAAGTCTTTGTCGCGGTGAACTTGCTGCGCTATTCTTCATTGTCTCATTGGGTGGGACGGGAATGTCTTCGCGTGTAGGAACCACGAATTCTATTATAAACGATGGCCATCGCTGCCACGGACGTAACATATAACATAAACACTTTGAATGTTTAAACTATTAATACCTCGATGTGTCGGTAATTTATATTTTATTGTACCGGGTGTTCCAAAATAAAAGGTGCCTGAAACGTGTGGCGAAACACTCTGTCACAATAAACCTTTCTTCTACCTGTCGTCGCGTATTAAACCAAAATTCCAGTTTCCATTCCTGGTAATTCATGCAAATAGCACATCTAGTTTGAATAAATCCTGTCCGAAATGTGTTATTAAAATTTATTTATTAATACGAAAGTGAATAACAATCATAACTCGAATTCAAAGCCAGAAGATACGACTCTTCTCCACAGTCGACCAGGAAACATTTTTCTTAGACACCCGATGTGCTTTTAATTTATTTATTTACCGCCTAGTAGCAAAACACCCAGTTTTTGAATCTTTTCGTCAGATAATATGCGACTATCCCATTTTTGAGAATACTCATCATCGGTTTATTATAAATTTATTTGCGGAAACTATTAAGATTTTATCTATGAAAATTGCTGAAACCATTGATGTGGTTTATGGTGCTTTTATGTTAATATTGTTAGTAGGACTTTTTGAATCGTTGTTATAAGTGATCGATCACGTATTGGACAATGGAATTAATTTGTTTAATAATGTTTAGACATTTTTAAATATATTCGAATTCTAGTTTTGAACAGGTTATCTCGACTAACAAAGCCAGCTATTTAAACTGTATTGATAACAATAATTATCCATTTAAATTATTATCTTATAACGTCTAATTGTGTCTAATAGAAACATTTCCCTCTGTCAATTTCATTCCCTTTCAAACAAACTTTCGTCAATTGCTCCTAGGCTGCCCCCTTATTTTTTATTAAAAGACGAAATTTAATTTGCAAATGCGGCAATCTTTCTCTCGAACACGCGCCAACCTCTATAATCACTTTATAGTTATATTACAATCAATTATTCAGCGGACCTTTCGCGGCGGTTCTCTAAATGATGCAGGTCCACCATAAGGAATTTCAAACTAGGCGATAAATAACGGAGCGAGGGATAGAAGAAAAAATAGAGAAAAGGATCCGTCAAACGCACGAATGCTGATCAGGTACAGTGTGATCCTACCTAACGTGTAAATTGTTTTCCATTTATTTTTCCGACCTCGAGGTGTGTAACACCGTCGACCCGATCGTTTCCCTTTCGGGGGAACGGTGGAAGATGGTTTTCTGCGTAGGTAAATTGTGTACCAGTCAGTTACCTTTTCCATACTTTATTTACTAGGAGAGTCAGATATTTACTCATTGTTTTCGTCATATTTTCAGATGAAACATTATTCGCGGACGTGAAATCAATGATTAAAATTCGACTTGAGAACAAGTGAAAAACTGGGGAAACTTCAGAAAGAAATGGATCTCCGATTTTTACAATTAGCTCAAAGTAACTATGGGCAAACGACTGAAACTAGATAGATATGAGATTGCCTATGGTCATTTCCTCTCGATCCATAAGAATTCAGAACTTGGGACATCTTATTAACTACTGGGAGCTGCTAAGCATAGATACTCTGAACTCTCAACTATTTGAGCCAAAGTCATGACAAAATAGTTTAATATATTTAACCTTTATATCTAATGCTTAAGCTTTTTTCAGTAATTGAGCATGGAGAATTTGGAAAAAAAATTCTATCCGCTATTACACTAGTTCTTATTATCGTTCCCTTTCTCCACCTAATTTATATAATTGACGAAGTTAATAACCCTTTAATCACTAATAGAGCTGAGTACATTTGTTATATCGATAATGAATATTCAGATCTTATAAACTCAAAATTTTATTCGTATATAATTCCATTAAGTGATGCTAAAATTTTTATTTTTCGCTTGCTTGATATAGAAAATCGAGTACCATTTTTCTTTAATATTTTGGTTCAGCTTCTTGTCTCATTATCTCTTGTTATTTATTCATGTACCATTTTCAGATCAGGAGTATCTTAATCAAGTTGAATTTTTAGTTAATCCCTCTGGATTTTTTTATGGAACATGTTCATAAATTTGTGGTGCAATTCACAGATTTATACCTATATACCTATTTATATGGTCTGAATGAAGTCTTTAATTCCTTGACGACATATGGATCTATTTTTTCTTCCTCCTGTGTATGGAGCCATCCTCAAAAAATATTTATCCAGTCGTCCAAGGTGAAAAGTGCAAAGTGTTTCATATAATGCTGAATAGCATCATATATATATATATATATATATATATATATATATATATATATATATATATATATATATATATATATATATAGCATTGTGCATACTGCCACTTTATTTACATTTTGACCACCCAGTTGCTGCTGGTATGACGAGCCGACATTTCAAAAAAGAAATTGGTATTGTTGCTTTCATCGAGTGTGTGTATTGAAAACTGTCTTATGCAAAGAAGTAGCTTTTGTATAAAATTTGTTTGGCTATTCGAAAATTACACCTTTAAACGACTTCACATTTATCCTGTCATCCGACATGCTTATAAATATATTACAGATGTCAGGACTCGAGGCGGCAGTAGCGACGTTCCCAAAGCCTTTCAACGGAGATTGACGAAAGTTGTCTTCCATCGATGCATACCTCCTAATCATATAACTTCCCCTTAATTACAGTTCCAAATTAGTGGGGCCAATGCAAACAGGTTAAAACCAACATTGGTCCCACCCCCGGGCCCGTCAGATACACCTGTCTATTTTAACTTGGAGTTTTTCGAACAAATCATCTGCTTTGGGAGCGGCGATCGTTCCTTTTATTTCCCCGTTTGTAATGTATCCTTAAATTAGGGTGCGTTTATTATGCGCAGTAAATTTCCTCCGAACTTTATCGTTCTCGTTTTAATTTTTTTGATTTTAACTGTCCCGGGTCGTTAGTCGTCCATGGATTAGATTGATGACTAGTTTTGTATCTAAATAAAATTTATGGACTGCATAAAACATCTCTGATTCTTTTGGCCGATGTTCTTTTATATTGCAGTCGCTTGGGAGGTTCATCGGATTGGGTTTTTTGTATGAAATCTGTTTTATTGACCCACAAAACAAGGTTTCTGTTGGGGCGTACTTATTGTTGGAGTTTCATTTTTATTACAAAACTTTAGATATATGACTTGCAGGAGTTGTACGTAAGTAAACATATCAATTTGTTCGTAGTAAATACTCCGCTGCGATTTTAAACTTTCAACTGTTATGAGTTTTCAAAAGGGAAAAATTCTTTGTAGACCATCAATAAGTCATTAAAAAATTCCGTCAGGTTGGTTCACACTTAACTACATTATAGAATTTTAATATACTGTATTACACCGCTTTGAACACTCGTCTAAAGTATTTCTGTGAAGAAAAAAGGTGTCTTTGCTTCAGATCTTCTATAGCTTTAATATCTACATTAAAACTGTCTTTCTAGGTACATTTTAAAAAGGTTTGGGTGTTTCAATTTTCTCCATTATATTTCAATCAATTTTTTTTTAAATTTTGTTCCATGCATCACTAGATTTTAATGCTTTTATTACATTAATACTTTCTTTACGTAAATCGTAAATTCCGGCCATAGTTTGAGTTTCCAAAATTTCGATATGTTAACTCCCACGGATGATCAATTTTACCAACAGTAAATTCCGGTGACCAGGTCATTGCCACACATGCACTGGTTTATTGCGTTGTAAAATTTGTAGACAGATTAAAACGGGAATTATAAATTCCCTGAATTGTAAATTTTAAAAATAACACAAGCGATACTTGTAACTTGTTTTTAGTTTGTTAAATACAAATTTCTGCCAAATAGATAGGAATAATTAGGTAGTCTCTATTAATCTCTTTAGAACAAATTTAAATGTACCACAACATTTCTGTTTTTGATACTAACGCCGGCTTGTCAAAAGCCACTCGGGCTCCAAATGCACCAAGCCGATAAGAGGACTACGGAGGCGTCTGGGTTACACCACCCCGTCCCTTCCAGGTAAAGGTTGGTCAAAATATGATATAAAATTAATTTAATCCAAATACGCCAATATGTGCTACACACGCTTTTGATTGATGTGAATATATTTTCATTAAATCGTTTTTTTCACTACGTTTTCACATCAAACTCAATTCATTTTGAAAACATAAAATGTTTCTGTAGTTTTACCTCCGATTTAACAAAATAATAATACAGCGTATTTCTATATATATGACGGAATTTATTTGTCCCTTACATAAACGGAATTATAAATGTGTACCCAGTGACATAAGGAAAATTGTTAGAGATTTAAAAGCGAAAAATTTTTAGCTGGCACTTTATGTCAATAAGTACACATTTATAATTCCGTTTAAGTAAAGCTTAATGCTGAGAAATAAACTTTCATTATAAATATGTTTAAATTAGACTTAAAAGTTTGACATGAAAGCGTAGTGAAAATAACGATTTAAAAAAAATATAATAACATCCATCAAAATCGTATGTAGCACATATTTGCGTATTATTGGATTAAATCAATTTTATATCAAATTTTTTAACCAAATTTACTTGCGAAGGGACGGCCTGGTATAACCCAAACGCCAACTCAGTTTAAAAGTATTAAGTGCTTTCGAGATAATACCTCTCCTCTCTTCCACGACTCTCTGATAATCAATTCAACGAATTCCATCCGAGGAAAGTCCCTATCTAAGAAACCGTAGGTCCGTTAAGGGTCCTTAGGTAACGCCCAACACCTTGCCCTTTGGATACCCTCGAATAACAAATAGTCCGTCTAATTGATAGTTACTGCCCTAAAGTGGTGATTTAAATGGTTATGCGCTTTCCTTTCGAAGTTCATTTAAGATACAGCTGAATCGACCGAGAAGTTGGTCGTAATTAAACGTCGGCTTAAGTGGAGATATGGGGAGATATCGACGATTTTTTTTTGTGTGTGTACGTCAGAGCTATAAATCTACACAGAGGAAGAACGAAGAACAAAGTATCAAGTACGCTCATATTATTAATTCGTATGTGTTGAACGGTTGACTTCCACTAATTGCCGGGGTTAGAAACATTTAAAGATATGTATGCGTGTAATTAAATGTAGGTTAGAAACCAGAACTGATATCATTAGCATATAAACCACCATTTCGAGATAGTGTTTAAGTTGATTGATTTAACGGACGAGGCACATGTGGTTGATTTGGGCGGGGAAACGCCATAGAATATTTATATATTTATTATTTTTTCATACATTATTAATGCGCCTCGGTTTTATTTACTTATTTAAATTCGTGTTGTTCCAGTCCACTCAGGACGGCTCCTTTCTCATTGGACAGACTTCAGGAAATGTGCTGATTCACTAATTGGGTAAGTTTTTTATAAATGCTTTTAATGAAACACAATCGATAAGGTGGATGTGGATGTTTTTATTCACAGTAGATGCTAATATTTACTGAGAGGCTCTTAACACAAACAACGGAAAGAAAAGAGTGGTGGAAACAAGCGAATAAATACACCTCGAGGATTATTCAGCGCAATTGATTCATATATTGCAGACTATAGAGGTATAGGAAGGCGTTCCATTATATTTTTCGCTCAAAACTGTATACATTTTGGTAGTTTAGCTAGATTGTGATCACCCAAAATTGCATTAATATTTCAAAAATTAGCGCGTTGGATGTTCTTCTTGAATCATTACCGAATTGACAGACCACTCAATAAACGTGTTTGCGAAAAAGCCCAGTGTTGAAAGGTTAATATCTACCTAACACTGGTTATTTTACCTCTTTTAAGTATAATTATTTACTGGTTTAAATCTGTCGAAGTTTACCCACAAATTTAATAATGGCGCATTAACGTGTAGGTACCAAAATTATGCAACAGATGGCCGAAATAAAAAAATCGGTGCTATGTTAGGTTCATTGTAATAACCACATTTATTAAGAACTGTGCCATCGTCATTTCTGCGTTTATGGAGTATTTTTACATTGTCTCATTGGGTTATTTGATTGGCATTTTTCAGAATTGTCCCACCACTTTTGATTTAATTGTGTAGCCTCTTGTAACGTTGCATAGATGCTCATTTTTTTCATTGTCGCCTTGTGTAACTGTAATTAGTAATTCAAGTTGTAACGCTAGTTACACAGACACGGAGGTTCAATGTATGATCCAAATCCTTTAATCCAAAGTAACATAAATGATGTTTGTTTGCGTCTAAAAATGCAAAAGGTTGCTCTTTATTTGGAACTGCTGACATTAGTACAATTACATTCTAGCAAATCATTTTGAGTCATTCATCAAAGAGTTTTCACATTCATTTATCAGGTTTTCTAAACTCTAGTAACTTTTCCATTTTAAACGCCGGATTCGCGCTCCCAACTGAAATCACTTGATACAAATCTCAGACTCGTTTAAACGAAAATACATCCCTACACAAAATTTTAATTATATCACTTATACTTCCGTAGAGAATATCTTTCCCCATTTAAATTATTTACTATTCAGATTGAAAAGTTTGAAGCAAAAACAACTTCAAGTGATGTTGGAGTCGAGGGGATTAATTTCGAATTGCAGATTGCACACAGAAACACTCCTTTTCCATTTTATATGAAGCAGTTTTAATTGGGTTAAAAACTCTGAAGAGCTTTTATTTTCAAACTGGACCGTCATGAACATTTTCCCTTCTGTCACGAATCGGAATGTAATATTTAACCTATTACTGGAAATTTTAGCACTATCATTGTGTCACGAAACCGGCTTATAGTGTCAATTAATAACAAATTAAGCGTCATTAACCGTTCATTGTTTTGTAGTCTGCGAGTATGGCGCCTTTGTTACTGATGTGATTAAACATTATTATTTCAATTCAATCAAGTTAGTGCCGATAAAGTGACATGCAAGACATATTAGTACTTTTACCTCTCATTAGAACGAGTTATTTAAACTAATAATAACTACGTTCGGCTGTAGTCGCAAAAAAATAATTACTAAAAGTCATCCGAGCTCTATTCAATATTTGTATGATTAATCATGTTCCCGCGGTAGTTGTTCCCGCTACACTAATTAACAAATCTGATATATCGATATTAATGGGCACGTGAAAGCCCGTATAATTTTATTTACTTAACTGACGTCGCTCGTTTAAACGGCAACGCCCCCAAAAACAAAAATCTCTTTATAATGCGGTTTTGGCGCCGGTTCCATTTCGAGGCTAGCGGCGATGTGGAGAGGAAAGGACCGAAAAAGGCTCCGATGAATTTCCAAATATTATTATAGGGTTTGCCCCACCTTGCCTCATGACGTTTCGACAGACAGACAGACGAAAATTAAACAAGTACTACCGTTAATGATTATGCCGTTTAAATTGGGCATTCCATTAGTCATAAGTAAATAGTGCATAAATTAATACAAGTACGTATCTATAAGGTCAAGAAACTTTGAAATTCATGCAGTTCAGTTTTCTTTGTGTTAAAGGAATGATGCATTTTGGTTGCAATAATTGGATTGAACTACTTAAACTAATAATCTTGCAGGTATACATAACATCCTACAGCAATCAGCTCCATGTTATTTCAACATCTGGGACCGATCGTATCGTTCCGAATTAACCTTTAGTTTAGTTAAACCGTTCATTAAAGTTGAACTGAGTTTATCTCAAGGTACGTCGTATAGTCAAGAGTGAACAGATGGTTCAGTGAACTGATTGAACTGTTCAGTGAACAGTGAACTAATATTATTGACAATATTCCTTATTTCGGGTTCTACATTCAAATTCATTTCTTCATCTATTTCTTCGTCGATCTCCTTCACAAGGGGTTCCACTTCTCCTGGGCCCTTGGCGATGTTGTGTAACACCCACAAGCTACTATAATAGCTTCAACTTTTCTATGATTCAAACGAATTCCCTGGCTTAATACAGGGAATTATCTTTTCAGGGCGCCCAAACATCTTTCAACACAATTACATGTTGTTATGTGGCATTCGTAGTATAATAGTTGTTTGAGGGTTTCTTAACGAAGTTAATGAATAAAGTGCCATCGCCAAACCCCAGTTTTCCATGCTTGCTCGAATTCTAGAATTATTAAAAATTGTACAATCTGGCACAGATGGTATTTCAGACACCACAACTGATTCCTCAGGAATCGCAGCTGATCCCTCAGGAGCTACCAGTGGTTATTCACAAACCACATCGTTATGTTCCCAGGAACAAAACTGAGGAAATAAAAATAGAAACCAGATCAGGTTTGTACCCTTCATTACCTTGATTACAGGCACACACGATTCACATTTAACAACTTAATTTTATTACTACGTACCTCCCCTTCATTTACTGCTTTCAATTTATTTGCCTGTTCCTTAAGCCCGGCTTAAGTTTGGTAAGCTCCTTAATCGGGTTAGATTATCATCTGAAAGTGATTATCCCGCGAATTGGTATCTTAAATCGATAACCTGAAGGTGGGCAGATTTAGAAGCTTAACCTTACAACATAACGCCAAAAATCATTTTATTAATTGACTGATGACTGTTTTCGAAAACAAATAAGCGCTTGCAATTCCAAAAGGCGATGACATTTTTGTGAAAAATTGCTCTAAACTCCGTTACGAGCTCAGAGTAGTTGGATGAGGATTCTTCTTCTAATTCTACCATCTTCGATCGTAAGTTTGCGATCATCATGACCATTTGAACTTTGTTCACAGCTGCACAAAATAATTGGTATGATCTTTAGTTGAACCATTATCTTAACTCTTGCATCTTGACTCTTGCACAGTCACTCATAACAGATGAAATCTTCATAGCTTGATCGAAGTACTCCAACTTCTCTAAGTACTAATCATCATTCACCACAATTACAAGGATTGTGTGATCACCCTAGCCTTGCAATTGATTGCATATTTTCCTTTAGTAACAGAAATATCGCAATACATATTGAAATTTTTTTTGTCAGTAATGGAGTGTCTTTGCAGTATCTTTTCAATTAGTCACTTTTATATACGTTGCACATGCAATTCAAATAACCTCATTATGGTACTTTACGATCAAATTTTCTCCAATCTCATCACCTACTGGTCCAACTTAATTTTTAATGAACAATATATTTATTATAATTTCGTTGAGGCCCGTTCCCCAAGTACGTAATTAAATATTTAAGTGTCTTAAGTGTGTCTCAACCATAAATTGTTCACATCAATTAAATGTATTTATTAGAGTTGTAAAACTGTTATGCACTTATTAATATAAGGTCGTATATGTCGTACTTTAATACGACATTTTTATCGACCAACAATTTACCAAATAAAATTTAATTTAACCTCCCTGACCGGTAGAGAGTGACGGAGAGCAGAAGAAAAAAATTTCGAAAATAATTTCTTTTGTGCCGCCCAGTTTGACCTCCAATAAGTTTGCCTGATGAATGTCCGAGCCGAATGTATAAAATGTTAATAACCGGAGTTGTAGTAGTCGAAAAGGCCGAGATAAATAAGATTGTAACATGATGTCCCGCAGGGTTCTCAGCGCCGCGCAAAATGTTTCACACTTTCTTATGATAAATTTACATTATTCCTTCTATCATTGCATCTCTCTCGCATATTTATTTATATTAAATGAATTAATATGTTAATTGAGGCAATCGTCGTTTTGGAGTTCGTTAACGACCCTCTTGGCGTTTTATCTCCACTTGCCATGCAGGTTTCATAATGTTTCCCAGCTTATTTAGTGTTATGGTTTTGGATACGTAAAAGCTCATCGTGTTGCTGTTATTTACTACGGGAAGACTCGCTTGATTAATATTCTAAAATACACTAATCACAACCTTTATTTTTAAATTGATTAAGTACTTACGTACAGTTAAAAAATATTTATTAACAGTCGCGCATTAAGGAGACGTAAAAAACGCAAAGAGTTTAATATAAACGAGGTAATTTTGTTTACTAAACTGGCACTTAAATAACCGAAAATGTGTTCTCAACGCAGTAGGGAATAAATAATATAGTAAGATTATTGGAATATTGCAACAGCTTGTCACCGACTTTGATTTTACTTATGGCTAGCTATGATATCTGTCTTAAAAATTGAATTCATACACTTTTTAGTACTTCAACACCTTTTATATTGTATATAAAAAATTTAGAAGAACATAAACAAATCCGCATTGAAGAACATTTGGGAAAGGAAAGTAAAGGAAACATTTGGCATTTTAGCTTTTCAGCTAAAATTCATTTAAATTTGATTTAAAATTCAAATTTCATTTCATTTAAAATTCAAGCATTTTAATGCTTTTTTAATGATTTTACAGTCTTTTTAACTAAAACTTTTAAGTTTTAGTCTGGCTCGTCCACTACCTTAGTCTCTTCAAAATTCCAAGTCCTTCATTGAAATTCTCTTTTGTTTTAGGAAAATTTTCGATAAAACACTTCAGAACAGCTCCTTTTATTTTACATTTTTTACAAATCTATCAAAAAGACGTGGATGTCGCTTTAAATATAATCTAAGCCAATCCCGCCCAGGTAAATTATTCTTTAAATTTTAACTTGCCTTCACAGTACTTCGAAGTTCTTTATCATTTACGGGAAACCAATGTCTGCTATGGAGATTATACACATAGTTTTCTTCGTTGATGTTAAAAGCTGATGGTTTCCCAATTCGTTTTAACCCCTACTACTTCTATTTGTTACAAATTGCCCTAGGAACTCTGTATTTGCCCACTGTGTGTGTCTAAGTGAAAGGTTTCCAGCTCTAACTTCAGTGATTTTCAGTCTCTATTTTAAAGTGATTTTTTACTGTGTATCTTCTCACGTCAAGAGTTTTCTTGAGGTTTGTGAAAACGAAATATTTTGAGATACCAATGGAAAAGATACGCAATGGCAACTATAAAAAATTTGGGAAAATGCGCCAGAAATCATTTTTCTTCATTCGTCATCATCAATTATTTTGACCCCTAATGTTTACAGCTTGTTTTAGAAACAACACATGGTGGTTAATAATGCTTAGGTAATGCAGCAAATATATAAGTAAATATTTACATGTTTTATAGATATTACTAAGAGTAACCTTTACAGAGCACACGTGACACCATTTTGACCAGAAATATTTACCCCTGATCAGAGCATATTAGAAACTTTTGAATAAACGAACTGTATATTCAACTAGTAATTCATTCATGGGTTCACAACAGTAATAGTCTGATAAAAGTTTAGAAACTTTTCTTCCAAGTATGAAAATTCAAAGTAACGCCACTTTACGGTACCTGTTAATGTTTCTATAAACTTAAAAGAATATATTTAAAATAATTTTACATATCTAGAAAAGATTATCTAGGACTTTACCTGCCGAACAATTTTGACTAAAACAAAAATGTTGCTACATAACTACAATGCAGAATTAAAACAATAATTAAAAAAAATGACAAAATAGTACTTTAGCCTACATTTCAGTTATTTGAATATTAAAAGTTTTATGAAGTCCCCTTTAAAACTACATTGTTCACGAAGTTATGCAGCTATTAAATTTTTGGTATAAACTATGTAGACATACATCTAAGAACGAGGAGATTATTAAAACCGCAAGATATCCCTTGGTTTACTCTAGAGGGTGCACAAAATGCATCTAAGGATGATTACGTAACTGCCGGATCAATACGAACACTTCCTCGATATCCTCTCGTTCGCCGTTTCTAACAACCGCCGATTTTACTGTCTCGCAACAATAATTACGCTAATCTCGTAATTCTCGTCGTAAGCAGCTACACACACCGAACGCAGACATCCAGGAAAGAATCGCTTCCTGGGCCGGAAGGAACAATTCAAGATAAATGCGGAGAAGGAACGGCCGTGTAAGAGGTAGTAACATTTGTTTTACTCGTTTAATATTCGAAATATGTGTCGGCTTTGTCGGCACTTAGACGTGTAGAGAAGTTTTGATAGTGCCGTTTAATTATTCCGGCTGGTGTGTCGGCCCCCACCGGTCATAATTTTTACCTTAAACCGACGACGAACTCACGTGGAGAGTTTTCTGTCTGATGGCCTGTGGGGTCTCTTTGGTATTCAGGTGTAGCAACAATTTTACTAAATTAAATTTGGCGTTGTTCGAGTCAATGGTAGCTTTTAAAATTTGAAATAACAATTTTGAGGTTATGTATTAACAGTTACGCCGGGTATTTATTGTCGGGACGTCAAAATAAAACCACGATCTATTCCTTGTTTATCGCTCGTATAATTCCAGAGGAATATACTGGAGGACGACGAATGATTACACTCTAATTTGCATAAGAAAACGTCAAGCGCATAACATTTTAATACCGAACAATGCAAGTCCGGGAAAATATACGACTCCAGATCCTTAAACGGAATCCAAAATTATTTTCTCCAACATTCATGGCAACCATAACGGCCAACCGGGCCCATGTAATATCCGCTCGATATATACGCCTATTCAGTATCAAAAGAGTGAGAAGGAGAAGGGTCAAGATTATTAAAATTATGCTAGATTTCTTATAAATTAACGTGTAATGGATCTGCTACTACTGCTTCTCAGGTTTCAGGAAATGAATTTGCCCAGCCATTACCCCAATTAACATAATCTTAAATAAACGTATCTGACGGCTGCTATACGAAAACATTTAATTAATTTGATCTGAAAAATATCGCCATTTCACGGCGCTTTAATTTTGGACCGGTTTAAAATCATTTCGTATACTTTGAACACAGACATTTTCGATGCCGCTCCTAATTGCCTGAATTGGAATTTATAAATATAATTGCGGAATTAGAGAAAATTAAAGTTATGAGAGAACTTCGCGGACCACCACATAAATATGATAATTTACGTTGGCAGAAACGCTCATTATTTTCATTAAGGAAAAATCGGACGGGTCCTTGTGCAAATTATTAATGTTATGTTAAATAAATCAGGAAGTTTTTAGAAATACGTATGAAAATAATTTATTATTGTCTTGTTAAAATATTTGGACTCTGTGTATTTCTCCTTCATAGCCATACCCTTTGAGCAGAAATAATTTTGCCGCAGGAATCTTGGTTATGTTTGACTACCTCCCTTTATAATTATGAATCGGCCATTGCGATATGCTCTCCAATGTTTCGTACTGATAATAGCCAGTACTTAGCGGAACTGTTTCCATTGTTGCGTTCATACATTGAAATAGTCATTTCACATAGTTCTTCTTCATGAAAATGGCGGCTGCATCTAAGCACCTAATCATCAAATTGATTAATAATCCCTCAAGTCTTCTAGATCCAAAACAACACTACTATATTTTCAGTAGCTCTTTTGGTATAAAAGTTTTTGATTGTGTTCCTATTTCTATTCATAACTTTTTGTTTGTTTACCTTCCTTTATCCTTTAATCAGTTATTTCCATACTTCTTTGGTCTCTTCATACTTATCCTTCCATTTTCTTTCAAGCATTTGGTCTCCTGGCGTTTCTGCCTTCCAACCTATTACGACACTTGTTTGTAAATTTATAATACCTTCTGATTACGTGGTCCTCCCATTTGATTCTGTGGGCTTTTACTATATACATTAAATTTAAATTTCAACTTTGACAACTGCAATGCGTTGCTATTAAAATTCTATCAAACATATTTCAGATAGTACTTGTGGTTGTGATTGGACTGTTATCATACAAAGAGAAGGAGTAACAATAGGCGTCTTTGTCTTTCTTTTTCGATGTTTTCAAGATTTCAAAGTGCAGTCTCACTTTATGTTTCCCCTTTGCATGTCTTTTTATTTCTTTCATTCCTTCCCTATAATCCTTTGGATTTATTCAATGCCTAATTGGAGCAAAAGCTTTCTGATTTAAGAGAACATTTTGTACTGAACGTACAAACTAAGATTTCAATCTCTCTGCCATTCGTAATGAGCTGAACTTCAAGTGTAACTTTCTCAGTGTACGCGAGTTCTCGTTATAATGAAATATCCGTCGAAAAATGAAACTTTCGACTAATGAGTTTCCAAATCCGGTTTTAAACTTATTTAAATGAGCCATTCCGAATACTGCTGGGCCACTTTGAAATAATTGTGGTGAGACGGTAAGGTGAGGGCATAAATTATGACGGAGGTATGCGTATTGGGTACGGTGTCCGTTGATTTTTTCCCGATGTGTTTGAGCATGAGTATGAGGTGCTAAGGAACGAGGTGAATTAGCGGCGGCGACAGGTTAACAGGCCGCAATTAATTTCAAATCAAATAAGTCATGTAGGGTGTTTCAGGAAAAAATAAATTCTGGGTTCGAATTTTGTGGTAATAGTTGCACAGCTTATTAAACAATCAGCTCAAAGACTTTGAATATTTCTATTGTTTTGAGATGATTATCTTCATTTTAAATATAGAAAAAGTTGGTTCACAAAGTGATCAGATATGAAATTAAATAGATGTGATCTAAAATCTGACCGAAACAAATATAAAAATTAATACATATACTTTATACTTCATTAACTTTTATGTATTTCATTAAAATTTGTGGCAAAAATTTTAAGGCTATCATAAACCCATGTTCTAATTATAACTTGCAGGCAAATATTTAAAATTTGTCAAAAATATTAGAATGACAATTTTTTTGTTGAAATTAATTTGAAAAAAGGCTTCAATTTCACATAGGAACTTGACAAAGCCCATATAATTACTTTGGTTGCAGTTTCATACGTTTTAAAAGGTCTGCATTTAGGGAAGAGTGGTCAAACTCTTTGGTAGGTTCAGAATTTTCAATAAATCTTATTTTCACCAATACAGAAGTTACGTTTCGTAACCATATTTCGCATCGCTTCAAAATATGAAGCACATCAAACGTATAAACCAGTTTCGCATCCGCTGTTGTAAAATCTGGAGTATCAGGTGACACACCAAACAGTTGTTTGGTACTACCTGTCAAATCTCATCTATCCGTGTCTAAGCAATCCATGGGTCAGATGGAATTTTGATGAGTCGTAAGGTGTGAACAAGCCGTGTGATTAAGTAAATAGTTGCCAAGTTTCAGTTCCCATGGAATCAATTTTTTTTCTCTTAGTATGAAACAAATACTTATTCTAATAATGAATCCAACTGTAAAATCCATCCATTAAATTAAAGTGACGCTACGGCCTCATTTGAAAGGTTTTAACCCAAAACCGTTGGGGATAATGCGCAGTAGTTTCCTTCACATGGAGCTTATGAGCTATTTGCTTGTTAAGCTGTGATAGCTGATTTTACCAATTGCATAGAACGAATTGTAAAGTATATTTCACATATTTCCTAAGAGTTTAATGTTTTCACTGTTGGAAATTGTTAAATCACTTCTAATACTTTCAGTTCTATTAACCAGTAAGGTTCGTTAGGTGAAAGACGACTGTGAGATTGGGCCAATAAAAGAATGCCAAAAATGTCTGAAAACTCTTTAGCCTCCGGAACTCCGGAACTCCGTAGCATATATTCTGTCTACGCAGGCTTTACGAGCAATGTATGAAATTTTTCTATTTTCCCAATCATTTTTTTGATTAATTAATACAGGAGATGGAGAAGAGGTAGCAGGGCACAGGCATGTAGCCAAGATTCTCGGCGCATCCATTTTCTCTCTGTCATACATACGAGGGCACTTACTTTACGGAATATAAAGATAATGCGTTTCTTATTTCTAACCAAATCCGTTTATTTGTGGACCAATTGTTATGAACTTTTGCATGTAGCTATAAAATTTGCCGTTAAAATATCTATAACTAAGATAACTTTAGATAACTAAATATATTTTACTAGTAGTTTGCCGCTAACCCCATCAACATCGATTTGATTTTAGACGAGATATCATAGAAAGCGTTTTTAAAGAGATACAAGGCGCTCTTAGTATTCGTGTTTTGAGGATCCACTAACCAATGTTTTCTACTTTCGAATAACCTCAGTTGTTTACAGTTATACCTCAATATTCATTAATTAATCGCAAAACTCGCACAATCACAAAAATCATCACCTATAAAAAAAATTATATTTGTACTATTGCTATAATTATTATTTCAATTACGTCATACACCAAATATATAGCAATATTCCCGGTCTTTCCACAGTTATATCGCGCATTTATGGTTTTGCTTTTCTACGATACACACAATTGTAATTAACCATCACTTTCTGATAATTGCGAAATAGATTTTGGCAGTCGGTTGATAAATATTTCTGCGTGGCATTTTCAGTTATTACGATTACACTACTGATTTCATTATTTTCTACCCACATGCAATTACTAAGCTATCTATTGTAGCCTATGATATTATGTAATTTATTGTTCTAATCAATTGGCAGTAGAACAGTCAAGTAACATAATCTGTTGGTGTCTAAGTCAAACAATTAACTATTTAAAGTGAAAGTTTCACGTTTACATTTCGATGCCGCCACGACGTCTGAAATGCTCTCCTCTGTAACACAAAAATACCTACCCGTGCATTGTTATGGTGATAAGAGAAAGTTTGAGCATGTCTGGACCGTTTGACTAAAATAAATCAAGCTCGTTCGGAATGACAACTCGGAATCATTGGATGGGAGCAATGAAATTAATATATAATTAATGGAAGGTGTATCGAACGTTAAAATATTTGACAATACCAGCATCCAATTACTCCTCAAACTATAAATGCTAAGTCATATGAATAAATCAGTTGTTTTTTTGTATTTGTATTAATGTATTCTAAAGAGTGTTACTTCGCATCTGATGTAGGTTATCATTATTTAGATCTATTGAAAGTGATTATAATGTGAAATGACTTTGAGAAATGCTGGAATGGAACTCGTTTTTTGTAGAGGAGGTGTTTGTTTTGAAGGCTCGTTATGTGTACCGAATTTGATGGTCCCGAGGATCGTCTCTTGTACGTTTCGCGGGTTTCCCCGCCTATTTCAAATGGCATTGTGTTTGCATAGGTACTTTCAAACAAAGGAGGCAGACGTGTAAAGAGCGTATTATTATTGTTTGCGATTTCGTAATGTTAACTGAATGCCTCCAGCTGAGTCATTATATGTAAAGGTGCAAGTGAGCTGACACGAAATATCCAACGTTACAATTAATGTCGTGCAATACTTGTTACAAAAAATACTGAGTGCATTTTATCGAAGGGGCGAGAAAAATTTGTCTCAAAGCAAATGAGGAAGTCAAAGATT
This sequence comes from Cryptocephalus primarius, assembly GCA_963576515.1. Classification (NCBI taxonomy): domain Eukaryota; kingdom Metazoa; phylum Arthropoda; class Insecta; order Coleoptera; family Chrysomelidae; genus Cryptocephalus; species Cryptocephalus primarius. The sequence continues at coordinate 7,698,135 of OY754944.1, forward strand.
TCTTCTTTGTGTAATCAGGGTATTTTAATAACCAAAGCCAAGTCGAGTAATCAAGAGTAACATAGTTGAGTTAACAACAAGTATTAAGCTCCTCTATTTTTAAACGGCATTTTAAAAATATTAATCCTGCGTCACATCATAAGAAGAATTAATATATCAACCTATATTTAAAGCCGATACGCTTCTCTACAATCATCTTGATCATGAGCCAGAATCTCTTATAACCATCGCCCCTCTGACGTTAAAAAAAATCATAAAATAGGTAATCCTTTTAGACTGTGCCCGCTAAAAGTCATTCGATACTCATCGGCATGCCCGAGCGATTACAAATGTAAACTATTAACTTGAGGATTCTACCTGTTGGAATATTTTTCATTTTCGGGTTTTTAGACATTGACAATGGGCTGGGAACTTTTATGGGTAGTCATCATTTCTTAAGGGACGACCTAGTAATTATAGAAGTGAAACGTTGGGGTTTTCTTTGAGAAACCGCGTTTACTTTAATTATGTAATATTTTCAATGGGACATATTTACGACCATGAAGAAAATATAATTCGGAACACGCAATTATGTAAGTAGTAACGGAGCAGCCACAAAACAAAGCACAATACTTAAAATCAATTATAGTTTTGAACTAAACGAGGTGCAAACTATCTATTACTGTTAAATACCAGTCCATCTAATGGTTTGAATGAAACGGTTGACTTTTAAGCGTGGTTAAGAGGTTAACATCTAAATTATTTCAGAAATTATTATGTATTTCTACCCTTTCTTGCGTAAAACTCTGTTATATTTATTCAGAATCGAAACTGACATCAGATTCTAATCTACATTTTGCCACGTCTGGATTGCATTACTGTGCTCCATTATCAATCTCATAAACGGGATTCGTGTCACTTAATTAGAAAAAACAATTACCTTCCATTTTCCATCCAGGTCTACTCAGCAAAAGAGGCCAATCGACTTTCCCATTGAGCGTTGTAAATTTCGGAGGTGAATTGTAGTCATGCAATTGTGCATGTTGAAGTGCAAATAATTAACAACGATTTACTGTCTCTTAGTGATATACCTTTCCGCTGGCGAGCTGGCCAAAGGAAAATCACGTGACGATCTTCCACTTGGATAAAAGCTAGTCTAGTCGCGATTCCTGGAAGACTGGATTATAAGTACTTTAAAAGTCACCGATAAAGGTGAAATAATTTGACTGCGTAACTAACGTTCAACGTCGTTTGATTCGGTTCATTGAATATAAAATATGATTTACAATCGGATAGAGTGTAATTGCCAGGATATAGGCTTAGTATACGACTCGACACTTATTACCCCATCTTTATTACCTAGTAATATATAGCGCAGTAATTTAAAGGTTTGTCATCTCATTCGTGTTCTTTTACTGCTTCCATTTCTTGCAGGTGAAATTTGTTACTAGACATATAATTGGTCGTTTTACAATATTTTAAACAGCTTAGGACATATGGCGTACTTTTGTTCGATATTCACTTTGATTAAACCGTTATTGATTGCTATGAACGGTAGTTAACTAGGTAACTAATGGATTTTAATTACACCAATAAATTTAACGATGTAGTCAGTTCTATGGGTACAAATTAAATTGAAGGAACATTAAAGTAGAAAGGTAGTTCATGAGTAAATTCATGACAAATTTCGAGGTTATATAACTGCACTGATTCGTATCATTTCCTTGATGTGTTTATTATAATTTTTCTTATATACATTTGATTGAACCTGTTCAATTTTCATTCTTGTCTTTGATTATTCTTGGTAGTTCCATCTCTACAGATGTGTTTTTATATCATTAGCTTGACGTGCTGACCCATTTCCAATGCCAACCAAATAATGAAAAAGAAAATTATAAATATTCGTACGTTAATTTCGAACCCAAGTTTTATGGTCCAAAAAATTAAACAATTTAGACAAAAAACTCATTACAAACAAAGAAAATTCTTTCATACATTGAAACAAAGAGAACTCATTGCCATGTGTCCTGGTAATGGAAATTCCGCATGCGGAGTATCTACATTTGGTATCAATATTTATTAATATTACGTTATTTTTATTTGGTTTATCGTGTCAACTTTAAAATATCTCTGAAAAATTGGGCTTCTGAACTCCCATTTTTAAATCTCTAAATGTTACTTAAGTAACACTATTAAATTGCATTGAAGTTACTATACTAACTATTCAATTTTTTGGTTATATTACCAGGACTCGTCTAATAAAAATATTTTGAAAAATAAAATGAAAACAAAAAAACTTGAATTTTCTGTGCAACGTATGCTCGTCGTATTATTCACGTTTTACCGTAGGATTAAAAATGCGCCTTGGTGTAGTTGAAAGTGTCCACCTTCACCGATGCCGTTTTAGTCATTTCCCCTTGTCTTCGTTCCCACAGAACGGCCGCGTCGCAAATCCATTTCTTGTTCTGGCACTAAAATAAATAAGGAAACATCGACGAGCGACAATTAAAGACAAGAAAACAATTCGACCAAAACTGTGTCTACACGATACCGTAGGTGTCGTGTCTATCATTTACAATTCTAATGGCGGCTGACCATGAGACTATCTTGTGGCGGAATGACCTGAATTTACATTTCCCGTTTGCGGATCCGGAGAATATGCAAAAGGGCAAAGGGGTGAGAGTTTTAAAGTGGGATCATAGGAATTGGTTAATTAAGTTAAGAAGGTCCTGCACTAACTTATGTAGATATAGTTCGAATCGTTTGAATAATTGGTTGACCGGAGGTGAACAAAAATATAATCGGCTGAGACATGGAATGGTAAATTGAGGCAAAAGGTTTTTAACAATGAGAAAAATCCAACCAGCTCTTTCTTTGTCGATGATAATTGAACTTGAGCAATTTAACAATACTGATACTTTTAGTGATATATAACTCTTCAAAAGTTTGACTGCAGAAATACCAATTACACATTTGGTGAACTTTGCCTCATATTACGTCCAGATAGTGCCTAGTATTGTCACAAGGAGGCAAATTCAAGCATACAAGGATAACAAAAACTCCGATTCTCTTTGCTCTCAATGTGTCGGTAAATACGGCCACTTCATGTATGTAATTGAATTACAAATCAACGCACACTTCTCTCACCCTTTGCTACAGTCACCGTCATTTACCCCCGAATAGCACCCACTTCTGACTCCTCAGGTGAGTAGGTGGTATTCATAACAATTATCATTAGTGTTAATTTCACTGTTGATTTTACAAACTCTACGACCATTAAATGAAAGAAGTACGGCATAGGAGACTTATTGATGAATTTGAAGAAAATTAACAGTTCAAAGATCAAATAAGATTGAATGCATTCAGCTTTCCTCCTAGGTTAAAAAAGCGATGTAAAAATCGGCAAACATAATAAGTGGATGAATTCCCATCCTTTTCGCTTTACGCCATGCAGTAAGACACTTGAACATTGCTGCATTAATTATCGCCACACTACGAGGGAAAATTTTTCCTACTCCTCGGGATTTTATTCCTTCCATTTCCATTCCTTTCCGCTTCAAACTCTCATTTCGCATATTACTCAACAGCTCGGACATATCCGACCATCTAGAGCGAGGCAATGGAGGCTCCATGTGTGTGCATGTAAAGAGCGCGCATTTCAACAAGTCATTGTGTACGTGCAAATCATATTATTATGAGGCGCACACTCGTTCGTTCCGAGCACTTGCACATTTCGTATGTGAGAAGTACATTTCTAAACGCGACGGAATGCTCGAATGTCATCGAGATTGATCAAATTCAGCGACGGTGGTGGAGCTGCCTGTTTTCAGTTTCTCTGTCGTTGTGCATTGTTTGATAAGTTTTAACCGTTGTTTGGATTTTTCTTAAATTTGAAGGAAAGTAAAATAGACACTTGGCTTTAATATCCTCGGATTGAGTTTGGTTAAAAATCAGTTAATTTCTAGAATTAGAAGTGTTTTTATTTTGGTAATGAAAATGCTACTTTCATCGTAATCTATTCCTTTTTTAACAGTTTTGTTAGCTAACAGAGTAGACATTTTATAAAATTACTTATTGAATTTTCCATTAGTATTGCCATGTTCGGTTTTCCTTGCTACGTGTAACTAGCAACAGTGCATACATTAAAAATATCCGAGAAATCTCCCCATTTACGAAACGTTAGTACTTTTCTAGAAAGTGTTTCCAAAAATTTTAAAAATTACCATGACAGGAAGAGGTGATTTTATAAAGTGTAATTAAAATTTGCACAGAACAATTCCGGCCCTTTCTTCCAGCCAGCCGTAGAGCAATTTTGCATTTTTTGCACTTTTATCGTATTCAGTCCTGAATTATATTTTTGGTAATTTTGTGCTGCACTGAGTGAAACCTGAAATAATTTGTTTCTCATGTCTGTCGAAGATAATGTGGGATTAAACGTCCTCTCCAAGAAAAAAGAAATCGCTCGTTTACTGCTCTCTGCCATAAAAATTATCCAGAATGTATCATGAAGACTTATGCACCGATAAAATTAAACGATCCGCCAGAATTCCGAACCCGAATACCGGCTTATTTATCGCCACCATGAGATAATCAGGTAATTTGTATGGCCCGACAGACGAAACTTTAAATACCGTGATGTGTCCCAAGTTTACTCGTCCATTTATTCAAATCGCCGACCGTACGTACATACGCTGATCGAACGTCAATAAAGAAAATCGAAACAAGTATGTAAAATCTCCCTTCTATCCGGCAGGTCGCGGTCGTCACATATCCGTGCCCGATTCCTTATCTCGTTTGGGGACCTGTTGCGTTTTTGACGCTGAGAGCGACAAAAGATTTGACGTGGAGGAAGAAATAACAGGTGTCGCGTGACAGAGATGTCGCATCGACTTGATTTAGTTGTGGTCGGATGATGTTGAGGAACTTTTAATTTGTTCTCTGGAAGGTGGGAGACGTTGTTTATATACACGAACGGGATGGATTTATTGTCACGGATCCTTTTTAAGCATCTCGACTGGAATAAATATGTGCTAACTCCTAACTAGGACGCAGGGCGAACAGTTAGTCCAGTCAGCTGCCAAGGGAAATGGCTCGTGTGTGCAGGGAACAAATCAATGGGATTTGAGGTATAGCGAACTAAGTCATTCCAGTTCATTTTAGCGGTGCTTATAAAATCACCTGTAAATCTAATGGGAAGAACTGGTGCCTCGGGGATGGTACAGTCGGCTAGAAATTATTTTTTGACTACAAAAGTAATCGTTTTCAGAATGAAAAAATTAAGTTGTAAAAGTAATAAAGACTAGAAAAGTGAAAAAAGTTCCTGTATCAGATCAAGTTCATATGAAACTAATAAAACTTTTAAAGCAACACATGCGCAGATTTAACTTCTTAACAAAATTCATTGTACCAGTGTGATTCCCCGGGAATGGCTGAAGTCGAAGTTCATAGCGATTTAAAAAAAACGCAAAAAGATACGATGAATATAGACTCATACATAATCTTAATGATTCAGCTGTTTAAACTGTTGCTTAAAATCATTAATTCAAGGATATTCAGAAAATACGAGCAGGTATCAGGCTGTCAGAGTTTGGAATTCTCGAGGGTGAGAGAAATCGAGGGGCTTTGTTTCCTGAACGTTTTATTTCAAAAACGTAAGGAACAGGAAAGGAAGGTATATAGATGATGCATAGATTACGAGGTGTTTGACCGAGTAAAACACGTGGAATTCTTAAAAATATTGGAATCAAAGGGCATAGTCAAAAACAACATTGCAATCATCAAAAATTTGTAATGGGATCAAACAGCTGTGGTACAATACAACAATATAAAAATTGAACCAGCAACCGTACAAAAAAGCGTACGACAGGGCTGTATTTTATCTTCAATGATTTTTAATTCGGTACTTATTCTAATGTGACGGGAAAAGCAAAAATTGGGCGTTTTCTAAAAGAAACAAAAAAATGAGGGGAGTGTTGAGCCCAAAAAACATACCGGAAAAAATTAATAGACATGGATGATACGGATGAAGCTGCCATAAGTCGTAAAGTTCATTCTTGTTACGTAAATAAAACAGTACATAAAACAATGTGGGAATTGCCAAAAGAAATAGGTTTTTCATGGGAAAATATACAGATATTGTGAGCATTGCTGACACAGATTAAATTATTTGTTGGAAGGAGGAACATTTAAGGAAAATTAAAAAGTGCAAACAAATGCCATAACAAATAGATTGAATGTGGTTAAATAATGGACACACTATATCGAAATGTTAAGTTGATAAGAATTGAAAAGTTCGTAGATTATTAATTAGGCGTATTGGTGGTGAAAAATAACGCCTTTCACCTTAACCTTAAAATCACACCTCATTAACTGAACTTTGTAGTTTTGTCTTTTTTCGCACCCCAATAAATAGTAGAAAATTGAAACCCCGTTGACGAAATTTTTTCCTCTGTTGAGTGCGCAGATCCGATTGTAGACAATTTGCAAAGTTGATCAACGCTAAAAATTTTCTTGTCACGTTAATACTCCGGAGTTTTGTTGGAACAAGCCCATCTTTCACAATGCTAAGCATTATTTAAAAACCCGAAACATTAAACAACTTCTTAGCACTTAGTGCCTCGGAACTCTTCATCCGAGTTATAGTAGGTGGTTCTCCTATTGCACGTGCGTAAAATGATTTTAATGTGACCGACTACACGCATAATTAATAAGGAAACGTCACGACGAGCGGGTAATAAAATATTCAAATTACTGAGTCGTAATTTTTAAAAACTGTAAACGGCCAAAACGACGTTGCGTTAGTAATTTCCTAAACCCGTGTAGGTTTCCCAAAATAACATAACTGTACCGTTTGACCGCTTAATTTAAACTCGTACAAATTTGGTCTCCGTAAAGGTAATCTGATACACGACGATCTGGACTGATATCAACCTAAACTCGCAGCATTCAAATTAATCCCTGAAATGCGGGGACAGTTAAAAACACAAAAACGGTAATTCCGAAGCGGAATTATCCGAAATGGTTTTATCTGCATCTCGACGCAAATGTTCGTTCTATATGTCTTTATTTATTTTAGAAAGATGAAATAGAGATAGGCGAGTGACAGCTTATGGTGGAAAACCGTGACTGACCGATATAAATCATCGGGCACTCATATGTTGAACGTTTATAAGCTTCTTTTTCTTCCAGGCGTTTTACTAATAATTTCACTACGTCCGTGCAAATTCTCCATACACCGAATAATTCTAATCGTTGGCAGGAGTTGCACGTAAATTGAAATATTCATACATTACTCCATCGTTAGCAAATTAAAATACAAACCTTCACTATATATCATACCTATCTTGATTTATACTTCAACCATAACTCTACAATATCTTGTGCTGTGACACTGAGAATTTCTGCTATGCTTTTATCGTATTCTGCATATTATGGTCGTATGAATATTCGTTGAGAACGGTAGAAAGCTTCGATGATGGCATGGCGGAAGTGGAGAACTAAAGAATTATATACATTTTGTTATATTATTCGTGTCTTGAGGACCGAGTGGCTGTGAGGATATCATGGAATTTAGAAAACCTGAAAGGTTTAACTTAGGTTAGCTTATTTTTTCATAACGTACTGTAATGAAAAACACTTTTTCCTCAAAAACTTAATTATTACAGTTAGGAAGCGTTAAAGGCAGGATAATGCCAAAACGAGATATCTATATTGTCTCGCTTTTAACTGCTCAAATAACCCAATGAAATATTTATTTGTTAGACGAGATTCCTGCCGTCCAATTATTTCACTTGCCCAAAGTAACGCAGGAATTATCAGCCCGAGCGCATTTCCCCCATGAGGATTTGAAAGTTTTAATCTCCCGTTTTCACGACGAATCAAATTCAAAATACTTTTCTTCGGAAATAAATTACTTACGAACACTTTTCAACCCTTCACTCAATACACATCTAAGCCCAATTAGAGAGTGCGTGTAAGAGAAAGAGTAAGGAAGAACGAGAGGCAAGAGAGGAGCGTTACAATTTGATACGAATTCCATTCCGACGAATTTCGTCGTTCAGGATTCTTCCATGAGGAAAACGAAATTTAATTCGACGCATTCCCTCATAAATATTTCGTATAATTTCCGAAATAAATTCGAATAGAAAAATGTTAAATAGAAATAATCGAGGGCGGACTAGAGGTCGAGTTTCTGGAATTCGTCGAATTTACTTTTTTATTACAACTGGTATTAAAATGGGGAATGCTTTAATAATTATGCAGACGATTTATGTTGCGTATACATATAGAACAATTGAATCTATAAAGATAACCGATGAATATCACTTTTATTACCGTGATGTTAAAATTTGGAATTAAATTTTTTCCCGTTACATCACATTTGATTTGAAAGTCAAAGCAATGTTTTTCTAGATGACACAAATCGCAGATATCAGCAAAATGAACGCACCACTCTACTAACTTCACAATAAAGTATAATAAAACCTGTATAAGGTAATCAAGCTAGTTTGAAGACTTCAAAGAAATCCAATGCATTTTGCTAATCGATGTGTATGACCATGTCGGAGGTAAATGTCACCTCCTGCTGGAGAACGCCAAATTTAAATCCTAAATAAACAAACACAATTGCTTAACCACTTTTTCAAAATTTCTTTCTTTGTCGATCGCGCTTGAAATTCCCCAATCGGAGGTTTCGAGTTAATCGTCCGAAACTGGTCCGAGTCGTAAGTTGAAGCATCGAATTTTTTTGTAATTTAGGATATATTCGGGTATTTCGAATGCTTGTAGTCGAAATTTTCATTATAAATAAAAAGGTTTCGCGTGATGTCTGCCTAAATACCTGTATCGGCGAGAATTGCGGTAATTTATTTGGAAGCCGTTAATGCCGGGGAAATTAACCTACGTTTATAAATGAATGCATTATTTCGTTCATGAATGGTGGAATTTGAGCTCCAATTTCGGTTTACGGAGGTATCTGTTGTATTATAGAGGAGAAATCCCAGAAACTCATCTCTAGTTCGGACCACATATGAAGCTGATTAAAAATGAAATGAGATTCCTCTGCTGCGAGTCGGTGCTATAGACTTTCACATAGTCTGTATGTATGTAGTAGTATTTATAGCAGGATCGCCAAGGAAATATACTAATGAGAGAATCCTATCCGGTATAATAGGATAGTAACTCAGTTTGCATCCTTTCGAAGTTATGCTGACACAGTTTGATTACCAAGGTCCTTGCATGCACTTCTTGTGAGAATTCATGAGGTGGGCCTTATAATGGACTTTAAGATACTGTAGTGAGTAATATACTGTAAGATAAGATACTGTAGGAAACTGTTGTGATCTCTTTTTGAAGTCAGAGGGTACTGAATTGAAAATTGTAGCAGCATTGTATGAAAAATTTTCTTAGAAACTGACTAGACGATAGCGTGGCATTGATAAGATATCGGTATGTCTAATATTTAATTCAAGTTTATCACCTCTGAATATCAGTTTTGCTTTGAGATGTGGGGGCAGGGGGTAGATATGGATAGGTCATCACGGGATTTACTACACACAAGGTGTGTAGATTCAAAGGTTGATAAGAACAATTTTGATAAAGTGAGAATCAAAAGAACGCATACTCCAAAAAAGAGAAATTGATACAGGTATATAAATCGCAGAACAACCATCCAAGAATTAGCTAAGCTAATAGCACTAAAGTAAATGTACATGTGAAAAAGTAAAGTACTGTAAAAGTAAAAGTACATGTGTACTTAAGGTAAACAGTAAAATGGGTAAGTTGCAGAGTATTGTAAATAACAAAATCGAAAAAAAATGATGAGAAAAGCGTATAAATTACCATTTAATTTTTTCTTAAGCGATGTGAGAAAACTGTGTACTAAACGTATCACGTTAACCATACAAATCGGACACGTAGCTAGTGCTGCACACACATAATTCATAAATTCCAATAAAATACACGTATCTCGATGTTTACCATTTACATCATCCATATAAACTGATTTACATTACTCCAAAGCACCATTTCTCACTGCTAGTAAATCGTATGACGTGTGGTAACTATTCGTGTTTATAGATTTAGCGTTTGTCAGTGGAAGTCACGAAATAGTCCTCCCGCATTCAGTATCACGTAATAGATAAAATAAGTCTAACGAAAACACGACCTATTATTGCAAAATGTTCTTAATCGAATCGCCCTGAGGTGGTAACACTGCAGAGTTTTGAGAGAATATCAGGTCAGAGGCACACACAACGGGACGATCATTATGTAGAGATGAAAATGCCAAACATGGAAATGGGTTTGTCGTTGTTTAGATTAGGTAAACAAGGATATTATAAAAACAATTTTCTTGTTATGTTTCCGCGGGCTGTGAAACGAATCGACGTTAAAAAAAAGACGAAATTTATCGACAAACTGGGATTTCGTTTCGATTCAATTTTCTACCGCGCAGTAAAGAACGAAGCCGAAATTTATGGTATGCATAAGTGTCCGGTGCTAATGAATACCGAAGACAATATGGGGCATTTCTGGTTAGAGCAAGTAGCCATGATTCTTGTAAGAGTGACACTAACAGGTAAAATATTAAAATATCAAAAGGAACCGGTGTCCGGGCGCACACAAACCTAAGAAAATAAATTGTATTATAAGCCGGCTTCCCCGGTCTCGAAGGATTGTCCAAATAAAAAGATGACAAATGGTCGGGAGTCGAAAATCAAAACATTCATTGCCCGATCCCGGCGAGGTTAAGTTTAATGTCAAGAATTTTCTGTTCGGTGATGGATGGCGGCGTGTCGTCTTGTGGCTAACCGCAGCCTTGGACGCCACTAAAGATTCTTTTGTGTAATGGAGTTTGTTGATACTTTTTATGATGTGTGTTCCGTTGGATTGATTCCTTCAAAATAAACCACTTGAAATTTCATTCATGCACGTGAACCTCCTCTCGGACGAGAAATTCGTTAAATTACAAACGCAGGCAGTCCCAGGCGACTGATGTGAATTTTGAAGTGAAAATCAGCCTGGCAAACCAGAAATTCCCGATTTTTTTTTTTAAATTTAAGCGATCTTGCTTTTCCATATGTGATCATTTGATTTGCGATAGGCGATTCGCTTAAGTGATTTAATTCACTTCAGTGAAATGTATATTACTTTATTACAAAGTTGTTGCATTTGCCATTTTTGCATAACAAACTCTCCCCTATCTTCTGATTATTTTTAATCTGACGTGCAGTCCAACATGATTTGATGATCCAAAACATATTTTGAATACTTTTAACAAAATTTATCAATTCAATTTTTGGTGCCCACTTTATTGCAAATTATTGACGTCGAGCGTATCAAATACAATTTTAATTCTGTTACATACTATATAAGTTCAAACTCAATTAGAAAACAGTTATGCATATTAACTTGTGCGAAAAATAAATTGTTATTCTAAAACGATCATCGGCCAGTTCATTCAAGCAATTAAAACATATTTATAACATCCGTTTCTGGATTCTCAAAAAGTGATTCTAACTACTACCTTCCCGGCCTGTCAGTCGGAGAAACAAATGATGAGGCCTCCGAACGAATAACAGTATTCCTATAGCCATAAGTCATATCGAATATACTGGAATTACATTTGAAATATAAGATTAAGATTTCATTCTCCTTCGTAAAGTATACACCTGAGAAGTACCTGTTCCTTTTGGCGAATTCTTTAAAATATAAATCATGGCATTCTCTTTTCAGCGCAGGCTACGCTCCTGGCTATAAACGAGATAATGTTTGTTTAGCTAATTTCAGTTAATAAGCATTCGTATTGACATTCCTGTCCCATTCCTCAAATCGTTTTAACGAAGTGACGACAAGGCGATGATGAAAGATTGATTTTTTGTTACTTTCCTTTGCCGTTTGTTACTGTACTGAGAGAAATTATTAGAATTCTAAAAAATAACTGTAGTAGCTGATATAATTAACCTATTAGAACCCATGTAAATTTTTTTCAAAGGCAAACAGTAAAGTTCTTACGGTACTTAGAAATAAACACACGACAATTTATTTGATTAAATTTGTTAAATTATCATTTCTGTTAATTTCATATCCATTGTCTAACAACCAGGTAATAAGTTATGGAGCAATTAAAAAATGTAGCTTTTAAATTCAAGTCTATTAAAAAAATTAGCGTACTTTGAAATCTAACAACTCCGTATAATTTAGTCTGACACTACCCCAGGACCTGGTATATATGTTAATATTGTATATTATTTTAAAATGTTGATACCTGTTTTCTCTTATTCAACGTACTCAACATACCATCTCTTTCATGTTTTTCTGATACAGGTTTAACTTCCGTGTAAAAGAAATTTACGAACCTTTAATCAACATCTCGTTAATATTACCTGTTTTCTAAAACTGTATAAGTTTAGATTGCTAATGAGTAAGGCAAATTAAACTTAATACGAGTAATTCACCTCACAACAATCGCGGAATCGAGGTCCTTTGTGCGAAACATGATTTAAATTTTCGCAATGCCGTGATAATGAGAGTTAACACATTATTACTTTAAGGATAGTCCATGAAATATTTTATTACACAATATAAAATGAGTAGGTCTTAATTCTGCCATAGAGAGATTAAAGTATTCTTAATACCGCCGATTCGTCAAGCATTTACAACTCATTTGAACTTTATGTACAACGTTACGAATTGCTTATAAATGAGCTGCATCCAAATTATGCACATGGTCGTGTAATTTCTCTGTCTCTATGTTAATAACGTATTATTCGATTTAGATTTCAATTATTCATTTGGTATCTACCCATCATCATCGGCGATGTATTGGAACGTTTGTACAAATAATTGAATTAAGACAAAATTTGTTTGTGGTCATCCAGCTCTTGGATCATTCGTGCACTGCGCGGCACAAAAGGCATTTAACTCGTTATCGAGTGTTAAAATCTTGAGAATCATTCAATCCGCATCAATAATACGCAGTGGTCCGGACTTATCTCTACTTCGGTAACTAATTTTTGTGGTCGAACCTGACAAAGCGGCTCCCCACGGGGTGCCACAAGAACTAATTCTATTGCCGATCCATCAAGTGTCCGTAGTCAAATCCGGTCGAGCCAATCACTTTTAGCAATCGGATGGTTATTATTAATCATCTTAAGTGCTTTTTTCATGATGGTGTTTTTTTTCTCTCACTCTGGAAGACTTCCCTCGAATAACAATGAGTGTGGTGTAGATAACTGTCGCGGTTTCCTTGTTGCCTTTAATTAGTCTAGATTATCTTAAAACTGCACGATGTTTATACATTGTATTTCGACGATTAGAAGCTTCATTGTTATTAAAATAGTTTGCATATCTTCACGATGTGTGTCTTTTGCTTCACAATGTTATCTACCTCTAAACAAATTTGTATGAAATAGAAAACTACAATGGGATTAGTCAAAAGAAATCCTCCAGCTTTTTCAAGTGGCAATCCATCCTATTGTGACTTTGATTTAGTCTATTTGTTTCAAAGGAAAGGATCCCTTCGAAATCGATATGAGATGACTAGATTATCATAACGCAAGGGTTACAAAATAAAACATATTTTGACCCAAAACAGTAACACTCTTCATTGACGACCTCCTAAAGAACTGAGCAAATGGTGAGATTAATTAGAGAGGTTATACACATACCATGAACAAAATTGTGATCAAATGAATAACGTAATTTTTGGGAATAACTAAAACATAGGAAATTTGGATTAAAGGCTCAATAATGGCAGTTTCTTAGGAAGAGTTCTTAATATAAACTTTTAGAGAGACTTTTACAACTTGTCACCTGTTGCAAAGCAGTATATTTTGTTTCATACAAATTTCCAAAGAATTTTCTGCAACTTTTACAGCAACTTGCAAGAATATCTCTGTGGTAACAACAATACTGCTAAAACTACCTTCCGTTAAACAATACAGTTTTTTATAATTTTAAAACTTTGAAAGTCTGAAGAAAAGTAGTGAAGTGAAGAGGTTTACACACTATTGTGCTTAATTGAACAATAGTGAAGGGATAAAATCAAACGAATTATCATTTACGTCAAACTTTTAACTCCAGGAGTAAACAGATTATCGTCACAGTAGTGAATTACTTCAGTCGTTATCTCTTTGATTACTTGAAAGCTACAAAAAGAAAATTGGTAGTAACAAAATATAATGTAATTGGAGAATCCGGTATTGCACATGCACCCCAATTTCCCGTCTCTCGTTTCTCAAAACAACTTTCCGCCGTCTTAGGCATTAAAAAAAGATAAATAGCTAAGCTACTCCAAGTCCGAACTTTCCTATTTCCTTTTTTGTGATTCGCCAATTTATATTTTCCTTCAAAATAAAGTTGAGGATAGTTCCTTCCTCGATAGGTATTAACGTAAACCAATATTACTAATGGATGTTTTATGAGGGTCCCTTTGCGTACAAAAATATACCGGGCTTCCCCTTTATGTAATTGCGGCGCCGTGTTGCATCCAGACGATATTCAAGTATTTCAGAAATGGAAAAATCTGGCGTCGGGTAGATGCGATTATTAAGATATAACGAGGAAATGTGCATATTTTATGCGCTTTATTGGGCCATTTGTGCATGAATGATGTTTTCCAGATAACTAAGAAAACGAACTATTTTAAAGATCTTAATATCCATTTTTATGACAGTGCAACATGAAAAATACTTGCAAAACACGCTGAAACCAAGGATTTGAATTTAAATGCGAGTAGATGAGTTGATGCGAAAACGTGGATTGCTGAATATAAAAATTTAAAAACGTTTTAACCGCTTTAATTGAGCATGTACAAACGACATAATGACTCGTCCGTAAACGCAAAATAGGCAAATATTGATTGTTAGGAAAAAGGTTAAATCGTGGGAAGTAAATGGTCCAACCCCAATCTAGTGTTTATTCCTGATATTTTTCGATACTCTTATATTGCAACATTCCCTACTTCAGTCCGTCGTTAAACAGGCTAATCAAAACTTATCCAATTTTTTTCATGGACATTTAATTTCAATTTTTGACGTGTGACGGTAACGTGAAGTGGTTTTTAAATGAATTACAGATGTTTATCACCAAAATTTACATGGCTTTCCCTCACTAATAAAAATTTAAAGCTCTTTATGTGCATTATAAAAATTTATTCCCGTTTTATTGTAAATGGTTACCTCTCCGATCCTGACATTTACGTCCGAGATTATAATTCTTTAAAAATGTATATTACAGCGATACTTTCGACTTCTAACACGCCTCCCATTGTCAGTCATTCTGGATTTCGTAATGTTTTACATATTATTTACATCTACAACAACATCCTCGACTACTATTATACTTTCAGATGGTCGACAGTTTACTAAATGAATAAAAACTCCAAGTAGAGAGATGAATATCAAT
Source organism: Cryptocephalus primarius (assembly GCA_963576515.1). NCBI lineage: Eukaryota > Metazoa > Arthropoda > Insecta > Coleoptera > Chrysomelidae > Cryptocephalus > Cryptocephalus primarius. The sequence goes on from OY754944.1 coordinate 7,713,519, forward strand.
AAAATTCCACGTACAATCCAATTTAGGGATATTAAATTCAAAAAGATTTTTATCAATCCGAAATGACATGGGTGTATACAATGGTGCCTTTTATCTAATAAGTGGAGCCATGGCCCACGCGGGTCGGGAGATGAAAAAGCGTCGGTCTCGAAAAACCCTCTCGAGTGGAGGTAATATGGACTTGCTGGTGCTTATTATTGAGTTTTTCTTTGAGGGGTATTTCCTATTAGATTGACCTACTGAAACGCACCGTATTGAAGTTGATCTCCATCAGATAGTTCTCTTAATAAAACGAAATCCTCCCAGAAAGATGTTCGGCCGCTGTACCACACTGATATCCGTTTATTTATTCGAATTAAGTAAATTGAGATTAATTACACGCTCGCAGTAATACCTCATGGGAATTAAGTTCTAGTTACGTGCCTCTCAGGGCATTGTAATGAATACAAAAAAATATATAATTGAAAGGTAATTGAAATGAAGAGTTTCCTTGTTCTATACGAAGGTGATTTGTTTTTCTAGTATGGAAGTAATTGTATTTGGCGTACAATCTAACGTAGTTAAATTGGTAGTTAAGTGAATTAAATGTTCCCTACATTTGGATTAAACGTTTAAAATTTTTGGAAACATTTTGAATTTCTGTACATTTCAAAATATTATAACTTCGAAATTTCTTCACTCACCGCCTAAGTCATAAATGACCTAAATTTAACAAATCTCCCAGTTGTTTTTAATATATTATCAATTTTGTATTATTTACACGACAATTACTCGACTTTCATATGCATTAATAATATGGATATGGATTATAATATGGATTCTATAATACAATTTCAATAATTAAATTGTTTCTCGGTCTACTGAAAACCCAACAATTTCTAATAAATAATTACGTGGCTAAAGGTAATAAATAAATAATTAAGTAAATATGGCAAATAGTATTAAATGAAGCTGGCTAATATCATTTATGGAATACATTATCCAGCGAAAAATGAAGTGAGTTATGCAAATGTTCTTAAGGATATTTTGTAAATACCACAAAACAATTTACCTAGTGCCGCATATAGTGTGGGTATTTTCCGTTATCTTTTAGGATACCCCCACGGTGAGAATAGCCACTAGTCCATTTTTACCTGAGAAATGGTTTCAGTTTTCGCTAGAAAAGGTGTAACCTATGATATAACTATATACAACGTTGTGTGTTGATATCGGCTTCAACTAATCTGCTTCACAAATCTATTACCAAATTTACTCTTTTGTCTCTTTCGATATTCTATAGCATCTCTATATAGTGATTCTGATTTATCATGCATACTGTTTCAATTTATTTCATAAACTCTTTCGTTACATTTTTGTGGATTATTGTTTCTTCTTGTTTTAGCATTTAATACCATCAGATTATTTCCTGCGTCAATTATACATTGAGCTAAAATCTTGAAATACCTATTTATGTGTGATGTTCGAATTATCATAAATGCTAATTACCCAATTACTTCTTTCTGAATATAATATTTGACGAAAATAGCCTTAGGTCGATTTTTTATAATCGTCAATTCCATAATTACTTTAATTTTAAACAAATTATCACAATTTTTTGGGGGGAACCCTATCCTATTAAACATTTGCTACAAGATTTCGAAGTAATTACTAAATATTCAACAATAGTGTGTTGTTTGTTGGCAGACAAAGCAAAATTAATCTCCATCCTACACAACCAGCCTAACTTTAAGGACAATGTACATATCCATTTATTTATTGCAGAGGCCATTGTTTTCATATTTTTGTTTTAACTTGAGATGTTTCAGTCCTTCCTGGAAAATAAATTGCGAGATTTCTGATTTGAGAAATACCAATTACACTGCAATGCAGTCCACTAGGATTATTGTAAATTTCTAAGCTCTACGAATTTACCGTCTTCTATTAAAGCATTGTAGTAGTGATTTTAATGAATGCTGCCCAACATGTGAGTCGTCACATACTGCCAGGCTACCGCAGTTGTAACTCGTATTTAACCTACGGTACATTATATTTTGCCTGGAAGCTAAAAAGGCATTTTCACTACGGACTACATGAATTTTTTGCTGTGTATATCTTCGACCCACATCGAGTACACATCTGCCACGGAGAACTAATTCCGCGTTCTCGATAAAATGTATGTTTCCCGGCTTCCCGACTTAATTAAATTCAACTTTCGACAAACTGCAGTACATCCTCACGATTCTAATAGTCCCCATATGAACAACCGCTTTTACTAATATTCAGAGCTGTAAATCACAGGATCCTCGCACTCTAGTGGTGAATTACCATACTAACCGCTACATCTACACCTATTTACATCGAGTGTATGGGTGTCGCGCAATTGTATTTGCGGAATTACCATACATTAGGAATACTCTTTTGAGTTAGTACACGGTACATTTCCTAAGTGTTTTGCAGTGCGCAGGAAACAAGCATAAATCTGGACACGTAGAGGTACGGAGTAATATTAAACCTGAAAATCCTTCGAGGATAAGATCTAGCCGGAGGGGGTTTTATTAGAAATGAAAACGTTTGAACACACGGTAGGTATTTGACGTCGTGTAAATAAGCGCAAGAGCAATATCAACTCACTAAACAACAGGAGGTCAACGGTAACTTATCATAAATAATTTAAATTTTAATTAAACGTTAACAAGCGCATTCCGTTAAAAACAACTACAGTTAATAAATCGATAGGTTTTAGTAGTTTATTAACTTTTCATCGGTTTCCTTCGATCATTAATAACATTCGGAGTGCCGTTCGGTTCGAAAACACACAAACACCTCCTTGAATTCCATTCTAAACCGAACTGGCATTTATTCTACCTAATTAAATGTTACGCTGCCTCGTAACAACTCCTCTTCCTCCCAAAAAATTTCGTGTATCTAAATGAATATCTTCCGTGACCTTTAATGTGGGGCCCCAAATGAGCTCCCGGCTCTCTTTCTATCTTGCGGTTATGGCGCGACGACGTCGATGAGCCGTCCTTAATGAACTGTGAATGCACATTGACGTTTACTAGTCCGGAGTCTTCTTTCCTTTAAGTACGCCATCTTGCCCTCGACGGTGATTTACGTGTTTACGATCTAAACGATGGGAATCCATAAAAAATCGTTCCTTCACAAGACAAATTCGTATTTCAATTATCGCCCGGTCCTTATCTATTTTTTTGTTGAATTTTCTAATGGAGGAATTGAGCTTTATGTGACGTATCGCACTTTTACACACACACGGAACTTTATTACAAACTTAACCAACTTATGACCACAACAACTTTTTTCTCAAAATCCTAATAAACCTCACATTATCTAGATCAAATGGCATTATCAAATCTAGATAATGAAAGTGGTATAACTACTATCAAAAATACTAATTTCAGTCAGGAGTCACTCTGAATGAAATGTTGACCATACCTACGTGCTGCTGGACTATCAAGTATAGATTTTGAACCAGTAAATAGGGGAGGTGTTCCATACTTTTGTAGTATTGATAATGCAATTGATCTTCGAAATTCCAGAATATCAGTTTTTTTCAAATTTTCGAATTAGTACCCATGCAGTATTCATACGTCAAACATCCAAAATAAAATGGGAAAATCTACAATTTGGCAAAATTTGTTACTACAGATCCACCAAGTCCAAGTTTTTGGTTAGTATATTGAGTTTTAGTATACCTATGCTTTATAACTAAGTGGGAAGAACTTACAGGCGTATATTTAATACAGTTTTGATTCATTTTTCAACCAAAGGTCGTAACTGGGCTATCTTAGTATTCAGTACTGAGATGTTTTTATAGCAACATTTTGTAGTGTTCGGAAGCCCTTTGACGGATATTTCGTAGTTGGAGATAATTTAATTCTGCCTTCTCTCATCTCCTTACTTCAAAATATTGTTGAAAGGTAGTCTATTTGTGTGTCTTCATTGTAGATAGGATACGCTCCTTTCTAACACCTTTACAGTCTTGATATTTCACACTTATACAGCAACAACTTCGGAAATGTTAAAGCTTAACTCAAATTTGATTAAAAGTTGCTTCAAAAAATGAAGAATCAAGGTAAATGGAACAAAATTTGGCCAGATAATTTTCACCTTGAGACAAAAGACAATGCAAACAAATAGGGCTTAAGTGACATGCGTTAGATGAACAGTTCCCTCTATAAAGGCTTGCAACCCGGTGTGGAACTGTGGGATCTGAACCTGAAATAGCAATATGCAGCTCCTGCCAAAAATTCTAGAATAGGACCAAATGAGATCCCATTGATTCAGAGTAATTATTCAGTTTATTGCAAAATATTGCGATACAGGGCCAAATCGATCCAATGAGATACCTAAATGACGAGTCATCAAGTCCTAATACTATTTTACTACGTCTTAAGTGGTCCATTCTAAAGATATTTAATTTCTGGTTTTGATGTCAAACAGAAATCAATCAAAGATTTCTTACATCTTGTTGTCATTGTCTTAAAGTTATTTAAATTCAGTTACACTTGTGTAACTAAACAGTTGTGGTTAAATGTAGGCAGAGACATAAGATATTAAATTTTGCTTTGTGATTTATGGCACTGATATTCATTATGCGGTGTTTAAATCACTTTGAAAACTTTGAACAACCCTAATCAAATAAAAGTGACTGTAGAAGTTGGTTAGACATCGCCACTTCCACTCTGCACACGTTACATGTAACTCGACTACCAATTAATAATCGATTGCGTCTTGTTAACAACGCAATTACAAATTTCGTGGGAACAGGTCCAAATTGCACCTATCCGACCAATTATCTAAATTTCTAGGTGACAATCACATTTTGCTACATGCGCGATCAGGTGGCTGATACCAGTGACACAAATTCTGGTCACTGACAAGGCGGGATCTCATTAAGTCTGAACTAAAGTGCTAACGTTAAAAATATAATGGATACGGTGTGAGTCACTTCAGGTGTAAATGGAATTGGTAAAAAGATTGGTTTCTTGGTATGTAGTATAATATTGTTGTCTTTGTGTTAATTGACATTTCACTTTTGCCCGTTCAATATTTCACTTATTTTGCTGGCGTTTATCCTACACGCCTTTAACGTTATACGACATTACAATGTATCATTACATATTCATAGCAGTAACATCACAATAAACGCTGTTTAAATGAAGAACTATTACTCAGAACGCAATCAATCATTATTAAATTACATCGTTGCCGTAGTAATCTTCACCGAACATTTATCATTAACGTGACAAGAAAATGATAATTACATATTTTACAAACGATATTTAGACACTGCTGCGTCAATAAAATATGTTTTACCGGCAGTAAAATAAGTTATAAGAGTTATGACGATTAATAGAAGTTGCTGGATTTTTTCATGTAATAACCATAGGTCATACACCTACATCGTACGTATGTAAATGTTAGAGTTTTAACCGTCTCTGTCGTTTCCGTTAAAAACAGCTGGCAAGAAGTCTTATTCAAGTTGACAGAAGTGTTGGCACAAATTCATATTTTTATCTAACTGAAATGTATCTCGATACGATACATCTTCTATTGTTCGAAACTACAGACTCAGCTAGCTTCTGAACTAAGCGTATCCCGTGGATGCACATTGACGTTTATAGTTCACCAGACAAACAGACACGGTTTAAGATGGCACCCGAGAATTGCTTCAAACGAAACGATGTTATCCTATTCACTCCTATCGTGTATGGCTCCTATGCGAGATGCATTTATTAAAGCTACGATGTCAGAGTAACGTGTCGAACGATAGCAGTTTATAAGCAAGCTCGTCCATATTTTACAATTGAAACTCAACGAGGGCAATAATTACTATCTGTGCTTTTCCAGATGTCTCCGATAATATCCTAAACTTTAGTCCCATTAATTTTGATTACCTGCGAGTAAGACGTAATCACTACATTACGGACATTAGAATAGAATGCGATAAGCTAATGGTTCGACAAAATCTCCAGCGATAGTGCTGTCCTTTAAGGAATTTTAATGACCAATGTATTTTTCGTTGAGTCTTGTTTTTAATATCTTATCAACGCGATACTGACCTAATAACTTAGCCTGCGTGACTACAAGCGTTGTTATCTCATCAAAACATTATGTTTAACGTTCATAATTGCGAACTTAACCATCAATCTATTCAGTAAACAAACATACATTGATTTTAAATGTGTGGAATATTAGGTGTTTATTTTATAAAAGCTTAAATACAAAGTTGTGCAACATACAGTTTATGGTATATAACCACAAATGTTACCGGCAATACACCTCACGACATTCAGTTTACCTTATAAAGCGCCTCCATTTAGCCGGGAACGTACCGCCGCCATGAATCAAAGCCCTAACAAGAATTCCGAGGACGAGTCGCGCCGGCCTCTCCTCCTTAAAGGAGATTTCGAATTAAGAAGCTGCATATCAAAACAAATTAAATGTCACTTTTCTTTGGCTCAGCACTCTCGGTCCGGCATGCCCCGCGGGGAATCGCACCTAATCTCACATCTGTACCTTCTTCCAAGGCCGTACCCGGTGATGGATGAAACACCGAAGTGGTTATTGTTTAATGCCTTCGGAGGGGGTCTGTCGAAGAAAAAACACATGATCGGAATTGGGATAAAGGGATACACGGGCAGAGGGATTGGGAATTTTTTGATGAAGTTCGACCCTTAAACCGACCAAGAGCTAAGCGACGCCTTAATAAAACTATCTGCAGGTGACCTGAAAGTTAAGTTCATTAAGTGCGTAAGTTCCATACACAACAAAACTATGCTAAAGTTTGTTGGCTGCAATTCATGTATTGAATTAGATGAACCCTACGGCAAAAAGCAAACATGTAATGTAATGTAATAAACAATTAAGCAAGCATGTAACTTTATCAAGTTGTTGCAATCTACGTCAGATACAAGGTTTTAAAGTGAAAGCGTATAAGCGAAGTTATAAATTTTAGATATTAAAGGTATTAATCCCTTTATTATCTCTACCAATCTCTGCTACTCTTCATAAAAGCTTATGTTTCGTTAGGCGAATGGTTCCCTGTGTAAAAAGACCAAATCGAGCAATTGGACGAAATCATCAATTGGTGAGTTTATCAAGTATCAATCATTCTTCTACTGTAGATTAACTAAACCTCTAGTTAATTGATAAGTAACCACTGATGTTCAAACCTGTTTAATAACCGTAGTTTTTTTTCTATTTGATATTTACAAACATGAAGTAATCACTGCTATTGCAGTGCCGCCATTTATTTCAAGACAGGGTGCTTCTAGCGTTTCTCGCTTGGTACGCACTGCAAGTCTTGGAATAATTGCTACTAGACTCATTTCTCCCTTGATACCATTGCACACTCGATGCAAGTTTTGCTAGAAGTTGCGATTTTTTTATAAATTTTTGGCAATCGTCACTTTACTAAGGTATATTTGTAAATGTTTGGGATTTTTCCATCGTTACGAGAGGGAGAGGGGCAAAGGGACTTTCCCACATGTCGTTTATATACAAAGACATTTTTTCCTTCAAGCAATTTAATGAGAAACGGTGGGAAAGGCACTGCATGCCTTATATATAAACCAGAAACCCTTAGATGTAAAAACACAAGTATGGTACTCTTCATTTATTTCACTAATTAACCGTTTTTGAGAAAAAGAAGTGTACTGGTATTTATAAGTTTATGAATATATGGAGGTAATTTACTCTTTATTACAAGCAAAATGAACGGACAAAAATTTTGAAATAATTTTATTTACTACACAACAATCAATCCAATGGACTTAAATATTGAAAGCAGTTACCAGATTTGATTTCAAAAAGTGTTGGCAAAAATCGAAATAACGAAAAGGGTGTTTTGCACCATTCTTTATAGCAGAAATGAAGCGTAGGCTTTAGATCGGCTCCTCTAAAAAAACTTTTTGGAAGAATACCCAAGTAATTAGCAAAGACAAAAAGAACAAAGGTACGAGTAGGCCGATACCCAGAAAAAGAACGGTAGAAGAATGAAGAAAAATAAAGGAAACACTATAGCGAAATTGAAGCCAGGGCAGCTAAAGAAATCAGCCAGGTACCAACACCAAAAATTCCAAAAACGTTGATATATTTTTTGGGTTCACATTGAAAAGTTATGAATTCCACCAATCAGGAATTAGGAATATAGTGGATATATCTACTAGGTTGCTGGCTGTCGTAAAAAATCTACAATCTACAAAAAACATTTCCACATACGTATGGAATAAATCAGTACAATTTATGAATTAATTGGTGAAATATAAATACCCTTTTCTTGAAAAGATTAAAAATTCAAGGCATGCTTTTTTCTGAAGAGTTTTTTCCATTTAATTTTAGACGATAAGGCTTATTCTACGTCAAGTATTACACGCTCCAGAAATTTTGTAATAATTTGCATATAATCGATCATTTAATATGCGTACAATTCGACAAATGTTATTACCACTTTAAATGGTTAATGAACTTTGGAAACCTCCAAGCTTTTAGCTTCAAAGGATTTAATGCTACGACGGACATAAAAAAACTCAACAGCAATTTATCATTTTTTTACTTTGATACAAAATATTTAAGGTCGTTCAACCGTAATTATACACTTCAATAAAACAATTTAACATAACAATACCTTTCGTAATTTGTTTCTTAATGTCGCTTTATGTTATTCAGGCTAAATATTACTCTATGACGTAAAAAATTGTTGCGTAGTGAAAGCCGTCTTTTTCGGGCATGTGAACTACAACTGTCAAACCGAAATTGATATTCATGTAAAAAGCAATTAGTTATAGAAAGCCCTCGCTCGCTCAATAACAAGGTAATTAGCAGGTTAACGTGTCATTTGCATAATTATAATAAATTTGGTGCGTTTAAGCACTCACACATACACACACGGAATATTAAGTTTCATTTAGAGATCGTTAACAACAATTTAGAAGTGAAGGCTGTCGGTGTACGCCGTTTTCCACGGTAAAACGTCGGGCAACAGGTACCCCCCTCACTTGTACGTTTTTCATTTCTGATGCGGTACTTTGTCTCATAAATTTTTCCGATGAACATTGCAAACGAGAAAACCAACAACGGCTTTGACAGCTCCGAAGAATTTTTATTTAGTAAACTAAGTTGTTCGAAATTTATGACTCGATCGTAAATTAGTTTTATGACACATTTCACTGGGAGCATAACCGATCCTGTAACAATGATGTGTAAACATAATGAAATTTATAATTGGTTCGAGATGCTACGTGTATGCAAACATCGGCGAGGCGAAAGAGTACAATGTTACAAATACCTCTGTTAGCTTAGGAAATGAGAAAATTCCGCATGGATATTATTAGAGAATTAATTTCAGTTAACAGAAAACGCGGTAAAAAACTCTAAGATTATTAGAATTTAGTAACTTATTCATGGCACGATGTTTTGATGTGAACCGTTTAGAATTTTCTCTCTTCTCTCGAATTTAACTACAGCTTATCGATATGCTTCGACAGGCCCGAAATACATTTAAACATTTCATCTCAAAACCGTATTTTCCCAACTTCGACGTGGACAACAACGGAGGCGAAACTGAAATGCAGGTCACGAACCTCAACTAAAGTGACCATTACATACAAATTGGTGCTTTTATGCTGCTCGCACAGGCCCTTTTCTGGCGAGTTCCACCAGACGGATCTTCTTACCTTTTATTGACACCTAACTCGATACAAATGAAAAAAAAGTTAAGCGATATCGTTTATTCCGGATGCGTAGCGGCGATTACATTTCGTTGATGATGTGACAATTTCTCACGTTCCGTCCATTGACAGTCGATGACTGTTTCAAACGCAACTCGTCTCTTATGTTCGGACGTGCATTAATGTGACAGGGGTAATTCAGAATGGGTGATTGTCCGTTTTTCATTCATCTAATTCATTAGCTTCAAATTAGTAGAATGAGTTAATTGAGATATTGTTTTCTTAGATGCGCATTGAAGTACGAAATGTGTTTTTCCTAGGGACTTTTTTTTCACTGGTGAATTCCACGTTCTGCTGTATTTTGGATATCGTTGCTTCGAAATTCTATGAATCCATAGTTCGGCATGGTAGTCAGGGTTTAAAGTTACATTTATTACTTTTTTGTAGCAATTGTATAAAATCTATGCCTGTATTAGTAGGGTATAATATCACATAATTATAAGACGAATTACCAACTTGTATTAAGTAGCGTTTAATACTATATTAATATTAGACTATTTACTCACTTTTGATTACTATGCCAACTCACTATATGCCCATCTTCCTTGGGATAAAGTAACGCATTGTATTTACGGCGTATATTAAAAAGCGGCCAGTGCAAAGTGTCATTTCGAGAAAAATGCTATTAAACTTTATTTTAGATATTCAATAGGAGAATGAACGTCTAAGATATTAAAAAAAATTGGTGCAGTTTTCGAAAAAGATTCACAAAACCGAAAAATGACAAGAGTAAACTACCCCTTCACCCCAAGTGCGAAGTGTCACTCAGAGAAAAATGCTATTAAACTTTATTTTAGATATTCAATAGGAGAATTGTCTAAGATATTAAAAAAAATTGTTGCGGATTTCGAAAAAAATTCACAAAACCGAAAAATGACCAGAGTAAACTACCTCTTCACCCCAAGTGCGAAGTGTCACTCAGAGAAAAATGCTATTAAACTTTATTTTAGATATTCAATAGGAGAATGAACGTCTAAGATATTAAAAAAAATTGGTGCAGTTTTCGAAAAAAATTCACAAAACCGAAAAATGACAAGAGTAAACTACCCCTTCACCCCAAGTGCGAAGTGTCACTCAGAGAAAAATGCTATTAAACTTTATTTTAGATATTCAATAGGAGAATTGTCTAAGATATTAAAAAAAATTGTTGCGGATTTCGAAAAAAATTCACAAAACCGAAAAATGACCAGAGTAAACTACCTCTTCACCCCAAGTGCGAAGTGTCACTCAGAGAAAAATGCTATTAAACTTTATTTTAGATATTCAATAGGAGAATGAACGTCTAAGATATTAAAAAAAATTGGTGCAGTTTTCGAAAAAAATTCACAAAACCGAAAAATGACAAGAGTAAACTACCCCTTCACCCCAAGTGCGAAGTGTCACTCAGAGAAAAATGCTATTAAACTTTATTTTAGATATTCAATAGGAGAATGAACGTCTATGATATTAAAAAAAATTGGTGCGGTTTTCGAAAAAAAATTCACAAAACCGAAAAATGACAAGAGTAAACTACCTCTTCACCCCAAGTGCGAAGTGTCACTCAGAGAAAAATGCTATTAAGCTTTATTTTAGATATTCAATAGGAGAATGAACGTCTAAGATATTAAAAAAAATTGGTGCGGTTTTCGAAAAAAAATTCACAAAACCGAAAAATGACGAGAGTAAAGTACCCCTTCATCCCTGCTGATTTTAGTAAGAAGCTTTTTGTGTGATCCTGGTTAAAGGTGATTATGGTTTTTAATTTTCAAGATAAACGGACATATACAGTATGTTTTTGGATTCAGGCATCCTGAAAACGTCTAAAAATGCTAATAACTCAATTTCCAAAAATCGATTCCGTGAGTGCACACACATGAGTGCGCTGTTATATGAGTAAGTAAAGGTGAAGGCAATGTGAAAAACATTTTTCCTTGTAATACCGGGCATTTGCCAAGTTAACACTGGATTCACATGGATTCAACTTTCGACCCTTTTTAGAACTCTTGATAAAGAATTTTTTTGATTCCAAGATTTATTAGCTCTAAATTAATATTGGTAGACACGAGTCCAAATCCATTTTTCATCTTGTCATTTCGTCTTGAAACTTGATGAGGGACCAAAATTTGAAATTTCAATGCAAGACGAGGTTTAAATATAGTCTTTTCCCGAAATATCCCGAAACTTCCTGAGTTATAATAGTAAGAATAATAAATGTTCAGCAAATCCACTTATCTTATATCCTTATTGGCACCACATTATTTATTTTATTTTTAAACCCCAAAAAATAGGCTAAAAACGTATTGCTCGAGTTTGTTCGACTTCAAAACATTTCTCGTCTCGAGTCCACTACTATGAAATTGCTCGAACCAACTATTTTTAAATTTACATTTCCAATCCTCTATAGCCGATCTTCATCAGTCTAAAGTTTATATTTTAGTTTCTTACGGAAAAGAAAATCAAGTTACCTGGCGCTTAAAAGCTTCTGGAGATTTAAACATTCTACGACTTTACCTTACTTACTAACTAAGAAGCATTTGATACGTTGAACTGTGATTAGCACCAAAAATAGGATCATTCAGGTTACCGGAAGCAATACATTTTTCAAATCGCTGCAGTGACGATTTCCTCCAATGACAGGTACAGAGTATTTTAAAATGCTCAAATTCCATTGAAGACTTCTGGGACGATTTGAGTGTTTTCATTATGAACGGTTTGTCGACCGAAAAAACGTCATTGTATCGGTACAAATCGAAGTTTAACCAAGTTCATTTCCACCTCATTAGAGAGGAAAGAGACACATAATATCATTGTTGACATTGTAATGTGTCCCTTTGATGTTATCCGTAAGCGGAGATCCAGAACGTGGATTGTTAAAATGTTTTCGGGGGGTGGTTTGTGGAAAGGTTGGGAAAAATCCCAGTTTTAAGTTACAAAGCGACCGGGTAATAGCAGGTAAATTCGTTTCCTGAATATAGGGGTAAAGTCGTTGACACCACGGAGGGAAATTAAAGGCAAATCGCTGAAAATTACGTAAAGTATATATGAAGTTCGCTTTTTAAAGATACTACCATTAAAAACTTTGCCAATAAATTAATATTCTATTCTACTCAGTTTTCGTCAGAATGAAAATGTTGTAAGAATTCAAAATTTAATACGGATGGGCCACTACGGAAAATCAATTACAGCTGCAATATATAACATTCCTGATGTCTACGTCACATTTCGTATGATTAGAATTAAAAGTCCGTTAGCTTTAACGATAACGCAATCATGAAAATATGCAATCCGTACTTCTCGCGCCGAAGAGTAATAGCGACTTAAAACTCCCCGATAATCAAATTAATTAAGCCTTTCTTTTCCGTAACAATGAAAATGACTGGTACGTGACCCGTTGATTAAAAAGTGCATTTAATTTCCGTCCCAAAGATGACTAAGGACGTTTCAATGAAAGGATACTTAATTGGGTAACTAATTGGTAGCAATCGAAGGAATTTTTGAATTGCACTCGTTCGGACGTTGATTCGGAAATCATTGAAATCGTATTTTTAAATTGGTATAGTCTGTCTAAAAATGAGGCGAAGTAATAAAAACTCATTATAAATGCAAAACCGATACAAGGTGGCACCCACTAAATGTGTCGAGTTCTCTAATGTTTTGCACGCTACCTCCCCTAATCTCTTTATATTACGAGTGTTTCTCCCTGAACATCTGCTATTTTGTGCGTCTCGACACATGCGAAGAACCACTCACTGGCGTACGGTCGGGAAAAATGACGAAATGTGCAATAATCGATAACTGAAAAAATTACGTGTGCGTGCGCGTGTGTGTGCGTGCGTGTGTGTGTGTTTGTGTGTGGGCGCGCGCTTGAACGAGATAGAGAGGGAAAGAAAGACAACACGTCAGTACATGTATGGTCGTACATTAATTTATGAAATTTTGCGGCCCTGAGAAGGGCCAGTTTATGAAAAGTTTTTCCCAGCCGTCACCTTCTCCTTGGTAACCTCAGTCGTCGTCGTCATCGTCGAATTCTTCCCAAACATCGGAATCTGAAGAAGAATCATCATTTGGGTTGATAATAATTGGTTCTATCAACGACTCCGAAATGTTATCTAACTGAAACATTTGGTCTTCTATTTTCAGAACGTGATTTATGCATTTCCGCCAATTTTCCTTGGAAACTTTACATATTGCTTCTTTAAGCAAATTTTTGACATCTGCTAATTTGAACGTTGTATTTGTCCTCGCCACGTCACCTTTTATTTGTGCCCATATTAGCTCAATGGGATTCAGGTCGCAGTGGTACGGAGGAAGCCGAACCACTGTTATTCCTTTCGCCTTGGCTAATCCATCGACGACGTGCCTTCTAAAATCACCTTTACGTGAATTGGCTAAACGCAAGAGTTCTACTTTTAATAGGTTTTCGGCACATTGGATCTTTTTCGAGGATAACCATTCTGCGATACGTTGTTTTCGCCAAGAGCTATTTGGTAATTTCTCTTCTAATCGGGAATGGTAACTAGCGTTGTCCATAACTATTACGGAACCATTCGGAATTAGATCGATCATTTGACCAAACCATTCTTCAAACACGTCCGCAGTCATTTCTTCATGGTAGTCTCCTGTCTTAGTTGATTCAAAAATTAGTTCTCCCCCTTCAACGAAACCATCCTCGCTTCCAATGTGGGTAATAATAAGCCGTCGCCCTTTACCCAACGAAGGCTTTAAACCGGTGGACCAACCTTCTAGAAAAGATTGCCTTCGATTAGTTACACTGGTATCTTGCCAAAATTTTGGTACGGAATGTCCTGCGTTAATCCAAGTTTCGTCCAGATAGAAAATTTTTTTCATTTCTAGCCTACTCCTTCGAATATCGCGCAGGTAACTTCTTCTCCACACAATGATGTCATCTCTTTCCATCAATACAGATTTTCTATTGTGCTTCTTCCATCGAAATCCCAAATCCTTTAAAATCGTCCATAATGTACATCGGCTCATTTTTGGAAAGTCCTCGTCTTCTTGGACAGACAATAGAATTTTATCTAGTGTTGGAAGTTCGTTGCGGAAAAAGAAAGCGTGAACTTTTCGACGTAGTCCCCTTTTTAGAAATTCGTCTAAGGAAATTTTCGGACGTCCTGGAGACTTTTTCTCCGGTTGAACAGGGCCACTCTTTCTTTCTTTTAATAACCTGTACACTGATGTCTTACCAACTCTCAGCATCGCAGCGGTTAATTCCACGGTTTTATCCACACTCGCATCTAAATTTTGTTTCTTGATGGAATCGAAACAATTCAAAATTAGAACTTTCTCATTAACTGAGAACGGCGCTAATTTTGGGCGTTTCGATGGTCCTGGTAAATTCTCCATACTCCAATACGTATCTCCGTACTTTAAAAATACCACTATGAACACACAGGAAAGTCACTGTCAAAGTCTGTCTAATCACACACACGTACACGTCTATAAGCAATGCTGACTGACTACTGTCTTAGGCTTAAATGGAATAAATGGGCCGATCTTATACACATAACCACCTGATATGTTAACGCAAGCATTAAGCGCAATCAGTTCCTTTAACTTACCTAGAATTACTGAGAAAATAATAGCCGTTTGGTCCCTTCTTGGAATAGTTAATCACATAATCCGAACTTTAGTATTTATCTGCACCTCGATTAGACAGCACCCACTTTTGTACTTCGGTAGGAAATGTTCATATCTCTTCGATTCTTCCATATCCCGAGGATTTATTAGACAAACAGTATGAAAAAAAACATTACCGTAAAATATTATAAAAAATACCGATTTCCAATATTGTAGTATGTTATATTAATGACGAGTTAACAACAATTCAGATAAAAAGGGCAGCGTTCCTGAGATGATAACAATCGCGGTCGTAATACCTACCTTTTAATAAATCAATTATACCGGTTTTAAGGAAACTCAACATTACATAGACAATTTTAATTCATTTATTAATATTCGTTGATTTCTTTAAGAACGCCTCTGGTTAGCTGCGAAATAATCGGTTTATTACTTCGCCTCATTCTTTGACAGGGTATAGTGTATTACTTGAAGAGCCTGTTATGATGGTTATTGCTCTTCAGGTTGAGTCCGGGTGGAATATTTTACGGTTTAATAAGGCGCTTCGGCTCTCATCGCTCGTCACGGTTATCATTGAAAGGTCACAGGCACTTTTCTTGTTTTCAGTGGAATGACGCGGAATTTTTTACTAGCAGGCTTCTAATGTTCTTTGCATAAATCCGTTGAGAACTACTTTTCTAGTTTACAATCAAAACGTACCCATTATAACACGCCATCGCGTGACCTAATTGCTTTATTACAGTACGGAACGCTTAATTTCCAGAAGTTGGGTTATCAACAACCGTCAAACTTATCCGTCTCATAGGCAAAGAAGTGGGTGTTATTTGCCACTCTTATAAAGTACACACATTCGTGCATATTTGGCTATGAATAACGCCTTACTACCTTACAGCTAAAAAAATGTGTTTTAAGGCGAAAAAACTAGGGTATAAGTTTCTAACTTAATTAACGCCTGAATTCACTCAATTTATTGGTTGCATATCGAATTTATTCATTTATTATTTGTTATAATTGGGTTCGAAACGCGATATTTCTCCAATTTCAGCCTTCTCCATTCTCAACATGTCCGCAGCCAGAAAGTTGTAGAAATTATCTGATCTTGTCCTATATTTAGTTCTATTCTTTCATTTGCTCTTTCCGAATCGTAGAAATAACGTGAAACAAACAGCTTGATAAACTGGAGTGAAGGACGTGGTTTGTGAGAATGCCATTGAATAGAATCAATACAATCTCGGAATAGGGAAATAGAACGTTATTAACAGCGTATGTTGACGTGTCACGATATGTACATTGTGGGTCAAGTGTAATAAAAGTGTTTTTAAAAGGTAATATTGCAAATAAATCCAATACTAGTGTTTTTAACTATGGAAGTTAACACATTTAGGAAAATTTTAACCTTTAACGTTTTAACTTCAAAATTACTCTCTCAACGAAATCATTTTTCTGACAAATTTCAGCTATTAATTCTTAACCCAATTATGGGACCTTAACAACTGTGAGTCAAGTATTAAACCAACCATTAGCATTATGAATGATAGTTTAATAAATAGTCATTACTATGTTAATTTAGTTTTATTATTTTATTATATTGTTTCAATCAGATCTTCTAGTATTCAAAAATAGAAACAACTAAAATATATTTTATGGAAATAAAATGCCATCATCCGTAGTTGTCATTCGAATCACAATTTTTGCAAGTAAAACATTATTAGGTACTCTTGGACTTGTTGTACCTTTACCGCAGTTATGAAGCATCACAATCACAAATTTCTGTGTCTACGCTTTCCTCCCAAACGTTTTTCTTCAACTTTTCAAATTTTTCATGAGTCGATTTTGTCTTACTCTGATTTCCCTCCTTTTCCTTTTTCCTTTTTTGAATCGTTCTTGCCCATTTCTGTTCTTTTGACACGGTTTTCACCTTATTCAGGTTTCTCATGCGCTCTTCTGCTTCTCAAGCGATTTTTTCTGGACCGTCAATAGATTGGCCGATTATATGGTGCGATTTCGCATAGATTGAACACGTAATGGAGCTTTCGGAAAAGATTTTACGTTTTCCACTGAACAACCATTATGCCTAACAATCGCTGCAATCAATTGTTGCATTAGCACATCACTTACGTTTACTTTACATTGGGCTTTACACGCTATTTTTGTATAGCACAGCATTTGTTCACTTACAGAACTCTCTTATGAAGTGACAATGTTATTAAATACTATGTAATTCTGTTTTGGTTTAATAAAATCATAGCCTAGGTACTACACTAATACTGGTTATTTTTGATCTGAATTAGGAAATAAAATAAGTACAATAAAGGACAAATATTGATTTTCCAAAAGGAGGCTATATTACCTATCAAGATAAGAGTGTATTTGTCATCATGTGGTATTAAAATTATACCTTATGATCTTGAGATTTTTTCAAAATCTAGGCGTGCTACACAAAAAAATGATCATTAATTGTTCGAAGTGTGCAACTGCAATTGTACTCGGGCTGGGTATTCTTGGCGATTATTCCATTTTAATTGAGGTACTTTTAGATTTTTCATTTGTGAGACATTTCATTTTAATAACAGCATTACTGCAAAATAGATGTATTCCCTCATTTGTAAAGCTTGCAATCATTGTGTGCATTGTCTTGAAGTATTCTACAGACTTACACTAAAACGACAGACTCGTTTTCTTATAGTTATTGCATTATTGCACCTACAAAAGGTCACTTCGATTGGTAAGGTATTTGTATGTAGTGCTAATACTCACTAAAAATGGATTGTTTAACTTGTTGCATCGTTTGCAGACCCATTTGACAGCAAACTAAATTTTCTGGGAATATAACGTTTTTCTTGAAATAAAACATTCAGTGTAACTGTGTTCATCCATTCCGTTCGTATTTATTTGAACCTGTGACGCGATAAACCGGCATGAAATTAAAAATTTGAATATGCACAGTCACAAAAACAAAATTTATCGTTCATATTGTCGAAAAAGGCGCATCGCATCGGAGGGGTTGTACGTTTTTTTTTCGGCGAGACCCATCGAACCGCAAAACTGCAGTTAATAATCGGACAACACGCAAATTTAATGCTTCCCGAGAGCGAGTATTCATAATTAATAATTGTCATTTCGATAAAACGGAAACGATAAAAATTCTGAACTGGCATCAGCTTATAATCATTTATGACAACAAGTAATTAAAATTTTTATTGCGGATTGTAAAATGTGTATCCGCGGTAGTAATTAATATCCGTGTTTTCCCCCGGGGTTGTTTTCATGATTTTTCACCGGGAGGGTTGTGGGGCGATTGTGTTTGTTTAGCCGGGAAGTTAGAAAATCACGGCTTATTACAGGTTATACATTTTTAATTCTGCTTCTGGACTTTAGGGGTACAGCTTAGCTGTTCCTAGAAGAAAATGTATCGGAAATAAGTAGTATATGTTTGATATATTTTAACTCACCACTGAACGTCTTTTACATTTAAATCCAATGCCAGTTCTAATGTAAGAAATCTCGGTACTAACCACATCTCATCAAATCAAAGTAATTTGTTGTTTAATTCCAGTACTTTATCTACCTTTGATGGAAGCTGTGGGCCAAGCCACATTAATGTTGAATTATTTAACTGAATCGGCTTTAATTGCTGCTCGGTCGTTTTGGTTTTTACAAAAAGCAAAAATGTTTAATTCACAATTTTCTGTTGGTACAGCAGCTTTAGCGGAAAAATATTAATAATACAAAATTTCGGTGTTGTAAACATTTTACAGCGGTACCGTAAAGCTCCTGCTTTAACTGAGGGCGAAGAGTCGATGGCATTTGCCGTGGGCCTCTACCATCAGTAATAAATCAAACGTTGAAGTGTAACAGACGCACCGTGTAAATTTGAGTTTTATATCGCAACTCGCTGGGGCAGTGATACTAAACAGGGGGTTAGAGCTAATCCCCTCATTTGATTCCAGTTTCCGAACCGGATTTAGACGCACTCAGTGGCGGGAATTTAAAAGTTTTGTAAATCGATATTCTATAAAATTTACTCGTGTTTTATTTAAATGCTGTATATTCAAAATTTGTTTGGAAAACAACCAAGGTGTGTTTGTTGGAATGAATTTTCAGCTTTTGCGGAAATCGAAATTAAACCGTGCCCCATTTGTGCATAATACAACTGCAGAAGTAAACACTATTTGTTTTTAAGGCACCAGGTTATGATATTTATTTTTCTGATTTAAACCCTTCCATTTTCTATTCCAGCTTGTACGATAACAACATAAAAATTAATAAGTATGTGTTGTAACCACAGCATTCATTGTGACATTCGCCAGTATTTACAATTTAAAATACACACATGACATAGGTCCATGTTCCTTATTTTAATTTTAATAGATTAATCACTGCTCCGCCTCTGTTAGGAAAACGCGGTGTATATCCGAACGTGGGACAGTTATATAAATTTTTCGGGTGTTAAACTACGGGGGGATGATGAAGCAGAACGTCGTCGGAGATATCGTTTTGTCTATTTTAAATAAAGGCTTGTATTCCTTAATAGGTTGCGCGCCACATGGAGCGTTCACATTAAAAGCCGAATTAAAATTTTAATTCGGATTTTAAGTGCTGTTAGGAAGGATTACTGCAGCTTTTTAATAACTTCCGATAATGTTCCGACAACAAAAACACTCAGTTCTTGAAGGAATTCGATTGGGAGTAAAATTCGCCTCGGACGTCCTGTAAAATGTTGACCTTACATACAATCAATACTGAAGACGTACGCAGTATGCAAATTGCCCATTACGGAATTGATAGATACCGGTATTTTGTTAGATTTCGGTCTTAAAATTTACTACAAGCAATCTAGTTCTAGAAGGTACGTCAAATGCCCAGAGCCGAATGTCATGACATCTTCAACAGTTCATTGACTAACAATGGCGAACGTCAAGTTTAAATTTCTCCATCATTAAAGTAAATCAAAGTAGGAAACGATATATGGAAAACCTCCATTAATTTCCACCAAACTATGCCTGCCTTTCGGCCTCACTGGGGCCTGTGTATTGTTGCGCCTCGTAATCTGTTTATAAAGAGAGGATTAATAGTTTTTGAATGATATTTCTGGTCGAGTTGATGTTGAAGTGGTAGCCCCTGTTCACGAGTGGGCCTGTTTCACGTAATCCTCGGGCCGAAAGTGTCGTCGCACTGTAATCCAGCTATTTAAATATGAATCAAAAGTGCCAGTATTCAGATTACAGTGCAGTTGAAGGGTTTACGCGCTCATAGAATTTTGGCAACGTGTTACATCGATTGCATTAGTGCATTTGTTGTGTGGATTCGAATGTACTTTGAAACAATTGAAATAGGGAATTTAAAAAGCTTTTCACTTGTTACTAAATTATAACGATGGCAATAATACTTCGTGGAATATTAGATAACATGGTAGTGTGGTATACATAAAAGTCTAATTACATAATTGATTTCCGACTAATCTTTTGTGTACAGCTTAAGAGGCATTAATCTCTTCAAACTTATTTTTATTAACATCTATGCAATTTCTAACCAACGGTAATAGATTAACTATCGCGCAACGCGTTACATTCAACATATTCAAATCCGCTCTTGAGCAAAGTGATTTAAATCAGAGCTCTTCATAGTTATATTTATTTAGGATGCACTCCCTATAGTTCACTGACCCAAGATGTTATTTTAAAACTACGGTATCACCCCTTATATCAGTCCACATTTTTTTTTCCATTCAACAATGTATAGTTCACAGATTGCGGTCCCAAACTAACCGATCCCACATTGTAAATTTTAAATAATTCATGCAAAGAATGATGGGGGCCGGGATTAGCTGTGTGAAAGGGCTAGGGAAGGTGTGCGTCAAAAAGCTCGTTCGAGTACTATTTCAGAATTAACCGAGCACAACAAAAAATGAATGAAAATTTAATGTTGGGTTTTTATTTCGTGTCATGAGATGAGGGTGACGCGGTGCGCAAAAATTATTTTCTGATAGGAATTAGTGGAAGTGATGGACTTTGAAATGGGGATGTTCATGGGGTGTGCATAGAATATTTGAATAATAAAGATATTATTTTAATTGGAATTACTATGATTTCCCAATTACATGGTAATTTAGAATTACTATTCTGTATTCTATGCTAATTGCAGCCAATCAAATACCCTCTTGTAGATAAAAATATTCCAGTCAATTATCCACATTAAATTTTGCTATGTAAGAGTTTTCCTCTAAAATTTGACGTTGGACACCGCCTGAAAAGAGCCCCAAGCACTTATTTATGTAGCTTTTTCATCTCCTGACTTTATAATTGGCATGAAACTCTATTTTGATATTACCAAAAGGGTTGGTGCTCAGATGCACATTGGTGGACTAAGAGAGAAAGTCAAAATTTACAACTTTTATTACTAAATCTAACACTGCCTCAAAAATTCCACATCACTTTTCAAACCCGTACAATCTAAACTCCTCATTGGTCTCAGGAGGAGCGATGCTCCACGCCGCCTCCTGCTGTTGTACCTCTAGCACCTGGGAAGTCATTCCTTTCGCGTCTCAGTGTCGAAGACCTGCCGTTCTGCCCGCCGAAATTATGTTTTTTGTTTTTGTTTTACCCACATACACCGCCTTCTATCCCTGTCATTTTGTATTGATACCGGGCGACACACAAATATCCCGGCACTCTACAACTTGCACTGTTGAATTTTCCAGATTCAAACATTGTATCTGCTTTGTCTAATTCTGATCTGACTGAAAATGTGTTTTGCTCTTAATTGCAGCTATTATCATTACGACGGCGAAATGCCAAAAATCTCATTCACTGTCTATTACTCTAATTTCTTGAATATTTGCCTGCACTAAAGCAAACGTAAGTGCATCAAGGTTTAATATGAACGCTGTGGGAAATCCGGGTAAGACATTATGTACAAAATTTCTAATTAACGTTAAACATAACACTACTAATAGCGTTTGTGTTATTACAAACAAAATTCGTGTAGCGGGATAATCTCCCGTCTGCCATAGTTGTGTGTTGCGAGGGCTAATTTCATCTCCATTATACGAACTACAAGAAACATTTTAGAGCAAGTTTGTTTAAAATTTTCCATCTATTACTGTATTTTACCTGTTATTATTTAAATTACGTTGCAATAACAAACTCAAGTTGTTTATTAAACAAATGAAATTACGTTGCCCTTGCTTTTTTAGAAATAAAATAAATCGCTAAAAGACGTAATGAAGTTCTACTGCCTCCCGTTTATAGAGACTCAAATCTTTAAGGCGTTACGTGGTGCTGTTATTTATTTACTTCCCTAGTTCCTATTAATTTTAAAAGTGCAATTTGCAGCATTCTTTTAATTTTCAATTAATTCCTACCAATCTTTTATACACTCACTATGGAAGCTACCTTAAGTTTAGTGGTTAATATGCACTTTTTACAGCAAGAGTGTTTAATTCTTAATTACAAATATGGTTCGTGTCTAAACCCAGTAGTTATACAAACTTGTCGACTGATTATTTGAACACATGGCTTATAATTGTTGTATCAGAAACCTCAAGTTTTTAAAATATCTCCATTGGATACTTCTTGTCTTCCCTAGCGAAAATGACATGATTTCTCAGATCAAAACGAATTAGTGGCCATTGGCAAATCAACCATGGCGGCTCCGTCATTTGAAGCAGATGAATTCTTTTGTGGTAGTTAGTTACTCCAACATCCATAAGGATATTTGCATATATTATTTCATTTTTCACAGGATCAGGTATATATTGAAAATAGAAACGAATTTTTTTATTATTTGTTACACTTGTTATTTTAAATTAATGTTAATGTCGTGTATTTCGTCGATTTGAACGCGACAGAGGAAAATAGGTTCACAGCAGCATCTTCCACATTCGTATACGTAATGACATGACGTATATCAACACAAGCAGCGTAATACATTAAAAGAATTCAACTTTCCTTTGTCTCCTCCACCTGATAATTTTCCGCCATCATGCGACCGCGACGCTGCTACGATTCCTCCAATAAAAAGACAAAGACACCCGTAACGATATTACGGCACACTCTCCAGAGGGTCCCATAGTCACTCCTCCGACACGCTCCACGAAATAATCAACCCAAAACTGCATTTAATTAATCAGAATTTTCTTTGTCCCTTCCGCTCATTCCGGGATTCTATGTTAATAGCATTAGCTTTTCAGCACATTCCAGTTTTCCGAACTCCAAGAAATTTCCACTCTACTACAACGCGCGCACAGCTGGGATCACTTAATATAAAACTTATGGAATTTGTGAAATAGAATTTCATTTGTGAGTTACATTATCTAATCTGTGATTAAAGTTGGAATAGCGTACGTTTATTGCCCGGAGTTAATTTCGCCTCTGCGACAATGCGAATTCGAAACGGGAGATATCGGGGGCAACAATAACAAATATCAGTTACGTGTAGCTCGTGATTTAGAAAAGAAAACATGGATGAGATGAGGACCGGACGGCAGAGGTGAAACTCCTGATATCAAGCCTGTAGATTAAGTTAAGGTGAAATTGCAGGGGGCAAATTTGGAGGAAAATCTACATAAAGTTTATATGGAAACACTTGGACCTAAAAAAGAAAAATATATAGTGAAAGCATCGCCAAATAGGTTTGGTCTTCAGATTTTTTTGTACAGAAAGTTACGCCAGTCCTTTAATTACGGAAATTAGATCGTTGGAGTTTAGATTAGGTTGCACTTATATTTTGTGTGTATGTTGTGTCCGTATATTAGACATCTATTACACTAGAAAATCCATCTCTCTCCGACCTACCTCATAATTTGTTGCTATTTTGTTGCTAATTTCTGACGTCAAAATTAATTTTGTTCCATGGAAGAATATCAACCCATTGGGATGAGATAACGATATAATTCTAGCAGCATATTTTGTTGCTAATTTGTTTCTAGTTTTTGAGGGATACGCTCACGATAGTCTGAAACCAATAAATTAGCAACAAAATATGCTGTTGATACAGGATACAAGGGATGGCTATTCTACCATAATATTGCACTGGAATAACCACTGTTTCTCGCAAACGCAACAAAATTAATTTAGACATCCCAAATTATCAACGAGATAGCAACATATTATGGGGTAGATACACTAGAGAAACTTTGTAATGGATATATTCTAGCGAATAGACTTGTATATAAATGTCATAGATATAACAGTATAGTTGGTCACGATGTTCAGTGCTTTCTAATGATCTCTCATTACTGACCAGTGGACATTTTACACTTTTATAACTCAATAAACATTCAGTTGATAGTCGAAGCATTTCCATAAGTACCCTAGATTTAATTTTTTTGTACAACATACAGCTCCAGTTTTTATTATCGGAAACGTAAATCATACTAAAATTACGTCCAAGTGTCGGGCCGTTATAATGAAACGTATCGCTTTAGAGGACAATCCGAAAAGATTTACGTCTGCCTTAATAACAGCTTTCGGCCGCTTATTAGTCCAAAATACTTCGCGGAATCCTTTATCGCAAATAAGTAATCCGTTTATGTGGTTCTTAACGTCAGTGATACCCGATATGACAAGTAATAAATTTAATCAACCCCCACTTAAATGAAATGGAGATCAAATCGTAATGCTTTTCGGTTCTGAAAATATTTAAAAAGGAATACATTGTCAATATAATAATACTCCTTAAATTCACTCTTACATTTACAATATTTAAACATTTTTGTAATGAAATTTTAATTATGTTAAAACCTCAGTCAAGCAATCATTAACGTTAGGTAACAATCATTAAGTGCAGTGATTTGCGATGATTTATTACCATTGAAAATACTCTAAATTTAAGAAAAAATGGGGAAAAGGTCTGCTCGTCTTGTACTAGGCTCTATTTTATCAAAATCTTTGCAGGGCCGTTTCTTAGTTGCTTTAAATTTGAGTTAGTAGCAAATAAAGAAAACATGTTTTCTCAGTAATTGACCAGACAGAATCCTTCTCCCTTTTTAGTTTTCCTGTCAGTTGCTAACAATGGGTCATTTACATCTGAACGTGTTTTCGGCACTTTAATAGTGTTGGATGTACGAGCATGATAAATATTGTTTCGTGTAAGAGATACATCAGTATTTGTAATTGTCTCTATATCATGTTATCTCAGTTCTTGATGTAATAATTTGGATGTTCTACAACATGTTTTCTACAGCTCTTCTTTTAAAACTATTGCTAACTCTTTGTCTTGTAACTTTCCCTCGTCCTTTTCATGACGGTTGAATAGAATTTTTATTGTACAGGTCCATCCTTGTAACTTTTGAAAGGAAAATTTAATCCTTCTAGAATTGTTTGTGTCTTACCTCTTCCGTTGATCATAGTTTCCAATTTAGTTTCCAAAAGCAATCGAATACACTATCTGGCCCGGTTAGGTGATTTGGATGGTTAATCTATTACTTAATACTTTTCCTACTACGTTTTCCTAATCGTACATAAGCTTGATACATAAGCTTGTACATAATACACATAAGCTTGATGCTCGATGTTTGCCTAATGTTTATTATTTGTCAAACACCGCACCTGTCGAGCCAGCATAAACATTAAATAACTTTTGATCATTTGAATCAATACGATTCAATCTAACCAAAAGAGAAAAGTAAATGTAGAGAGTAGGTTTAGGGAAGGTGGTAAATTCTTCGTGTCTTCAGCAAACCAAGTATCGAAAAAATGGTTGTATTATTCAAGCCGCCCATTACTTTTCCCGCAGGAAATCCGCCGGTTTGGCGGAATTACCAAGCGAAAAGAACACGTCTGCATCGCTTAGCGAGGAGTCTGTTAAGACCAGCAATTAGTTTATTAAACGTTTTTGAGTAATTAGGTCCCTTAAGTTCCCGTGAAAAGAAGAGAGAAAACAATGCAGTCCCGAATGGAAAGCAATAATTTAATTCCCCATTAACAGTGACACTTTCCGCATAGGTGATAATTAAGCAAGTTGACGGCGCGGAACCCGAGACAATAAAACGAACCATCTGAGATATCCACGGACCATTAACACGGAGGCCTACCAAGACGAAAGAACAAAAATGCGGACAAGCAAAAAGGGTTAAAATTTTATCGGAACGGAAGTAACGCAAGCTGCCGGTCTAATAGTCAACTTCCGCGGGAGCCGACCCGCCATTGGTCGGCTGTGACCGGGGACTTGCCCTCTTTTTCCTAATCTTGAGATCTTTCCGATCCGTAATGGCTCCCATATCCGGTTCGGCGCTGTTTAGAATGGCTGAAAGGCACCGGCCGCGATTGTTTAGCGTTTAATTGGGTGCGCGAAAAGTAACAACGCTTTTTAGGTAAATAAATACCTGACGTATGTACATGGAGCGCGGGTTAATGTACTCATTTATTCAACGGCGATGTGGCAAGGTTACGCTTACGCAACGTGATCGAAAGCAAAAAAAACAGTACTTGATCCTAATGACAATCCGAAGAGAAGATGTAACAACTGGGAATTTCACGATGTTTCTTAACTCCCGTAATAATTAATAAGAGTTAATGATGATTAATGATTAACAATAATACCCGTAATGAGCACATGAAATAAAGACAAACGTGCCGGATAGATTACTTCATCTCTTCAAGCGTAAGTAATATCGTCAGAAATACATAATGCGAGGATTAAGGATTCGTACAATGCTTCGTTAAAGAAACCATGACAATTCTTCACCTTAAATAAAATTTATAGTATTCATGTAGCCTTACCGGTTGCAGAATTTGTGACATGACTTCTAAAAGATCTGAAAATGCTTCAACCTCAAAGTGTTAGGAAATTTCTTACGAATTACGAATGATTCATTTGGAATTTTTCCCTTTCCCTAGTACAATATCCTCTAATGTTATATGTTTCTCATAATCAGACACGGCACCTAATATTTTTGCATCTGCTGCACACAAGCAGCATTGGTCCTTTCTTAGGCTGGTGGAACCCCAACTTATATTTATCCAAAATTATTCTCAAAATTGTGTAATGCTCACTTATCACATTAGACATTTCTTTCAAGAAATTTACCGACATGTGTCCCTTTGGGCTGTATATTAACACAAATACTTATAGCATTCAAGATCCCATAACGTTACGAAAACGACCGATATTTGGGTTTTTTACTTATTGAATTGAACCCATGTTTATTAGAAAACGTCATAGTAGAGAGAATAAAAAGGCATGGAAGATATTCAATGACTGTTGAGTGGCATTTTCAATCCCAAACATAAGAAAGTTAAAATAAAGTGTCAAAGTAAGTAAGAGATCAGGAGAGCGGGTAGCAATTCTCTCCCACATTCCAGCGTAAGAAAAATCAGGTCCCACGGTTGTGTCCCACCTACTCATTATTTCTTCCTAGCCATCCTTAACCTTGACGAAGATTAAGTAAGATACAAGTAACACGTATATTACTAGTACAGCATTACACAGTAGTTTTTACTTGAAAAGAGATAATTAAGTTTGTGTAGCCTGCAGAATGCTTCATTCACAAACTACAGCTCAATAAATAAATTTAAAAAAAAAAGGTTACGTCCGTTTACCTGTTGAATTATTCTTACCTTAAGATTTGCAAGTCGAGCAACTGAATTAGGCTCACGTATTGCTAGAAATTAATACATCACTCTCTCATTATGCTCTTGATAAAAATTAAAAATCCAAAGAAAAAGTCACTGGGAATTGCCCCCAATTAACACTTTTATTGAAATATAATTGTATTCTTCCATAAACTACTCCTATTATAAAATCTCTTAACTAAGAGAAATCAACTAATTCACAACCTTATCTAACCCATCAGATATAATACTTCAGTTACGAGTTTTAATTACCATTTAATTTATTCCTAATTGTATGTTAATGCGCGACATGACTTTATTACAGAAATCAACACAGTTGATGTTAACGCAATCTGAATTTTATAACCGTAATTATAAAATTATCTGTTTCAACTTCGTGGATGACATTCTACAACATAGTCTCGCTTTTATATCTGAAAGGTCCCATGCTTTCCGGCTTTATGTAAATATGACTGATTAATATCAGGTGTTCTAATTTTTATGGAAATTATTCTGTACGTAAGGGTGGTTCATTCAGCTGTCCCGGAAAGTTTATAGTGAATAAATTTTAAAAATACTACAACCAATTAAAACGGGTACCCTTTCTAATGATCCATGCACAACGTCGTAACAACTACAATTGTTATTCACATGAGGTATTTGAGTACTATTCCAATAGTTGGATACTTATAAGAATCTTATTGGTAAGTAAGTTAAAATCGACTCTTTAACTCATCTTTTGTTGGTGAATTTTAAAATGAGTTTGAATGAAGTTCGAACAATCAACGTGGAATTTATGGTACAAATGAAATAAAGTGGTAAATAAAGTTTGACAGAAACCACAGAACACAATTCCACAGCAATTTTGGTAATTAAAAAGCTAGACTAGAATTAGCAGGATAGGATACGTTATTGGATTTATTATTTGTAGTCGTCTAGATATTATTATTGTTTATTGTCTATTTCTGATAGTGATAGAAGTTACAGTGTTGATAGTTTTCCGCTACAAATCAACTATTAACATTCATCAGTATTCAAAAATATCTTGCGGAATTGCTTGGAAGTTTTACTTAAGATATAAATTCCAACGTTTGGCAATGGTATAAACAGGAAATTAATGTTTTAACCGACAGTTTCATTTTAAACCTAAACAATTAATGTGTTAACTATTTGTTTAAACTGATAGCAACCAGATATTTAACTACAGATTCCAGTATTCCACCCAAAGTAGGTCTCTCCGGTCTCTAACCTTTCAAGAAGTGAGGCTCTTCCTCCACAAACGACGCACCACCATCACGAAATACCATCTCTAACGTTATTTTTCCTCGACATTTCCCAGGTCCCAGTAACCACAAAGAGAATTTCAGTGTCACCGTGTCAGAGTCTACATATTGCAAGTATAAACTGTAGGAACTCATAAAAGTGGTTTTAATGGATAGTTTATCAGATCTGGAATATCATGAAACCGTCATTATCCCGTATAATTTGTAATGAATTATTGTCTGCGCTATTGTAAATTATAATTCAAATTGTAACTCGTGACCTTTGCACTTACATGTATATATATCTTGGGAAACAATGCATTAAACGGATGGCTTTATGTTCTATAATTAATTCGTTTATGATAAGTAAATGCAAGTGCATTTGTTTCAATTTTAACCATACCGCAAGAACGAATTAAATAAGATTCAATGGAAATCAACACGTAAATTGTATTTTAAAGAAGTGAAATTTCATAAATTTCAAAAAATTTCGAAATTATTCATTGAATTAGGATATGTATGTGGTGCTAACTGCATAAGCTACAAAATTGTTTTCGAGGAAAACAACGGTTTCCCAGGGTTTTCTAATTTATATTTAAGTTTCAATCAGGTTCAAGATTTGTACGGTTCAAGTTTTTACGCTTTCTAGTTGAGATGATACTAAATGTCCATAATATAAATAGCCTAAGCACTTCTAGAAAAACATGGAAATTGCATAAGCTGTTAAAGCGCTTAATCTCAATTACAAAACACAAAGAAACCATTACATTCATTACTACAAAGTGCTACGTTAGTGAGGTCGAACCTCCCTTGGTCCAACATACTTGCATATATACCTGGTACATCAAAACAAAGATGCACGCACAAAAAACTCAACGTGTGCATTAACTCCCTCCAGCGGAACGAATCCTCGGGGAGTTTTTTCACCGCTCTGAATAGATTTAATTCCAAATTTATTTCTATTTTCACTTCGTGCTCCTGCTCTACGATTGAAATAGTGGTCCAATTTGTATCAAACATTAATTCGTTCCGCTAACTACTTTCAGCCCTCGTGCCTTTCGAGGCTCGCTCGGATTTAATGAAAAGCGCCATGATATCACTCTTAAAAAAGCCTTCATATTCATTATCGGTCTCCATTGCAATAACTAAATGAAACCTCGATTTGAAAAAAGGACAAAATAACCCTCGTCGATAGAATATCAAGAGCATATTGTGACGGGACCGGCAGATGCACGTACGTATGAGTACGAGGAGAGCCCTTGATTTTCAATAGGTCCGTAATATGAGTAGTCCGTACCGGCATTTCGTGAAATTGCTACTTTGTAAATGATAACATCAACTATTTATTTCGAATGAATTCTCCGATCCTTTTCATGCCTTTATTACGGCTGGTCCCATAATGGTGAGGCAATCATAGAAACTAATCTTTAATCTTTCTTTCCTCGCTGAGGAGTCTATTTCTGCTTTGTGTTTTATTTCTATGGTGATGCATTCTACTGGGTTTTTTATTTCTCCTAATAGCTTACCGAGAATGTTAAGCAAAAAAGATTATACTTGAGTTTCTGTATGAATCGAACTTATGTATCAACTTTCATAGATGGAGATAGGAAGATGAAGACGTCTAAAAATGAGATTTTCGATGAAAATGTGTCCAAAAGGCTGAAAATGTAAGAAAGGTTTTATATTTATAACTTCCATAGGTATGGTTATTAGGTGATAGGATATTAAAACATTAATAACAATTATTACTATTACCAAAAAAGTAAAATACATTGTATAGGGTGCGTCGCGACAAATTAAATGTGCAAAGAAACTATTGAAGGAAAAGACAATACTCAATACCATGCAGTAATTCAATTGTTTTTTAAAATACCACTGGTCTAGTGGCCTATCTAGTACTTTTGTATACAATTTTGAACCCTCAGCTTTATTTTGTACTGCATTGCTGGAATGTAGAAATGATCCAGTTAGAAATCTGCTTAGATTAAAAAAAATCTAAGTACCTGGTTCAATAAATGCGATTCATGACAATGATTGCCTTGAACTCTTTGTATCAGACTTGTAGTGCAACTGCACTTCTAATGTTTATTTATTTGTGCAAAGTGAACTTGCACTGCTTTACAAAAGTTAAACTAACTATACCATCACACATAAAATTCGACATAGCAAAAACAAACTCAATGGCTTGACTGTTTGAGTCACGTACTGACTGAGATTCGTGTACATCATCGTGATCATAACTGTTGATACTCAGTGTGTGGTTACTCATATTGTAGCTCGTTTTACTCTTTGTATCAACCGTGCTACCACAAATACTTACACTTTCCACCACCAATATCACATCATTACATAAAAGTACGAACCTAGTTTGGCTCCAAGCGTCGCTTGCTCTAGTCCAAGGCGATTCATTACAGCACACAAGAGGGCATAACGTAACCCGAAATTTGCCATTCACGAACTATCTCCCTATTGAAATTTCCCTGGGCGGCACGCATCCTTCTATCTATCCCAAGGAAATTATATCCACCAGGACGGGGTTAGGGGTACACATGTTAATTGATGGAGTACCTAATTGAGGGGGATTAAGAAACACGACGGCCTCAGTTTACACATACACACATGGAGAGAGGGCGAAGTGATCGGTTAATGATTAACATCGAGACGAACAGGAACAAAAGACGTCTTACAATTATGCGCTTAATAGAATGTTTAACGGTGGGATTAATTATAATTACGGAGCAGTAGAGCAAATATTCGCCTATTATATGGCGTAACAACACAACAAGCCGGTTTGAAAAGTAATATAAACTAGACTGAAATAGGTTTAAGAAAATTGAATTAATAGGTAGCAGGATTGGCATGTCTGATTTAAATTCAGCTTGTCGAAAATGTATTACACACTGTTTGCGACTTGAATGGTGAACGTCGTGTTTATTGCAAATGTATAAGACATCCTATATTTAAACGTGTCGTTTCTCCCATCTCATCTTGGCTTTCGTGATATGTTGTAATGCATGTAAATGAAATGGAAGGTATCAAAATGTCCTCATGACATTTTTCTTTAATGTTTGTCAAATTTAATCAGTTAGTTAATGATTCGAAAGTCCATGGAAACATTAATCTTGTTAATTCTGGGACGCGTATGGAATATGTGTTTTCATTAATACGATCACTGGTTTTTTTTTTGTATTATTAAATATTCATCGGGATGATCCTTAAAGCTCTGACTTCTAATACAATATTCTCTCTCCGTATCTTATCTCATTATAAAGACAAATCGCTCGCATTTACGCAGTGAAACAAATTCGAAAACATTAATATTACTTACGTGGCGGCTAAATAGATGCATGTTCTTCACGTTGTTGTTGCTCTCGGAGAGGCATCGGCACGAAAACGTACACGTAAACGTGTATCTACCTCCCAGGATCAAAAACCGTCTTCTCTCTCTAGTTTCTGTCTCTCTGCGTCCTGCGGCTGCTGTGCACAGCCCGGATTAGGCTTTTTGTATTCTTTTGTGTCACGTATGCTTTTTATTGGATTTGTTGGTACTTTGAATCTTTGTAGTCTCCTATAATATGGATTTATGGTGTGTTTTGACATTAATATATGCATTTTTAAGCGGGCGTGCTCTCAGGTACGAGGCTCTTTTCACGTCGAATAGTTTCACTCCGTGCTGCAGTTCGATACGAGGGTGGATGGGGAAACCCAATGTTTTCAGTGGCACTAATGAATAGTGAAATTAATAGAAATTAAAAAATTAAGAGCACCAAATGGACTTCCACTGTTTGGCAATTTTGCTGGCAATATTTCAATAATTTTTTAAGATCAATGATTATTGCGTCAATCATTCAATTATCAATCAATCATCAATCAATTATTATTGCGTCATTGAATTTGACGATAATTATATGATACTTCTGCCACATACATCAAATTACAAAACCCAACAGAGTATAATCTAGATACCAATAGATTAAATGAACCTAATAAGCACAATTAGGGCTGGCAAAATCATCCTAGAAAGCTGGGTAATTATTCGCAATATTTTACAGGACTTCGATTGTTTTAAAAATTTGGAAGACGGGGGAAAGGTCCTGTAAAACACTGTAAAGAAATGGGGTTCATTATTGAAAATTCCTGGCGTAATTTTACATTAATTTTAAAATTATCAACATTTCTCCAAAAATGGTACATCTGCCATTGAAAATTACTAAAAGACGTCGAATTCGATCGACAAACAATTCCTCACCGATTAAACGATTTAGAAGTTCATAATTTCACCCAATTCAAAATTAACTCCTACACCGTTTTACAAATTGCCTCGCCCCTCAAGATCTCTCGATTAGACACTTCATCAATTAGCCCTTTCACCCTTCACCCTGTCTCCTTCCGCCTAATCTCTGTGAAACTTTTAATGTCGGCCCTTTTGTCTTACGCGTTATTTATTGCACTTTAAAGTGGGCTTATCTCTTCACGACAATATTTTAGGGGCGTACATGGTGTCCCAAATAAATCGCCGTTTGGATATTAAACAATAAACAGGACGTTTCGTGAAAGACACATTTTTTCCCCAGTTTCGTAACTGTTAGCTTGATATTACATTTTAAATATAGTTTAAATTTCTACCTTTTAGACAAAATTTGCCCTTCGAGTGCTAAACCCCCTCACGTCCTAATGTTCCAAAATACACGTCCACGTCCAATTGTAATTTAATGTACTGTACACTTCGGACACTTCGAGAGTAAATTCCCATGGAATATTTTCCGGAATTATCTTCTAATATCCATATACAACGTTAACATTTATTTTATACCGGAACGCATGGTGAATCTACAAACGCAGTAACAGTACATTTTCGTTTACAATCAATTTGCGCGTTACAAAATATCTAAAATGGTTGTTTAACAACAGAGACGCTACTTTGTTCCTAACACATATTTAACCGTGAAAAATTCTGTTGTTTTATTCTTAAACAAAGGCTGGCCATGTGAAACTAACCCACAACGTGAAATATGTATGGGCACAGGACAAAAATTTGAAATGGTACTTTACATAAATGTTGTCTATAACTTAGTAAGTAGGTTTATGATAGGTTTGTTTCCCGAACGATTTAAAAATAATCACACAAACTTTTTAAAACGAATGAGCAATAAAAGGAACATCACATTAAACCGAAAGAATTATGCAGATTTTTATTACAAGCGCTATCGAACGTGGAGAGTATCATCAAAAAATTAATGGTTTTTAAACGTACTGTTCTTCAACAACACAATTTATAACAACAGCGTGTTGCTTGACATCTTCGTTACTTAGCCGACACTGTATAGACTTTTCAGAATTACTAGAAACGCCATAACATTTACAGTTGATCGCCTCCTGCGCTTCTTCGGTTAATGGGCCAATAAATAACGCCGAAGCATGAGTTATCACTTTTCCGTGTATTAGAAATTTTATGACGTGTTACTAAATTTAATATCGCTTGTAGATTTCATGGAAATTAGCGGAACGCAACTCATTCTCCATGCATACTCAATTACTATCCATTTCAAATGTGTTGACCCTTCAGTTCAAAGTGAAAAATATACTAAAACTAAGGGCACAAAAAATTTCAAAAATACATATTGGCGTTTCAATGTATACAATGTATGAGGACTTTACAGTTTGGCTATACGTTCTTTACGAGCTATCTCTTGTAATATCCCAAATTGTTCTTATTTTCGAACACAATTTACATACTTGCATTTTTACATATCAGGAATAATAACATTTTACAAAACGAAAGTATGGAATTTTGATGGCATATAAAGTAATGTCTTTTCTATAAGCCGGCATCAATAAAAATATTTTGGAAATTAATAGGTGATTTTCTGAAAAACAAAACAAGGTTTTCTTTTATATAAAAATTTAGCAAACTTAAGAGCCAGTTTTAACGCCCAACGTGAAAAATTTCCCTCTCCTGCCTCAAAAATTTAAAATATTCCAATATTTTTTATTTATCCGGTATATATTATAACAAATTTGCCAGTATTCACTCAGTATCTCTCCTCAAAATATTTCGTTCCTGGGGCTCTGTCGGGGCCGACACTTTTGGAAGGCCAGAATGTCTAAAATTGGACCTAAAAGCTTATTCTTAGCCTTACTTTCTTTAAAAGCTTAGTCTAAACTTTTCCACGCTAATTTAAAAGGCCAAAATGTGTAAAATATCTAAACATTGTAGAAGTTCAACAGAAACTTTGGACTCCAGAAATTTCCCCAAAATTTAGCTGGTTTATCGTCATTTCGAAAAATTCCGTTTTAATTCTTAACCTTACAAAGAATCCAGAATAAAAATTCCAAGTTCTTCTGAAGTGCTAAATTTCTAAAAGAGACTTAAAATCGAAATTAGAAGGTTTAGGGAAATTTCGAATATTTTCTTATTCCAAGACCACAGTAGACATCAAGATTTTTCTAATTGGTCTAAATTACTTGTAACTACGTATTCGATTTCACCTAGATCATCGTTAGATGCGCAGGAAGGCCGAACTCGACTAAGCCAACCATCATTCCCATATGGAAGACGTAAAAGAGGGTGGTCGATTAAGGGGCTTCTTAATAATCAGCCTTGTAAAACATTAGTTTAATGCTATAATCCTCCGAAATAAAATAACCCCAAAATTGACCAAGACTCAAAATACCTAAGACAACAAAAGATTATTGTCTTAAGAGTTGTATAGAAATTAAACTTTACAATTTACGAACGAAATGGATTGTTCAGCTAGTTTTATTTTAATTAATTTAAATTTATTATACTTCAAAATTTGGGACCAATACCTTAAACGTTATTGCATAAGTACTT
The DNA here is from genome assembly GCA_963576515.1 of Cryptocephalus primarius. NCBI lineage: Eukaryota > Metazoa > Arthropoda > Insecta > Coleoptera > Chrysomelidae > Cryptocephalus > Cryptocephalus primarius. The sequence goes on from OY754944.1 coordinate 7,749,478, forward strand.
ATTGGAAAAATTCTAGCCTTTTTTGTGGTAGTAACCATACCAATAACAAAAATAATCGAAATACGATTACATTAATTAACGATAATCTAGAGTATATACATGAGATACCTCGCATTAGGATTCTATTTCCTGTCTGACGACACTATGTACATATATACATAATTAAATCTAATATAAACAGTTACTTAATTAAATAAGTACCCACCTACCACTAAGAACGTTAAATTATTTTAATACATAAATCATCGAACTTCGATTAATCCAGCTAGCAAAAGTGTGAATTAATCCGCTCAACTTCGACCCCTTCACGTATAAAGGGGGCGAGTTCGAACGACGGATCCATAAGTCAGTGCATGGACTATGTGTCTATGGACTTATATGCGCCTATGTATACTCATTAGGTGATGTAGATGCAGTACGAAACACCATTAGTTAGATTACAGGACTCGGGTAATTAATAATTATGCTCGAGGATCGATTTGTTGACCGTATTAAGTCGATGGCATCGAGGAAACTGTAATTGTGACACGCCTAATAGAAATTCAAAAATAATGTATCTATAGCGTTTGTTGTGGCTTTTTATTTTTAATAATGTTTTTGTGTTGTTATGAATCTATGGAATTATTGTTTAAACAAAATATTACGAGTTTGTCGCTAAAAAGTATTGTAATTTACTGCCACTCCTACAGCAGTACCCACCCAGTTTATGTACGGAATCCAACTATGTATTATAATTCCGTTTGGAATTGAACGAGACCCATGTAGTACTTCGATTGTTATAGCTAGGGGGAGTACCTATGTAAAAACAAGCATCCCAAGTTCAAATACAATGACTGCCTGAAAATGAAGTAAACATTTTAAGATTCATAATATTCAAATTAGTAAGTTTGGAGTCACCTGAGGGCTTCCAATTATTAATTCAACTCTACGTTATGAGGATTACGTCTTTTTAATTTGGATCGCAACCGAAGAACTTTATTCGCAAACTCAATACATTCCGAATAATGTTTTCCAATTAATTTCGAGATAAAAGGATTTTTCGCCAACAGAATCCATTCCGAAATCCGTCCAAGTGAGAATCGTCACGTTTCCTTCCTTGTACGAGACCAAGCGAACTTCCAAAGGCGAGTTATTCAAAAACTTTCCGCTAAATTAAAAAACTTTAATTAAACTTTTTCAACCCGAAATTCACCATTAAGTCACATGCATGCACTTCCGAAAAACTCGTCTGTAAATATCTCGGTAATGAAATGCCATGATTTTTTTTAGAGCGAGCCGAAAATGGTAAAGAAATAAGTGAGAATATTGATTGAACTGTAGGTTCTCCAGAATTTAATGAGGTGTCGGATTATGAAATCCCCGCTAGTTTGAATGACAATTAGGCATAAATATCAATCCTCAAAGTACTATTAGAACGAAGGTGAATTAATTAATTTACTCGTGAAAAGCGAACTAGGGACTTTTCGTTACATCCGTCAGTATTATTTTAATAATCAGATCTGTTGGCCTCGCACGAAATTGAAACGGTTTAGTAGTTAATGGAAAAAAGTATCGAGGCAACACCCGAACTGAAATATTCATGGTACATATTAATTTTCCCGGAACCCCCTTATTACCTATTATGCTGTAATTATTCGTCCGTTTAAACGTGACCAGCGTCCAGAAACAGACCCTATTGTTATCACACTTCCTTATTATAACCTTTGACGTGTTCTTGCGCCCAAAAATTTTATATCTTCATTAACTTCGCCACGCATACGGTTTCTATGAATTCCTTATCGATTCTTCGGCTCACGTGATTTCCCCACCCCCGACCCTTCGGGCAACCGAAAATTCGGGGTTTTCACCAAAAGGAACTAACTGCCGGGGAAAATTAATTAAAACTCACGCGACTCTCGCAAGTATAACCCAGAAAGATAAAGCTGTTTTAAATTTAGTCCCGTAAACGTTCCGCAGCACAACAGGTAGAAGGGTTGGGCTATCGCTAACTAGCTTGACTTTTATTGTTTCCTTTTCCATGGGCGTCGCAAGTCGAAGTCGTTAGTTTCATATAGGAGTTAATTTGTGGCAGTTCGTTAGACTAAATGGTTCACGTTTCACGGCATTTCCAGATATTACAATTTCATTTAAATAAACAACTGATGGTAGACACGGTGAAACGTGGAGTATGTACAGGTGGAAAATAAAAGCGAATGCATGTGAAAATCGCATAAATCGCTTCTTGTTTATCTCCCACCTGAAAACTAGAATTCGAAGCAATTAGTTGGAGAAATCTCTTGTTAATAACTTTTCTCAATAAAAAACTGTTTTCAAAGACTGTTTTACGTGGTACATGTAGTCCTTTTATCTGTGATCTCCCTTACAATTCAAACGTTGTTAAAAATTAAGTTTTACTTGAAATTTTAAATTTAAATAGCTTTTACGTTAAGTGGGTACCAAATACTTCTTGGTTAGTGTTTTTCCTAGTCTCTGTGGACAAGCTTCCAAAAGTAAAGGTGGACTAGAGACGAGCCAAGACGAGAAATGATAGTTTCGTCTTGCCCTTCAAAAAATCCTAAAGGTCTTGTCTCGTGTCGATTTCACCTAAGCCTGACTTCGAAAATCTTGTAGTTTTCTTGACAACACTGACTGATTTTCCTGTAGTATTAGGTGGTAAAATTAGGCGTACACCTATTTGCCCTACATTAGTTAAACGATCTGGTGCAGCACATTTTTTTTAGTCTTGATAACCAATCCCTTATAAAATTCCAAGAAACTTGGCTAGTTACTGTATAATTAGGATATAATTAACCGACATATACTGAAAATTTTATTTTTTTTACTGAAATTTAAAAGTTTAATCTTGCATCAGTCTTAATTTTGTGTTGATTATTCTTCGTTAGATTATTAATCATAAGTTGACTAAATCCTAAAGGTTGCCCAATCATAAATAAAAGAGGTGGAAAGGGGATACGTTCAAATTCTGGACAACAACATTCGCGACAATCAAAATATTGAACGTTCATATTCCAGGCATCGACTGATTTCTACCTGTTATCAACTCATTTACAGCTTAATTGCTGACGTAGCCTTCCAAATTGTGAATTGCCCATTAAATTTATTTTATATTTCTATATTAAAACACTATTAAACATGTCAATTTATAAGGAATTCTAAGGTATATTAATTTCAAAGTGCTTCGGAAACAGGTAAAATTCTAATAAAAAACATTATAAATTAAAGACAGAAATTGTCAATTAGCAAAGTCGAAAAATTAAAAAGGCAAATGCTAGTTTCTATTCTATTCATCTTTACTTAAGCAATATATAATACAATGTTTGTATAGAAGTATACGGGAATTACTGTTAAGTTAGGTTCACAAAATTTAACTAATATTAACTGAAATAGATATATAGCTTACTCAAGCAATGGAATTTTAGTGTATAAATCTCAGAATACCATATTAAATAAAACAGTGCTGCTCATAAACATTTCGTAAAGATTTCATGTGTATCATCACATTTTTCACCAACGTCTCGCAATAACCCCCAGCACCTGAAATTAATGGACACAAATAATACTTAAGTATAGATAACTAATCGTTCTTTTCGATGACGGACGACATAACGACATTATAATAAGATTCCACGGCACAATGACTGTCTTTGCATTTTAATGAGGCACTCGTCGCTTTATATCCTGGAACGTATTAACCAAAGTACCGAAGAACCACTGTTCACGATCATTCAGTCTTGTCTATCTAATTTTAATTACACGATATAATTCCACTATTAACGCCTAACGTATTATTTTTACTTCTACGTCAATGAAATCCATCGAGCCGTATTACGTTATAATTAACGGGGTAATAATTCTGTGGGAATCGATTCCACCATTTGAGGGGTAATTCGGTTGTAAATTCGGAAAAGGATCAACAGATGCTTGTGTTCGGCAAATGAATACTTAAAGAAAACTTTACGATGATTTCATTGTCTGCTAGAGAAGAAATCAAAAGGCGAAAGGAACACACGACCAAGACCTTTAGGAGGTATTAAGATGGGAGATTCGCAGATGTATGGGAAAATAGCTGACTGAATTACATTCTTCATATTTTATAACCTAGTTTTATTGTTTGAATTCCGAAAATATCATTTACGCCGTTTTAATATTAAAGTACATTATCACGCATTAGCTTTTAACAACCACATTGTGGAGTTTTAAATTGTAATTAAAATTAATATTGTGCTTATACATTAATTACGAGTTTATGACTCTTTAGCTTCGATGTAATAACCATTCTAACAGTAATAATCACGAGGTTACTTCACTTTTTGGTACGAAGTGTTGTTTTGGAATATGTCCCCTAAGTGAATTATAATCATAGTGATTAATGACAAATTTAATAATGATTTACATTGCGTGTTCTTATAACATTTTAAATGAATAAATTGCATACGCACATATTTTTTGTTACCTGAAATGTTTATTACGTATACCGTTTCATTTCTAACGAAGATTTTATTTTCAGAGGCACAAAGAGAACGTATTCTGAGCTCTTGGATTAGGTGAGTCTGGTTTATTTTTAATATTCTGTAAAAGATATGTGTATTACGATTACGTTACAGCATGAACAAATTCGTCAAGGTGTTATTAACGGTGTCTGATCAAAATTTGAACGAGTTTTAGGCGAGTTTTATCATGACTGGCAGTTGTACACCCTTTTCGCTCAGTGTGTGACTTACACGTCAAACGTATATTGCGAGTATAGAAATGGTTTTCAACAAAAACGCTACTATTAATACTTCGTTGTGACTTTTCAAAAAAGGGTCGTTTTTTCGATTATTGTCCCTGTTGGCTTTGTTAAACATTATTTCATTTTGTGTTCCGAGGTCTGTCATTGTATTTTTCGTTTCAATCAACGATCACTTTAAATATGATTACATCGATCTACATACGCGGATTCGGAACGTTTCCAGTTCGAAAAATCGTCCTGGCCACAATGTAAAGCAATTAAAAGCGCCCATAAATAAAACAAAATAACACTGGGTCCGACAAATTTCCGATAAATCGTCGTTGCACGGTTGCATCAACACGAGAATTTAAACACATTACGCGTTTATATTCAAGTGGGTTCAATGCTGGGTTACAATAACAATGCAGGTGGATTCTAGACGTGCCCCGCATTCGACGATACGTCGAGAGGAAACTATTGGGAGGGAGCACGGCGGTGGGCTCTTCCAGAAATCCAACTCTTTGTACATTTTCCCAAGCACCTTCCCTTTTTTTTTTAACAAAATCACCCAGTTGTTTCTGTAGCATTATTTGTATTGTGTATAATGTCTTTACCATTATTAATTTCGTCCACGTCGAAAGGTCTCAAAAGGCCATTTTAATATAATAATTGCGACTTACGTACACGCTTCACTGAACTCTAATGACTAAAGAAAATGAATACGTGTTCGACGCTCAAATTTAATGGCTGTAGTGGACCTGTCTAATTCTCTACACTAATAGGCATTTCACATATAGGCATGTATTGTAGCGACTAACAACATTTCTCCGCGCTAAATATACGGGGGAAGGTCAAACGGTACGTTACATAAATACTCTAATTTTGTGTAGGGTATATTTTTTGAATGCGCTCGGTATAAATTCGGTAATTTTTTTGTTTTTTTTTAACTGGAACCAATTCTGATTGGATGGACCTTACGTGAATACATTCAAGAAGCAATCTCCATTTCATACTTAGCCAAAGATGTATGCACAAATAGTTACCGTCTGCACAGCTTCAGCAACATATGTGCTAGTTGGAGAAACTTTTAATTACTTCACGATTTTGTCGCTCAAAAAGTCAACAGATGTTTAGACATGTTAAGTGCAGTAAAGTTCAGCTATGAAACAAATTACAGTTCGTAAATGCGACAAGCAGCTCCTTACACCACCGATAAGTGCTTTAATGCTGAAGGCTGGTCTTTCAGGCAAAGGGTATATATTAAAAAGGTAATATTTTTTATTTAAAAAACAATAAAGAAAATTATGGAAAGAGCAAAGGATTAAAAAAAGGCGAATAAAATTGTAAATACATTATGAAGTACATATGCATATGAACGTATTCCAAGTAAATAGAGTGGATATATTTCGTTAATATATGCTTCCCATGCAATTCTATGTTTTCACTATTTCCAACAACTCATTTTTTGCATAACTTTCATAAATTATGCGAACAGATATGTAAGTACCTCATCTTCACGAGTTCTAGTCGAAAAGGGGTGATGGAAAGTTTTTCCTTAGAAACAAAAATCAGTAAAGGAGCTTTTAAAAAGTTCTACATTTAAAAATTGTATTAATCAAAAATGTAGCCTCCTGTAATTTTTAACCAAAACCTGTTTTGTTTATTCGTCATTTTCATCATTTCTGCTAGTACATTCCTCAAAAACGACGTATTCGGATGCTTCTTATTGTATATCGGTGTTCGTGCTTCAACCAGGCAATGAAAGCTTCGTCGGCGGATTTAAATTTGCTTAATTACCTTGTGAAAATTTTCGTTTCGCTTTGTTCGCTCTAATAATGGATTTATCGACGATTAAATCGTGGTTTAAAACTTTGTCTAGTATATTAAATTACGACTTTGTTAGGCATATTGAACTGACATGAATTCTTTTCTTCGATTGTGTAGGAAATCTCTAGGTTGTTCGTTGTGATGGGTAGGCTTGGCCAATTTTCCTATATCAGAGAAATGCTCTACTGATATTTCTCTAGCGTTTGAGGCAGTTGGACACTCAAAAGTAAAAAATTAGGTACAATTATTAATAAAAATAAGATATTTTCTTAGATCTATAACGATGAGTGATAGTTTCAAATCAATGGCCAGGATAATAAAGAAACAAACTATGCCTAACCTAACCTATGGTGTATGGGAAGGATTACGACTAATATTAATGCGCACTCCTAAATGCTCAGCGGTATAATGAATTGTGGAATTGACTAAAATATATCACCTCAATTGATGGAGACATTTTTGTGTAAAAAAGTTTGTCAGTATTGGATCTAGTTATTTTTAAGTCGAGTCAAGTGGCCAAGACGTGGGGGACTTGGGGTCTAAAAACTACCTCGGCGCCTTTCCAGTTGGTGAAAATTAAATTGGACAAAAGAAAACGCAAAAGCAAAAGCATGTGTCTGTTTGGTTCAGACAACATTAAGTACCCACACTTTACATAATAAAGAAAATATGAGCGTCCGCGTATCTTCCCTTGTGCTGCAATTCCTTTTACTCATTACATCCTTTTACAATATGCATCGATTTATAAGGAACTTGCGTGGTCATTAATTTTTCACCTTCATCGCCGCTCGTCACGTTGTCACGTCCCCTTTTTTCCTCCTCGTCTCGGTTGATTCGACTTCGCGGAAACCATATAAACTTTTTCGCGGCTTCAAAAGTTTTGTTTCTCCCTTCGGTTTCTTCTGCCATTCAAAAGAATCCATCCTTGACGCACCGAACGCACACGCTACACATTCGACCATTAACACATACCTAAGACCCAGTGTAAATTTAACATTTCAGGCCGTTTTTGTCCTGTCTCCCTTCTGATGGGATGGAGCTGGGCAACTGGGAAATTCTTTAGGATTTTTAACGGTCGCAGAACCCAATCACTAATAATAGTTTAGAATTTTCATGCGTTTAAATCGAGCACTTGTTACAGGGATCGTTACGTTCTTAAGAGGCTTTATAACTTCATGGTATATTCACTGCCGTTCGGTATAATCAGATTCCAGTATATCTACTATAAGAAAATTCAATTAACCATGTTCTCACAAGACTGGAATGCACTCAAAAGGTATTGAGGAAATAGGTTAATTCGATTTAATCGTTAATTGATAGAAATGGATGAAGACTAAAGAAAATTATGCAATGTCAGCAGGAAAGATTTTTCTGTTATCGAATTTAGGATTCTTATATCAAAATTAGACACCAAAACTGGCTTGAATTATAGTAAGAGTAAATCATGTATAACGTTCAAAAGAACCTAAAAGTCTTGGCACGATTCACAAATGGCGTGACTGTGGAAGGGCTGGGTTCATGAAATCTTCACTCATTGCCAAGTAGGGATTATTGGGGACTAACCAGTCGTCACGTGACGTTTAAACATTCTAAAAATTCTAAATATTTTTGAGAGGATGTTCCTTGAAATTGTCACAGAGTTTTTTATTTGTGAGGACTGTCATTCCGTTATGAGGCGGGAAATGAGTTTAAAAATGTATGATGCGTCACGTTATGGTCCCCTTAAAGATTATATCGAATTAACGACATTCAGCATACAAAGTCGAAACTAAGAAATATTTAGTCATGTGAAACATTAGTCTCTCGACATAGGTTCGTTTGAGACCCGATTCGATGGTGGAATTTTTGAGACGCAGACTCTCGCCCCCACTACGACAAAAGTAGAAGATCCATTCGAACAAGTTTTTTGAAATCGCGAACGCTAATTAAATTTTCAGTCATGTTCGCTCACAATCCGGGAACAATACTACGGCTTTTTGTCCGGTAAATAGACGATCCCCCCTGAACGTTCGGCGGAATTGCGTGTATTTTTTGGTTGAGCACAGAAATCCGTCTAATTCATGTTTTTCCTAGCTGACGAACGGCCGGTTTCAATCGTATTTGAGACTCATACACTTTCAGCGTGTATTACCACCACGTACGTTCCATTTCTTCCATTTTGTATCCGTTCCCTTGTTGGTGAGTGTCCAAAAATAACAGCATTTTGGGTTTAGGGCCTGGTTAGTAAAGTGTGTTGAGACCTGTAGTTTTTTACATTTTTCACTTTGAGACGTGCACTAACAGGAACATTGTATACCTTACAGTTAAGGTGGTAAAATCACATCGTTTTGTTTTCCTTTTCCAATCATACACGGTTCTATAACTTGCCATGAACTTACCAAGGAAACGAGTGCTAAACTTTGCCTAAGGTTTTAGTCATTTCATCTGGGAGCAGGTGGGAATCTCATAATAGATTTTTCTTCCTTAGAAAAAGTTACTAGTATGGGTTATTGAATATATTGGTATAGGTATTTGAACAAGAAATAAGAAAATTTTGCATTTACGCTTGTCATGTCTTAGTGAATAAATATTCTTGCTTTAGTGTTAGTTTAGTGCTCATATCTTTGACAATAGATTTATAGTTTAAATTCGAGAAATTTGTAGAAGGAACGGAAATAACGGATAACGAACTCGAGCATTTCATGTCGCATACTTTCAACCCATTATATAAAAATTACGTGCAAACTTGTGCAGTTATCATCAAATCCCCTTGAAATTTTTTACAAGCCACCGTGTACAATTCAAGGCTGAAAAACGTTACTCCAGTAACAATCGATACGGAAAAATATACCAACGTTGAGTTGCATGTCAAACGCGAATGAAATAAATTATATTTAATATAAGATCTAAGAAATGAATTAATCTCATTATAATTGTAATAACGGACTGTATTTAGGTAGTGTAATTGAATTTAGATTGTAATCGAAATTTCTTTCTGTTGCGTTGTCTTGTGACGAGGCATGCCTTGACCGGCGGAAAAATTTCTTCCTCGCGCACAAAAGTGTAATTACCTGCCTATACAATTAAGCTTAAAGAACGCTTAGAGTATTTCTCATACTGTAATGTTTTCAAAATATTTATTTCAGAAACTATAAGCCGGTTGTTTTGTGCTTGGCATCAGTAATTATTCTACACGACAACTTAAGCTTTAAGTGCGTTTCTTTTCCCGGAAAAATAATTACAAAACATCCTTCAACTTAAGACTTGTAATAAAGAACAGATCCGATTATATTCAAGTAGCTTTTGCATAGCACATGTACTCATAACAAATTATCATTTTATCGGCTATAATTAATAACTCGTTTTTAGTGAAGCAGTCAAACTAATAACTTCTTCAAAAAATATCGAGTTACAAAGAGACGTCGCGTTCACAATTATGTTCTCCACATATGTTATCCATGGAGGAAGCTCCGTATCTCCAAATGTCACAGTTTATATGAAATTGAGGTAAGAATGTGTCCAGAATTATTTTTTAAATCAGTTATTTTTATGTATGTATTAAATAGTTGTAAAGTAGACTAAAAGACAAGTAGAGACTATCAAAATGGAGAATTAAGTATTTCACAGGAAACAGGTTTCTAAAATTATGGCCCTAAAATTATATAAAAGAGTATAAATTGTATTAAAATCCGGTTAACGCTTGCCGAGACGAAAACAACGGTTTCAGATGTGAAAGATATTAATTTAATTTACTGGAACATCGACTCTAATTATAATAAGCCAATCCATTCAAAATGGGAAACGTGTACGTTGACAAGAATATTTTTCAAATAAGCATAACACTAATGGCATGCTTTAATATAATGAAATCATGTGAATTATATTAATGATATATCTAAATACAATTTCGATTCCTTCGAGTACTTAAGTGCACAGATCGGAAATAGGTGTGAATAATAATGAGAAGACCAGTTGCATTTCACTATTCAAAATAATATTTTAACCATTATTTACCGTCTCGGCGATTTGTCTTCGGCTCCTTAAAGTCGACTTGCCATAAATTTGACCCAACTACTATTATAAAGTGAAAAGACGTTCAAGTAATAGGGATTACAAGATTCCAAGAATTCATAGGATTTATGGTTTGCCATGAGTAATTGGTTTATGGTATGAGTAACTACTGCGGTAACAACTTCACGGCTGTTAAAATTTTACTGCCGATCCAGAGGGGATCTTTGGTACTAAGGCTGATGAGGCAATAACCGATATGGGCGTACCACCAGATGATACCTCGGGTTCACCTCGGGATTTAACGGCCGGTAATATAACTTGTCTGTTACTGTTCGACCGTTAGAAAATTTGGGATTTTTTTCCATTCGAAACTCACCGTGTAGAAATCTATAAAACTTTCTCCACATAAAACCGCAAGACAAGAACAACACAGTGTATAGTACAGATGATCCGATCGAAGTTTCACGGTGGTTTACCGAGATCTTCACGTGTTTCGGATTATCGAAAAATATTAGGACCGCTTTCATATTTCTTCAATGTGGGCGAAAGAGAAGTTCAGAAGTCGGTTTTTATTGGTATGATATCCGAGTTAAAATTAATAAACTGTGACTAATATGAAACTTCTGTCATGGTCTATAAAACGCATTACTTTCCATTTGTCCTCTCGATAAGGTCAGGTTTAGAATTGATTTCTGTCGGTCTTGTATATTTCTACGGAGAATCAGGATTAATTGTAATTCGAGATTATTTAGTTTAAAACGCGAAACGTTTAATGATCCTATGAGATTTTTGATATTTAGGGATATATTCGAAAATATAAGCATAAACGTACAGGTCTGAATGAGAGGTTATTGATATTTTGCTCAATATTCGAGGTATTTTAAAAAGGTCTAAACGAATAATTCATTCACTGCACGTTACGTCAAAAAATTGTTGGTGTCCTAATTTTAGAAAGTATATTTCGAAATTTTCATAAAATATTTAATTGTAAATGACTTAATATATAGTGTTTAGTCATGACCTAAAATGTGCTCGACCAGTATTTGCAAATATATAGTTAATCAACTACGAAATAAAGTTTATTGCTAGAACTTATTTACTATACTGTAAATTCCATTTTGACATCCGTAACTGTTGGTTGTTAAGATTCCATAGTTCTAACTGCAATTTTTACTGTTTCAGTAATTGTCAGCAACACATCGGTACATTCGAATGTTCTTCCGCTTTTAAAAACTTTTCCATTGCATTTTAACTTAAATAATAACTTCGCTCTGCCCAGAGAAGAATGTACTTATATTGAAAAACTACTTCCAACAAACACTATTGTAATATCTTAGAGGAAGCATGGGTTGGTATAATTGCATAGTTTAGGTTTCTTTTACCCATTCATTGTTATATTTGTAATATCTTCATAGTATTAAATGGGACGTAAAGTGGCATTGTACAAAACTATCCTTCAGACTAGCGTTGACAAAGTAGACGGGGTTGACCTGTAATGAACATAAATAGATAATACAAGTGAATGAGACGATTTATGAGGGTGCAATCCGGCGTGGCGGAGTTCAATTTCCCAGCATTCGTAAAAATGGTTCCGGCAGAAAATTTCATTTATCCCGTCGGGCGAGACAAGGATCTTAGCAGCGAGCGTGTAAAATGTTGGACGATTTGAAATGTTTCAATCCGTTCGGCTTCTGCGAGCGATTTTACTCTTTTCAATCAGATTTAGCTTAGGTCGGTACACCGCCGTTTAAAGGTTAACGCCTTATAAATCTGGGATTGCTTTTGAAAATTCATGACTGCCACGGACGGACGGAAGGATAAGTCATACATTTTGTTTCTTCTACGAGTGTATTGCGAGGCGATTGACAAATAGAATGCTATGAAAATAATGAAGAGAATGGCAAAAGCTCATGTTTGCAATTTACATGACTGAAAGGTAATATGTCTAGATACTTACTGGTGCACTATTATAATTCAGTCTTGAAAAGTTTTTCATTTTGACAAAGATATAATACAGCCAAGTGGTATAAACAAACTACAGACTTTGCCAATAAGTAAATGCCAAATGCCAATTTCACATTATAATGTATTTAGTGAGCATATGCACCGACTAAGCTAGTGTACTTAAATAAATTTAAAACTGCAACTGATGCAGTCAATTTTATATTCGCACGTTGCGCATGTCGTAATTTTACAATGTATAAATTTTGGGCGTCTTTATCTCGCGTTGCCTACGTTTAATCACCGCCACTGAAATGAATTTATCAATGCGCCATAAATATTTTACTACCGCCTATCATTGCTTAACATTCACCTATTCACCGGGCAATAAATGCTTCAGTCCGTCCGTAATTAAATAGGAGTTAATCTCAGCAAGATCTGCGAGGAACGGACAAACGTTGCGAAATAACGCTCGGGTTTGGGTTTATTAAACATTGATATCGGGCGGTTTTACGAAAGGGGTATTAGAAAATGGAATGTCGAAAGTACCCTTTGTAACTGCAAAAGGGTGCCGAGCCAGTTCAGTTAAAGACAGTGGATTACATTACAAGTGTGCTAGTATTGGATATAAAAGGTATGTCATGTTTGGATATTATTTTGTTTGACATGCTACATAAAATAGCTTTAGTTGTAAAAATCCCGTCCGTTTTCCTTTATCTTCAAATCGCTTCAAAATATTAAAAGTGCGATTAAGCAAAAGTGAAACATCAAAGAAGATATTGTTTTTCAATTTACTACTGGACTATTTTCGAGAAATAACGCCGCCTCCTAAGGTCAAAAACTGTAAAGAATCTAATAAAAATTCAGATTTAGAAAACACAATTTGGGAAATTACTACAAACGAAGAATTTCTGATGAAATGCATGTTCCTGCCACTTGCAGTTTTTTTTTTCAGGAAACAGCAATATTTTCATCAAAAATCTGAGAAAATTTTATATAATCGAGTATGTTAAATTTTTTTCCAGTAATCATTGCCTTTAAATCCGCTTTTTCGAGTTGTCAAAAGGGGTGACATCCGACACCAAATTTATAAATCAATACCGTTTTTTGTCTTATTTGAGCCAACAAAAATATTCTCAATGATTCAGCACAATCACAGATCCTCGGGTACAAAAATGTATCAGCTATTTAAATATTTAATCCTGTATTCTATTAGTATTCTACAGAAAAACTTCCAAAAACAACGAATGACTCATCGACATGAATGAATCGAGTAAGGCACCGAATTAGCTGTTTTGTATTTCTTTTCCTTGTGTATAACTCGTCGTTCTCACTTCTAACGATAAAATAGGGTATACTTATAGAGATGTTTTTAAATAAACTGTAGTTTGGAGTTTCGATGGGTTCCAAAAAAGTATTTCGTATTTGATAGAATCTGAGAGTGGGTACGTGCGGCAAAATTTTTGTTGGGTTACGCTTGGAAACGGCACTTTTATTACACATTTCCCATTTTTGTTTTTGGGACGTAGCGCCTTCGCTTAACTTTTTGCTGTGATATCAAATCCGACCGCAAATTTTCAAATGTTGTCAAATCACCGTTCACGAGAAATTTTACCGGCTCCATCGAGCATGAAATCTTAATAACATTTAATGTCGATTTCGGGTTTTTTTCCAAAATCAAGTTCGGCACTAATTTTTTTCTTCAGTCGTCTAGGAATATCCTCAAAGAGAAACGTGGAATATGTTTTGTGTAATAACCGTTGAGATGTAATCGATAGAAAAAAAACCCCATGCAGTTATGAAATGTTTAACGGCTTCTAATTAATGATACATAATTTTATTTACTCTGTCACTACGTATAAAAAACATCTACCATCATTTCATCATAATAACCAACATTCTTATAAAATTACTGGAAGAGATAAGGATATACGATGAAGCGGGCGTGGGCAGTAATAACGTCATGACGAAGGAAATTTGTATTAGAAATCGAACCGCCCAATGATGGTTATAATTTTCGAATATTAAACATAATCATAGTAGAAAATGGATAACATCTAAATCATGCAATACAGAACAGGTTCAGTTTGTTTAAGGAGATGCAGCATGCCTCGCGTATGGTAATTTAACAATTTGTGGTTTCAATGGGCTGCTCGCTAAGAGGTAATGAGGGACGATTTGCCAGAGCCGGTGTGTGTTGTATTCTTAAAGGAGTTTTTCAACGCGACTGTTTTTGCTTCGAACTGAAATATCGTTCTCATTATTTATAGGTATCTATGCTGTGTTAGTTATGGACAAACGTGATTGTTAACGATAATGATCGAACCATTGGTATCTATTGGGATTATGTATTATTAACAATGGGGCTTTAACATGAACGAGATAGGAAAAATTGCTCTTCACAAATGTCTGAGGAGATTATTAACTATGGTTTTTGTATTCTGGATATCTGAAGTTTGCTAATTGTATTTCTTATGTCAATTATGTTAACAATTTTTAGTAGTTTATTCAAAACACTGATTAAAGAACGCATAGGATAGGCTTTATCTAATATGATGTGACAAACATTTTCCAAATTCGCAAGTATTCAAACAATATCCAAAATTATTCATATTTTTATATTCGGTGAACAGTTTAAAATGCATCCATATTGGATTAATCCTGAATTACTCCTGAAACCAAAATACCCATTGATTACATATTCCCAATATCTTACGGGTGATATTATTCCGTATCATTAAATATAGTCAAACTCCAAAAGAATAGCAGTATGAGATAGCACCATAAAACATGTAACAAAAATTGTGTGAAAAAATTAATGAACAAATTACAGAAAGAAACTTGGTTGTTGGTAAAGTACCATGAAAAATCTCAAAAATAAAAGAAACTTGGTTGTCGGTAAAGTACCATGAAAAATCCCAAAAATATTATATATTTCACAGGAAAAAACAACTAATTAAAGTACTCCTAATTTGTGTAACATATGCTGAAGTAGAAGTTGCATCACCAGATTGAAGAATACAAAAATCTTCCATGCAAATAAAATGCTACCTGAGTAAAGTGATCTAAGACATACTAACAACCTATCTAATGTGTCTAATGAAAGATTTTAATAATTTTAACAAGGCACAAAATCCAGTTCCTCTATAGTAGTAAAACTGTAAACATAACACCGTACTTTCACACGAACTACATATTCATTCACAAGACGCACTATACTTGCACTACAAGATGTATTGATTAGAAAATAATGTACTACAAAAAGGCTTGTGAGCAATTTAAGTATTTAATTTTATTTGCCGAAAGGCAGCAAAAGATCTTCCATAACATTAGCACCAAAATTGTACAATATGTTAGCAAGAACAACGAGAAAAACTGCAAGCAGAAAACACTTTTCAAGGAAGAGAGGAAACTTTATAATTGAAATATAATTGAAAACTATTTAAAATGCATCACATTATTAGAAAATAACTCGACAAACACTACTGCATAAAAAAATATAAATGTAAACACTTTAGAATCCATACTATAATAAAAGTCTGATGTATGTACACGTTAAAAGACATTCAATTCTATTCATCACTATCAGGAAATAAATTTTTTGTTGCTTTTTGCTTTCTATTACTACTTGAGGTTTTATACAGTAGGTTATTATTTAAAAAAATGGATGTTGGATATTCTAAGAATCTCAAGAGGAGTGTCTCCATATAGGTTAATAATGGATGAATAATTAAGTTAATTACACATGGTTAACTAACATTGAGAACTCGAATTACGCATATTTTACAGTACATTTTCCATGTATTTTAAAGATGGTCTCGATTTACGTGCAACTCGAAATTATTGTTAAATAGTCGAATAGATGCAAATTACAATTGTAAAACATGGAAATGAAACAAATTAAGTAATGAATAAAACTGATTCTCAAATTGGGACTGGCCTTTTTATAAACAAATGTGACATTTTTAACAAATTCGAAAAGTACAAAGTTGATGGATAAAAAACACACAAAATAAAACCATGGATAACTAAAAGGTTAATTGTATCAATAAAAATCAGGAATAAATTAAAAAATTAATTACATAAATAATTCCATTATGAACAACAATAACACAAATGCAGTTTATAGTAACGAACTGATTAACTAATGACTATAAATCAAAATAAGTACTATCGCAAACGAATCCACACTTATCAGCTGCTATCAAAGGCTACCAATGAATGCAGATTAATGACAAATTGTTATAATAATTGTTCTAGAATAGCTCGGCATACGTCTACGTGAAAATTAATACTTCCTCAGGTATAGGAAACAAATAAACCTCCAAATAATTAAGCGACCAATATATTCTGCAACCTCGTAAATATTTATTTAAGTCCTTAGTTTCTTAAAAAGGGGTATGTTCCTGTTTCAATTTAAATTTTCACCAACAAACCCCAACAAAAAGAAAATAAGTAACTCAATACCATTCAGACTACAAAAAACAGCTTTGTTAAAATCTTTGAAAAATATCTAAAGAACCTAGTCTAGTAAAATTTTTCGATAATAACAAAATAATATATTAACACCAATATAATTTTCGTGCTGGCATAGATATCATTGTTTGATGTGATTCTTGTTTCTTCACTTTAATTTGCTTTAAAAAAGTTTGGTTTTACACGGTGCTACAGCATTCTAAACTACATAACGTAACTGTCTCAAGATATTAAGATCCTCTTCTGTCGTTCAGTGCATTGCGCATTTTCCACTTCGCATGCTATAACCTTATAACTCTTTATAAATGTTCTCCTGCTGAGTGGAAGATGCGATTCGCGAATACAACACCCGATAATTTTTTAAAAAGGTCGGTGTTAAATTACATTGTGACGTATCGCAGTAAGGAATTCCGAAATCAATTCGTCAGAGCTCGTTCGAGCTGTTTGACACGAACCAGATTTGCATTTAATTAAAAAAAGGGTCCGTCTGGGGCATCAGCGGTCCTACACCTTTTTTGACAAATATCCCTCCCAGCAGACAGATAAATCACCCCTGACAGTTGAGTTTCATAAAAGTGTCTGGAGAAGATGTGACTTAACACGTGAAATCGATAAAAAAATGTGACATCGGCAAATTTCTGGGCATTAGAGCCCATGGTGTGCAATTACAAGTTCCCGTCATCAAAAGCCTTCCTTACAGTTCGGGGATGCAGTAATCCCAGCGTATATTCGACGAGCTCCCCACGGTTTCTCCCCCTCTGGCAAAGGGATGAAAAGAAACAAGAAAATAGGAGTAACAGAGGGTTAGATATATATTCGAAAATTAACAATAGATGGTTGTGATGGTAGTGGTTTAATAAAGTTGAAATAGTTCTAACGTTTTTATTTCGGAAGGATATTGAAACTTGAAAGATATTATAAAATTTATTACATTACTACGAAATCCACTACAACCGTTATCGTTTAGTGAAGTAGTTTCAAATTTTAATCACAATCTAAAAATTTAAACGTTCTATAAAATAAACCCAAACGTTTGCTGAACGACTAATGTGTAATTAATGTTAGTTTTAGACGAAATCTGGCCGAGTAAATTGATGAAATACCAAATTATCAAACTGAAGCCGCCGAGTCGTTAAAATTTAATCGGTCTGAATTTAATTTGATGATCACATAAAATTAATAACCACAAATTACCGTTGAAACCCTGTGAGGTCTAAACTGAGGTAATACTTCTGAGTTCTGCATAATTTCACATGTTACATAAAATACCTGAATATTCCATAATGCAAGTGACTTAAATGGCTTTAATCTTCGCATGCTGAAGGTATCAGGTAGCTTTCGCCTGTGTGGCAACTTCTCCAAAAAGGTCTCAAGGAAGCTTTTGACCAGTACACTTTTTTTACCAGAAATTTTACCTGACGTCCCTCCGATACACTTTTACAAAGTGTAGCTAAACATTTTCTTAATGCTGTCTTGGCGAACACAAAAGAATTCTAATTTTATCGATTATTTTTAATTTAACACTTTTTTTAGAAATTTAAAGGCAGGTGGAATATATTTAAAAAAAATATAGCATGCTTCGTAAAAACATGAACACGCAGCAAAAATTATCACATATTTTCATTTTACTCAAAAGTTTCGTTATGAGAAAGACTCGACGAAGAATTTTGCCAATGTTAATTCACGGTCATGTTTACTGATTAACTTTTAAATTTTACTGATATTATTATTGGCAATTTCGTATAGCGTACTGTTATTTGTAGTGCTGTCAGCAATAATTTCGTTCAATCGGCCATAGTTTCTACACAAAAAAAATTCTTTAACACTGATCACTTCGGTTTATTTTAACAAATGCTTTACGTTACTTGGACCAATATTTTTTGAAATAATTTTCTTTGTAAAATTACAGTCTGTAAAATCGGTCCCAATTTTTGGTTTAGACATGTATATTTTATTTTGTTTATAATGCTTTATGTAGAATATTTTTTTAAGAGATTGTATTGAAAAGTAGTGATATTTTGACATCTAAGACCGTTTTACATGATTATGTAATTGATTAATTAGATATTACTTTATATATTTAGGGAACTTCATACCCTAAAATGTTTAGTTATAAAAAGGAACTTTGATCAGATGAAGGCAGTAAGAACGAAATGATTAATCATTGTCTGTTGTAGTAACGCCTACATCAGTATTGCCTCCATAATCTATTTACACAAGTATTTAATAAATACGTTATTATGAACAAGGCTAAAAAATAGAATTATACCATTCATAGGCGATTTTAGTTACCCCGTATTTAAGTTTGTTAAACAACCAGGCATTCATTGTTAGTAGACATCGCATTTTAGTAACTGGCAGATCAAATATTTGTTTTGTATGCAAATACATATAATAAATATACATGAAGGTAATCGAATGCAAGAGATAGATAATATATAAACGGTTATGCATAAATGCAGCCTGTAGTCTGGGATTTTGTATACAATACAACAGATACTTAATTATACTAATTCATTTATCCTACTAACCCCCACTAACTAGAATTAGATTAGAAAATCCATAAGTATTTTTTTATACAAAGCTGGTTCAAGAAAAATTCTACTTACCTTTATCCTCTTATTTAAAGCGTCTCGCTTAGTTAATTTAATTTTGAGTCTTTTAGAAATACGATTTTTCTAATTAAATATTTCTCTAATAAACACAAATAAGCTTATTATGTCTTGACAGATTTAATAGGCGACAGAGTATTCTTTCAGTTTCGAAAAGGAAAAAATTACGTGTCATAGAAAAATTCATTTAATTATCATAAATTAAGGAATACTTTACATATTTAACAGTCTTCACTTAAAATGTCAATGAGAGAAAAGTATATACAAAGTATTTAAAATTAATGACTAACAAGCGTTCAATAATTAGTACCACTAGTACAATTATACAAATAAATATCCATGATAAAATATTTACAAAATATACACAGTAATTTACTATATCGGAAACTATGGTAGTCACATTCGAAAGTTGCTATAATTTGAAATTCACGCGATTTAAGTAAAAAGTAAACAGCCTTTAAAAATGCAATGGTTTACCTCCGCGGGTTCAGACGAAGTAGGTCCTGGAGGAGGGCGGCGCGTCCGGTATGGTCGAGTAGACGTGGTGCGGCACCTCGGACCTGCAGGGCGGCGGGAACTGCGAGTACTGCGGAGGCCTGCCATCGATCGAAACGTAGCTGTGGCTCAGGTGCTCGGACCCGTAGTGCTGGCTGCTCGAGCTGGAGCCCGCTTCGTCTTCGGTGCTCCTGTTCGACTCCCCGGAGACGTACGTGCTCTGCGTCGGCGTCGGAGTCAGCTGCGTCGCGTGCACCCCAGGCATCGCGTGGTACTTGTACCAGGAGTCGTGGTTCGAGGGCGGCGCCGTGTACCTGGAGGAGTTCTTGTGGCGAATAGGCTCAGGTTGCTTCTTCCCTCTGTGCGTGGTGGTGTGGTTGCCGATGATGTCCGGCATCGAGTACCGCAGCTTCTCCCAGAAGCGCCGCTCGCCCCAGCGGGCGACCGGACAGGCGCGCAGCACGGCCCGCAGCTCCGGGTCCATCGGCTCCAGCGGATCCCCGCTCAGCACGCAGACGAGCCTGCGCCTGTAGGAGGAGCGCAGTGCGGCCTGGAGCGCTGCGCGAAACTCCGGGCGCGACCACTCGTTGCAGATAAGAGTCGGCGAGACGAGGAATAGGAGACGCCTCGAGGCGTCGGCCGCCCCTACCATGGCGTCGGCGAGGTACGAGGCTCCGCCCATGAGGTGCAGGTCTCGGTAATGCAGACAGAGCGTGTGCCCGACTTGTTCGAGCTCCGGGGCGATTATCCTGGCGGCGAGGTCCTCGTCCTTTTGGCTGTAGACCATGTAGCAGTCGTACAGCCGGTCTCGGTCGTCATTGGCGTCGCGGGCGGACGCGGCGTCCTGGAAGATCCTCACGCCGTACCTGGAGTGAGCCCACAGACGCACCTCCTGCCTGAAAACGAACATCACGGCGACCAGCAGGCACACGACGATGACGGCGACCAGCGTGCCGGCCAGCAGGGGGACGTAACTGCCGCCGAGGAGCTGATGGTGGTTATTCAGCACCTCCCGTTGCACGACCGACGTCGCTATGGCGTTGTCCATGTCGTCGCACTTCCTCATGGAGTCGGCGACGCTGCCGGCGTCGCCCCAGCACAGCATCTTCGAAGGATCGCCTCTCGTCTCGCGGATCCACGTCGCGAGACGGGCCAGCGAGCCGCAATCGCACGACCACCTGTTGCCGTCGAGGGTGACGCGCGGCGGCGGCGATCCCTCACCTCCTTCGACGACTTGCCACGGGGAGAAGTCGACGATGTCGTTCTCGTCGAGCTTCAGCACCTCGAGCTTATGCATGTTCTTGAAGGTCTGGTTGCTGACGTGCCCGATGCGGTTGTGGTCGAGGTACAGCTCGTTGATGTTCTCGAGCTGATCGAACTCGTAGCCGCGCAGCTCGTCCAGCTCGTTGTTCTCCATGTGGAGCACCTTCAGCGACTTGACGCCGTTGAACGTCCGGTTGTGCAGCGCCCTCACGTTGCTGTTGTTCAGGAACAGCACCTCGAGCTTCTTCTTGCCGATGAACACGTGGCTGCCGAGCTCTCCGAGGTCGTTGCCGTCGAGGTAGATCTCGGTCGCGTCCATCGGGATCTTCTCCGGCACCTCCGTGTAGCCGGCGTTGCTGCAGTCGACGACGTTCGAGGACCACGTGTGGTCGTGGAAGCACGTGCAGCGGTCCGGACACGTCATCTCGCAGTCGCAAGCGTCGAACTCGCAGCAGTGGCACAGCGCGAAGCAGTGCGTCTCGTAGGGGCAGAGGAAGTTCGAGGGTTTCAGACTGGGCAGCGGCTGGGGCGGGCGGCCCCGGGAGTGGGCGAGCTCGCAGGTGACGGCGTCCAGGTCGAGCACTTGGGGGTAGTGACGCAGGTTGCTCATGTGGTTGATCCGCAGGAGCCACTCCATCTTGCAGTCGCAGTAGAACGGGTTGCCGCCGATGTAGAACTGCGGGAGGTCCTTGTCGCTCGTCACCGGGCTGAGGCTTAACGCGGCGATGTCCAAGTACTTTATGTTGTTACCGTACAACACCACCTTCTCGAGGTTCGGCTTTCTGTGGAACGAATTCGGTTGAACGGTCGTCACGTTGTTGTTGTTCAGGTACAGCGTCTCCACGCTATTAGGCACCGAGTTTTCCTTGATTTCCTCTATTCTGTTGAAACTCACGTCGAGCATTTTAATTTTCAAAGTATTCCTCACGTCGTAATAATTCGCCAGTTCGGTTACCTGATTATCGTGCATGTCGAGCCATTCCAGGCTAACGGGCAGATGGCTGTAGTCGAACCATAGTAATTTGTTTGACGAGACGTTCAACCACACTAGCGACTTCAAGTTGGTAAATACGCCGCTTATATCTGTCAATTCGTTCGCATCTAACCTTATGGCCTTCAGGGTCGGATTACTCGAGAAAGCACTCTGTTCTACGTACTTAATTTTATTGGAAGCTAAATTTAGTACCTGCAACGAAGGAAGCGTGGAAAACGCGTCCCTCGAGATGTTCACGATGTGATTGTCGACCAGTCGTAAACCGTACAGGAGGTCGAGGCCCTCGAACGACGAATTCGTAACTGATTCGATGTGGTTTTTGCCTAGATCGAGGGTTTTTAGGAACCTCAATTGTCCCAAGCCGCTCGGCACCGTGCCTAAAAGGTTTCCGTTCAGTCCTAGGTCTTGCAGATTAGTCATGTTCTCGAAGGCCCTCGGGTGGATGTACTCGATCTCGTTCGAGTCGAGTAGTAGCTGATTCAACGCGTACATACCGGTGAAATGCTGGGATTCGATTCTGACGATGCTGTTGTGCGAGAGGGTGAGGGCGTGTAGGTTCTTCAGCTCGGCGAAGGCGCCCTCGGAGATGCTGTTGATGCGGTTCATTTCCAGGTTAAGTATCTGCAGGGTGTACAAGTCGTGGAATAAACTGGTGTCGATCCTGGTGAGTTGATTGCAGGCGAGATTGAGGACGACGAGCCTGACGAGGCCGGAGAAGGTATCGCGGTTCACCCAGTGACTGGTCAGTTCGTTGCGGGACAAATCTAGCACTTGGAGTTGGTCGAGGCCTTCCAGGAGCCCAGGCGCTAGGACGCTGAGGGAGTTGTTGTGCAGGTACAAGTGCCTGAGGTCTCTGGAGGACTGGAAGAGCTCTGGTGGGAGCGCGACTAGACAGTTACTGGATAAATTCAGGGTGTACAAGGAGGACAGTCCGACGAACGCTCGGTCCCCGAGGGTAGATATCGCGTTGTCTTGCAAGTGGAGCCTCTCCAACGACCTCAACGCCGAGAATCCGTTATCGTTCAATGAGATGATATCGTTGTTGGAAAGGTCGAGTACTTCTAGTCCGCTGACACAGGCCCGCCCCGGAGCCAACGGTCCGCTCCCCCAGTCGGAAAAGCCCAGCGCCGACACGTTCTGTAGTTTATTGGCGGTGAGGTTCAGGTGCGTCAAGCTGAAGAGCGGACAGAACAACTCCTCCGGCGTGCTCCAGATGTTGTTATCGGCCAGATCGAGGCTGCGGAGTTCCCCGAGCCCGCGGAAACTCTCCGGGTGCAACTCCAAGCTCATGGCCGACCACTCGGAGTTGTGGGAGCGGACCGAGAGGCGCCGCAGGTGCCGCAGGAGGGACAACGCGGCGGCCGGAACGTTGCGAATCTTACAGTTCTCGATCCTGAGGTCTTTCAGTCTTTTCAGGTTCGACAGGAAGCCGCCCTGCCTGGACGACTCCAGCGAGCTCTCGAAGAAGAGGACGTCGTTGCACTCGAGGGTGAGGGCCGTGACTCGTTCCGCTTCGGTCTGGGTCAGGTTCCTTATCAGAGACTCGGCGCTGTTGATGGTTCTTATCTGGCAGTAGAGCACGGGTTCCTCCTCGCTCTCGTCCTCGTCCATCACCTGCATCTGCCACTCGCAGCCTCTGGGAGCCAGCTCGATGCTGGTGAGGCTCCTCGCGGTAACCGTCATCGTCACCAACACCACGCACAATACTATCACTAACATTTTCGTAAAAAAGTTTTATAAACTCAAACCATCACAGAATAAGGATATAAATTGTTTTGGGGAGTTGTAAAACTTCGCGTCTCGCCACGAGTCGGCCGAAGGGTGCGCGTCTGGCACGTTCGACGTTCGCTTGTGAACTGACGGTTCCCGTCCTCAGAAACACTGTTGCGTTATTCCGGAGAGGCTCCGCCTCCGGAGGGCCCCACCACCGGTCCGGTGTCGGGGATCCAGCTGCTTTGCTTGGCTGTGAATGGAGACTGTCACGTGTTGTGTACGAAATTTAACAATGTGCAAATTGCAAACATCCCCTCCTCGCACGCCTGTAGTTTCGATTGTTGGCAGGTTTATTAAATACTAAGGACATGTCAAAAATTCGAATTGGTTCAAGCATGATTTTAAGAACCAGAAAAATTGCGCGAAAAATGCTATGCACCCTAAAAATTACATAAATGTGCATGTAAATATACATCAATTTGATTTCAAGCGGTCTTTTCTAAAGCACTCTTAAAAACGGTGTAAATATAACTTTTTCTATTAAATTGTTACTTTATGTTACTTTAGATGAATATATCTTATATATCTTTAGAAGATAAAAAATGCTGGACAACCCAATACTTTTACGTCTTTTAAATGAATATATATTGCAGATGATGATCTTCTTATCCCAACCACAGTGTTTATTTTCATATATTTCTGATATGCTTGCATTTTTTCAAAATTTTATCACTGGTATTGTTAAAATTAATTTAGATTGTTAAGAAATCTCTTAAAACTTGGGAGGAAAGATTGAACAGATTATCAGTTTTAGTATTTTTTTTAATACGTGTTCTACCTGTTCAAAGCTTTAACAGTAATGACTTATGGGAATATTTTTGAAATTCTCACACTGACACTAAGAACCCTAACATTTAGGTATTTCAAACCATTTTGAAAACTGATCAGACAGATTTTCAGCTAAAAATCACAATGAGTAATATTTTTTTTAACGTTTTTGACCCGTTCGTAGTATTAGTACCGGTATGAACTGAGTTGTTTTTGGGCACATTTTCAAAAATTTTCTACAGGTAATGTTGAAATTACATCGAATCGTTAGGAAAACTCCACAAAGTAATCGGAGAAAGCTTCGATAAAATATTAGTTTTAGTAGTTTTTTTTATGACGTTTTCCATTTTACGTTTTGGATATTTTTGTTGCAATGCATAAACAAAATACAAAATGGCAACAGGATTTGAAAGCAAAAATATCAAGGGTGATCCATTTAAAAAGTCATGTATCTATTTAACACCCTACCAAATATACTACTAAGTACGTAAATTAAGAAATAATTTAAATGATGTATTCTTAAAATTGAAACTTGATGGGGTTGAGTATTTCTTGATGTTAGTTTTGATGTTTAAAGAAAATGACAAGACAGGACAGTTTTTTTATTGAAAGATGCGACTGTTAAATGAATATGTATTCGTAATGGGTGATCGATACATTTGCAATTGCAGATGAGAAATTATCTTCAACCCTATCACCCTATGATATTTTTGTATGATTTGAATTTGACGACCTACTACTACTACTATTGACGATTGAAGTGATAAAGGTAATGATTTTAAGGAGATTCAATGAAACTGTAGAAGTATCAACACTGAGTATTTACTCATTATCATATATTTATTATTTTGCTTATTAACACTGACTATTTATTGAAAATAAATTGACATTAAAACATTCTTAGGTGATTTGAAAAATTTTGAAAAGTGATTATTTTGTTATTCAGCAAAATGTAAATTTGAGTATGTCCTATTACTCTTTCGACTCTTTCGATGTGTTAGTTCTGATATGACCTGAATTAGTTTAGAGATATTTTCAAAATTTAAACTGCACACTTTAAACTGATATAGGACTACTTTGTCAATAGTTCAGTGACGGTTCACTTAAATACTCATTTTAGAATAATTGTGAAGTTTAAATAATAACCGTCGGAAAACTAAAAGTTTCTATTATAAGAAAAAGTTGACAATGAAATTTTGTGAATAAAGTTCCTACTGTTCGAAAATATTCTTCACAAATGTACGTAAAATAACTAAAATTTCACAGTTAAGTAACCAACGAAGTAGCCATTCCAATAATTTCTCTGAACAACTTCTAATTGGATATTCCCACACGTTCCAACTGTGGCGTTCATTTGCGATTTGTAACGTCAGTAAATAAAGCAACAATAAATATTGAATCACAGTTTGGATGAGAATCTCTATTTGAACTTTTAGGTATATTGCTTAAATGAGTCGACGTGGTAACAATAAATACTTCAAGATTTTTAAAGCGTATTACAGGCATAAATTTAGAATTATTTGAGTTTTAATAGATTGATAGTTTGATATCTGAGCTTTTTGTCTAATAATAATAATTTCTAATTTCTAATCGTGGAAGGTTTATGAATGCTAGAAGAGTACTTGTCATTAGTACTTTAATTTGTTAATTGATAATTATTTTCAGTAATTTTCAGCTGTGTGGTAATAGTATTTCAGCGATGTATTTTATAGGTACTTATTACACTAACTAGAGTTTACCTTTTCTGGTAAATGTAAAATATGAGACATTCCAATGTACTGTTCTGCATTAGTTTAAGTATCTGTTTGCACAAGTAGGTAATAATGTTCTTATAGATCAGTTTTGATTGAGGAAATTGGCCATTCATTGGTCAATCTTTACCGAATAATCATTTAAAAATACTTTCCAAAAATATGTCAACGTGTAATGGCATTATTTACATAGATTTTCATGGTTCTGTTCTCTCAAAATTTAGTGCAATATGATTAGTGTAGTAATAATATAAGTACATTAATACATTGCTGTACTAATTTGTGCTATGCCAACTGTAACCAATATATCAATTATTAATATAGTACAATTACACTAACTTTACAATTAGATAGTTCCCTTTCCTAATTTGTTAGTGAAGCTGTATTCAAAATATTATTTGTAAACTACGTATTTCAGTGCTTTTTAAAAGAATCTGATTGACTTATGTAGGCTTACTAATTCGACTTGGATTGTTTCCCTTTTGAATATTCACGTGACATCTGCCGGAGACTACTCCAACTTATACGATAAAGGAGAAAATTCCACCTCTCCATTCCTACGTTTCATCAACGTTTACATTATCTGGTTGGTGAATTACTAGCGAATATAGTGGCACCTAGCGTGTAGTTAACAAACACTTGGGTAGTTTATCCAATGAGATGTCTGGTATTGATTGAAAATTCAAAAGTCGAACTGGATAGGTGTATAGTTGAGACATTGTGAACTAGATGGCAATTGTACCGTAGGCATACAAAATCAATTCGAGTGCAAAACTTGTCGATCGATTGGAAGTTATCGACGTTGTTGCTTATCGAGTTTCCTCGATCGCTTAATGATGATATTGGATATTGACAGTTCAGATTTCAAAGCTCATCGAAGCTTGAGAACGAATTATTTAATTATTCTCAAATGAATTCCTTAAATTGTCTGTCTCGTCTATTTTTGATACTACGATACGAATTTCTACGATGAAAATAATTTTAGTAGTTTGAATTGCTTAAATGGTCTGTCTGATCTATTTCTGATGCTCTGATATGAATTTCTACAATGAAAATAATTTTAGTAGTTTAAAAAGCTCAATTTAATAAACAATGGAACAATATGTATTGGTAACAATGGTATTACACATGGTAATACACGTTATTACGTGTATTACGTATTACACATACGTAATACACATGGTGTATTACATGGGAATACAGTATGGTAACAATTTGTTACCATACTGTATTTACTCCAATATATTTTTCATAAACCTCTCTCTTCTCCCGGAAGTTCCTGGGATTTGATTTAACTTCTAGTGTACTGTTTATGCTGAGGTATTGAAGTTCGTCACTGGTGAACACTGGCCAGGTAATGTTGCTGAGTTCTTCATCTTCTTCTGGAGTGGGATTTCTAAATGACAGAACGGAAATTAGCAAATCTATTACTAACGAAAGCATATTTCCTAGTAATGGATGTACTTACAGGTATTTAACGAAATTAACTATTAATTTCACGAGTCTGTTCCTTGTTGTCAAGTCCGATTCAGAGGGTTCGCCATCAGCTGGGAAGTAAGTCGAATTCCAAACGTAATTCAAGTCTTCACCGTGAGCTACTGTCTCAGCACCTACGAAAGCAAAGGCTCACAATTATTGATCAGGTAGGAGATGCAGATAGGTTTGCGTTAATTTGGATTTAAGAGTTCACCACCCCATCCAAAATGAGGAGGTTGTACAGGTTCGGGGTTAATGCAATATCTCATATATGCTATTCGAAATATCCTAGTCTCCTGTAGAAAAACTAGACGAAAGTAAAAAACTCAAAGAGATATCGTTGTGTAACGAATGTTTGAGAGTTTTTGTAGTCTTTAAAAAGTTCCTTAAAGTTAGTCGACTGTACATATCGTTTTCTGGCCAATATTGGATCAAAATCAATGGAAACTCAAAATTTTACTATTATACAGATTTAGTAAACGTCTTCCTGGCGAAAATTATTATTATTAG
Organism: Cryptocephalus primarius; assembly: GCA_963576515.1. Lineage (NCBI taxonomy): Eukaryota > Metazoa > Arthropoda > Insecta > Coleoptera > Chrysomelidae > Cryptocephalus > Cryptocephalus primarius. The sequence goes on from OY754944.1 coordinate 7,778,065, forward strand.
GCAAGCAACACCAAGGCAATTTCTACACTAAAAACACTGTAAAATCAGTGTACACTCGGTGAATAGATTGTGAATAGATGTGCGGTAAACTTCAAGTTTGGCCCAGTGGCCTTTTTAGTAAAATAAACGGTGTACATCAATTTGTCTGCTTACCAGGTATTGTAGATCGGTGCAATCCCGCCGATTCATACATAAAGTTACCCAAAACATCTCCTGCATAACCAAATTGGTAAAAGTATACTGGTACGTGTGCTGAAGCGAAGTTTGCTTGTCCAGTGACTCCCATCACAAAAGATGAATCTGTAGAATACTAACCAAAAGGGTTGTGGTCAATGCAATTAGAAATTGGATGCCAAAATGAATATTAGTTGATCAGTTTCCATACTTAATCTGAATTCGAATTCGAATTGTGTTGAGTATCATTTTAATGATTGGTCCTGGAAGGTTCTAATACACTTCAGGATTTTTAATAGAACGTCATCTTACCCTGACAAAAGCGGCGTAGTCCTGTTGAAAGTTCTTATCAGTGTACAACGCCTTCAGTTCAACACCGAACGCAGTTCTGTTTTCTGGGGAAATTTCCGGATGCCGCATATCGACCATTAGGCTTGGATTGTTATCATACTCAGTTGTGAGATAATCGTTAGCTGCAGATAAAAGAAAAATATAAATTTTAATTATGACAAAGTTGTGACCAGTGAATTTGCTCAAAGCTTAACTACTGTCCCCAATGTACCAAAAGAGTTCCCAAAGAAACTAACTATTCGGTTATGACTTCAACCAAATTATTAGGAAAATTTGAGAACCCTTTAAAATTTCACTAAAGTTCGCTTACTATTCGAGAGTCCGAAGATGAGGCATTCTTCAGAATTGAAACCAATGAAAAGAGGCACCTTGATGAAATGACCGTTTTGATAACTTTCCAACACTGAACTGGTCACCACTGGGTTATTTTCGACTTCGACGTCTTCCAGCGAGACGCCCCATGGAATTTCTCCCAGCACACCTGTCGATGATATCTGAGTCGCTCCAACTTTGTCAAAAACCTGCGGGGAGAGCAGAGTAATAAGTTATTTCTATTCTAAAGGATTGAAGGACTTACAACTGATGCCGCGGAGAGTATGTCGTGCGTGGAGGCGTTCTGTAAAATAGTCAATAAGTCCTCGGTGGAATTCAACTCGTTAAAGGTGGAATCCAATTCCTCTCCCAAGAGGTAAGCGTACTCCCTAGGGTTCTGTAGTTCCCCCAGGCACATGCCACTGGACGCACTCTGTTGAATGACACCTCGGAACGCACCTACAAGCCAATGCTTCGAATCATAAAATCAATAAGTCCAGAAGATACTAATAACCTGCCATTTTTGCTGCGGGAATACATAAGTGAGGGGCTTTAATTTAGCATAAGAAAATGGTTACTATTTGGAGATTGTTACGAAAGGAATAAAAATTGATAATGGAATAAAATCTTGATGGTTCTTTCAGCCATATGATTCTTTTCTTTACAGAAACGAATGCAGCCAATAACGCAATCTCAAAAATATTTTCACTTAGGATGCTTTCCTTGGAATACATTTACCTTCTAAACTCGAGTCAAGTAATAAGTATCCAATAGTTATAGCGCCAGCGCTTTGTCCCATGATAGTTATCTCATTGGGGTTACCCCCAAAGTGCTGAATATTTGAGTGAACCCAACTTATAGCCTTCCTTTGATCTCTAAGCCCTATATTTGCTGGGACAACTCCATCACCTGTAGAGACGAAACCTGAAAATTAAAACATGCAGTAAAATATGGTTGAATATACTTTGACAGTTGATTACCAAACGGCCCCAATCGGTATTGTATAATTACAACAACTATCCCATGATCCATTAAGTATTTTGGCCCGTAGAACGAAATGGAACCTGTATTGAAACCGCCACCGTGGATCCATAAGAGGACTGGGTAGCTTCCATTGTCACCTGGCTTCTGGAAAACCAAAAATAGACATGTTTTAAATTAGATTTGATTGTCGAAGTATAATCGTGATAACGTTAAATAGGTAAAGAGTTCTTACAAGTGGAGTGTTTACGGCCAAATATAAACAGTCTTCAGTATCTTCGACGGCGCCTACTTTCTTATTAACTGATAAAGGTTGCGGACATTGTTTCGTATGCTGGGTGGCGTCTAGGATGCCATCCCAAGGCTCGGGATCTTGCGGATCCTAAAACTCATCACCCTTATTTTTGTGTAGAAAATAAATGAATTCACCTACTTGATATCGTCTTTCGTTTATTGGAGGAGCGGCGTATGGGATTTGATAAAATGCATAATATTCGGTGCCGTTGTCGCTGTGTTCTAAAGTTCCTAGTACATTCCCAGTTGGCAATTGTACTACCAAATCATCAATATCCTATGTAATTAAATCGTAGAAATTTTACTCGATAATATAGGCAGCAATATTTAATTCACAAAAATGGTACAACTTACGTCTGCGTATGCAAAATGGAACAAAAGTACCACCAAGAGAGTAAAACAACTCATCATCCTAATTGGTTTCCTTACTTCACTTGACACTCCACATTTATATACTTTCGAATATATCTATAATTTATACTATCTCCTACCTACAGAAACATTACAATCGAAGTAGAAAGTACTGAAGCAGTACTTGTTATGATTATTTGTACAAGTTATTTGTACAAGCAGCAAGGTTCGAAGTTTTCGGATTAATAACAGAGGGCAAGCAGGTAAACTTTTTGAGTCATTTATTGGGTCAGGTTCGCTTCCGCAACTTAATTGAGTTTATGATTTGAAATAATATTTCAGACATTATGAACATAACTTACTTTTTATTGCACCATAGTGTAGTAGTTAATTTATTATATTTATACTTAATAAATAATATCCACCTATAATCTTCACCTTAAGATAACAAAATTATCGTATATAAATAGACCTTGAGTTGACTTTAGATCAAGTAGATAAAAATAATAATAATAATTGTAGTGTTGTATTACCTTATCAGAGCACTTAGTACTATTGAATCATCCGTATCAATAAATTAAAATATATGATATCGGTTGGTACTTGACAACGAGAAAATTATAAAATTGACCTAATGCAATAAGGTTCAAGGTAATTACGAAGGTAACTGTTAAGTTAAAAATAGTCGAATAATATTGTAATAACTGTAAACAATGAAAGTTATTATTACGGTATATACAGTAAGGAAACCTGTTTATATCAATTAATACAGAATTAAGACACGATTTAAATAAAAATTCAAAAATGATTTAATATATGCGCATTTGCCATTTTCTCTGCGCATTCGCCAATTTGTATAATTTTATATTTAGTGCTTTAATAAGATTGGATAAGAGGAAGTTTTATCTGGGAAAACGGAAAACTGTGCTTACATATTATTTTTATTTTTGTTTCAAAATCAATCACTTTTATCAATAACTTAATATTTAAGATAAATTAGACAAATGGAAATAATTCAGAAATTCTACTTGATGATAATCATCTCGTTTTTTATTATTTTTCTCTTTATCTTATCTATCTCTCTCACTCTGTTCAAACTTGTAACTTCCGTTCAAACATTAAAAGCAATTTAATTTCGATAAATCAAAGGTTTAGGTTTTTATTCAGATTTAGACAGTTCCAATCAATTTCCAAAATTCTCGATTCGAATGTATTTATCCACTGCAACCGATAACAATTCGAGTGTTGGTTATTATTGGCGTTTTACATTAATCTCTAAGATAAAGTAAGGTGTGGGAGTGTTTGTCGGGTCTATGATTTAATATATATTGACCCGTTCAAACTCCTCGAATTGTCATCTCGTTACCGATCGTTAAATAATGGCGGCTGGGTTCAGGATGTGGTTAATAACATCAGTGGTGTTATTAATAGTGCACTTTTCTTATGGAGACGTAAGTATTATAATTTCAGTTTGGTACCTAACAGTGTTGTTTCGTATTTGTCGTAAGTATTTAACACAAAAGTTACTATTTTACAACAATAAGCCTTTATTATCTGCAGAATTCAGACGAAATAGTGGTTCAAATACCTGACGGAAAGGTACTTGGTACGACTGCAAAGAGTGACAATGGTAGCGAGTATTATGCCTTCTATCAAATCCCATTTGCTGCTCCACCTATAAACAAGAGACGGTTTCAAGTAGGTCACACCAAAGTCAGCCTTAGCAAATATTCAATGATGAAACCATTTTACACAAAAAGGAATTTAGTTTTGTTTTGTCAACACTTAAACTTTTCAGCCACCAGAAGATCCCGTGCCTTGGGATGGAATTTTGAATGCCACTGAGCATACGAAAATGTGTCCTCAGATGTGGACAAACCTCAGGAGTGGAAAGTTAGGTGGAGCACAAGAAAACGAGGACTGTCTATACTTGAGTGTTTATACACCCATAGTAAGATATCAGTTGCCATACTATCTTAGCGCTAAAGATATTGCCATCTGATTACATCTATGGTTTCCTATTAAACACTTTCAGAAACCAGGAGTGACAGGCGATCTTCCAGTTTTGCTGTGGATTCACGGTGGTGGTTTCGTAACAGGCTCGATTTCGTATTATGGTCCCCAATTTTATATGGATTACGATATCGTTGTAGTCGTACTTCAGTATCGTCTTGGTCCCTTCGGTAAATTAAAAACAAAATAAATCATTTTCAGCAAAAGGTAGGTTGTAGGTTTCCTGACGACAATGGACGGAGTCATACCAGGAAATCTAGCCTTAAAAGATCAAAGGAAGGCCATAAACTGGGTAAACACTAATATCCAATACTTCGGAGGTGATCCGGATAAAGTGACACTCATGGGAGAAAGCGGTGGTGGAATAAGTATTAGTTACCTGTTGTTAGATCGACAGCTTGAAGGTATATTTACTATTTTTGAAAATATTACGTTCGAAAATGTTTCTGATTCAGGGAAGTTCAGAGGAGCAGTGCAACAAAGCGGATCAAGTGGTATGCGTATTACTCTTAATCCTAAACCCAAGCAATATGCTTACGAACTCGGTCGACTGTTAGACAACAGTTTCGGTTATCCGAATTCGTCTCAACAGTTACTGACTCTTCTACAGAAGTCTACTACCGAGCAAATAACCACTGCTGCGAAGGAAGTAAGAAAATTTTGAATTTATCACTTGCAGAATTTAATTTAATCGTATCGAGTAATCCTCTATTTACAAGCTTGTAACCAAAACGTGGAGTTACGGACTGCAATCAACTGGGGTCATGCCAGATTTAGTTTGGAGCCTCGTATTAGAAAATGTCGATGTAGAAAAGGATCCGGTCGTAACAGCTCCAATGCTGGAAAGTTTCGATAAAGGGGATTTTATCAAGGTTCCCACTATTTTAGGTTTCAATTCAGAAGAATGTCTTTTTATAGGAGTTTCAGCAGGTGAAAATCTAACATATCATACTAATAATAGATTATTAATAAAAATATACAGTTTTGCAATTACTTTGAGAGTAATTATGAATACGGGTGCTTAAAAATGTTTAAAACTATATACAGCATAACAGCATAGGGCTCATGTCCTACACTTTAAATCTATATCAGAAATTGTATGTATATATTAAATTCTTGCTTTGAAGATAACGTATCTAAAGGACTGGCAAAGCAATACGACAATAATCCGAGCCTTTTGGCTGATGAAAGATTAGGAATACTGCCAGACGAAGCACTTACATTTGGAAGTCAAGTGATCCAACTCTACACCAATTCCTCGCTAGATGAAGACTTTGGGGCATACATTAGGGTAATTCATTTATTCCATGAAATCATAATGTTAGAATTTTCATGCCATGAATCTCAAATATTATCTGACTAATTAGCCACATTTACTCGTATAGTAATATTTTCAGTATTCTACTGACACAGGCTTCATCAATGGTATTGTTGAGCAGGCGAGTTTATCTTCAAATCACACTCCTGTATATGTGTATGAGTTTAGTTATACCGGAGACGCTTTAGGTACTTTCATCTTCCAGACAACAGGATTGAATAGAACGACAATAAAAGTTCCTGGTAAAATAGTTGGAGACGTATAATCTGTGGGATCGACTACAGCAATTAATATTTGTAGGTGCTGGTACGGTATCGCACGGCGAAGATATAGTGTACCAGTGGAACTCACCGTATTTTAACACGCCTACAGAAATTACTGAATCTGATGAGCTAGCAAGAAGAAGATTCTTGAAATTAATGACAAATTTTGTTAAATATTTGTAAGCGTTCATATTATCTGGCATTACTGCATTCACCGGTATTTTGTATATATCACATCTATTTATGTGGTTACTCTTCTTTTTAGAAATGCCACCCCAGAAAAAGATGAAGAACTAAATAACGTCCTATGGCCAAGATTTACAAGTGATCGACTTGAATATCTCAACCTAAATGATACACTGACAATTAACTCCAATCCGCGCAATTTCAAGAGTATCAGGGATCTTTATAGCAAATACGTTACTAAGAAATCAGTTTGGTAAAAGGCAACAGTGTAGTTTATAATTATTACATGAATAAAATTAATGTCGAAATGGTAACTTAAAAATATTATTTCAAAGATTTAATGAATAGCCACAATCACTTATGAATTATGATCACAATGAATTTCGACTTCAGGGACGCGCCCCTACCCGCGGGAGCCACGGTTGTCTCCAACGGTTTTCGCGGGGAAATCGTCTCCTAAACTTATGTCCAATCATATATTATTGCATGCATATATTATAAGCATATATTATTTGAGAAATCCTTGGTTTAATAACTAGCAAGGAATTCGACTTTAGTTACAATTTACTAATAATAATCTAATTGTCCATATTGTACAGTATTATTTACAAAAAGTCTTCGTGTCCGCAGTATGGAGTTTTATCTACATGAAACTTACTATTTACCAAATAATATATTTACATATCATTAGGACACAAATTCGTAATCACCCTAAATATGTCCCGAAGTAGAGGTGTCCATGTTATAGAAGTATTTGTAATTTGAGGTTGCATTATATCAATAAATTTTCACATTAGGAAATAACATTTTCGTTCCAATATTACTATATTATTTGTAACAGATTACTCAGTGTCAACAAGCAACATTAAACCACCAGTACGTTCAGCTGTAATTTGAGAAACTCAATTATCGATCTAATTATGCAGGAAAATAAAACCCGAGTTTTAAGAACAAGTGACATACTATGTATTTACTATACCAGTGTTTCTTCTGTTATTAAAACACTACATACATGTCAAATAAACTATCATAGAGCACCTCTTTCGTGTGGTTACCACACTGCGTTTATTCCTAAGTACTTTTCGTAAACTTCACTCTTTTCTTTAAAGCCTCGTGGATTGGATTCAATTTTTAGGGTTTCGTTTATATTTAGGTACTTCAGCTCGTCGCTGGAAAATTTTGGCCATGTAACGTTATCCAGGTCTTCATCGTTCTCCGGAGCAGGCTCTCTGAAAAAATAAAGTCATTGAGAGACTTTATCCAAAATTGCAAACAACATGTAACGGCTTAAAATTGACGAAGCTGGCATATAGACAAAGTGGAATATTTCAGTAAGATTAATCAAGCCAGTTGTTAAATTTAAATTTGACTCCAAAGTTGTAACGATTCCATTAGATATCCTAGTCATTAACTTGAGGATTTCTGTCTTGTGACTTTACGAAAAGCTGTTGTTTCAAACTGCTACAATATGCCTTTTACTTACAGGTATTTAACAAAATTGGTAATAATTTTTAGGAGCCTCTTCCTCGCTAAGAGATCAGACTCGGTAGGTTCTCCATCAGTCGCAAAGTACGTTGAGTTCCAAACGTAATTCAAATCTTCCCCGTGAGCTACGGTCTCAGCACCTGTAAGAAGCCATATTTGATAAATCTGTATGACTATTTAAAAATTCTTGCTGCAATAACAAATTGTAAGTGAAACCATTGAAATAGATTCTCACTAGATGCAGCGAGAAATTAAACGCCATAGAACACAAACTGGTCAAAAACTTGGCACCAATTACAAAAATTTCGTTAAAAAAAATTACAAAATTTGATCAGATTTTTCGTCTTTAGGATGGCCTTTAGAGGTTTATCCTTAAGTACGATCAAACCCCCTTTTTGGGAGGAAAGCAGTGAAGCTAATATTTCATAACTTTGACCACGCATGAGTAAATGAAATTTTGATAAACCGTAGCACCTGTAGACACAGTCAATATCTAAATTACAATAGCGATACAGTAAAAATAAACCATCAACTCACAAATCATTGATAAGCGAACGACTTTCAACAACGCGTGTAACTAAAAATGAAACTATGCAAAATAGTTATTGGTTTTGACGCCATCGTTCACAAAAATTTTATGACATCTTGATCATTGAGGAAGAAATGTACTTAGTGTTTTCTGCCTTTATGACCGGTTGGGTTTCATGATCCATATTTTCTCTTCTATAATATCAATGCATTTTTGGCAATACACAACTTTCAGTGCTAAGAAAAGCCTTATACTTTTGTTTGATAGAAGTCAACAAAAACTTAACAAAATAAAAGGTCTTAATTACTCAACTATCCGATACACTCGCAGTTACATTAAAATCATATTCTTACCAGGAATCGACGTCCTGTTAATACCAGCAGCTTTGTATATGAAATCACCCAAAACGTCCCCAGCGTAACTAAACTGATACATATAGACTGGTGCATGTGCCGAAGCCAACTTCGCCTGCTGAATAATCCCCATGGTGTAACATGAATCAGACGAATACTGGTAAGAAGGAAAGGGAGTTAACTAACATGTTAATAAGGACAATATAATTTTAGATTACCCTGACAAGCGCACCGAAGTCTTCCTGAAACGAATTGCCGTATAATGCTTTAAGTTCTACTCCGATTTCCATTTTGTTTTCGTCTGAAACATTGTGTCTTCTGTCTACCACCAGCGCTGGGTTGTCATCGTAAAGTTGACCAAGGTAGGGATAGACTGTATGTAAAAAATAACATTTATGGCCGTTACAGGTGTATGGCCTCGATCAACACGAAAACGAGTCATATAAAAATATTACTCGACTTGCTATGAAGTAGCTTCGGGTTAACAATATTCAAAGAAGTTCTTACTTACTGTAGGTAAGTCCGTTAGTTAGAGCTTCCTCGGAGTTAATGCTTAGAATAGTTGGTACCTGGATGAAATCACCGTTCTGAAAACTTTCCATCATCGGTTTGGTTACAATGGGATCAATCTCAACTGTGCTATTTTCTATTACAACTGTCCATGGAATCTCCAATATCACACCAGTTGATGGAATTATATTCTCAAAAAACTTAGTGAGCTAAAATTGCAAAACAATAATTTGTATTACTGATACTTACAATAATTACTCTCGCAGCTGTATTGATTGAACTGGTGGTGTTTAAATCTTGGATAAGTTCTAGTAAGGTTTCTGTGGAAATTTTTGGGTCAATATGTATTCCTCCTATTTGCTGTGCGAACATGACCGCATACCCATAAGGAGTTGGATTGAGTGATAGGCGCATCAAACTAGATCCACTCTGTTGGATGGCTCCTCTGATTTTACCTATTAATAAACACTAGAGTACTTGTTAGATGTGAAGTAAAGTAATTCACCTTCTAAACTCAAATCAAGCAGCAAATAACCAATACTTATTGCACCAGCACTTTCGCCCATAAGAGTAATTTTGTTGGGGTCACCACCAAAGTATTGGATATTAGAATAGACCCAGTTTATGGCTTTCCTTTGATCCTTCAGTCCTAAGTTGGACGGAATTACTCCATCCCCCGTTGAAAGGAAACCTAGATGAACACGTAGTTAAAGTTTCAGTTGAATCTCTTGACCGTTTAGTTACCAAATGGACCCAATCTATACTGGATTATCACTACGATTATTCCATAATCCATAAGGTATTGGGGACCGTAAAACGAAATGGAACCTGTAGTGAATCCACCACCGTGGATCCATAAGAGAACTGGTAAATTACCATCAGAACCAGGTTTCTGTAAAAATCAAAAAAAAGTGCAGTGTAACTAGTAAGAAATTGGTAAATATTGTAGCAGTTTCTCCAAAATTAAGTATTACGTTAATTAAAATGTGTTTGCAGTAAGATAAGTTTCAATGGATGTGAAGCAAGTATACACCATTGTTGAATAAATGTTATTATCTTACTGTAGGTGTGTTGATAGCTAAATATAAACAATCCTCGGTATCTTCAACCATAGCCTGAATTTGTGGACATTGTTTAGTGTGCTTAGTTGCGTCCAGAATTCCATCCCATGGTTCTGGATCTTGAGGGTCCTGAAAATTAATTGTTAATGAAACTTAACACATCATAACTAATCACTGGTTAAATAAGAAACACTGTCAAATTCCATTCTTACCTTAAATCGCCTTTCATTTATAGGAGCAGCTGCATATGGGATTTGATAATATGCGTAATACTCAGTGCCATTACTGCTCCTTTTCTTTATCCCTCGTACGCTTCCATCGGGCAAATTTACAACCACGTCCTGTATAAGAGGGAATCAGATGATAGACGTAATTTGCAATAAATTATTAATAAAGTTATTAGACTCCATTAAGATATTTTCATATTCGAATTTGTTGTAACAATATTTTAGTTGGCATTACTAGGGATGTATAAAATTTTTTTAAATTTCGTTACTTTTTACACACATTTGGCCGTAAACAAAGACAAAATGGAGTTTCAGGCGTGTTACAATAAATCTAATAAAACAATATTTCCATTCAAATTACTGATAGTTCAATTGTTCGAGGATATTTTATGTTCAGGGCATGAGGAACTCCGCATACTAGTGATTTTGTTATTAACAAAGTACATATGTCAACTTACGTCCGCATTCGAAAAATGGAACAGCAGTAAAACAACCGATGCTATTACTTTCATGGCGTTAACTAACATCATGTATCTCTGGCCACCCCATAGTATCTAATCGAAAATGGGCATCATTTGATTATCGGAGAGTGCTATAATCGAGTCTGCTAATTTTAAATTTTTTATATTCCTTAGATAGCAACAAAGCGACTGGATTAGCTATAAATTAGTAAATAAACGTTTTATTATATTATCCATTAAAATGAAGCAGATAGCATTTAAATTATTTGAAATTCGCCGCATGACGACGCTTTTAATAGTTGTCACAAGGTTGCCACAAGCCATATATCACATATTCCTCAATAGTAACAGTAAATAATCCAATTACTATAAAATGAGTAACTTTGCTAGCATATTTCTTTGTTTTAAGATTATATGTGACAAGGTATTCGCACTTTAGGATTATGAATTTTTTTTTTCAAAATCATACTTTAGTTTGGAAATGAATTATATGAATGTATAGTTAATTATATGAATATATGGGATGAATTTTTAAGAGAATTTTTATTTTAAGAGAATTATTTTTAAGAGAATTTTGCAACAAATAATTACACCTTCATTCTCTCTCTCCCCTCTTTTCTTCTATTAACTTATTACTAGCACTATTCAAGTCGTTATCCCTTTGCTATGTAAGAACGTTTGTCCTTTATCACTTGGTATAAGAAGAGGACTATCCTTTTGGAGTTACAACGAAAGTTTCAGCGAATTTCATTTGTTATGTGATTACTTCGTGTCATGCATTAACTTAGTTAAATTAATAAACAAACAGTGAAAGTCACATACTTGAAATTTTGCAAATAGTTAACTTATGTTAACATAATTTAAGTGACACAAAATAATAGATTTACGTGCAAAATTATTTAAGGTAAATATATTGCTTATACAAATGTGTTGATCACATCATTTTTGCTAATATATTTGTTAAATTACAAAACTGTAGTAATACAAGTGCTACAATGGATTTAAATAATATTTGAAGGTTAATATATTTTACTCATTGATATGTACGTTGTATTTATAATGATTGATTTGAACCAGCATTCATTCCAAGTACCCATATGTAATCAAAAAAATTGAAAGAAATAAAGTTTGTTTCTCTGATACATACTCTATCAAAATTTATTGACAGTTCGGTTAAACAAATGAGTTGCAGTTGTAAATTAAAATTCATAAAGATTTTCCAAATCGGGAAAGAAATGTAATCATTTACTTAACATATAATTTATAAATTGTAATTGTTATTCACTACCAAACGGACTTTATCCCAACGTATTTATTATAAATATCAGCAATCGCCTTAAAATTACGTGGATTAGTCCTAATTTCCAATGTGTTGTTAATGTTCAAATATTCAAGTTCATCACTTGTGACTCTCGGCCAGACCACATTGTTCAATTCTTGGTCTTCTTCTGGTGTGCCGTTTCTAAAAGATGTAGAAATAAATAAAAACCATTGTACGCAACATAAATATAAATTAAAGATTACAACTACTCCACTGCATATTATGTTTAACATATACCTATACTCAAGTTTGTAAGGTCATACTTACAAATATTTGACAAAATTTGTCAGCAGTTTCACGAATTTTCTTCTAGTTAATATGTCTGATTCAGTTGCGGCATCAGTAGAAGCGGAAAATGACGTTTCCCAGTTATACATCAAATCTTCGCCATGGGCTACTGCTCCTGCACCTGCAAATAAGTTTTGTCATGCTATAAAATACTTAATTGCAGAATTATATACATAATCATTCATAATCACAGAAAAATTCATTGTGTTAAAAACCGTTCATTCTTAATGTTATTGAAAACCTTTATGGTTTGGTAAAAAATCCCCAATCATCATCTTATTGTAATTGGCTAGGTACAAGCAATTATTTAAAAATGTGCAATCTAAAAACTTACCAGGTATATAGGTTCTATTAAGACCTGCCAATTTAAAAAAGTATGTTCCCAATACATCTCCAGCATAACTGAATTCGTAAATGTACACTGGAGTATGAGGCCAAGACAAATTCGCCTGGGCGAGAATACCATTTATAAAAGCTACATCACTTGTGTACTGTAAATAAACATTAGAAATTGTTTTTTATTACCAGCAAATCTCTTAATTGAATATATTGAAATAAAATTTCGGATGATTTTAGTTAATACTAATTTACCCTGATAAATGCTCCAAAATCTTCTTCTAAGGATGAATTGGTATATAATTTTATCACTTCTTCTCCAAATGCAGTTGCATATTCCGATCGTATTTCAAGGCGTGGATCAGCCAATAGACTTGGATCCTCATCGTAACTCTTACTTATCGTTGGGTTTGCTGAACAAAAAATTGATAAGTTATGTTCAAAGCTCAATTAGAATATTTGTTCCTTGTTCAATCAGCTCATTAAAACTGAATTAATCTTGAAAATTGATAAATTTATATTTATCTTATCTAACCTAAACTGTTGTAAACTTACTGGCCTGGAGAGCATTAACGAGGCACTCTTCTGAGTTAAAACTTATAACAGTGGGTACTTTGACGAAGTTCCCCGTCAGGAAACTTTCCAACATAGGAGAGGTTACGATAGGATCTTTCTCAAGTTCATCGTTTTCTAATACTATCGCCCAAGGAACTGTATACATAGCACCTATTGATCCTATTCCTTCATTCACTGGCATTGCCATCATTACCTTTATAAGTCATAATTATTTTACTTCTGACAAAAATGAATACTATATTACCTCAGTGGCAGCGTTGTTAATATCGTTGGTGGAAGACTTTAGCAAAAGGTGTAGCAAATCTTGAGAAGAATTTTCAGTACCAAAATTGTCGTCCAGTAGAGCACCGAGTTCGTAAGCGTAATATTTAGGATTTGTTATGAGTGAAAGACGCATACCACTGGATCCGCTTTGCTGAATAGCCGCCCTGAATTTACCTATAGCAAGAGTATTTTGTAACGTCTTATTTTAAGTGCGGTACAAAGTCACCCACCTTCCAAGCTTAAATCGAGTAATAAGTAACTAACGCTAATAGCCCCTGCACTTTCTCCCATTATGGTTATTCTATTGGGATCACCACCAAAATATTCAATATTGGAGTGGACCCAGTTTATGGCTTTCCTTTGATCTTTTAGTCCTAAATTTGCTGGTATCACTCCATCGTCGGTTGAGAGGAAACCTAAAAGCACATAAAAATTTGTGACTGTATTTAATATGTTGGTAGAAACAGTACCAAAGGGCCCAAGTCGATATTGTATTGAAACAACGATAACGTCGTAGTCCATGAAGTACGTAGGAATGTAACTTGCAATTGATCCTGCCATAAATGCGCCTCCATGAATATATAGAAGAACGGGTAAGTCTCCTGCAGTTTCCGGTTTCTGCAAATACTCAATGGATTAGAAGGTACTCATCATTATATCTTTGAGATGTAGTTTACCTAGTGGCACTTATTAGTATATTGATAATGAAGGTGTCAATGTATTATATCAAGAATAGCAAGTAGTACTCCTGTAGGATCCCACTAAAGGACAAGCTGCTACAGGAGGTAGCGAATTTTGGCCAACGTTAGCTAGTACCCTCTTCGAATTCTATTTCTGGAAGAATCAGGCCCTAAAGTCTACTCCCCTTATATTATTTTTGGAGTGAAACCCCCTAAAGTTCTGATACCATATAAGGCCCCGGCCTATGGGATCGAAAAGTGGATACTAAAAGCAAACAAACGTGGCAAAGCAAACAACACTGACAAGATATGTCCCGATACATTAGCCACTGATCCTTCATGTTTCACGACAACTCTGTAAATAGGAATACAACTACAGCGACCACAAATGAAAATGTTGATAACTCTTAAGAGGGTTACGATAATTTTAATATTAGTTGCTGTACTTACCAATGGCGTGTAAACGCTCAAATATAAACAGTCTTCGCTTTCCAAAGGAATTTCCAAATTTCTACCTGGTTTCAATGATTGGGGACACTGTTTTGAAAGTTGAGTCCCATCCAATACATCATCCCAAGGTTCAGGATCTTGCGCTTCCTGGAAAAGTAAATTGTTTCAGGTTGCTAGAAAAATGAGGTACAATAAGTTATACCTTGAACCTTCGCTCGTCTACTGGGGCAGCTGCGTAAGGAATCTGATGATACACATAATATTCAGTGCCGTTGTCGCTAAGTGCAACTGTACCACGTATCTTTCCATCTGGTAGTTGGACTATCAAGTCTTCGGAAACCTGGAAAGTAAATTGAACTCGTAATGTTTCAGAAATAATATGAATGTTCTATGACAGGTTGTCATCAAGAATATGGAAATATATGGAATATGGAATATTCCATATGGAATATGGAAAGGACATTACGGTTAAAAATGGTTGAAGAATAGGCATTTAAATCAAATAAAAACAGTTAAATAATTGATTTGAAATAATCAATTCTGGAAAGAATAACTAAAGTTGTCTGTAAACGCTGAATCTGCCTATAATTTTCAAGAAATTTCTTATAAGCTCAAGAAGATTCCTATTTAACGTTACAGGTTTGAATGGACCCCTTATATGAATTTCGCAACTTCAAAAATATATATAATCAACGGCTGATGTTAGCCACCAGGCCATTTAACAGATTACCGATATCTGACCTTAAATCAACTGTGTAACCTTTTAAAGTGAAATTGGTACCGAATTTGTAATCAGCTATCAATATCAAAACTATTTATTTACTGGATGGAATTCATAAAACCAGATTTTTCAGTATTACTTTAAGATGATATTGGAATGATCTTTAACTGTTTTTACGGAATTAAACAAACCTCAAATTTGTATTCAGTGATCACTGCTTCAGAATTAGTTAACAGATTTTTCTCAATTTGTCGTTTGAAATCAAGTCTGATGATCAAAATTTTGTTGACCTGTGTTGTGTTGTGTGTACTTGCAGCTATTAATCATAGTAAATGATATTAGTTTGTACTTACATCTGCATATGAAAAGCGTATCAATGCTAACACCACTAACGTTAAAATCATCATCGTGAATGATCTTTTTACGAATAAATACGATATCATATATGTACATCCAAAATGATAATAATAGATATTGTAGATAATTGAAACAGTATATCTGTAAACTTAGAGAGAAAAAAGACATTAAAAACCTTATCTGCTTAAGGTGACTACTCGAAAAGTAATGTCTAATTTAATAAATTATTGATAATTTTGTTTTCACACTACTATTAATCTCTAAGCAATAAATAATCTACTCATTTTTCTGATCAGTAATAAAATATTCCAAATGTTCTAGGAGGTAAACCATACGAACTGACATTTTGAAGTCATTCGTGATGTCTCTCTCTGACTTTAAAACCCATCCTTAATTTTTACACTCCATTGTCAATACTAAACATATGTTACATTTATTATCAGCTCATGAGTACGTTTAATTTACATGTCATCAAATACTAAATTATGTACAAAGAAGATAATTAAGAAGTGAAGCGTCTAAATTCCTTCAAGTGATATCAAGGCTTTAATACAAAACGCTTGCCATTCGCGCCACGTACTGTTACTCCCAGGAAAAATTTATTTCAGCAAAAGAGGTAAATTCACCTTTAAAAGAGGCTGCTTTGTATTTCACGTAAGACTTACCGAAATGTTATAGTGTTGCCTTTGTGGAGGAGGAAGCTTTATAACAGTAGTGAATAAGCGTTTTGCGGCGGAGAAGGCGATATTAGCAAACACGAGGGGAATGTAAATTTTGTTTAAGCTCTTTTGATAATTTGTTAAGGCTTGTCATAGGCTCTGACAAAAATAAATGGTGTGTGTAGGAACTGAACTTCGGAAGTATCCTACGTTCTCCAATGTAAATATTTACTTCCTGAGGATATAACGTGTACGTTGTACCCCACAAAATCTCTTAGGATTGTCACTGTATTTTAGGTTATTTTAAAACAACAATATTCATTAAAACCTTCAGAAAAGCCCGCCACTGCCACTGTACCCTGGTTTTCACATTTCTTTCTGCAAGACGTATCGCTCGCTATTTGCTCCACTATTACAGTAAATTCCAATCCTCCTCCATTCGAATTACTTTTCCGGATCAATCCAGAAGAAACCTTAATCAACGATAGAGAGAAAGGGGGTTTAATTTTGAGGAACAATATTGGAGAGTCACTTTACTGCCTCATCATAAGTCCATAATGACCTTTCAGTTTAATGATATCGATCGGTTTAGATGCGCAAAAAGCAAATCTTAAAAAGGGAGAAAACGGAAAAATGTGTAGCCACCATTAACGTAATTAGTTGAGCGATGTTGTGTCTATTGGTATACGCGGAGTCAAAACGCAAAATGTAAGATTTAACAAAACGTAAAAATGGATGTGCTTCGGCTCTCCTCTCATGAAAAACGGGTCAATAAAAAGAGCGTGGACTTCATTCCGTCCAACTCAAACTTTACTACTTAACTTAGTGTCCATGGTGGTCCACTAGTTGAGTTTTCTTAGGTAGAGCACGCGGTGTCACCAAAATAAGGAAAATGATTTCACATTTTAATTTAAAAATTTGACTATTTTTTGTTTGATAAACTTGACATGATCACGTCTTCCCGAGAGCAGTTTTTTCAAAATTCAACACGACCTAAAATAATTTCCCTTTAACCCTATTAAAAGGCATAATCGGATTTCCGCGCAAACAGAAAAAGTCCCAAAATCGATATATGGCCCGAATTAAAGCAAAAGCTCCACGGAAGCTTTATACCTTCGGAACGCATTTTCCCACGGCAATATCCCCGAAATTTATTCCAATCCTCTCGTGCACGTGGCCAGCAATAACGTTTGCTAAACACGATTCGATCCACACACGCACACATACACATACACCCAGTATGCGTTGAAAAGTGTAACGAATCCGAATGTGGGGAAAACTTATCGTATTGGTTAGCAAACGGCAATTCATCATCTGTCCAAATGTGATTATTATCTGTCCGTATTTTTTTTCCCTTTTACTAGTTAAATGTTTGCCCGGGGCTTTCCAGTGGTATTAAGGGGACAATGGGATTACGACCTAAATGGAGAGTTGTCGGGAATTTTTAATGAATATTGTAACTGGAAATGGTATTTATTAAAAATATATACCTGTATTTTAACATCTATAACACACGGTGTGGGCTTAAATGAAACGAAACAAAGATTAATGACAAGTACAAAATGTTTCTTTCTGTCGCAAGCAGGGATGGTTAATTACATTAATGAATTTTCCAGTGAATACCTGTACTAAAATGCAGTGTAAGAAATTTTATGAGTTGAACAATTATCAATGTGATGTGAAATAAAACATAAATCATGTTTTCACAGTGTGTACCATTTTCCACACGAAAATTGAAATCAGTAAGTTGCTCCGTCTTCCTGTAACAACTTATGGATGATTATAGGATCCCTTTTACATTCACCGTTAGCATTTGATTCCATTTGTAATTACGGTTTTGACTTGCACTGTGGAAAGTACTTCATATCTCTGTGAGAAGTCTGTAAGTAGTCCCTGAACTCATTGTAATGTAGCGTGTAGATGATTTCCACACATGCCAGCTTTTAAGGGGTATTATAATTTACCTTATCGGTTGTATAGTTGATAGAAATGCTCGATTCGATTTATTTGTTATAGAAATTTCGAAAGTAGATAATCTGAATTAAAATATGAATAAAATGTTGGAATCCAAAGGTATCCAAAAGGCAGGTGGGGCTTGCCGCAAATCAAAATTGTGGATTTTATAGAAATTATTATTGATCACCACATTATTGCCGCACTTTTCATATAATCATATAATAAAAAAATGGAACATCAAATTTTATAATTTCAAATAAATCTCGTAAAATTCAAAAATGTCTTGTCAGGCTGTAGCTTTGCCAAATTTACATTTACTCACGGCCTATTTGAATCTCTAGTTTAATGGGCTGTAACATTCCAACTTTATCAACCGTGCGTAATGTTCAACATCCACAACACAATGTGCTCACTTTTCAAGCCGTGCACACATTTTCGTGTGCCACCTTAATTCACAATCCAATTAAGAGGTCCCTTTAATTAACTCTTGCGGTTTTTATCCGAGACTCTCGTGCAAGAAAGCCGTTCCGATGAAAGGGTCCTCCCAATAATAAAACGTTCCCAATAAAAATGGTCGGTGCCCCCTTATCGGTTTAGTAATTAGCAGAAACGGAAGTTTCTATCGGAGGGAGAGGAAGATCACGTGCCAGGAAAGGCGCATTAACTCCAAGGCCTTCCCCTTATAACAATATATATATTTTAATAGATCCTCGATGGTCTGATGGCTTCTGGAAGACATTTGCGAAGATGATGTGGATTCGATATGGTATCTTAACAATGCCCTTCTGGGCACCTATTCCTGAATGTGGGTAATTGTAATTACCTAGGGAAATTTTAAAATTACCGTTCCATCAATAATTATACTTACTGGTAGAACAGTAATTTTAAAATTTCCCTAGGTAATTACGATTACCCACATTCAGGAATAGGTGCCCAGGTTCGTCGCGGTTTGCTTGAAACATCAAATATTACTTCCTTAACAAGAAATTGATCATGATCACAATTATTTATGATATCCACATTGTTGATTTCCCATGCGCATTGTCTTGACCTAATTGAATGGAATTGGTCGTAATACACCTAAATTAATTGATAAGTAGTTGATTAGATGTTTCTTTAGGGTGTGCGAACAGCTTACGCAGCGACAAACAGTCAATTACCGCCAAATCATTTCCGGGACAATTTTGCCTTGATCCACTCAAACATTCGCCTTGCCTTCGACCCTTATCCAAACAAAACTATCGATTTGCGGTCGGAGCCTGAGACAAAGAAATTTATTTGCTCTTACCGGTATTATCCCGCTCGTGCCAAGAACTCGGCTCCGGATGTACAATTTTTTCGTCCCTTTACCGAATCGAAGGAGTTGACAAAAGATTTCTGTTGAGCACCTTCGTTCCTTACTTTGTTCCGTTCGGCTTTGATGTTTATCGAAAAGTTCTGAGTATTGATTTTGAGACGTTATTAAACAGAACGTGGACTTATTAAATTTTTCCCATTGTCAAACGACGCGTTCGGTAGGGCGGAAATTTCCGAAGGCGGCTTAATTTGAATATGTGGAGATTGCCAACTTTTCGCTTCTCTTTATGGTTAACGTCGGAAGGTTGAAATTTATTTTTAAATAATTTCCGGTATGTGTTTTACGACACGTTCTAGTTCCTGGGGAAGTGTTTGTGTGGGAAATTTTGGGCGTGAAATCCTTTCCAACTTAAAATAAAATTAAAGTGGCATTTTTTAATGGAAAGACGAGCCTTCGTTTTAAATTCAGGCTAACGTTCTATGTTATTCTAGCTAACTTTTCCATTTATTTAGGAATTAGACTAATACTCTTCTGCTAAGTACACACTTTGTGTAGAAAAAATGAAAAAGTTGTTCAAAATTGGTGTACAAATGTGCTTCAACATACAAAATAACAAAAAAAAGTCAGCGTACTGGTGCAGCTTCAGTAGCGAGAGCTCAAAAAATATTAATTTCTTAGATTATTTCGAAGAATATTGGATTTTCTTCGTGGTAATGGATGCCGAGAACTGGTCAATTTCCTATGATATGGAACTATTATAAAGGTGTTATCGACGAACTTTCAAAGATAAGTAATGTTATAGACGGTATAGAGAGAGATTATTGCTAACGAAAATCAAATTTCAAGTTCATCCTTCAATACGAAAATTTATAGAAGTATTCTAAGCATTCTTATCTAAAGATTCTAAGCAACGCTTGAAGAATGTTGTTTGGACAACTGTTATTGATAGGCTAACCTATTTAAGAAATATAGTTTTAATTTTATAATGTAAAAATCTTTAAAAAGACAGAAGCATTTAATTATTTCGTAGAAGTTATGCAAATATAAGTTCATAACAATTATAAGATGTGTATTAAATCTATTATATCTAGATTCTGTATATATCAGTTGTACTGTATCAGTACACAGAAAAGTACACCTTTTGTTATATTGCAGATAATGCTAATAGGCTTAAAATTTTCGATTAATTTACTATTAGAAATATCTGTTATTGAACAATTTTATAACAAATAATTCTATAATTGGTATATCAATAATAATAACATTATTCTTTTCAAATTTTTCATTCGAACCCTTTGCTTTCGAAAAATTTTCTGTAGTTCATGTTTCCTTTTGTCCTACACGTTTCAAATGTTCCTTTATTTCCTCCTGGTAAAAATCTCACATTGTCCCCATTTTCTAAAGAAATTGTTAACACACTTTCTTCTCCTGTGTACGCAGGCGAATCAGTCTAATCAGAGAGATGCTATATTGATATCGTTTTAAAATCAACTAAAACATTTGATTTTTGTGCTATTAGCTATTTTGTGCAAATTAACTTTTGTCCTATTTGGTATTCCTATGGAGTTCTTGTTGAATAGCTAGGGTATTCCATCTGTGAAGAAATGAAATATATTTGTATCACAAGTTATCATTCACAGCCATTAATAATTTATATTTTGTATTCACTGCATGCATTTTTATATAGAAGTATTAGGCGTTTATTATTTCCATTTTTGTTATGAGTTTTTAAAAAAACATTCGTTTCCACTTATACCGAGGCAATAGTTTCACCATTGGCTAAACATAACCCTTTTCGTTGCATCAAAACTGAATCTTAATTTAAATCAAAAACCCACCTCAAGTTTTCGGAAATGGAGTGTACAGCGAACGTCTCAATGCTTTTATTTTGTTTCCGCTTCGAAGTTTTCACTGGGCGAGCAAGCTTTCGTGAAATAAAACGAAATTAATTCCACTTAAGTTTAACACAGAACTAAAATGAGGAACTGCTACCAACAAACTCATTTCATACAGGATGTACCGCGGTGCAGTTTATGTCATTTCTTTTATTACATTTCCCCCAAGCTTCTGATACAATTTCATTTATCTGTTGTTACTTTTATGGAGCACGTTATTGTTTTAGTGGACGGAATGAAGATTTTGCACTTTTCCCGGGGGAGAACTCATTTCCGAACGATGGCTGGACTTGCCTGGTGTTTCAACCATATACATAATTGAATAGGAGACGTAGTGTTGCAAAAACATTCTTTTTCTCCGGCAAACAAATATCACGTAACTAAATTTTCGTAAAGGGGTTTAAGGTTTGTCCAAAAGGGGCTCAGTTAAACAATGGTCTTCATTATCAGCTATTAGTAGGGCACGTTTCCAATGGTCTAACGTTCATCTTCAGCTACTGTCTGCCTGAAATTAAAAAACATTATGTCACAGAAGCGTAACAAAAGTGTGAGTATTTTCAGTGATTATAATTAACATTTAAAAGTGTGATGTAAAAATCTCTCTGTCAAATAAAAGTGTTGTACAGGTTTCTCTGGAGTCTAATATTCACAAAAATAAATGCACTGAAACCTTGTCACACATATATAATTAAAAGTGGAATATATGGAAAATATGCTCTGAAAATAAATAACTTTCCGTTTTTTGGATGTCAAAACAGTGATTAGTTACTATGGAAATCTTTAAAAGTCTCCTGATTCATTACAAACGTATATGGTGGCTGATCAATTTTTTTTTGTATTGTTAACAAATCATTTTCAGTTAATTTCAGTTGAAATGTAAACAGAAAGGTTCATATATGTTTAGTTTTATTTACTTTCAATATGGAAATGTACATACTTTTGGAGATTTAATCACACAAAAGGCGCTAAGAGAAACAGTTTATTTTACAACAGCGTATTCCACTTTTAAGAATCGATACGAGTGTCCAATTAACTATACGTGCCCTATTTGTCAATATACCAACTCACGTAATTCCAATTAGCGAAAAGCCTTTCAACATTTGAAGCAAAATGTAAAATTTTTAATCAAAAGAGAAACCGTAGTAACGATATCTGCACCATAAACTTCAGAGTACGCTCGCTTACATGGATGCACGTGGAATGTCAATAATTAGCTTAATGTTTATCAGCGGTGACGCATTGAATCGAATGTACTCGTACAATCTGAAATGGTAAAATGTAGGAAAATTTTAATTTATGGAATTTTTCGAATGAAAACTGTTCCTGGGTGGCGAAGATATAAAAGTAATTTCATGACTAATAACTTTAAGGCTCATATTTAATCACTTTTTATTACGTTGAATTTCATTTAAGTCCAACGTTTGCACCAACAGGACACTTACAAAAAGTGATTACCTTTCACAAAATTCAAGTTAAATACAAAGAGATTCGAGTCTCTCTGAAAAGCAAATCAATACACATTTACAAATTGGTTTAGTTGCCTTTTATATTATTTTCAAATACAAGTAGTTACACTAATTACACTAAAGTTTAATTACTCTAAAAACTAGACTGGCCTTTAACCACTAATATGTATTATCTACCTCTAACTCTTTTACGTGTCGGAGGGTAATTAGTTTAATGCAGGGGCCATTTCTCATTCTCTAATTGGGTAATTGGTCCCATTATTCGAACATTGAAGACCCATCCGGATCATATATCATACTCGCGGGTAGGTGTAAGTCACAACATGTACCCTTAAGAGATTGTTAATCATCATAGGACTGATCGATACTTTATTTATATTGCCTAAGGTGTAATTAGGGCGTTGTTAATGGAAGTTATCGGTAGGGTGACAGGGTAAAGGGGTTGCGTTCATTACTAAATTATAGTTCTGAAGTTTATACAAAAGATTTCACCTAACACCAGGCCGATAATGCTTACATTGAAATATATCTCTAGGCTAGGTGAATATCCACATGTTATATCACCGCTCCTGCATTTAATAAACGTGGACTATCACGGTAATATTCGATTGCTGTAGTAAAATATTTTTCACACAGCCGTTTGTAACAGTGTAAAGTATACAGTATGCGTCAAATAAGCAATTAAATGGTATGTCCAGATGGTATATTTTGGAGCAACTAAGGTCAGTGCATTCGCCATAACGCTGAAATATGTGCATTCGCCATATTTTAAAATATTATCGGCGCCGACTGCCTTTGTGTATTTCACTGAAACAGTTTATTATTGTTACTACTTGAGTGAAATTTTAGCGGTATGTACATATGTGCACACTAAGTGTAAACATATATACAATAATTGTAGAACACCTGCCTTCTATATGATTTTAATTAAAATTAAATATACAAGCATATTGTAGGTAATTTTCATGAGTAATGTTTTTACATTAACAACACTAACTTATACATTAATATTGACAGATTAAAATTACTACTTTTCAGAGGTAATGTGTACAAAAAAAAGATTTAATCTATGATCGTTAAATATTTCCAACAAATTGTTAACTTTTTAGGTATGAAGCAGAAGGACGTATAGAGGTTGTCGTAATTGTACGGTCACCTATTATCGATTTTATTTTAATGCGACTCCGAAATCGAGTAAAGCAAACATTCATAAAAGGACGTGTAGGAGGATAAACAACAATTAAGAGAAATTTATCGAAGGGTCTTTAGCTAACCTGTTGTGTAATAATTTTCGTGTCGCCCCTAACGATTTCCAAACATACTCCAGAGTTAATCCGTTCTCATGCGATAGCCTCAGAGGAAAAATATCCAATTACATTGTTATTCTGTTATTTTCAGTCATGCAAGTTTCCCGTTCGAAATTCAACACGACACGTCCACCACGTAAATGGCCTGTTTATTGTTTCGTCCGCTGACATTATTATGTCTTCAGCGATTTATTTTATAGGCAATAGGTCGGCAGTAAGCCGGCTGACAGATAAATACGCCAGTAAATTGGGATTTTTATATAATTCCGGGAAGTTTTACGATCGGTAATTGTTGAATATTTAATGGTTTATTGCTCGGAATGAACAATTTACTTCCCAGGAGAAGGATTTTTCGGTTTTCGGGAGGGAATATAAAATTGTTTTGGAAAACGCTGACTCGTTTTATTGTTTCGATGTTATATGTTATAGCGAAAGCTTTCGAGCGGATACATTTTTAATCGCACGAAATTTAGCACTTCCGTTTCAACAACACAGGGTATATTTTGAAAACTTGATATGCAGGTAAAAGCCGTTCAAGTCAATCATATTCGCTTGTTTTATGTCCCACAAAAATTTAAAACTAGGAAACTTTTAAATAGATTTGCTGCGAGACTTCATTATATTGAAGGAGAATAAAACATAATTTAAAAATTACAATCATTCAGTTTTATACTATAGATAGTAGAACCACTAGAACAACGTCAACTGATCTGGTATAGACACGTCAGGCGACTGGGACAAGAAAGGTTACCACGTCGAGCAGCAGAACATCACACTCCAAATGGAAGAAAAAGTGTGGGACTAGCACATACTTGAAGGAAGGTGATGGAAGATGCAGTGCAAGAAAAGGCCCGAGAGAAAACGATTGACGCATGATAGAAAATTATGGTCAATGAGCTGCGGGGCACGGCAGAAACTGTACAACTCCTGCTTCATATGTATATCATTTATAGTTGCAGAGGATGACCAACACACCGTAGGGTACAGAATGAGATCTCACAGTTGTGCTAATTACCAATATCGCTAGTTAACATTCCATAGAGCAGATCCGGTCAATATCTAACACACTAAATTAATCTGCAAACCTAAATACATAATTCATAGACAGAACCAACCAAAAAAGTATGTGAATAATTCTCGAACTTGGAGGAGACCCGAAGATAGTACGTGACTCGTCGGACCTGCTACAACGCACATACACACGCTCGTAAGAAATCTCGATTTACTGCCTGGCTCACGTGTTCCTCCGAGGCGACCGAGGCGTAATTTACGCAACTCCTGATACGAATAAGATCGGATTTTATTACACGCCGTATCAGCGGACGTCTTACGATCTTGCAATTATACGTGAGATCAAGCCAGTCGCCATATTTCAGATCTAATTTAGCGCTTATCTGGCGCGTCCCAACGGCGCGGGAAAAAAGTAGTCGTCGGCGTGCGTGCGGTTGTGTGCGTGCGCGCGCGCGCGTTTGGGTATTTGCAGAGGTTGATCGTGAAGTTCGGTTATAACAACGAAACTTTATTTTTAGTTTAATTACTTGTTTCTATTCTTCGTTCGATCTAATCTTTCTCCTGTCGCAGTCTATTGCTGAATTCGGAAGTAATGAAGAGTAAATAAAGGAGTAGTCGATTAGTCTTTCAAGTCGCATTTCCACTGCAAACGAAATTGGAAATGTAGATTCGGTCGGACTAAGTGCTAAGCACATATATTGTAACAAACGCCATGTGCAAGTTTTAAGTTCCATTGATGTCAATAGCTATTCCATCTGGTTACCTGTAGTTTTCTATAAAAATAACTTATATGCTATACAGTATAAGATTAGTACCAAGCTGAATTTACAAATTTACACACCTTTTATATTGCAACAATTGAGTTTGCAGATCAATAAAAAAATGAAAATAAATAGTTACTTATATAAATAAAAAATCTAATGGTGTGGACATTAATTACTTCTCCTGAAAATTGCAGGAAATAAATCGATTTAACTAAAACAACTGTAATATTAACTGATAAAATAGTTTCTATAGTCAAACCGATATTTATTGATTTATAACTAAAGTCATAATCACACAGTCCAACTGGATTTTGCTGCTTTGAAAAGAATGCATAGTGCATAGAATGAAGAATGAACAGTCGAATTTTAATATTGGAAATAATAATTCGCTTGCCAAGTTGGATCCATTTCAAACAAAATATCAAAGGTGACCAGATGAATTATGCCATTTAATAAGTATATCTTAAATGGTGACCTTCTTATCGTTTATAGTTAAGTTCATCTGGATCTCTATACCTATTTAGTGAATCAAAATTTATACAAAATAGTACAGCATTAGCAGAATAAGAATTGTATCGAAAAACGCCATGACAAGGTATTTTAAAAAAATGCATTTTCCCGATATCTCAATAATATTGCACTAGCTGTCGTGATTTAAAAGAAATGACTGCTGAATAGATTAAAAATTAATCCTAACGCTTTTGTGTAATTTTTGTAAACATCTTGTCTACAGCTACCACCATTTTTCTCTGGCCCTTCTCTAGCACATCAATTCATTTTTACCCCAAAACTTTCCACTAACTACCCTCCTAAACTTAAACGCCGAAATGGACCCATCTCTGAACTCCCGACTGCTCCTATATAAGTAAGTTTTAATAGTTGGAGAGCTCCCGTTAGGTTCCTCAAGAGTCCGAGGGAAGAGAACATTGTTCTTTTGAAATGATGCCCTCGCGTATACCAATGCTAATTCTCGACGTCTCGAAGTTCCACTAAACTCATAGCGTAAGACTACTTACACGTGAGGGAGAGGGTGTTTGAGGCGCAAAGTTGTTGTAAGGATGAATTCGGTCGAGGTAAGGTTAATTCCGGACGGATGTACAGGGTACGGAGTTTCGATGGTGTAAAATGGTAAAATGCCGGAACATGGTTCGTGAATATTAAAGGGAGGTCGAAAGGTGGCTTTAGTATGTAGTTTGTGGAAATTAGTCTGATTAGTACGAAGCAGTTTAAATTTTATTGCTTTTGTCGTACCCATTTTCTTATCAGATGTTGGAATAATATGTTACACACCTCATGCAGATAAAAAGTGCAGTTCAGCAACAAGAAAATTTTGTGTAACACTAGTCCGAGTATGGCTGATGTTTTAAATTTTTTTATATGAATTCATTATAATATTAAAGCCATTTCTTTGTACAATGACTGATGATGATTTTGAAAACAACAGGTTTCCTTGCTGCACAACGGCCTCATCCTCATTACAGGGTATAATCTCCGTAAATTTGAATAGTTCGACCAAGATTTAAACACGACTACCCTTACATGTTATCCTTTGGGATGTAAGCGAAATCCAGCTTTGATATCCTTCAATTCAACTAAAACATATATTGAATTCCTCGATCCTTTCACACCAATCTCTTGCTTCGCACACTGCACCAGGTTTCCGAGCTCCGAATCGTCGAGATCGACTCTACTCACTGACATAACTAATTAGGTCGATTTCGCTACGCCACACGTCAGAATATCTCCACGACCAATCACCGTTAAAAATAAAGAGGAGCTCGCCCCACTTCGTCGCCGTACCGAAGGTAAATTCCTCCGGGTGCAATTCCCATTCGGCTGATCGTTTTGCTCGTTATGCATATTGCCAATTCCGCGAAAGTGTAAATTGCGCGAAGTCAGAGCCGAACAGTTATTGAGTCGGGTAAGGAGTAAAGATTATTGATATACGTTAAAGGGAAGTCGGGAATGTCACGTAATTAAGGAATATTTGGAGGCACACGGGGCTAATTGAATGTCGAAATGAGGGCGAGCTGTCGTAAAATGATTTTAATAATGTAGCAACGATGTCGCATAGGGAGTATGTCAGTTTGACATTATTGAAGGTATTCTCAAGCATAATCTTTGCAAATTATAGTAGCTTATAATACTTCGTAGCTCGATTCACCTAATTGAAATTTTAGTAAACGTTATTACGCCAAATTACAAAGAAACAAATGACCGATGTGGTTGATAACGTTGATAACCGATGTGGTTGATTTCTGTGCATCTTCTGTGAAAGTCTGTGTATTAAATTATTGCTCATACGAAATATACTCTAACGTTCCACAATTACCAACAATTAGCTCCACAAATCGATACAGTTTCTTGATTTCATGTCATACCGATTGCACTCTGCGTGCTGGGAACCAAACTTCATGTGTTTATCCATAAGTTAAAGCATTAAAAATAATTCATAAATAGACATTCCCTTGCCGATGCACGGTACATTTCTAATGCCTCTGACAGGGTAATTTGAGATAAATTGATTCTCTATGAACCATATGGACACTATAACCGTACCAACTTTCCAATTTCTAGCTTTTTAACAACTACTGTATAAATTTAACCTCCTTTTCAATAAGTGAGATAAGGCCTATTTAAATTTTTTCATTGAAGGGGGGTTAAGAGGTATCTAAACTGTTTCTTTGTAGGGTTTAAAGTTTCATACTATTCGAGAAGTACCTTATAATAACACTGACAAGTATATATTTCACTCCTACTTTCCTACCCCTCGGGAACGAAAATTCATGGTTATAGTATTTTAAAACCATATGGAAGCCTCTGAGCTATAAGCATGCAATGCTAATGACTCTAGTTATTTGAGCACTGTTAACACCGTTTACTATGCTGAATTTTTACAAATTTGAGCTATATAGCTCCCTACTTCTCCCTCTATGTGTAAATTTCCTCCGCGATTCTTGTTGTGCTTTTCTCTTCCTCTCGTCCAGGTGGTCCTGCTGTCCTATGCTTCTGGTTTCCTCTTCGTGGTATCGTCCTCCTTGGGCCTCCCTAGTTGCCTAGTCCTCTGTCATCGCCGTCTTGGGCCTCTTCCGCCTTGTTGGTGCGCCCTCGTCGTAGTCCATCGCCTTCCTAATGAGTGGGTTCCTATGCTCCATCGCCTTGGTGATCGTCCTCCTCGTCCTCTCCTTGATGGTCCTTTTCAGCTGTTCAATCCGCAGATCCCGTCGTAGTTGTTCGTTCCTCACGTACCAAGGTGCGTCCGTCATCCTCCTCATGGCTTGGTTTTGTATCCTTTCTAGTCTCTCCATATGTGTCCTCGCTGCTTGTCCCCATGCTGCTGTCCCGTACGTCATGATCGGTCGAATTGCTGCCAGGTAGATCCTCCTCTTCGTCTCCAGTTTCAGCTTACTCCGTCGTCCAATGAGTGGTCCTAGTCTGCTCAGTCGGTCCTTCGCCTTCTTCTCGGTCTCCTTGATAAGTTTCCTCCATGTTAGTCCTCTGTCGATGTGGATTCCTAGATACTTCACGTCTTTCTTCCAGTCCAGTTCCATGTCCCTCATCCAGATTTTTGTCTTTGGTCGCCTCGTCTTCGGTCCTATGTAGATTGCCTCGGTCTTCTCCACTTCGTCGCCCATTCGTCCATCTGGTCTACTTCTCGCTGTAGGAACTCCACCGCCTTTTCTGGTTGCATCGATGTCGCTGTCTTCGCCGTGTCGTCCGCGTAGATGTAGGTCCTGGTGTTGCTGTTCCCTCGTCCTATTGGTATGTCGCTGGTGTAGATGTTGTACAGTTAAAGAGCACTGTTAAAGAAATCTCATACCCTTTTATACCCTCCGAGTAGGGTAAATGTGAATTATGTAAATAGTTTTTGAACCAAAAATGACGCAATTATATTAATATTCCAAATACTTTTTTAAACGCATGAACTTCACGCACATTGTATGCCATGTAAATCCGAAAAACGAAACGATATGTTTATTAGAAAATCGAGAACAGAGGTAATGAGATAAATTAGGAACATCTTTGACATAATGTATTCTCATTATCTATGAACGGACTAACGAAGTAAGATCCACTTTCTTAGTGAGGACAAGGTTTCTTTGTGGAACTCACGTTACAATTTATGAGTGAAGACGCTAAGAGATAAACCGAATTAATTGACGATGCATCGGCTCTCGGGTCGGCGTAAAACGGGCAATTTCTTATGGTAAAATCGACGGTTTAAAATATCTCGGTAAGCGATCATTACTTTCAATAAATCCAACCGGTATTTTGCTTATCTCGGCTAATACTCTTCGAGAAATATTTCCTAGAAAGCCTATCGGTCGCGAAACTCGCTAAACGATAAAAACGGACCAGATAGGAGAAAATTGCTTCAAAATTTCGCGCGGGAGGAGTAACATGGCGATTTTAATTTACATATATTATACCATGGGAGCAATGAGATAATGGAGACGATGCAGTTAACGACATTCCTCGTCGGTTTATCTTCTTTAGATGACACCGCTCCGATAATTTCACCTACTTTATGGTTTATCTAGCGGTTATTTACCTTTATGTAATAGCTTATGGGCCGATATTTGAGTCTACGATCTGAAATGGGGGGCCCGTTTAACTCGAACGACTACAGCCGTTCCGTACTAATTGAAATCCTCCCAGCGCCTTTTTGATAGCTCGTCTCTAATAATTAATTTTAATTCGTTATTAATAAAACCGCACCCCTTAAATTTCAACGGGTCCCTTGATATAAAAAGAGACGAGCGTCAGGGTCGGACGACGAGAGCGCTAAACTTTTAAACAAGACTAATTTGTCTGCGGAATCAAAAATCACAGACCGTCATCCGAAACCCGAGAGAAAATATAATTTGTACCCATCAAGCGGGACAGTGAAATATAGTCCGGCGTATCCGATACCCAAATCAGACGATCATTAAAAGTCATACAAATCAAAATTGCCACCGACTGTTACCGGTTACGAGGCAGCCTCGGCAATTTTTGTCCGCACGCTTTTGATCGCTATCATAAGGAACTCAATTGTTAAACGGTAATCCACCAAGGATTAAAATGTTTTTGGTAGAAACGGAAAATCACCTGCACTACGACGCCTCACTGTAAAAAGAATCATTTGTGCAGCACTTGGTTTTGATAGTTGGTTAGACAGCCCCGTTTCTAATTTATCTTTATTGCGCACTTACAGTGTACTTGAGCAACGTTAATGAGTACAGGAGAATCACGAAATCACACCGCTAAATTAAACCAAGGTGTATGGACCAAGATTTGTGGACCAAAACTATATTTTTTTTTTGGATAACTGATTTCATTTTATTGGACTTTAAGAAAAGTTATTAATATTGACATCAACTCCACATTGATAAATAAGGTGCTTAGTTGAGAATTAGATTGTTGAAAAGTTGAATGAAGGGATAGTGAATATGACAAAATATGGAAAGTGGCCAGAACACGCCAATATTCTATATAAACTAGAGAAATGTATGCAAGTCTCATTTTTTGATAGGAGTTTGCAAACAAAAGGAATTTTAGCGTAATCGTTCGGTTCAAAATACAGATTCTTGAAAATTTTAGACAAGATTTCATTGGACTTTTCGAAAAAGTAACCGAATTTGATTAATAGCCACGTCCTTGAATTAGTTCCTTAGTTTCTATACAATTAGCAAAAATATTTGTTTCTTAAAATAATCTGTAAATTTTTCTAAGCAATTGACTCAACTTCATATGAAGAATATTGAAATTGGTAAACAAAAAATTAGAATACATTAAAAATATTTTTAAGGCTATTGAATTTCAACGATTCAACAACCCATTCAACAATAGGTTAAAAGTTCCCGACTAGAAATTATTTCCTGTACCCGACCAGGACCCGGCCGGGATTGCTCGTCTAGCACCCGGCAAGGACTGTAACGCAGATGTGCCGTCGGGTCCTGATCAGGACGACCTGACGTGGACCCGACCGGGCATTCCAGGCGTGGACCCGGTCAGGTCATCCTGACCAGGACCCGATCGGGCCGGCGTTATAGGGTGCTAGATGGGCATGCCCGGCCGGGTCCTGATCGGGAGGACCTGACCGGGTCCACGTCAGGTCGTCCTGATCAGGACCCGACGGCACATCTGCGTTACAGTCCTTACAGGGTGCTAGACGGGCAATCCCGGCCGGGTCCTGGTCAGGAAGACCTGACCGGGACCACGTCAAGAAAATTTAATTTATATTATACAATATTTTATTGATATCACAATATAATAAATACACTAAAAATCGACATACAAAAGAGACGGTACAAATACAAACATATTAAAGAATAAGAATACATGAATAAATAAAATAAATAAAATAAACAAATATAAACACATGAAATATAAACGATATATACAGGATAAAATAATAAAGTGATAATATACTAAAAAACACAGTACAAATACAAAGAATCGCAAAAAAACTTAAAATACAACAAAAACCAATTTTTTTATGCACCCATTCTAATTTTTTGGATTTTTTAATGTAGAAGAGAAAGCCCTCACCTGTTTGCTTTTATCCAGTGGGGACCTCGAAATATCAGTCTTCTGTAAATTGAGAAATAATTATTTTCTAACAAATATTCACGTTTTAGTAAATGAATTACCTCATCACTGTCGTAGAAAATACTAATATCTTCACGGTCCTCCGTCGGCCGCAACCTCACTTCACAAGACCTGAATAAAAACTGGTTGGAATAGTAGATTTCGAATTGAAGGGTCGCTTTTACCTGAAGCGTTAATCCGGAAGCAATAAACTTTATGCTAATCATGAATGTCGGTATTGTTAAAGTACTGCGAAATTTTGTTGTCAACAACTGCGTAAGTAAAATATTAAAGATAGAAATAAAGTACGTCCTATGATGTTACGTCAACTGCTTTTTCGGCACTACTTAGTCACTATCGCGGTAATCGTCATTCAAAGAGTTTACTCCACTAACACTGAGATATGTAGTTATGCCAAATTCACTATTTTTTCGCTCTAATTCAATTTGACTCTCGAGGAACTATCTAATTCGTTGGTGAGTAAGTTCACGAATTCGCCATGCACGGTTATCACACATTTTTCCCTTTGTCTTCTCGAGCATATTGGATAATGATCTGAATAATTAACAAAATTAATTTATATTATTTTATCCCGGCGTTAATACTTCGGAGATTTATTTAATTGATGATTTTCGAAATTAAGAAAATTCAGAAAATCAGAAAATTATAAATATATTTTGTTACTTAGATTTTTACACAATGTAACAGAGTTTTAATTACCTTTAATCACATTTAATTACACTCAGTGTTTAATTTTGTCACATTCATAATACGTATATTATGAATAATGGGTGTAATGATAGATTGCGCGGGCATGCCTGGCCAGTGCCTGATCGGGTCCTGGCCAGGTAATCCTAGGCGGGCATGTCTCGACAGTGCCTGGTCGGGTCCTGATCAGGATATGGTCAGGTAATCCTAGCCGGGCTTGCCTTGCCAGTGCCTGGTCTGGTCCTGATGAGGATTTGGCCAGGTAATCATAGGCGGGCATGCCTCGCCAGTGCCTGATCGGGTCCTGGTCAGGTAATCCTAGGCGGGCATGCCTCGCTATTGCCTGGTCGGGTCCTGATCAGGATCTGGCCAGGTATTGCTAGACGGGCATGCCTCGCCAGTGTCAGTCCTACCCTGGCATGCCTCGCCAGTGCCTGGTCGGGTCCTGATCAGGATTTGGCCAGGTAATCCTAGGCGGGCATGCCGCGCCAGTGCCTAGTCGGGCCCTGATCAGGATCTGGGCAGGTAATCCTAGGCGGGCATGCCTCGCCATTACCTGATCGGGTCCTGACCAGGATCTGGCCAGGTAATCCTAGGCGAGCATGCCCGGCCACTTCCTGATCGGGACCCGATACGTTTTCGGGTTTGCCTAGCCAAATTTCTAGTCGGGTTATTGTTGATTGTTGAATGAGTTCATCAGGTATTTGGGAAATTCAGTAAATTTAGTTCAAAAGTCCACATCAAGATCCGATTTTTGATAAACATACAGGTAGAAAATTACAGAAAATTACATTACTGAATGTTGTTTGGAAAGCCGATTTAAGTATCAGTTGCCTATTTTAGATATCAGTTTCTGGAAATTAATAAACCATCTTTTATGACTAATACGTATTTAATTTGTTTTATAGGAAGAATCCTATGAAATGAAATTATGAATTAAGTTTTTGCTAAGTAGTGTTTCTAGAAAATTGACTGGCAGAATGGTTAATAGGTGCAAGCTATTCAAAAAAATTCAATAATTACGGTCCACGACTGCCACACAACTTCACATATAATTTTCGATTTTTTGGCGAAGGAGCACAAAATCCGCCATTTCATTTTTACACAGCTTCGTGAATCCTAGTGCAATTTATAACTATTTAAACACAAATGACAGTACATTTGTACCTATTGTAACATTTTGTAATTGGTATTTGTATAATATCTAAAAGTAACTACACATCAAACTGAAAAAAAATTACCTATGTACAAATTTCACTAGCTCATAACTGTGTTAATAAAACTTATTTTACGTATATCTAACATACTTCCCAAAGGTGTTGACATCAAAATTTCATCTTCCTCTTCAGAAAACCGATTCAACCATTTATATTTGACTAAAGTTTTCAGCACCGTCGAAACCTGTTTGAACAATATTAAAATTACAAGATACACCATTACTTAAGTTGCCGGTGTGACTTGGGGACTTCAGTCATCAGACTGAGTTTAAAACTCCTCATTAAAGATGAACATCTTTTAAAGTTTGAAGCAACAACGTTCAGGGTGCCCTAAAATTTAGTATATCCAAGAGTAGAGTCCAAATTTGAAACACTGTTTGCAAGAAATCTTGAATCGTGGATAAAAAGAGGCTTTTTTGACATTCTAACATAAAATTTTAACACTAATACTTTGCAATGATGATATTTACAAGTTGGCGTTCTGACAAATTAGGTATAAATATGAACCATCTCGAATAGTTCCATGTTACTCAAGGTGTTGAATTTTACGAGAGAAATCCTATTAAAACTTCCTCCCCTTTACAGCCTCAAGTGACAAATGATATGAAAATATATTTTTGAAAAAGTATTTTTGCCTGCGACCAGGACTTGCACCTGAATCCATGGTTTTCGCGTTTTTAGAAATCCTTCAACTAAGATAAAAGTTCTGGTCGCAGTAAAATGCCTTTTTCCTAAATTTATTTGCACTGAAGTTTAGATGTCTTAAGAAAATCTACTAAACAAGTCTGTTACTTTTCTTAAAATCTTTAGATGGAGTTGGGGAAGGGAGAGAGAGAGAGAGGGACTACTTATACTGATAGAGTTTGACTATTCACCTTCTAAGGTAGTAAAAATATCTTTATATTCGAAATGTTTGTTTTTCGATATATAATAAATCGATAATTCATAATTCGAATTTATAAAGGTAAGACAAGAGGTTTTTTTTTTCGAGATTTGCCATCTCTACCCAATACGATACTGAAATCAACGACTTTACATACTTCAACGCTAGCAAGGAATTAGCCCTCGATATAGCTACCTCTGTCGGTTTCTGCAATAATTTAACATTTGGAAATTACCATCACATACTGTTTGCCAATGTTTATCGAATAAACAATTCACTTTAAATCAAACTATTTACCATTCATTACACCACGGAACTAGCTGCATAATGTCCAAACTCCACCACCATTAATTAAGCACTTCAAAGTTCCGATCCGATCGCAACCTGTTCAGTTTCGATTGAATCCATTACAACTTATAACTCGAAATGTACCTGCAGAAAAAAGTTTAATTAACTGAACTTTGGAAGGCGGTCGCATCCTTTTTTAATCCACTCAGAGGAGCTGCATTCGATCAATTGTTTATTTCTCGCATTGTCCTCCCTCGAGTTAACTTCCAACGACGTCATTGCAACTGGATTTGATTTTATTTGAGCGCCAAGGAGCAAGAGGAAAATGGAAAAAGAGGTAGCCGTCGTCGTAGTCCCTATTATTTCCTCGTAAGTTTTGTTCTGGACTAGTAAGGTGAGATTATTGCTTCTTTTGTAAGGAAAGGTATTACATTTGTGACCGGTCCTTCTCAAAAGGGGAGGAAAAAAGTTAACAGCGCCGTACAACCAGAAAGGAGCTTCAGCCGTGCAAGCGTAAGGGAAAATAAACGAGTAACTGGAGTTTCTGAAGAGCTGGTTTCCTAGGATCTAATATATTTAAAGAATGGTTGTTAATCTAGTATCTATTCAGTCCACTAGGGTTAATTTTCGTTTAAAAGCGTAAGAAGTTGTAATATCATTTTTGTCTTTGGTAGAGAGGGGAAATATGTTTTAAAATTTGTTTTCAATTTTCTCTTTTATGTTTAATTAGTCTGCATTTGATCGCTTTTAATTTTTCCGTGTGACATGAACTATACGTTATATCCCGTTGCAAACAAAAGGTCTGTAGAAGGGACTAAATAAAATCTTTACCTTCACTCAGTTTCGAGTTCAATTTCGCAGATTTGCTTCCTTGTCCTATAAAATCAGGGAGAAATTTCAAATCGGACCCCTCCATGAGAAATCCCCCGATCCAGCTACTCTTCGAACCTAATTAAATTGGTACTCCTGAAAAAAAGGTTCCCCATTGAGATGTTTTTTAACCGATCCATCGAAATGGATTTTTTTCATTTCAGCTCATTACAATACAAAGCCCTTCAAAGGGAAAGCCCTTTCTTCGGAATCGGCATGTCTGACGGGGTTCTCAATTAGCCTTATCTGACATAATAGTATCGGAAAGGAATGAAAATAAATTATCCGGCAGATTTTTCGGCGCTCTCATCGATTACGGAAAATTTGATAACGCTGAGTAGTTGAGAAGTACATTAAAACGTCCCGCCGAAAGGAAATAGGATTTCTATGAAGTAACCGGGGGGAAATGGAAGCTCGGAGATATTAAACGTCAAGAGATATTCGTTTTGGTTTTCTTGCGAGGAAATACTGACTATGTCTGTATTGCCGTTATTAGATTAAGGATTTCGATGAAATTTATTTTTAATCTCCCCACTTCTCCTTTCAGAAATGGAATCGGGAATTGGCTTTTTTACAAAACCATTAGTACTTGACGCATTACCACTTTTAATCTTTCAAAAATTATAGGAATTTATGTGTTATTCATTGTAATTATTATAGAATTAGTATAAAAGTTACTCAAAAAAGTTATTTATCCTCTATACATATACAATCGGACGCTAAATACGATATTACGATACAATGTTGTATCTTTATATGAGTTTTATTAACAGTACAAAATTGTTTTTCGTTACATGTCCAGAACGCCGTGACAATCACCCTCGATTCCCTTTACGAAGAAAAACTATCGATTCATCAGGTATCGCCTCCCCGTTCTAATAAAATTCTTATCCAAAGCGTCTGCTGTGTCGCAATTAATTTCACCCTTGTTCGAGGAGTCCCATTCACAAAGCCTTCCTCGCATCTTTGAAGAAGAGACTCGCAAAAGATCCGTAAGCTGTCACCTGTCGAAATTACTCGTTGACGCGTCACAAAGGGAAATTCTTGGACATACAAGGAGAAGAACATTTAGTTTCATATCAGAATTCCTGCAGATACTTTGATGTTCTCGTCATGGGAAAACCCTTTAATCACGCGTCGTAGCTCCAGTATAAAACGCTGACCGGTTCGAAATCGAAATATAACGGGGTTTCGAAAAACAAAAGGAATATGCTTTAACAGAACTCAGATTTAACTAAATGAAATATCGAGTAACTTATGTTTTAGCTTAACTTATAATCACTGTAGAGAAATTCAAGCATAATTGAATAAAATAATAATATTCGACTACCAGACCTTAATCATCTGAAACGTCGAGGATAGCCGTTTTCCTCACGAAAGCGGCAGTAATCGGTAGATGATTCCGTATACTTTAAAGGCAATCATTAAAAGAGTGAAGGATTAGCCCAAAAGAACGTAAAAATAATAGTACGAATCGAAACAGATGTTCCGGATTTTGAAAGGTGTAAAGGTGTAAAGGTCCAGTTCAGGATCTTGCACCTTGAAGTTGAAATTAGGTGGCAGGGAAAGGATAACGAGGTTGCGATTATGATGCTACTTTCGACAGATCCGATTGTGGAAACTTGATTGCTGTGAAGAATTTCAATGGACGGAGGTCGTCCAGGGCATCATCGGACCGTATTCAGTCAAAATTTTAAACGGATTTAATAAATAAGAAATAGTACGACATATAATTTGTTGGGAGCTTTTGCAGTGTATTTGTGAAAGGAGGTTCGTAGAATAATTTTTGGTGGAAATCCCTTGTCTTCTTCAATAGGTCGTTTTACATCGAACCGTGAACCCATTTCATCCTTACAGAATTAAATCTTACATCGGCTATGAAAAAATATTTATAAAAGATGAAAATGCAGACAAATTGTGAATATATATGTAAATTTCGAGGTGGCCGTTAAAAAACTTTGTTATATAAACACATTTATAGCGATTTCTTCCTGTCTTGTCACTAGTTCCTCCTTCTAACTAGCGAGTTGGCATTGCATTACCGTCTAGTCCTGAGTTTAAAATTTCATAGGGAAATGCTCATAGGGAAGTTAGTTTCAAAAGGATTGTGAAATTCCACCTGAACAGACAAGAAATCGAAATAAAACATTAGAAAATTGCCAATGTCCCCTAACTGCTTTTCCAAAAATAGTTGGAACATCCCAAACTCGATAAACAAGTATATCACATTTTTTGAAATATGTGTGTTGTCTAAAATCCGTTCCTTATAAGAAGTGTCCAATTTACCAGCAATACTCCAAGCACACTATAATTTTCCCACTTCCGACCAGTGCAACAGCTAAAGTTTCCAACTTCCACCTATGACGAAACTCCTTTTTAGTTCCCTTTCGCGATAGGGAACGGATCCCGGCGTCGTCGCTGCGGATGATAATGACCAACTGCAGCTGCCGGTCCCGTCAAGTGAATTATTCTGCGTCAACTGAACGTTGTAAAAATAATAGCCCGGCGTTTTATTAAAAAGAAGGCTCTGAGGGCACTTTACGGAACGGGCGAGTGGTAATTTAATTTTGAAGGGTTGTTATCAGTGAGGATGATTTGAAATTTGAGGACACTTCGAAGGTAATCCGACGTCAAGATGGGTGATGTTTAAAAGCGAGCGACAAACAAGGTGATTATTACTAAAACGGGTGTTAGGAATCATAACGAGATGTATGGGAGTGGATAACGATTCCGATCTGGGTAAAATGTATCACCTGTCCTTCTAGAGGTATCGATATTAATTTCACTTAGTCTACCCTCGTTCTTTTCACTTCGTTTCTGCTGTATATGGGGTTAATACGGATCACTAGAGTAAGGGGAAGTTAATTTTAAAAGTTTCAATGACCAATGACAGAGTTCATTAAAAACTCGTTCTGTCAATCTTTCACAACTTCCCTGGTCTTATAATTTCAACTATCTTAGATCTTAGACTAAACTATTTATTTTGATTATTTCCTATAATTTCAACTTCAGATATGCTTTTTGTTATTTTAATCCTAATTAAATCTTTGATTAAACTATTTATTTTGATTACTTATAATTTCAGCTTCTGATGTTTTTCATTATTTTAATTCTAATTAAATCTTTGATTAAACTATTTATTTTGATTATATTGATATTCATTGATTTGATTATATTGATATTGATTGATTATTTTGATATCAGATGTTTTTTGTTATTTCAATCTTTGGTAAAACTATTTATTTTGATTATTTCTTATAATTTCAATTTCAGATATGTTTTTGTTATTTTAATCCAGATTAAGTCTTAGTTTAAACTAATTAAGTAAACCTTCCTAAATATTTTCATATCGGTTCATAATATAAAAAAAATCAAAAATGCAATAATACATACAATAAACCGTAGAAATCTACCGCTTTAGCAAAGTGATATATGACGTATGTATGATGATATCTGTCACTGTCTTTGATTACATGTGAATTGAAACTATCGTCGTCTTCAAGGCATATTAAAACTGTGGCACTTTTTAATGGGTGAATTCAAGTTGATTGGTTATTTTATATCCAGGACTAATTAACACAATATATACTGAATTCAATATTGAAAAGTGTACATTTCTTATATGTGAATCTGGTTGATTTTGTT
This sequence comes from Cryptocephalus primarius, assembly GCA_963576515.1. Taxonomy (NCBI): domain Eukaryota; kingdom Metazoa; phylum Arthropoda; class Insecta; order Coleoptera; family Chrysomelidae; genus Cryptocephalus; species Cryptocephalus primarius. The sequence goes on from OY754944.1 coordinate 7,818,466, forward strand.
AGTAGGGTAGGACAGTTTGTAATAGGCTTAAGGCCAATTTATTTTATGGGCTAAATGAGCACCCAAAAGTTACTTTTTGGTTTCTATTTAACGTGCTATTTCCAATTTTCCGTTATTGTGTAATTAGAAAATCAACTTCAAAACGTTGTTCCCGGTAATTTCCTGGATTTCCGGGTCGTTTATATGTGCCCGGAACGGGAGAAAATCGGCAACGAATCAGTTAACCCTTAGTCGAAACGACAGAGTCAATTATGACCCTTGTCACTGAATAAATACCGTCCCTAAAGAAAACTTTCGAACTCCAAAACCTTAGGCATTCACCGGGGTCCTTCCTTCTACCCGATAGTTTGATTTACTGCCTTAGTTAGCTTCTTAGTTAGTTGGCGGACGATAAATCCGGCGAAATCGTATTCATAATGAGGGGGGCAAAGAAACCGTTAAACTGTCCGTGTGATACATCTTCCCCCGAAAGTTGCTTGTTTTGATACGGTACCCTGATGTTTCGGTTGTTAAAAAATATTAAAAGCCTACCAGGATCGGATTCAGGACCTGTAATTTTGACCGAAAGAGATTTCGTACTTTACTGTACGATAAAACCAGCAAAAATTCTGGAGAGAACAGTTTTTTAACAGTGAGTTATTTCAATCGAAGCCTTGGAATGATATCGGGGAAGCTGATGGGTTCAAGTCGGCAGAGAGTTTCCCACAGGAATACAGGACGAGAGCACAGCCACCCGAACGAGAGAGGAATTCAGTAGCAAATTTAAATTTTCTTTTAGGGATACTTCTCTGGCTATTCAAATAAATTTCCGACCAATTTAAACTAGTTGCACAACTAATTGCCAAACATCAGCCTACTTTTCCACTTCTCTCCTTCTTTCTCCCTAGTTACCATGCCTACCACATTCGAACACCTAATCGTTCCCAGCTTAGTTCTGGTGACTTTGGCACCAGATCAATAGACGCACTATACATCAAATTATTTGGCAAATCACAGCCAGGATACGTCCGCCTTCTAGACTAGTCATTCTTATCATTTATCATGGTTCAAACCATTCTTATTTATTGCAGTGGTTCTCCGCAGTGACCGCGGTAAATTGCCCCTAAAGCCATCCCAAGTCGTTAAAAAATCATAAAAGTCGACATCTCCCAAAGCCAATTGCCACCACAATTTTCATGCTCTTGATTTCGAATTTTCTAGCAAGATGGATTTTATCTCAATCTATCCGGGGTTCAAATTATACTTAAATTGATTAAATAGATCGGGAGTTATTGCAAATTTACTTAATTTTTGGCATAAAGATAGAAGCAGCTAGTAGGCTCCAATCGGCTGTTAAATAAAATACAAGAGACTTTGAATTTCGTAAAAATCTAAAAAAAGGACCGTAACAACGCATACCGTAAGAAAACTATTAATATTAAATTTTTAATTATGAAAATATCTTTTCCTAGAAAGAATTCCCAGAATAGAAGACTCAGATTTTAAATCTTGGTTATTTATTTCAGAAATGTTTTACTGGAACTTTGTTCAAGAAATTTAATATACGAGAGAGCAACACTATTCTCCCTATATAACGTACATGACGAAGACTATTTCTATCGAGCGGCTGGGATCCGGCCCTGAAGCCCCCACGGCCTAAGGAAAGAAACAACATCCGCCAATCGGAAGGTGGCCCGTGCTCTTATCCCTCAGGAAACTCGGAGATTTTCTTTCTGGGTCAACTTGATAAATGCGTTTTTAATTGTCCCTTTCACACTGCACGGACGGCCGTGTCCTCCTTGGCCATTTACGGGAAACTAAACGAGTTGGTCAGCGGCACAAATGGGAAAACGGGGAATATAGTGTTTCACACCCGGTCAATTCTCCCGGGCGGCATTCCCGAGTCAATAAAGGATGCAACTGCAGTTTTAAATTCTTGTTCGTGGATTATGTTCGAGGTGATTACCGGGGTAATGGAGAAAGTTACTCGACGGAATTCAACGTCGGTATGTAATGGTAGAGCGGGAGAATAAATTTCTTTAGCCCGTCGTTTAACGTTAAATATTAATTTAGCTCTCCTAATGGAAACCGAGAGATGAAGTATGTTGAAAAATATTTCAGTTATTCTGATTTAGATTCTCGCATTTGCGTTTCGTCGAATTCCCCGAACTATATAAGGCAGTAAATACCTTTGCTTTCTCATTACCTACGTATATGTACACGCAGCTTTGATAATCATGATGAATTAGATATTCAGCAACTTACTCGATGAGCTAATTAAATCGTAAATTATTAGACATTCTCCTGCAAATCGAAAGACCGTTCGAATTCAAAAGCCTTTAACCACCCTGTCCATGTTCTTGCTTGGCGCCAAAGAGAATTTTTTTACAGGTGATCCCCCTTCAAAAAAATCACACAGAGGCTTTCGTTTCGCTACTGCGGAAACCCGAAATCTGAATATTTTCCGCATTCGTTATCGAGATTGTACACCGGCGTAAGTGACCCAGATATATCCCAACAGGAATCCGGGGAAGGTAGCGGGCAGGAAATTGAATGAGTAGACTCAAGAGCGAGCAAATACATATCTCGAATAGCGAAAGAGCTGATATTTACCAAAGTTTTTCAGGGCATGTCGGCAGCGGCCGGGGCCCAAGATCGGACTTTTAATGAATGCCCTCGCTTTCCTACGGAAATCCTAATGAAAGATAAACCGGTGGCGGGAATAATGATTTATAATTTGTTGGGTCATTACGGGCTGTTTTGTTTAATAATGTAATGTTTTCAAAAGTACCAAATTAATCTGAGTCCGTAAAAATTTGAACGTGCAGAGGCTACATTAAAAAACATTTGGTTGAATTTACAAAAAAGGTTTTTTTGATTAACAATTTGTTAACTTTTGTTTACCCCATCAAAAAAGCGTGTGCTGTTATTAGGTGAACAACAAACATTATTTTCTGGGCAATTTTTTCTCTTAATTGTTGGTAAAAACCCGCAGAGATTAACTAGGTTAATTAATGTTTAACGTTAAAAACTCCAGCGATACACTCCCAAAATTTTTAAAAAACAAAGGATTTAATAAGCACTACCTTACGAAACACGATGCAGAAGCAAATAAGGGAGGTCAGCTATTTAGTAATTATGTACAAATAAACGAGGAGTAAGTCAAGGGACCTCCCTACCCCTGTCATGTTTAAGTGTGTTCGTTTCCCGTTAGGAAAAACTCAATTTCACTGGATGTGTATATAGAGCGCCCAGGTAAATAAAATTTTCTCTCAACTGTGGCTGCAACAGCGTGTGTTTTTTTTTAAATTTTAATATTTTAGGTATATAGTAACAAAAGTCGTATGATGACAAATTATCCAAAATGATGAAATCCAAGTGACGAAATATGATTCAAAATTTATTATATTTTTTTAATTATAACAAAGATCAAAAATGCATGATTTTAGCGCGTTTTTGTCTGTAAGTAAAACTGTTCTACCGGATTAAAGAAACTGAAATAATTATCTTACAGGATTACAAACATATCCTTTGAAATGAGCTAAGGTTAGTTGGTACATTTGTCATTTAATAAAGCCAGATATGCGTTTTACAATGAGTTTAAATTAAATTATTAATGACTTATCCAGAGGAGCTGTACATCTTTGATTTTCTGTAAAAAGTAAGCTTTGCGTAGCTGTAAGCTAAATAAAAGTAACATAACACAAATTCTGTTTATTCCCTGTAGTGTCATTAATAAAAATATTTGGACTATATCAAACATAAATTATGATTGAGCCAATAGAAAGAACTATTAAATATATTGTACGCTAGAAATATTTTTCAATCTGTTTCATTCAGTTTTTCGAAACGAAGAAATCCACGTAATAAAATTTATAGTGGTTGAATAGGGAAATTATACGAGATCAACACCAAGAACATTGGCTGAGTTTGAAGCTATCAAGTCTCACTTCAAAAATGACCATTTCTGATTACTTTTATAAATTTTGATCACTTTTAGTTTGTGGTTAACAATTTAAATAATGTAATCTACTCACTGCTAAACTAAATATGAGGTTCAATAATATTTTCGCGCAAAAAACGCAGTTATTGTACTTATCACTTAAAGTAGGTATAGGCAGTTAGATCTTGGAGGTCATAACATTGCTCTACTCTATCAACTAGACTACTTCATGTAATTTGCATGGCCATATACTCTAGGAATATTTATTTGTACTATTTCCTACCAAGGTTCTTAGATTAAGATTTGTTAGTGAAATTTTTCATTTTCAATTTTTTTTCTTCAAATTTCCTTCAAGCTCCCTAAGTATGAAAATAAATGTATATTTTCAAATTTTCGAGTGGGGACTCCCTTATCTTTTCGGGTTTAATATTTAAATGACGTCGAAAAGTGGGTGCCGTATTATTAAATACACTCAGGAGGTCCGGGCAGGGGGACGGACCGTCGTGAAATAAGATATTAATGGAGTAACGATAACGGAATATTCGGCAAAGCAAGCTTTTTATTATGCAAAAGATTACAACTTTATGAAGAGGGAAAAGGCGTATCGCCGAAGCGGAGGGGTTAATTGTTATTTTAGAAAAATTCATGCAGTACGTTAAAGAAGCGGGGATATTTTATTTCGCGTGACTTCTTATACAGAATTTACAATTTATCTCACCCGAGAAACACCCACCAGGAAATAGTTTCCGTATCCGGTTTTTATAGCGGAAAGAGGAAGTGTGACTAACGTCGCTGCCGTCGTACGTTGGCACATCATTAAACTACAATAAACACTTATCGGCCATTGGCAGCTATAGCTATAAAATAGTGAGAGGTCGTAGTTCACCCAGAGGCGAAGTTTGATTTATGTGGTGTCCGTTAGGCAATTAATTTTTGTTTTTATTGCGGATTGCACACACACACACACACGCCCGCACACGGGATGGTGGGTGGTGAGTCAGCTAAAAGGCAGTGCGCGCAACTTTTAAAAAGTGCTAAAATATGAAGACTGGGAAGTTTCGCTTTAGCGGTAAACACGTTCTTTTCGGCTTTTTACGAGAAGTTTATAGCAGTAAACACACTTATTCGGGCTCAGTGCAGGTATCGCTCGAGATTTATTGAGATGAACACTTGGAGATCTTTTATCTTCGGTTTATAAGGCAAAGAGTTCTGCAATCTCTGCTACCCTTCATATCGGAAAATTAACGGGTTTGGAATTTTCCGCAGTCGACACATTCGATTTTCGTAACCTCTGATAAACACTACGTTACGTTTAATTGAAATTTGATCTTTCTCTCGCTTGATGCCAGGAGGTACCCATAATAAATGGATTTCGTTTCCATAGAAACACGAACTAAAATTCAAAACCATTGCTCTTTTCGTCATCAAAAATTTCACTATTTTCTTTGAATTAATATTTTAATACCTAAAGGTTCTTCTAACTCATACACTGCAGTTGTGAATTTTGACATATTTAATTTCTTAACCCTTAATTCAGACATGCATATATTTCCCTTGTATATTTTGATCAATAGTTTTCTGAGCCACATGTTACTGATAATTTTCTGACTTTATAGCTTTCAACTTTTTGTAAGCTCACATTTGCATATCCAAATTAAAAGATATCTTAAATTTCACAAAATCAATTAATCTTCCAGTCATATTTATGTATTGTGTTGTGTGTACTTATTATTGAAGTGCTGGAACAAAAGTTTATACCATTTCCTTCAACGTAACAGGATTAGAAATGTTCGAACACAGATATTTCTGCATCAGACCACTTCGAGAATCCTGGAACGATCCTGATTTTAGACTGGCGACTCGCAACCGGAGATTCGAGCCGGAATAACGCATTAACGTAAACAGGAGTCCGTCATTAAGCGACTTGTCCATTAGAGCAATGCTGATGATTCGGGTTGATTCGACATCCCCCAGGAGCTATTCGCCGGAACTGCTCCAATCCGGCCTGATGCTCGTCCACCCGACCGACGCTAATTATTCCGGTCATAATTGGCTTATTATTTGGGATTTCTGGAATTTTCTCGGTGTTAGAGTGTATTACTGGTGTGGCTGTGCCTCTGTAGCGGGCAAGAGAACGATATAACGGATAATTAATTAAGAAAAGCCACGGCAAATTAGTCGGATCGTTTTATAGTTTCAAATTTCTAATTTCAAGTTTGGGTTTATAAGCTAGAGACTTGAGGCGAAATATCACAGCGTTATTACTCGGAATTTGAAGGTATACCAAGTGGTGTGTATTTGAATATTTGACAAGTATTTTGAGATTTGGAAAGGAAATTTCGCAAATTTCAGGTTTCCGTCATTTCTTAGTAGTATCCAGGATTCCATAGATTTTGACACTTTCTTCATTTCTACTCAGTTCAGTGCTCTCAAACTTAATCCTTAGATTTTTTCTGTCGCTCCAACAATTGATTGCGCTCATGACTAAACTGCGTCAAATTCCCTTGTAGTATTTTGGAGGATATTACATAATTATTCAATGGTTTAAAACAGAATTCAAAAAGAATCAGGACGTTAGTAACCATTTTAAGATATGAAATCATTTATATTAATGGACTGGACTTGGTTTTACGTAGCAAACTATATAAAATTTGGAAACAAGAAACCTTCGTCGTTTTGATAAAGTCAATATAATGCAAACGTCAAGACCTAAAAAGAGAATTTGCTAAAGAAATAGTATTCATGAAAAATTAAGAAGGCAGCTCATTTTTTCAATTATGTCATAGAGACAGTTTCTACATTTATCACTTTTTTCATTCTGTCTATACGTATGTAATCAATCTGTGCCGAAACCAATTGGCGCCAGTTGTAGTTGAACTGGTCTTTCACGTTTAATGAAGTAATTTTTCTTATATAGAAGCCGAAATTAAAATGAATATAAAACGTAACAAGTCGGTTAATATTAAACAGAGCCCTATCTGGGAAACATCTCCGAAATATTTTATGTGGACCAAATGTAAACGAGATCATCAAAACATGCCGAACTCTTCACATTCGTTCCATCTCATTTAGTAAATTCGAGATCCGTTCCAAAAATCAAATTGCACATTTGGCACACGTTCCCCCATTACGCCCCGATATTAAAACAGGCGAACATGTGCCGTTTCAACAATATAAATGCAAAATATTTTTAATTTTATATTCTGCCCGTAGCAACTCAATAAACCCCTTGGGTACCGAAGTTCGGCGCAAACTTCGAAATTGTATATTAATTTCTTGAATGAATTGCCTTTGGCTCGGATATGCCGGAGTTCAACCCTTCTCTCTTAAGTAATAAAATGCCCGATATCAAGATTTGCAGCCTCTAAATTTACAATTCTCATAAGCTCTTATTAAAATTTGACTAGTGGAGGAAGCTCAGGGCGTAATTTCTGAACTTTGTAGATAGTTCGTTCGCTGTTATTAATGGCGTGCTTGTTTGATTATTTCTCGTTTCTGTGATACTAGGGAAATTGCCAAGCGCCATAAAAGAAATGGGAAATCAAACAGGAGGTTTGTTTAAAAACTTAATATTTTTCTAATACTATTTAGTCAATTGTTAATGTCTTGCTTAAAAACTTAAGGTTTATTTTGTTGTTCACCATAAAAAAAACTGGTACGTTAAGAAAAGGTAAAAAAAGTTTGATTATCAAAACTCGTCTAATAAAGTTATAAAAATCAAAATTCACATTTGCTGTTTCATCAGTTATAATCATAGGATAGCCTAAACAATCCATTATGGATTGTACCAATGTGTATTACAACCTTGGTTTGCATAAATTGTTGTATGTATTATTTATATAACAAATATAGGACTTCGAGAAATCTACCAATCAAAGACGAAGCAGGTAAAATTTACACCTAATTAAAAACTAGAAGTATGTTGGAATTTTGTAGAGGAGTTGGTGTGGCCCATGCTTGAACACCTATTACCTAAGCAATAAATCCTATTTAATTGTTTCCTAATTACCATTCTTTATTCCATTTACTTCAGTGTCTTATATAATTATTAATTTTGAATATGAAAGACCGCAACGTTTTTCTCCAGCCTGTCTCAACATTGGCAATACAAGTACAATTGATAAGAGGCTGTGATCCAATAGGGCGCAGAAAGCTTGAGGATTTAATAATATTTTACACCTTCTCTTTATGGTTTTCACACTGGTTTAGCTATTCAGCTAATAAAATTTGATGTTTGTTCTTCTATTTGATTGTTTCTGAATTCAAGAGTATGTTGGGAATCTCCATGCATGTCTAGGTCTTAAAAGATGCATGGAATAAGCGATGTGTAAATATATTGCAATTTCAGTTTTGATCATATCATTACTCAAAATAGTAACTAGCGTAGGAACTGTTACAAACAAAATTTCACCCCAATTTGCTCTCGACTTTAAAACAAGCACCTAAAAAACCTGTGTTGGACATTTTAATTCCGGTAAAGGTACATCCTAAGAAATGTTCTTAATATCAAGAATATTTCTGTATTTAAAATTGTTTGACTCGAACTTCATAGTTTGGAACTTTCAGTTATGAGTATTTACCTAAGGGTATGAAGGAAAAGTTTTAATAGGACAAGAATTTCAGTTTTATTCATTTTGCTGCGTTTCGATAAACAAAATACATCTCTTTGTAAAAGAATCAAATTAGAAGTTGAATCATTAAAAAATAATGATAACATCATTTGGAAGTTTCTACGTGATAACGAGCCAAAAACAAATAGTTAAGCTCATTTTCACTAGAACTTAGATAATGCATCGGGAAAATATGGAAAATTACATTTCTACCATATTTCCTATTGTGAAAAGTTATGCTTTCGCCATAACCAAAATTCTCGCATTGTACTGTTGAACATCAATTTAATTGCCCGAAACGAACTTGACTTAGGTATTCGTTACGGCCTCGCGAATGATTCAGTGGCGAACGATCGGAACTTCCACTCGATGAAAGCGATAAAAAAGCAGTTATAGCCATTACCCGATCCGTGACGGCGACAACTGTTCCAAATTGATTTTTGAAGTGTGTATTTTTAAAAGAGTGCTGATAACAGGTTCGAAAATGTGGAAGCAAATGAACTAGGGAAGTTGCCGGTGATAAAATATACTTTCATGCCACCCGGGGGGGTCGAATTGAGCTTTATGGCATATCAGATATATTAGAGCCAATGAAATGAAGCTCGGTAGGCGTATAAAGCAAACTCCGCTGAATACTCTCATAAAGTTTCACTTCATTTGTAGCACTCTAACATTGTTAATGGTAACTTTAAACAGAAAAATTATGGTGGATTTCGGTCTGCGGAGCAGGTCAAGTGCGCCCGGAACTTGTGAGACTCTCTGAGAGACCCTGGATAAATAGTTATTTCTGGACTGACTTCACCCATCACAATTAAATTCACTTTCCGATTGGGTACAGTTGTGACAAAGGCCAATGAAAAATTGTTAAAATATTTCCCGTCGTTTCTCTTGAATTACTGATACGTCAATATCTGTTTGTAAAGTATGATTGAAAACATCGACACGGAGCGTGATTCACAGCGTTTTGGGTTCAAATTGTTGGTTAATGGATTTGATTTAGATTGGCATGTACATAATTACATCCAAAAGTGCTCGTATTTTACAGAAAAGAATAATACGTGGCCGTCTTGGATAGAGCCGCGAGAAGTTAAACTTCAGCACACCAAAGTTGAGTTCATCATTATTGTTACATTGAATTATTGAAGCATGTTAGTACTCTCTCTCTCTCTCTTTCTCTCTCAATTTCACATCCTTTTTCACACTCTCTTCAACACAGAGTGAGAGAGAGAAAGAGAGAGATTGAAGGAAAAGGACCAACGAGCTAGGCGAAAGGAGAATAATCGAAATGCTCTTACTGCTTTCTACACAAAGTGACTACTTTATTGGGAGATTTTTCAGAAGTTCTAAATGTTTCAAATATTCGTTAAATATTTTCATTATTTTCCACAATTTCGACGCACCTAGTCACTAACCAATCAAATACGAAGTCATATTATTTACTACGATGAGATTGAGAAAACATATAGATACTCTCATTATTTTTATACGGTAAGAAACTGAAAATGTTTTCTTGATCAGAACAGTCACTGAGTGTGTTAAAATTAATTATGCTTCATTTTATTAGTAAAATTTTAAAACACGTTTCAATTAAAAAAATAAAAATTAACAAAAACATCCCATGAATATGTAACGAGTCATTTCCAAACGCGCATTTTAATACGTCCCCCTGCGTACCGTCCCAACCCGCAGGCACGAGAACTTGCAAACATGTTCCTGGATAATTTTGATCCTTGGGGAGTAGGCCTGAAAGTGTCCTGGCATGATTAATATCGAGGCACATATTAATGCGACATCTTTTATTCGCACTTCTTCGCGTACTCCTGCTCCCAAAAGCTCACACCTAATTAATATAAATGCTAAAGAGGCCAGACGTTTGGGACGAGGAAACGCTTTAGGAAATTATGATGGAATAACGGGTGCGCGGGCAATTTAGATTAGTTCTTTTGCTCTCACGAAACTGTTCCCCGATGATTTTGTAACGTACTAAAAGTTGTAGACCAGAAAGAAGCCTGCATAAATGCTAAACAGTCGTTTGGATCAGCACAACACACCAAAAATTTTAACTTCGACGCCCTATATCTCATAAACTGAGCGTTTTCCGACTAACATTTATTAGACTTTGTCTGCTATTCTTAACCATTCTATGTGTACCTGATTTGCAGGTACTTACTCAGTGATACCCTGTATAAATACGGCAAATACATTTAAGTAATAAATTATTTAGAGCTTTTAGGTCCGCCAGTATTACAGTATTACATATTATGCCTTGCCGTCGATATAAATATATTGAAATAAAATTTTTTCTGAAAAATTAAATGCAACAAATATAACCACTGGCTGGATCTAAATTTGTCGTAGTTAGTCGTTTTGGCTTGGCCCTGCGTTTACTTAATACTTACGCTGCATTGTTGAATTGTTACCAAATAGAATAAAACGTTGACTTGTTATTTTCACTTTGTTTTAATCGAACGTTAATTATTCAGAAAAGACGAAGCTGCAAATATATTAGAAATATACAGGATCTAAAATTAAATTTAATCTGTGCGGGGCTACTCCCCACGTGATATACCGCGACCAAACCCATTTTTCTTTGTAAAGTTCTTTTCTTTCTCCTTCCACTGACACTACGCCATCTCATTGGCACGGGAGCGTTAAATTAAATGAAGCCTAGCGCCTCAACCGATGATTCCCACCCTCCCCCCTTGAAAATATAATTCGAAACAGTACCGCTCGGGGTCATATATCTTTAAATGGTGAGGGGTGTCGGTTTTCAAAAGTGTGTCTTATTATTATTCCCTTTTTCGAATGCATGAGCGCTTCGGTAATTTTCCTGTTCTGTGACTAAAGACGTTGGAATTCTGAGGGAGAAGAAGGGCGTCTCGTTAACGAGAGGAATCACGTTTCGCCCGGTCGAGAAAGGAACAATTCTTCTGGATCATAGCAATGTTGAAACAATTACTCGAGTATTTGCCCTCAGACTTCCACCCTTATAAAAAAGTCATTAAAAATATTTTTATACTTCCCGTCACATCGACGCCCAGAATAATAATGAAAGGATCGTCTCGTGGACAAAGGCTTTGATAAAGAAGGGTAATTTAATTTATAAAGTCTTCTCTGAAGGAAAATAGACGTTCGATATAAAAGGCAACGCCTGGTACACAGAGTGAAAATATAGGAGCGATTATTTCTCGAAATTCGGTCCTCATCTGTGCCACGTCGTAGAAGAGGTTTGAGAATTTTACAAGAGTCATACTTTTAGACGTCAGTAAAGTTTCGTCAGCTTCGCGGCGAGAACGTTTCGTATAAGTCATACGACCTGAGCGTTCCGAAAGTTTCCGTGAAGGATGCGGAGGGAAGACATTACGTCCTATGAACGGCAGCGAAATCAAGTAATAACAGGGAAGTGTATGATAAGACAGCCGTCTAATTTAGCAAGACACCTCCCGTACGTACGCCGTGAGTGATGAAGGTATCTCATAAAACAATGTGGCAATTCAAAAGACTTCGCGGGAACTCATTTCAGCCCGCCATGGAGGTTACTCTGAGCCCGGCGATGTCATTTCCAAGATCATCATATTACCTGAGAATAATAAAGTCCGCTGCGAATCCTGAAATAAAGCAGCTTTATAACAATTACGTTAACGGTTACATTTCCAGCCATATTTATTATCTGCTTTTATGAGGCGAGGCGGAATTGTCGTTTGTTAGAAGAAATGTCACGGGGTTAGATGGATGCTATCTATTCTATGCCATATCTTAATAAAAAGGGGAAAAAAGAGGCTTTTCGAGGAGCAGCACTTTATACGACAATTCATTTTTTTCAATTGCCTGATGAACTTGGAGGCATATCAAAAATATCGGACATAATTAATTAGCCCCGCCTTCCGAAGAGCCCAAAACATCAGCTAATTCACTTTTTACACTTACAAGAATTACCACATCATCTCTAGAATGAGATTATCTGAAAAAGAGGAAGTTTTATAAGCAGGAAGCCATTATCCTGAAGATTGGAATGTTACTCGGAAATATACTAGTTATCCCCAATGAATATGTAATTATTTAACAAATATATTCGTGATGGCGACTTCTTTCATGAATATAATGGTAGTAGAGAAAACCTGCAATCACTAGTTTCCAAAAAAAATCCACGTCACTATTTTTATAGAATAAAACCGAAAAAACTGTTTTTTTACATTGAAATGTTGGATACTTCCAACTTATTATAAAAGGTATCAAATCAATGCTAACAATCGGAAGAAAATAACTATCATTGATGAGAAAAATTCCTAACGGGCTTAGATTTTGAAGAACCTTTGTGCTAAAAGTCCAACATTTAAAGATTCTGGCTAGCCATGTATTGTTAAATTAATTTCACCTTTTTTTTTAAACCCTCAGTAAGGGAAATTCCAAGTTTATTATAAATAGTTTTCATAACAAAAATAAACAAAACCAATGAATCAAAAATAATATTAACCAATCCAATAGAACAACTGGAATCTCTTTCCCTTAACAATTACTTAGGCATTCAGAAAGGGCATAAGGCCATGTTTTATTCGCTAAAATTTAACGTTTTTGAGAACCCACCCATTCTGTTCCCTTCCTCTACTTCACTGTCTCTCCCTCCCTTTCGCGTTTCGTGTTTTTCTTTACTTGAATTTCGTTACCCATTTAGAATTTCTGGATTCTTAGAATCTCCATGGCTGTAGTCCTGGCTTAAACTATAAGTTTGCCGAATTTCTAATCCCTAACTATCTGAGAAATTATGATTTTTAGAAATTTGACAATTTAACATATTTGAAATAAATAATAAATTGGTAGATAGATAAGTGTCTTGCTAACGACATGTTATAGACAAATTTATATTGAAATTTTTGATTGTTCCGAGGTACAGTAAAATTAGTATCCACTGAAATCAGCCACTGTTACTTAAATTACATTCTGCTCTCTCTATTGAAGCCATGGGATTTTCGAGATTGGCCCACCAAGTTTATGCAAGTGCGCAATTTTCTTGATTTAAGTAATAAAAGTAAGTGCACGTGATTGATTACTTTCAATTAAATGTGTTATAGTAATCAATCAGTAAAATTATTCTTAATGCTTTTGTCTTGCATAAATCGAAATTACCCAAAAAATTGCCGTCACAGTTTGCCGCTTCACTTCTTCCTCATTACTCCATTTGAAATATAGTATTCTTTCTTTCATCCTTTCACTAAAACGTGTCTTTCCATCTCATCGGGGCTTAACGTTATAACCATAATGATTTTGAAACACAAAAAGAGGGAAATCGGCTTTTCGAAAAACTCGTACATACTCATTGAATCGAATCGCTCTTATGAAAACCGAACCGACATGTTATCTCGCCACACAACTCAACTTTTACGGTCCTGCGTGGAAAGAGGGAACGACAACATACCCCCGACTTTTATCCGGAGGACTTATCGTATTACTAATAAAACGGAGGGGTATTACTGGTGCTCGGGGACACTCGCAAACACGCAATATCGCGAATCCTTTATTGCGTACTACGTCATGCTTTTATCTAATTCGATAACAAGTTTTGCAAGACGCCTAAGCCCTCGTAGCTTAGGGCTAGAGTCGTAGGTGCTAAGCTAGTAATGTATGCGTACTTACAGGAATTAGAGGCAAAGTCATGTCGTAAAAAACTTTGCTACGAACCTAAAAGGGTTACAATGAAGCTTCAATATTCCAAGGTTCAACCTTCTTGTTAACAAGGTTTTAACGTATTACACGTCATGAAGTTCGCCTATGTTAATTACATATGTTGGATATTAAACAGAATATTCGCAAGTTACACGGGGTGTGACATAATATAAGATTTATAATGTCGTTAGATTATAAAAATTACTAATCGATTTATTGAAGATGGAATAAATTCCGACGTAATCTGAAACTGTACCCCATTATTATAATGCCTATTAATAATAGATTATTACTCCTGTTCCTTATATTATTAAACTTACATGAAATAAATTATTAATGATATACCAGTACAATAAACCCAAAGAAGAGATAATGGTAATAAGCCGGGTCTCGCCAATTAAACCAAGGTAAAAATTTGACACCAGTTTCGACCATAGTGTTAATTTTTGACAGGAGCTTATTGCGATGAATTAATATTTGTATCATAAATATAATAGAATTGTAGGCAATTCACTGAATTTTAATAATAAAATTTGATGAATAAAAATAGATCATTTTGCACTTCACTATAAGTATACTATAAGTGTATAGATATAATAAGGATAGTAAAAGAATACTATAAATATAATTATAAGACACGCATTTCCCAAAAAATATTTTAAATATATATTAGTACCTTTCTTTTCAAAACTGTACGGATTTCTATTAATTTTAATCGTTTTAGATGCAATGTGGAGAATTCATTAAAACCTTTCAGAAAGCAAAATTAAGATATACAAAACGGCAACAAGAGTCATCATAACATACGCGGCAGAAAAGAGACCAGGTGTAAACAGTACCCTACAAATGATGAGAACAGATGAAATGAAGACATTAAGAAGTATACAAGGCAAAAATCTACATGAGGGAATAAGAAACGAAGACGACAGGCATCACAATGCGGAATACAGTACATAGGAAAGAGGGTGAAACAGAAACGAAGAATCTGGATCGAACATAAAAAAGAATCAAAGACAACAGGCTCCCAGGGTTTTCCAACCCAGTTGGAAAAAGATCACAGGGAAGACCACCAATGAACAGGTTATGACTGTTGTATTAAAATGATAACCGTGTTAGGCTGAAGAAGAAAAACATTTATTTGGTTTTTTTGTTGATGATTGAGATCTAGTTTCTAAAAGGTTAGTTCTTTGCTTATTACTGTTTGAACGACAATCTATCTTTCAAGCAAAATGTTTATATAATCACTTGAGAATTTTCTTCAAAGTGGCCTCCGATCTATGTTCACACTCCAACTACAAATTACCTATAAACTGAATACAATCGTCCAACATTTCCTGCTCCAAAAAATCTCGCCGGACATTTTTACGCAATCTCGTTCGATTTTGATCAGGTGGCCCAAAGCACTACCTTTAAGAAATCACACCTGCACCGTAAAATAATACTCTTCTTCCTCGACTCCGTCGGTGCACTTTTAACTCTTAATCGATGCAAATTTTTTAACAACATACTTTTTTCATGACGTTTACTGAGTTAACGAAGGGAAATGATCGGGTCCGGGCGTAGTATTTCGGGGAATTAAATGATACCTACTTAAAAACCGGAGAATATATAATATTATATTATGAGATACGAAGCGTATTATCGGTAATGAGGAGTTATAGATTACACGTGTGTGGGATACGCCAGTGATATCGCGATAACGCGCACTTAATAGGACTGGAATGAGAGATATAATTTAAAAAAGGGATGAGATTACAAAATAAGATTTCGTCGACACCGCAAGTCTTATGAAGTTTAAGACGTCACCTGCACGTCTACTGAGAATTATCAAACTCATTACGTACACTACACTCGTGTAGGATTGGCTAATAAACAGCCAATGTGTAAATACGTATAAAATTTGGAATACAATATGAAAGTAATTCAATCGTCGACGTTATTTGAAAACCAATTAAAACGGGATTACTCAAACAAACTACCCATCAAACTATACCTGCCGCAACTTTTGCCGTGATTTCAACTTTATGCGACACGTATTTCACTCTACCTAAATCCGTACGTGTTAATCTGGCACGTTGGGATGTTATCGACATATCATAAAGAATAAAGATGTTTACGTTACCGTTTAATAACGCTAATGAATATTGATTTCTTCTTTGCCGTGCGTTATGACGCGCCATACGTCGAGTGTGATTAAATGGCTTTCCGTTATTCTACACGCCAAATGCATTTCGCTGCATTATCTATATAATCGATTGAGCAGAAAAAATGAGCCGGCCGCAAAAAAATGAGCCAATGTGAAAAGCTACGGAGTGGATTACATACGTGGAATAATTTTTTACTTATTAGACAAGTCAATTTTTGTTAATACGAAATAGATTACATTACAATCGCCATCTCTGGAGGCATTTATTTTAAAGATTTATTTGACGTGGAAATTATTATTATGATTTATGAAAATGGCTGAGTAATTTTGGAAAGTGTACACTTAACAATTGAATAGTTAATATACACGAGTTCCCGACGTGTCAGGTTACAATCATTCTAATTACATTTGTTAAGATCAAAGTAAATAAAGCAAAATGAATGATTTTTAATAAAAACAAAAAAGAACCATCGCACGAACAATGCCTCACCTCTCGCACAGTCATAAGCGTTTAAAGTATTTCTATGTTTTTCACCTGGTCCTGTACGTGTTTTATTTATTCCAGATATTGTTTACACCGGCTTGTCCGCTCATTCGGTGTATTTAGGGAAAATGCGATGTTCGGTGAATACGTTGTACGGGTCAGCACGAACAACTCTGGATATTCTAAATTAAAATTTACATCCCGCCGGCATGCACCAATAACATTAAAGTTCAATGACAAAGGGCGCTCTCTACATGCAGCGCGGATCGTCAGATATCTCTGTTCTGGGTTTAATATGCGTCGTGCTTAGGATATTTTTGAGGTTTTATTTTTGCAGTACTTTGATCCTAAAATTATTCGAACGCTTTCATTCGAGTAATATGCTTCAAACCATTGTTAATAACAAATCTGGTAGAGAGGGCTGCGTACACCAGTAAACTATAATCATCTCATTACAACGAATACTACCACCATCTTCTTTTTAAGATTTTTCATAAAACAACAACATGCGTGGCAGGATGTGTTATCTGATACCTAAAAACATTTCCACATTTTTTGTTTGTACAGTTCTATTTAATATTAATTCAAATTTGAACTTTAGAGAACCTGGGCACCTGGAAAAAAATCTTCGAGGGAAATTGATGAAATGATTGACAGTTTGGAGTACAATTCAGTATAAATAGTCGAACAAGCATTAATCAACAGATTTTATGCACAATATTCAACAAGTTTAGTGTAACTAAGCCAACAAGACAAAATATTTTTTGATACAAATCAGAGAGAAACCGTGTGGAGTTGACTGACCAAAACACACTAAGGGAGAAACGCCTGACAGAAAAGCCTGGTCCCCCTAGTCAGGGAGTTGAGCGATGGGCCAACAAGACAAAATATTTTTTTATTAGAATTCAGAGAGAAACCGTATGGAGTTGACCGACCAAAACAGACTAAGGGAGAAGCAAAGATGCTCACAATGGTTAAAACTTTAAAGCTAGGCGAGAGAATAATGACGATCTCAAGGGTCAACGATCGTGGCAAAGATTTTGGTAACTAATTTTGGTTTGTGCAATATGGAACCTGCAGGAAATAAAAACCAAGTTGGCCGACATTCTACAGGAAATGGAAGTCATAAACCAGATTTTATTGTTCTCTCCGAGTCTTCTCTCATGCATGACATCGGAAAGTATGTACAAATCTATAGAGGCGTTAAAACAGAAGTGCACGCAGAAAACGCTGGGAACTGAAAACGCGACTATTTCCAGAGAGGAAAAACACTGAATATCTAGTCTCAGAGACAGCCTTCATTGCTCGATGACGGTTTATTTGTCGACTAAGTGAATTCTCTAACTGTCTCACTAAGTGGTATATGCTCCTAAACGGTCATAGATGATAATGCAATATGCTATATGCTTTAGTGTTAGAGGGAAAATCTCACTCTAGTTTCGATTTACAATTTAACACCCACCGTCGAAGATTTTATGCTTTCGGCTCGTCGCGAACGATCAATTACGAATAACGCAAGGCCTATTAAGTCTGCAAAATCAATCAAGGGCTCTTTCTTTCCGTCATCATCGTTCATAAATTTAAAGTAAAATTCTGTGTATGAGTGGTAACCGTTCCCATAATTGTTATTAGCGAAATTGTAACTTTGACGCTCGTACGGGTGGTAATCTCCATTCAAAGATAATCTTATATCCGACACATCTAAGTTATCGAATTTTGTGGGATCTGCGGTAAGGGCAACTTTCCTTGCTGTACGGAACGCGACGATGACGTAGGTGCGACAATCTAGAAAGCAGAAAATCAATGATTATTTAAGTGAAATATCTGAACAATTTCACAGGGGTAGCTACTAAGCCACAGCAAGAAAATGGCCACATCATATGCCTTGCATCGGTCTAGCAGGATAATATTGATAAATCTATTTATATCCTACAAAGGTATCACTAACTTTCAGCATTGCTGTCATCGTAGAATAGTTTTGACGCAAATCCGATAAAATTATTTTGGAACGTCCAATTAATTGGCCACTACAATCATTTTGGTAGAATTGGTAAGACATTGATCATTCATAACGCATTGTCAGCCAAATACTAATGACATCAGTTACATAACACCATTAAGCCGTTCTCAAAATACTTCAATTTCCATAACTGATATGTGGTCCAAAAGTTTAAATGACGCTAATAATCCAACTACCATATTACACTGACAGGGTATTTAAATCTCCACTCCATGCATCGGTACTTTCTACATCATATTTGACTTCTTCCTTCGTCGGGGTGACACGTGTTTAATTTTTCAGCACGTTTCAGTTCCACTACTCGGGGAGTGAATACATCAACCACTACGTCGTATTCGGTTAATTAACGTCCATACCGGAGGCATCACTCAATAATTCCACGAGACCAGAACAATTGACACTAGTACTGCGATGCTGTCATCATTAGTTAATGATATTAATTGCAGTTACCGGCCCGCGAGGTGTGGGCTGCTCGGGGCGAATCGTTATGACTCACTTCGTGTATCAATCACTATAGTTGCGGAGATGGTAAAGGCTGACGAACGCAGGGTATATACGGAACTTCCGCAACCTGGAGGAATGTAATAAGATTAGCTTCGAGGCGTGCATTAATATTCCTATTAGTAGGGGGGTATATAGATGCGTTGTACTCGATCAGGGTTGCCGGAAGTGGAGACGTTTAAGTGTTTGCATCAAGGCTTTAAAGTAATTTTAATTACCATTTAGTAGTTAGGCTGTAATGGGTGATTGTTGGGATGTTATTAAAATTCTTTGCAGGTACCATCAGCCGTGATTAGATACGATTCTTATAGTTTTTATAAGGAACAATGCTAATTTGTTGTTATTGAATTTTAACGTAAGAGGATATCTGGTAATACTGATATGTTATAACAACAACTGATAATTATTACAATACACAGTAAGATACCTCAGGTGGGTTATTTAAAGCGCGCAACCCCATAAGGAGAGAAATTTGCGTATGACTGTCCAATTGGCAATTTAGTAATTGCATTTGTCAAGTAAAGCATTCTAGTTGTTTTTCTCCTTCGTTCTTCATGTCGTAGTACTAAGTAAAATATCCATTAATCCAATGCTAATATTTTTGCATGATTTTATTATTAATGTCATTCCTCGATGATCGACCTGTGCCGCAGCACTCCGTTCTGCAACAGCAAACTGTTTACTGTGAAATTTCCAATTAAAAATTTTTAGTGCTTCCCGTTCGCGCCGCGGATTTCTCTGTGTGCCCTTAAGCTACCCCATTTCCACACAATGGCGAATCCATTAGTTCACATTTTCCCGTAAATTGTAGTTTAATGACATGTAAACACCGTACATTACGGTTCAGAATATCAAGTGTACCGACGTAGACAATTATTTATGAAAAGGGAGAGTTAGGCGTGCCTACAGAGACGGATGGAATATTGAGTGAATCCACTACGGAAACGGAATACTTTACACGTACGGTATTATAATCGAGAATCCTCTGGATACATTTTTCACATACAAATGATACACCGAGGTAATGATAATAATAGTTATGTGGTTTTGGTGGCATTTAGGAGCGAAGTGACCCTATAGCGAGCGACAAGTGATCTTGACATATAGTTTTTTCTTAGGATTAAGTTTTTTCTCCAAAGTATTTTCAGAAGTAGATGTGTCACCTGGTAAATATATTTTCGGAATTTTTTTTCCGTGAAGTGATGAGGTTTTAATCCCAATTGATACAAAAATTTTCTTCCATGGATGTAAACAAAAATAAAACTTACGGGAATATTTTCTGAAATCGACGATTCAATTTGGTTTTGAAATTATTTGCACTTCGTTTTTATAAACCTGCATAAAATGCATTAAATATTGCAACTTAAATACAACTTTAAATACCAATGCAATAATAGAATTGTTAAATTGTATTTTCAACTAATTAATTGTCTTGGCCTTTGGTCCAAACTGGGTGGTTTCAACTATTTCTGTAATTTATGATTTTAGGTTTACGTTTGATGTTAGTAACATCAGAATAAATTTTAAAGTTTAAACTGTATTGAGGTATTTTTATTATTTTAAACAAAGGATATCAACGGGCGCTAACTGTGATTATTTCGACGTACTAAAAAACTTAATAATATTAAACGTCTTACGAATTAACATATCGTAAAATAGCTTCTTAGCGGATTTTGCTCATCGGAGGTTATAAATCAGTTGTCACCAAAATGCAAGAATACATCCACATATGATAATATAATAATATTATTTACATTTTTAGATTACTATTCAGGGTGTCGATGAAATAACCAAGAATTCTGTAAAATCGGAATTCGGTAAATGATTCTTCATTAAAAAGTTATTGCACAAAGTTTTTGTATTGGAAAACGCAAATTTCTATTTATTCGACAACTTTTATCTCTTGTTTGCAGTAATAAAGTTGCGAATTTCTATATTAATGTAGATTGAGGTCGAGTTTGTTTTTTGATTCCGGCAGTATAAACTTCGTACAACTTTCCAGCAGTATTAAATTGGTATATTTTTCAAATTAAAACAAAGCATGAATGTTTCACCCAGATTAAATGTGCAGATTAATACTTTCTGAATCTTATCACTGGTATCAAAATTAAAGAACTCCTTCACCATCTTCTTGAAGTTTTGATATTGAACTTTGTTATTATAGCTAACACATAGAAAACCATAGAGGGTATGATAAGTCCTATCTCCATATTTTTATATTTTGTCGCTAATTTCAGTTTAGACTCGTATTATATATTATATACTTTGTTTTTAAGATTTGTACTTAAGCCATACGGGATATCTAATAATTATTACAATTTGTACCGTAACTTGTTTGCCTCCTTTATTCAAATATTTCTGTCAGTCTTTCATAAGTATGTATCTTGGGGTCTTGGAGAAAATGATATAAATGGGAAATATCGATTTGAAATAAATTCACTATCAGTTGTATTTATCATTTCGCTCTACCTTCTCTTCATTTTTGTTTCAAATATTACAATATTGTGTTTTTACGTATATACTTACAAAATTTGATTTCTTGACTTCCATTTTTAAACCTTTTTTACTCTGGAAAAATATGAATGCCATCTTTACTTACGAACAAAATAAAAAACATTTTACATTTCATATTTGTATTGGTTAAGGTTCTCATAAAATAGGAACTTATTTCATTGGTGTCAAAGTGGTGTGAAGTTGTTTGCAGTGGAATTGCTTTAAATGGTTGGCCCTATTCCTTCAATGGATGTAGTATTTCACGAAACGTTAATTATCTGATCGTTCGTTATTTGTTCCGCCAACGAAATCAAATATTTCGTAACGAACCGTCCCGCTTTTCCCGACCAAACTGGGAACGGCGATGTGAAATACGGAGATATCTAAGAACGGCAAATAAAATGGCGAAGCCCTCCGCCTCCGATAAAGGAAAAAACAAAAAGCTCTTTGTCGCAGTAATGAGCAAAAGCTTTCATATTGGAATTTGCGAGCCTTAAAAGTTGAACGTCTCGTCTCGAAGACCAAGATTTTCGTGAACTTGCCACAGGGTCGTTTTATTTTAACGTCTCCCGTTTCTATTATCGGGACTTCTTTCGAGAGTTTTTAATATTAGCGGTTAGAAGTGAAAGGTTATTGATTACGTTCGTTAGTTTCGAATTTGCTTCATCTGTTTATTTTATTTTGCATCGTATTTCTTTCCTATTTTGGAACTCCTAGCTCCTCCAGATAAAATAATGACAACAAATCCAAACTGGGTAAATGTATGGCGTATTTTACTGTCATTATATTTGCATTCAATGTTTTACGTAAAACTCACCTTAACCTTTCAAGGTATTCATTCTTATGAATATCACTTCTTCCCTATGGAAGATACAGCATGCCCACCGCTTGGTTTAACGATTTCAGCGTGTCCCCATCACAAGCTGCTCCATTTTCAATTACCTCATTTCAATTTTGCTTGTTTTTGCGGAATACCTGTTTAAAAATAATGAGTCTTAACTAGTTTAATTAAAGCAGAAAATTGAAAAAGTTCGACTAGAGTTTTAAAACCATTTCTACAGCGAACGCAGAACTGCAGCTATAAATGTCGTGGTATCATTGCGATGAGAAAATTTAAAATTTTAGCAGTGAGATATATTACATTCGCGTATTGTATTGTGAGGTTTTAATTAAAAAGCAAGGGGTGTATCGGTATTCTTTCACACGTGTTTAGATTTATTTTTTTGAATTATCAAAATAAAGTCAAGATGAAGATTAGTTCAGTGATAGTTCGGAGGTGATAGCTGTAAGTAACCAGGAGTAGATATATGTACAGCTAAATAAAAACAAAACCTGCCTACTGACGCGCCCATAAATACTCTTAAATAGCAACAACATTCTGTTTTTAAAGTAGAAATATAAACCTAAAGTACATTTAGCAAAGTGCATTGTAACATACTAATTATATTATTTCAATGATTTTCATCACACAATCATATATTTTGTAAAACAATAGAATATATTTATCCACTTATTTAGTTTTGAATCGGTTTCCATTCACTTTCTTAAGGAAACCGTTAATTGTAAATGGGTATTTAGCACATTTTCGCTTTTTCTCATCTTTATCCATATATTCAAGATCCTTCAGTTATTCTTCGTTAAGCGGTTTTAAAAAGGGTGAATCCAGCACGTTATAGAACTTCTTTACAATTTATTTAGAACGAGTAACGTCGCATACTGGAAATATATTTGCTCATAGGTCCTAAATATGGGATTATTTTTCCACATATTTAGTCAGTTCAATATGTGATAAAATCGTATTCAGACATCATAATCGAATGACAGTGATTCACGTGATTGCATCTTGGACTCTCGAATGGTTAGAGAATATAATTTTGGTAAATAAAATCGGAAAGTATGCCATTGTGCAATTAAAACGGTTCCAAATTATATTTATTCTGCTGGCTTCAGGGTTGAAACCATTCAAACCAAATCATTCTTCACACCAACAAGTTTCCATATCCTTGCATCTCTTCATCTTGCTTCTTGTAAATCATATATCGGTAGGTTGATATTTATGACACTCCTAGTTCAACTTTAATGAGCTTTGTTTATCATCTGTTTTTTTTTTGATTTTTTCAGCATTTACATCAAATAGAGGAATCCTTGAGCATTAAGGTTTTCTTGGCCATAAACAAGAAGGAATTGCTACAGGATCAAAGTGAGAGGAACTGGGAGATTCTAGCCATGGAAACTCTTGGTAAGTAGTTAGTATTCAACGACAGAAATATGTACATGATTTATTGATTGTTGATTGAATATGTACATGATTATTGATATCATAACATATAGTAATGTGAGCCATAAATTCCGATTTTTGATATTTATTTATTAACATTCCATTTATTTCTTACGTAGCATGCAATACACATATAACATGTGTCATATACATTTGCCAGATGAAAAGCTACATTAAACAGAAATTTCAGTCTATTTCATTCTCAAATATGCGTTATTTTATTCATGATCTAGCCTTTATAGCCATGTCAGCTATTAGTTTTAACTATACTTCAGGAGGTTATCTTCGCTAATCTCCTTATATTTACTAGGTTTAGTCCATTTATGAGGATTTATCCCCAACTACCGATTTCAACCAATTTATTATGGCAAATAGATTTTCAAGACCCCTCGCAGGATCATAAATTTCTACGGATTTGTTACTTATTTTTCATTTTCTTTTCTGATCGGAATACACTTATTTCACGCAATTCATCTAACTGGTAAACACTGATATTTGGGTTTAAATTCTAAATTAGAATAACTTTTAGCCGTTGAATTACTTTTGCTTAAGCCGAAGTGCAAATACCGTTTAAACATGTCCCACTGGAATATATTAGCAAGTACTTATTAACACGTCGAGTTAAAACTTTTGTTTTAATTAGTAATTCACCATGTAGAAGCAACGCCTGTCATCACCTCAGTTTTAACGTAATGCTAATTACCTTGTCGAAACAAAAATGTGCGTGTTAAAATTTAATACCCACAGGAAACGCCCAGGGAACACGTGCTAAGTTTTAAATTTATCAGCTCGGAGTGCTTTAAAAGGTTCACGAAGCGATAATTGACGAGATATTTGTTATAAAGAAAGATCCTCTCAAAAACTGCCTGTATTGTTTCAAGATGTTTTAGCTTAATTCTTCAATAAACAAGAATTCACGGCTTCTTTTCTAGTTCGGTTATTTTTGAGTGAAACATTACACCGACGTCATTTGCCCTAGAAAAAAATTATTTGTTATTTTTCTGACACGAATGCGTGTGAAATAAAATACTATTTATATTCGGCAATGAACGTGCCTTTAACGAAAATGTAATTGCAGGTATTCCTCCTTCACAATTTGATCAGTTCCGAATCTGCACACAGTCGAGGAGTGATTACTATAAAGCTAGCAAAGCACTACCAGTTATTTGGAATGAAAATATATCTTGAATTCACGTCGACATTCACCGAAGCCAGATGTTGTTTTTGGTTACGACACATAACATTCATGGGTATTTCAAAATATTATTTCTAGAATCAGGTTGATTACAAATGAAAAGGTGTAACTGCTTGTCTTGTTACATGGAAAATAACGTTGGTCATCAGTTGCGAACTTGTACGGCAGTAATTCGTAGAACAAGTCGTGCTAATTAGTAAAATTTTACAGTCTTAAACCAATTTTGGATAAGTATTAAAATAAGGATTTCGGTTAAAGGAATTACCCTTTTTAGGATCAATTTTCGAAAAATTCGAGGTATATCTGGTGAGAATATAATTAGTATTCTATAACAAGATAATTCGTTTTCAATACATTTGAATAATAAATAATGTCGTGAATAATTGTAAACTATTATTTACTAATAAAAACTGAGCAAATGATGAAAATAGAAAAAATTCTATAGCAGTTATAGTGTTTTATGGTGAGGCGACTTATGATTAATGACGAATGCGCATATTAAGAGCATGAATCTTTTTTTAATCCTAATATTCGTGGTCCAGACAATAGGACAAATTAGGTAAGGAATAAGTAGATTATTACATTATCATCGGGGCTTATAAGTGTGCAAATTTTCTAATTAATCAGACGTCGTGACGTCAGTAAAAATTACGTTGGAACATTCCGTTATACACACACGTACAGGTCAAGCTAATAAAAGAGTGTTTAAATGGATTGTGTATATGAAACTTTCGGACAATTTCAATTCCATTTCTGTGCAATAACTTTCAAATCTGATACGTATGAAGTTAGTGTTTCTGTTTTACTTCGTTCCTGGATAAAAATCGACGAAGTTCCGTAATGGGTTAAATCTATTATCTAAAATTTTAAATCAATTATAAGTTTTTTCTTAGCTGAAGCAATACGCATTAGGCATCCTAATACTATATTTTTTGTCTATTACACATATAGATAAGTTGAAAAATCTTCTTCCTCTGGGTCGAATTTTTCTAATGTAATGTAATGACTTACAACAGTCAGTGTTTGTAATGTTGAAAACTCCGTTTATGCATTAATTGTATCTGTATTCCGTTTTAGTACTACTCCAATTGTTTCCATCGCTTATCTCATTCCCTACTCTCACTTATCCTCGTCACCAAAAATTTGTTACGTATTCTTGTTATATAATTGAAGTCGATTTAAAAAAATTATTTTCTTAATGTCTGTAATACTTGACATGAACAATGGTTCTGTTAGTTTTGTATAATACACAAACACAGTGAAAATTCGTAATACTGTAATAGTAAAACAATTTTAAAGTTTTCAGAATTTTGTTACATTCCTTTTGCCACAAATTATTAAGTTCCATCTAGTTTGATCTACGTAAGTAAATTCAAATCTTAAAACGACTGTGGAGAAGTTTTGGTGAATGTCGAATAAAACTGTAAAAAGTACTATATTACAACTTTTTGAAACGTAGTACAAACAAACGGAATTCATTTATTCGCAGCAACTGTACATGCCAGCTGTGGCACATGAAACCAGTGGCCTCCTAGTGTTTTTTTATTGTTATTACGGTTACTCAATAATAGC
Source organism: Cryptocephalus primarius (assembly GCA_963576515.1). Lineage (NCBI taxonomy): Eukaryota > Metazoa > Arthropoda > Insecta > Coleoptera > Chrysomelidae > Cryptocephalus > Cryptocephalus primarius. The sequence continues at coordinate 7,845,348 of OY754944.1, forward strand.
AAACCATCTTCTTTCCTTGTCATTTAGTCATCTCATCGCCCCCAGACAGGCCCGGAATGGAGGTCGAATACCTAATAAAACAACCGACCCCCAGATTTCGGGATACATCAGGACTTCCTGCCCGACCGTTCCGTTGGGGAATGGTAAAGCAGGAAGTAGGTTAATTATCCTTAGATAGTTTACCATAAATTTTTCTCTTTAATAAAGGAGCCAACCCTTACACATATATTTCTCTAATTGCTCCAGTGACCTCAGCAAATTTCTGCGAATGCACACACAGAGGGAATATTCCTGTTTTTCTCTACACAATTTAATAAATTGTGAACCAACTGAGTGGTCTCGCTTTATTAAAGGAGATGGTCATCATGGGAGAATAATAAGGGAACGAGATTGAAGGGATAAACGGTTAAGTGTACGTCGGGGCATTGTTCCCGTTGTAATGAAGGAATTGCTCTGATAGTGGTTGAAGTACTTATGGAATTGATACACTTTATCCTTAACCATAATGCCATATAAGTAAGCATTATATGGTGTAATTTATGTGACGTGACATTTACAGCTGATTATTTCATAGGACTTCATATAATTAAGAAAGTACCAGTCATTTTTTTACCTCATTGTAATATTTAATTTCACTGTGAATTTTCTTATTTTCGTAAAAAAATTGCCGACCAGTTTAGTTTTAAATTGTATAAATGGTATAATCTCCAGGATAATTCTTTTATAGTCATTTTCCATCCAACACAACTTTATTTTATTAATAACTGTATTTTTTACATGACGCTTGTAACTAGGAAAACACCCTTTTCATTTTTTGTTACGGATTGTTAGAATAATCTTCCCACTTAAGCAAATACATATTTCAAATCCAACGTTTTGCTTACTCTGGGTCAGACCTCGGCCGGTCCCTTGGAGTTCCATTAAATCTCGTTTGTTTCTCCACTTCCCCGAGGAAGTATTCTATATTCGCGGTGGCGGAAATGATACCGTTCGGAGATAGAGTGTGGGCAAAGGAGAGGGGGAGTAAGAGAGAGAGAGAGAAAAAAAGGGTCAATTGTCCCATAAACCTGAGATTGTCATGAACCGGAAGGGTATTAGCTTTTTGAAAGCTTTGTGTTTAGCTGTTATTTTATCAAACGGAATAGAAATGAGTTCGTCGCTTTGAAAAACTTCATTTGAATTTTATGCAAACGAAATAATGAACTGGCAGATACCGCTAATGAAAACTCGGACCGAAAAAGAATTTGCAGCAAGTTTAATTTTGTAGTTACTACCTACCGCCATTCGGTTTTTGTCGGAGGAGATACCACTAGGAATTTAAATTTCAAATGGTTAAAACTATTTTGTACGAATTTATTTTGGGCAAAAAAATGCGTAGTCGAGTAATGGAATAGAATAACTTAAGAAATTAAGTTATTTCTAATGTTGAACCCGAACATCAGCGGATAATTCAGATAATGGATGTTGGCGACGCCAAAATGCAAATGTAACTTAATATGCAGACTTCGAAAAACATTCCGCTTTTTATATTTTTATCTCACTGAATAACATATTTCGCTAAACTTCTCCAGACATGCACTTTGCTCGATTTATAATTTTTTTTTAGATTACAAAGGCCTTATTATTTCCTCCAACATCTTCCTCCCTACCTCAATTTGGTTTTGGTAGAGACGGATTAAAAAAATGTATAGAATCATGGATAAAATATAGGGACGGTATATACCTGCTTCCGGCGATCACAGAATTTGCATGATTATATACCCGATTCGTTAAGCTTGAATTTTTACGCCCCTGTAATAAAAAATAACATATAGGATTATATTTGTTTACAATATGAGTTATGTAAAACGTATATGTACTGTTAACCTAATCAACTCTTTCAGTAAATTGATCCTAACCTAACCTAAACCTAATTAAATGACCTAATTTCAATTTCCAGTTTTAAAACATCGTGAATACTTTGACACAACATTTAGCAGCTTAATACACTTTTTAAGATTGTAGGAACGTTGTGATTTCATCAGTTTTTAATGCCCAATTATTCCTAATGCAGTAAAACATTTATCACCTCCAAAATTTTCTCCTAACTATTAAATTCCCTTTTAGTAAAGGTTGACCAACTCACCCGCAGTTTGGTCGCTTTTACCACTTGGGTTGACTACTTGTTGGAAATTGATTGTATTCAACGGTTTGTCAGACCTTTGCATTGGGCCCAAATGAATTCCATGCTCATCCAATAAAGCACCTCGACCTTTGGACGTTCCGACTTCCTTTACCATACACATAACCCATACGTAAACGTAAGTGGAGTCGTCGGCTGTGATCTATTGCACTTGGCGGTCCATTGCAATTGAATACATAAAGGCAGGTACCTATAGTAAGGCAGTAGGCACATGAATCACGTTCCCCGGGATTCGTGACCATCGTTCGTGATGGGACTTCTCCTCTTCCCGAGAGCGTTCGTAATAATGTTGTTCACTGTCGCTTTTATGAGATCGCCGATAGGGAACGCTGCTGATCTTGTAGATTCCATATCGTTACTCTTGTAAATTGTATTCGGGAATCTTGTTACCGGTCTTGCGTTGTTTTGCTCTGAGTCGGCTTCACCGATGAGAGGTTTTCCTCTCTTCCCTCTCTGCTCGAACGGTCACGTGAATTATAATCGTCCACTTTCCGTATGGGTATTGGACTGGCACTGTGATTAGAGCGGCGTTTTTGACGAAATTATACTGGGCGTTTAGAAACCGCGAACGATGGCAATTATCATTTCTGGACCGGTTATCGCGTTTGTAATCGTCTATTTTTGATAACTTAAGCCCCATTTATTCGAAATCTATCTAATCATAGCAAAACTTAACCAAACCAATACTTTGTATATAGTTGCAGAAGAAATAATCTCAAACATAAGCCACTGGAATTATAATTATTACAAACGAAATTAATTTTAAAAACAACCCATGGAAATTTACTCAACAAATTTTGTATGCTGAAGTTTGTAACGTCTAATGAGATTGAACTAAAATGGAATACAATATACCGGGAATAGAATAGATCTTCTTTGGGAAAATAATTTTATCATGAAAGTCTAAAGGCGAGTATCATCATTTCGAGAATAAATAATTGCAGTATTTCTTATTAACTTGGCAACACTATCTGCTGTACTTTAAAATTAACAGCACCATGAAGTCCGAAATAACCTTTGCTAACTTGCTTTAATCATATACATTCAGCTAATAATATAACTTCACTGCATTGTAACGCAAATTATGCCAAGTAAAATATATATACATATATATAACGTAGGTCCACATGGCCGAAAGCGGAAGTTTAGCATCACCTTGTAGGAAGCATATGAAAGTATTACAGAAAATATTAAGTTTCCCCATCTCCCTTTCTTGTCGTTTGTCTAACATTAAAAGGTCTAAACCTTGACGCAACAACAATATTAATGTTTAAGTTCTTTGATCCTTGAACGGATAAACATCCCTCGTAGTAGTATATTTTTGTTACGGCGGTCTCTATTTTCTCAGCTATGTGAAACTATAATGGAATCCCTTTACATGGAGACGGTATTCTCAAGCAATTTTCGTTCAGGCAGGGTGGTTATTATTTACGTTTGACAGCTAATTGTATGACGCACAACAAACCTTTACAGAGCTTTAAAGTTAGGTTTTCCTAGTGAACATCCCGAATCCATTATCAACTCACCTACTGATTCATTTTGCCGAAGACTCGACGAAAACGCCGCATTGGCATCCTGCGAGGATACATACACACCGTTTTCATCTTTAACACAAAGATAACACCCATTGTTCTATTAAAACCATTCATGATCTCTGAACGTAGTATGCGCCTGAAATATCCACGCGAAATGTGTATGTCTATTATTCGCCTTTCGAGTGAAATCATATTTTAGTATTGACGTTGGACCAGATGAATCCCCGTACAAGAGACGGTGGGACGTAATAATGGATTTTAGTTTTGAGGTATTTCGGTAACTTTTGAGAGCGGAGAGAGAATAGTTTTGTTCCCATGGCCTCAATTAAACCCTGGTGATTAATTCTACGTTGCTCACTTTTCAACAAATGTGCGTCTATGACGATTGTGAATAATAAATCATATTGTTCTGAATATAAATTGTAGGTAATACACGAAAAGTTTGAAATTGAAATTAATGCCGTCAACACCCGTAACATGCAGCAGCAATTAATTGGGCCAGTCCTATTTATATTTATTCACGAAATTGAAATGTCGTTTAAGCGGAATTACAAACTGTTTTAATTTAACTTTTAAATTCATAAATTTGAACATGAGAAGAGTGAATATGTGGCATTTTCCGTGAGTAAAACGAAAATCTTTGATCCTTATTGAAATAACCTAATTAACTGTTTAATACTTTTCAGGACAGGACAGGACAACAGATACTGAAACTGCAACTTATAATATTTACCAATAAATTTTCATAACTCAAATATTTCTTCTCTGAAATAATTCTCCAAATTTATTACGTTTAATTTACGAATTTTCCTGTAACATCCCCGGTATTTCCCTAACACACGATGCTCCTCTAACCCCCTCACGCATAACGAAAATAACCCTGCTCCTATAACAATGAGATGCTCCCGGCTCCCCCTCTTTGTACGTCAAGTATCGAAATTTCATAATTTTGGAAATTGCATTTGAATGTCACTTAGGCAAACGAGGGTGTACAAGGGAGGGATTATGTTACAGATTCTCTGGTTTCTCTGCAGATGTGCATATAGAAAGGGTTGGAGGGCAGATTCGAAAACATGTCGTTTTACCGAAGGGTGGATTTTCTAATAGACGTGAAAAGAAATTGTATAAGTAGATTGTGAGAACAAAAGACACAGCTTGAATTCGGGAGATATTTGCCTTTGATATTCCGTCGTATTTAAGATTTTTCCTATTTCAAAATTTCTTTTTCCAAGCACTTCTTGATAATTAAACAATTTCAAGTGCGCTCAGCACTTATTTGTTTTTCTTTTAGATACTTTAAAATCTACATTTCTAAACTACATTTCTTAAGGAGTTTATTAATGAAAATTGAAAATTTTATCTTAAATCTGTACTGCCGGATCCAATACCGGTACGTAAAAGTTCGCAGCTTTTATACAAAAGTTCATAAAGGAACATCAAAGAATCATCCCTGTGTATATATACAAAGGGGAGTTTTACTAGTTTAATGAAAGTATAGTGTGTAGCGGTTGTGCATAAATAAAATGAACGGAATTCCATGCGACGAACAACGGAAAGTATCCTTAGAATTAATTATTGTAATGGGACTTATGAGCGAATGATATGGTATTTAATCCGTAAGTGAAGGCTGTGGTATTAGGTAATACACACTAGCATCTAAGTTTATTAGATTACTTTTAAACTGAAATTTTAAAACACACTGTTACAAAGTTGTCAGTAAATCCCATGGCGAATAGTCAGGGATTGTACAATGGGCAAAGAAAAGCTGCAACAATGAGACTGGTTGTTTATCTCAGCGTATTGTGACCACCCAAGTCTAGTGTTTGCTGCTCTCGTTGAAGTTCATAAATCATCCGGGGAGGTTACATAAAACAGAAGAACGTCGCGAAGAAAATATAAAGGAAAAATGTCTTTCGAGAGGTTTTATTAATAATTAAAAGGGATATTTTGCGGAAAAAAGGGGTTCTATCTCGGGGGTTTTAAGAACAGGGCAATTTACCGTTGTTTGCTTTATTCTCAGCCCTTTTAAAAACATAATAAGGGAGCTTAGGGATTACACCACTTGAATATTTGAAATTTCATTATTCAGCCCGAGATACGCATTCAACTTGTGAAAGAAAATTAGCATTCACCTTGTTTTTGTTTAGGCGCTGTAGAGGAACGATTTTTCTTGGTGTAATGCAATTTTTACCCGAAAATTAATGACTAGAAACACTCGGGTTAATGACCGAAAGATTTTTCAGGCAAACTGGCAACGGGAGGACTTAAAAGCCACCTACCGCGAATCATTCCCATGGAAACTGCAAATAATATCCTTATAGTGTTATATTTCAAACATTTGCCTGAGAACGGCTTAAAATTGAAACGTTGTGCTTTTGACAACTCTGCGCCTCTACCAGTTTTTCGCGTAGCAAATATTATTTTTTCCGCCCCGAGGCTGTCACCGAAGTGTGTTTATGATCCCTTCTTACACATATTTCATCCTACCCCATCATTGCTTCTATTTTTCTTCCGGATAAGTCACGACAAGTTAATAAAATTCTGACAAATATAATGGAGGCTGTAGGACTGGAGACGGAGTACTAAAGTAGCAGGCTTTATTGCTGGATTGTGTGTCATTTAAAATTTTATTTCTTGAATGTATTACAAAGAAATTTCGTTGGGGGTATAGTGTGTAGTGTATTTCTTTTTCTGATGTTATAAGGAATATATTTATGTGTAAACTGTAACACAAAACAATTTACACAAATTAAGGGGTGCAGTGCAGGGGACAATGGCGGTGTATTCATATGAAAAGGATTGATTTGCATAAATCAAAAAGTAACTATTGTTACGTCGCGGTTATCTTGACCCACGACCAGCCCAATAAACAATTTTTTGTTTTATAGATGTCTGAAAAACGTTTACAGATCTCATCTTATAAAACAATGGTGATGTGCTTCTGCAAATAGGTTCTAAGACCGTTTATAAAAAATTAAAAAAGAAATCATTTCATTAAATTATTTTGTAGTAGCTTCAGCAGTAGGGCTCATAAAGGTTTATAAAATTTTAATGAAAAAATCAATAGAATGCGACTCTACCCTCGGAATTAAATCTACGTGTCTCTGTCCATCTATAGAGGTATCAGATTCTTCTGGAACGAGATATATATTTTCATATGAAGTCTATCCTGATCATTTCGGTCTCGTGAAACCCTAATTCATATCTCTGAATCTCGGTTGTAAAATATTAATAGTAATAAGGTATTAAGGTAATAATAAGGTAATAATAAAGGTAAATTTTCGTTTTGTAGTTTTAATATCAAAATTGCCACGTCAGGTGTAAGCAATTAATGTATTCTCGATGAAATTCGTGGCAGAACGTGTGTCAAAAAACGAGCGGTGAAATTTAATGAACGTTTAACATATTTTCCGGCCGTTCCGTTTTTAGGTGACAAACTTCAGGACATTTTCAGTTTTCCTGCTCTAATTAAAGACATTATGAAACTCTCTTTTACTTGAACTAAACCGTAATGCCAACCGTCCACAACGGGTCGAGGTATGAAATGCTAGAGAATGCCTGGAAACGGACCTAATTGGTGGTAAACGAAATTCGTCAAACAGATGGTGAAATGGGGGTTATATCTCGTTGTTGTTGTCTTTTATCTTTAAAAGGATTCCCGTGTAAAACAGTTAATTTAATTTCGACGGCCCCAAAGATAAAATGCCACATGTTTGATGAGCATTTAATTTTTTAATTGAACGTTACGGTGTATTGGTTCCTTTATCGAATTTAAGTGACAACGTGGTTTCACTTTAAGGGACTGACTGGACAGAGGAACTATGTGGGGAATGCCGAGAAGCGGACACTTTTCATTATAGATTAGGGTTTAAATGAATGTAAATAAATAACAGGTTGGGAAGGAAACCGCTTGTTATAATTACCAGAACCGTGCTACCGAGTTTAAGTGGAAACAGACTTTTTTATCATACTCACAATTTTTCTAAGATACTTTAACAAGGAACTTGGTTGTGCATTACCTTAACATAAGTAATATTTTTCCTCATTGTTCACCTGAAGTCGGAGTAAAACTGAAACAGTTACCAATTCGATCAATATCTTTCCTAATACGTAGGACCATTTCATCCCGTCATTTAAGTTTCCATTTAAATTTCCTACTACCTCTTTTTGATCATACTATATTGCCCCATCCAAAAAATTATAGCTAAGAATATGTATCCTTAAAAGAAAATCTTTCATTGCGTCATATTTTAAGCAAAATATCCGTCAAAAAATAAAAGACATCTATTTTTTTACATACTTTGAAATCACTGTGGTAAATATCCCCTTAATTTGATCCCGAAAACAGATTTTTCACAATATTTCAAGTTCTTACTATAATGCCTCTATGAAATAAGAAACTTCACGATTTTGAACAACATGTAAATTTTTGTTGATTTACTTCTGCAGGTCAAGTACATCCTTGATGTTTTCATAAGGCTGGGCGTCACTTCCTACCGTCAAATTCTCGTTCTAAGAATTACTTAAACAGCAAAATTTTTAAACGCAGTTTTCATCCCTTCAAAACGTATTTCCGCCGATATTTCCTCTCTCATGTTTCTTGACCCTGTACAACATAATTCCTTAAAGTCCGAGGGGGACACCTTCAAAGGTTCTTTTGTCACACACAGAACCTAATTTTAAAAACAAATGTAACAGATTTTTCTAGAGGAGATTATCTAAGAATTTTTAAGGATTCAATGATTTCCTCAAATAGAATAGAATCCTTAGTAGATGTTTAATTATGCCGACGCTTTGTCTCCTAATTAGAGTTATCAATGTATTAGGACATATTTATGAGTAAATTTAAACAAAATTGAAATACTCATTTGTCAAATTTGCCCACAAAATTGCGGTCATGGACAAAAAAATAACCACAACACAGTGAAATTAATTTTAAATCCTTGTATTGCTGTAAGATATTTGTACAAGTAATTTCATGGATCCAATTAGAAGGATCCCAATTAATTAAGCAATGTTGTTGTCCGTTGTGCGACATATATCATAATTAACCATCTTCTTTGCCACTTGTTTTATTATGGAAGCGCTCTTAATCCTGTGACTCATCCCTGAGAACATCATGTACATTAAAATTTATTTCTAATAACAATGATTGCCTCGTTTTAAAGTTTTGCGTCTCCAAATATGACAGTACTACGTTGAATATTTGAGTTTTAATTTTGACTACGCCTGAAATAGAAAAATCCCAGGTAAACTCCACTCTTCTGCGCGCCTGTCGTCACGTCCCAACATAAGTGCATAATTTTCAAAATAGCTACTCGTCAGTGGAAGTAATCATTAAGTGTGGAGTAAAAATGTGTACGTCATCAAGTCAAGCCATACGTGGTTGAAATATGGGTAAACCCCACAGGGGGAAAGTTATATATACTGTGTTTCGTTTACTTTTTTTAATTCCTCAGTTAGAACTGGGTGTATTAATAACTTGTAATTAAATCCATTTCCAGATTAATCGAACTAAAAACATGACTCCGTAATATTTTTTGTCGATACGAGTTCCTCTTTCATGGGTGGAGAAGGACGAAGATTAATTATAACCCCATGAAATAAGTCCAGCTTTTTTCTCATTGCAGCATGTTACAACCTCTAATTATAAAATGTAGTTGACAGGTTTAAGAAAGTGTTGATGCTTACTTGTCCTCCGTGAAATTCCGTGGCAGGAAGTGTTTGTCAGTCGAGTGGGAAATGTGTTCAGAGAATTTTTTTTATTTTCTGAAATAATTTTGTATAACTTTGTGTAATTAGAGACGTTTATAGTGAACTAATTTCATTGAAAGGGTTACGTGGTCGATAAACTGCCCCCAGAGTTATCTTCATGAATTTCCCATATCGAAGCAAAGGGCATCGTCGAAATTGTAATCACGCAAGTGTTTCCCCGTTAATTACTATTATCTCTTTTCGTCGTCTAATTTCTTTCCATTTTCATAAAATTGGTTGATATTTTTCCCAAACGTCACATATATAGACACGCGCAATCATTAATTTCTCTTTTTAATTAATCTCGCATTGCCCAGAAAGCCAATTAACAGTGTTATAATTTGCTATATTTTTTTAATTGATGATTAATTCATTGGCGACATGCGATTTCGCCCAGACGATTTAATGACCCCAAGTAGTTGCTTTCTAATAAATATATAGATGTAACGAATTACCAGCATTCATAGTAGTAAGCTTAATTACCAATTACCAAAAAATTGGCTTTCCGGTTAAAGGGCGATTTAAAAACAAATTGGAAATTAATAAAGTTAAAAATAAAAATGTTTCCCTTAAATAACTGACACATTTGCAAGTTGTTTGAATTGTAGCGAGACTATTACACATTATACTGAATTATTTTTTAATGTTGTTGAAATAATTTTGATCATATTGAATGAAAGTTTTCTGCAAAGTTTTAAAACATATTCTAGGCTTTTTACAATAATATAACATGTCCGTATAAAATAGAATGAAATGTTTTTTAATTTGTACAATAGCTTCAAAATATTTCGATTAAATTTTACACCTAAATATTTTAAAGCAGTTATGAAATATGGAAACTATCAAGTTTTAGTCTTTGTAAGTCTAATTTTTAGTCTAGTACCTTATAATTGTAATTGACGTGCCTGTAAATTTTATAATTTTGGATTAATTACACATGGTAGTGTTTATTTTCTCGATATACCTACTTTCATGTAATTATGTAATGAAATTAACGAGTTGGTTTCGAAATAATACAGACTTTTTAATTACTCGTAGCAGCCTGGTTGTATTCGAAAGAGGATCGGGGTTGCATATGAAACATTTATTTTAATTAAACGTAATTACGCAATTAGTGCGTAATATTTTTCGCGGTTGGCTAACATGGAGACATGAAAGTGAACTAATTGACGTGAAAATTACTGGAAAATGTGCAAGTTGCAACCACGAGACTTTTGACCCCGTTTAATTGGATTTAGCAAAAATGTAGGCATTAATGCAGTGCATCAAACGTACTTTTTAAAAATTGTTGACATGCTGGGTAAATGTGAATTTATGTGATTTGCTGCTTAGCGAGTCTGAACGTTCTTTTCAAAGTGTTTGGGATCATAAATTTGCTTTTTTAATCTTAGTCACTAAAGTGAATATTAGTTAAAAGAAGTGTGAAGCATATTTAACATTTTTTAAGGCCTCTTATTACAATTACTAAAACAACAGTTACCACGTTTCTATTAAATCGATTAATATTTTGAAAATCACTTGAGTAATGCCAATTAAGCGTTAACAGTAGGTGTAAGAAGAAAGAATGAATGAGATTGATATTCCCAAAGACACATAACGAGAAAAAATTAAAATTTATGATACACCGTTCGGACGAATTTAAATTTAATTTCGTTAAAACTTCAACACATTGTTCCGAACACAATAACTCAACGCAGCGTAGACCCTGCAATATTAATTTTATTCACACAGTTCCATTTTCCAAAAAAAAAAAAAAATGAAAATAAAAACAACGAATCAAATGAACAAAATATAAAGCGAGATTTATTCATATTCTGCACCGTTTTTTGCTATTTGCTTTCAGAAATTAAAGTTTGGTTGAATTTGTTTCGTCTTGTGTAAAGTATAATGTTTGTTTTGCTCCGTAATAGACATGCTGGGAAATTGAATTATTTATGTATTACGTCGAAGAAACAATATTGATCATTGGGAGAGTTTTGATATATATACATTGATGTTAGTAAATCAGTTCGTAGACATCAATACAATTATGAATTTGAACATAATTTAATTACCATTTCCTAGACCTTTACCAAATTGGCTAAATATAATCTTCCTTAAGTTCGCTCGAGGATCAACTTAACCTCACCCCTTTTTTCTAAAAAGTTTTGTCTCTTTTCTACCATTTAACTTCAATTCCAAATAGAACATTCCACATAAAAAACCCATTTTATTTGCATAACGCCTTTGAACTTTATTATTGTAAAGCTTTCGGTTCTTCTCCTTAATTATCTCGTCTCTATCTACCAATTAATCTTACAAACAAATAGCTCATTTCGTCGAAAAGTTCACTATTCGAGCAAAGCAAAGGAAAGATATAATGAGAAACGCGGGATATACCCAAAACTAGAATAAACAAGAAGGAAATTAGACTGGATCCTATTTAATCTGCTTCAAAAAACGGTGTGTCGTTGAAATTGTCGCATATCATGTTTGCTGTCAATTGAAATATTGTTCACCACCTGAACATTTAAAGTAATGCGTGCAAATGTTTCAGAATCCATCAACGTTGCATATATTAATTGTCGCAATGTTTCATAGTTGCATCGAAACGGGAGTACTCCACTTAAATTTGGTTTAAAATTAATATCACGGAAACGGTTAACAACGGAACGGAACAATGCGTAAAATAATAAAACTTCCTTTATCAATTAAGGTTCCATATTGGAATCCCGGTTCAGTTTAGTGATAAGATGATGTAAAGCTAAAATAATTAATTACCAAACTTTAAATTTTGTTGCGTGTATTATCCCAAAAACTATGAATATGTTCAAAGGAAAATAGCTCTATACTAACTGCAACTTAATACCGAAATTGTTGTTTAAGCGCAGAGGTAAACAACGTTCAGGCTTATTTGGTTTCAGAATACGAAACAGGAAATGTATATTAAATTATCGGCTATGTTAGTGTAACGAAAGTTTGGAGAAGTTTCGGTGTAACGAATTTCGTTCCCCACCGAAAGATTATATCGTGTAGTAAGCTGATACAAAATGTATGCACTCCTAGTAAATAACTCACCATATTACTGGGGCGTCTTGTATCGTTGCTGGGAGAGTAACAAAATTGGAATAAACAGTTCAGTTGTTGTTGTTTTGTGGCGATAAACTCGTCAGATCCGTACTCCTCTTTTGCGTGATTTATTGGAACAGGAGCATTGAGCACACCACTCAACCCCGTGAAACTTCACAATGTTAACCGAGTTATCCACAAGCGACTTCGTCGGGTAAAACGAGAGGATTAAGAAACCCCAACGGATTAAGTCCAGTGGCCCAGTCAGCTAACTGTATTATATCAGAGATGAATGACGGGGGCGAACAACCGCGGACAGGTAAGGTTAAGGATACCACACCGCATCGACAGTTCCATACGTCTCCACGTCACGCAGGCAGAAATGCAGCCTTTCTAGAAGTGTCAAAAACTTTTAAAGAAGCCATACTAACCAAGAATAACGTACTGTAACGAATTTTCCACTCCTTATCGGCAGTCGAGGATACTGGAATAGTCTCGATGCGTCTCCCGAAGATTCGGCGCCGCGTGATTCTGAGAACTGTTTGCGGAAACGACACGTCTAGAAAAATCTCGAACTAATACCGTTAGAATATAAAAAGGCGACCGAGAGATAAGCGGGCATCGGATGTAAATTTATGTTTAAATGAATTAGAATACGTCCGTATAGCGTTAGTGTTACTTAAATAAATTACGATAAATAACAACACGCCGTATCACGCAAAGGCGAACGTCATGGTGGAAAGGTAGCATTGAACATTGAAGCCCTTTGGTTGCAGGCACTCCCAGCCTTGCTGCTAGGCCCTAGAACAACTTGAGTGGAAGTGATGCTTCGTAGTACTGGGGACGAAACAAAATTCGAATAAACAGTTTAGGTTTTCTTGGTGTTTCGCGTAAATAAACACGTCAGACCTTTACTCATCTTTTGCCTGGTTCATTACATTACTACACCGCTAGTTTCATTCAGTACAATGTACCCAAACCTACCGCACAGCCATTGTCTTTCTACGATTGAAATATATAAAAAAATTAAATCGCCCTTTTCCCGTTTGGCGATCAATTTCAGTTAGTTACTGGCGGATACGCCTATTCCGTGAGACCATAATTTGGAAAATTAATGTGATAGCACGTGAACCGCGATTAAGCTAATTTTCACCTTTTCGGTTCTTTTAAGGTTCGTTAAATTACTCATTTCATCCCCTAAACTCGGCGAAGATATCGGGGGAGATTATTATAGATAGAAATGGATTCTATTCTTAATTAAATTTTCGCCGCACGATTTTCTGCTCTAGATATCACGAAGACGATTTTTCGGGTGAGATAAGATGTAATCAACTCTTCCCTAGTTTTATATGGAGAGGGAAAAATGGGAATAGTAAGACTGTTAATTAAGGGTTTTCTAAATTTTGCGTAGACAACTGAATTCCGCTAGATGTCACTGTGAAATAAATGTTGCAAAATAAAAAAGCTTTGGGTCACTTTGTGATTCACGATCATAAGCGACACCTTTAAATTCTTTTAAAAAATTTAAAGGAGGTAATAGAAAGTTCTAGATATTAAATATTAGAAAGCTATTAGCATGAAAATGCTGGACGGAAAAGATGGAAAATTGTTGGATGGAAAGAGTCCTAAGGTTTCGTCATCATTAGCTCAAAATGTCAGAAAATTGTCAAATTCGAATTTCTTCAATAAGCGGGTTTTAGATAATAGTAAGTTCAATTGTTAATCAAGCATTTCCATTAATCTTTTCATTTTTAAAGTAAATAATCTGAAAATGTTCCACTTGTCTGTAGCGACATAAAAGAAAAATGAGGGCATTTGCCTTGCATACTTGCATATTTGCATATTTTGCAAACAACTGTACACATTTTGAATATTTTATATTTTAAAATTCCTGTTGCATTTATATTCTTATATTCTGCACATTTATCATTGCACACAATCCGAGCCTGGCAGTCAGAAACTATCGTCGGTTATAATGCATAGGAGGATGCATTGTTTTAACACTGTGCTTACGTTTTAACGTGGCGGAGCGCATTTTCGATAACAATCTTAAAATGTGGATGTAAATACATTAAAACCGTTGCTTCTTCGAGTATATTTTCTGGTGCTTTAACGTTTGACATTTTGATTTACACAAAGTTTAATGTTATCGTGAAGGAATCGTTTTCATTAATATCAATTACTGCAGTATTCTATATTTATCTAAAAATCTCTCAGAAGAGCGCTAAGCGTGTATTATTAATAAGAGGAGCTCCCCTACCGAGCAACTACGTCAAATTTATGGCGGTACTACATTAAGTTTTAATGTCATACAAACGAAATTTTAGTTTATTAATTATTTCCTTTAGTAGTGGAAAAATAATGTATGCATAACTCACAACAATTGTTCGGCCGCTTATCAGATCTCATATAGTTTTTAATTATGAACTCGCTCGCCTGGCCATTTTTAATTCTCCTCTCTCGCTCTCTCAGGAAGCCATAATAGTTAAAATTATTCACTCTCATTTACCTTTCATATTTCCATCGAGAACAGTCAGACTAACCTGGGCCAATGATGACCGACAGGGGGAATGGGGACGGCAGTTTCCGGCCATTATTTTCAATAGGCGACACCCTAACAAGGACCAAATAATGAGGAGATAATTGGAGCGAAAATTATTATTTGGTCTACGCCTCTACCGACCTTCGAAATATCTTTTTAATACGGCCGACGTAATAACTAGTCATTTTTGGAATGTAAACACGACGGTGTAATTATCATTCTTTCCCCGCTTCAAAATTGACTTGAATGACGATTTGCATTAATGACGGCCCCGGACGGGGTTATTATTCACCTTCGAGGATTTTAATTTTACTTGGGAATCACGGATTATAGTGTATGGATAGGTCGGATTAACTAGAAGGATAAGTTCATGTTGGTAATCATAGTCCTTGGAGCGGGTGTAAAATTGCTTTCGTTCGTGTCTGTATGTGTGTATGGTATCGTTATTGCTGTCGGCCAATCACATAAACATTCATACTGCGGATGGAACCTGAACGGGTATAATTAATTTTAATCATTATTAAAGATGGTAACAAACGCTGTATCACACTCTTAACACTGAGATTTCATCAGATGGTAAATACGACTCAAAAAAAAGAACTATAATCGACCTACCGATCGATGTACAGTAGTAATGGATTCTAACCTAACATAACTCGTAGCCCAATATGTAAAGATAATTTCTGTAAAAAAGTTTTATTTACATATTCGCACCCTAAAAGAAAAACTGTCGTTCCATTGTATAATAGACATTTAAACAAATGAAATGGAGAATTGCTTTACATTTATGCTTATTTCAGTCGGTGTTTTATTATTGTTCCAAGCATTATTACGATAACAACCAGCTTTTAAAAAAATGAAATAACACCTGCATAACATGCTAAGCAAAGCCGTTAACACTGCAAAAGTTAAATTTAGTGTCTTAGCATTTTTAGCTTCTTGAAGAGATTACTTTCAACATATGTATATATGTCCACTTTCAGTATTTAACATAGTATTAACTCCTTTGCTGTTAAATTCCAGTCGGGTTGCTTCCGTTCAAGCCATTCGTACACTATTAAAAAATGCCTGAAAATCTATAATAACAGTTACAAAACGT
The DNA here is from genome assembly GCA_963576515.1 of Cryptocephalus primarius. Lineage (NCBI taxonomy): Eukaryota > Metazoa > Arthropoda > Insecta > Coleoptera > Chrysomelidae > Cryptocephalus > Cryptocephalus primarius. Next base: position 7,861,508 of record OY754944.1, read on the forward strand.
TATTAACCTAATTACATAAAATTGATGACAGGCTCATCAAATATGTGCATATCATGGGAGTTTTTTCCACATGTGTCCCAACAAAGACTTGCTACCCGTTTAATGTAACCCATCATTATATTATTTTTAACTATAAACTCGGACCGAACCGCCCATTATCTTTTATTAATCTAATGACTTTTGTAAGGAAAAAAATACCACCGAAATTATACAATTCAATGAAGCCGGTAATTTTAATAGAAAGCAAAGCGGACCGTTCCCCTGATCACATTTTAATGAGACGTATTTAATCAGCGTGCACTCGGATTTCGTAAGAATTAAACCACCATTAGTAAAGACTACATGTTCATAGTAAACTTACACAACTCGGTTATTAAATGACATCGCGGCTTGGTGCACGTTTATATCTCAATTAAGTTCACCGAATACGTTGCTTTGGACGCGGCCAGTTCATTTGAATGTTAAATAGAGAAGGAGAAAATTAAGTAATGACGGTCGTTGCCGTCAGAAGGACGGGAAATGCTACTAAATTCGGTAATTGTATACAAAGTTTAAAAATTTACTAAAATCGTACTACCACCACAAGCGCTGATTTATTCAATAGAGAAACGAATGAAATGCTGAAAGCGTTATGTATTTACACTACTGATATAATATTACAAGATTTATCAATAACCTGAAACGATTCAGTTTTCAAAACAGCTTTCGCTTTCGGACATTCATGGCAATTTTAAAAATATCGAATTAGGGCAGATACGTTCTTTCATCGCTGATTCGATTTAGTCGACAATGTTACAATACGTTTCCCGTAGTGTGACCAATTCGAATAATAATTGGCTTAACGAGGTAGGTTACACACTCTACATTTCCATCGGTATAACCAATTCCACATTTTGCGAGTTTTGGAGTGTCTGCGTTATGCATATTGTTTTTTAATGGGTAATATTATTTTCGTTATCGATGTAGGTATGAGCCCCGCATATAAAAGACATGAAAGCAATACGTTGATCGGAAAATCTGAATGGAGCTGTGCATATAGAATCTGAGATAAATGAATTAATTGCTTGCATCAAGTATTATTAACCTTGTTTCTGACGTTCTGTAAATTTAAAAACTTATCCAACATAACTAATTTTGCGCAAACAGAAAATAAAAACTTTATTTTCTACGGACTCATGTTTTTAGTCTCTTACCTACTTCTTTGCTTGGCCAAAATAAATCGTCATTACAAGCTGTGACAACAGAAGTTAAAAACTTTATTTTCTACAGACTGTCTTTAGTCTCTTACGTACTTCTTTGCGTGGCCGAAATAAATTGTCATTACAACTTGTTTCCTGAATTTGAGGCATGTAACAACGTAATTAAATTTTTTCAAACACATTTTCCCCACTGATTTCCTTTACACTGTATTCTTTAATATTTCGCAATAATTACATGCAATTGTCTGAGCTTGCACAGTCCGGCTCTGGCGACTCGTATCCAGTAGATGGAGGAGATACCACAAGGTGTTATTAGGTTCACTAAGCAGGTGCCGAAAGAGACGGCACGTCTGCTTATTATGGGAGCCTCATTATGTTGTTTGCGGCTGCTCAGTCAGACCGACGCTCTTTACTTGTTTTCACTACCACCTCTATACCAGAGGCGTACGAAGGCGAAACTGAGAAATGTCGCGGCGGTCAACGGTCAAGTCTTTACCAGCGGGAGTTACGAACATGTCTAGCCAAGCAATTGCAGGCGTTTAGGGATCGTTTCCAAAGCCGCTAGGGTCGCAGGGTTTCAGTGAAACAAAGTATCGAAACGAATTTCGATAGACTCGAAACCTTGTTTCTATAATTTATGTAAGTGGTCACAATTCTGATTATTGGCGGCAATTGTCTGTAGCGTTCAGTAATTGCGTTGTTATTTAAGTGGTTTGGCCATTTTTGTATTAGAAAAAAGTCAAATTATGACATTTTCGGTGATATTAATCACCCTTCAAAACCCTTGTGCCCATCATACCCTTCGAAATAGCCCACAATAACATGAAGGCCAGCTAAGATATTTCTTATAGGATCCAAAAGAGACACAGTGGAAAACAAGATTTTAGAGGCTATTAATGGATTACCACCTAAGCTAGGATTTGCAGATGAGATTAATATAATTTGTATCCAAATATATAAAGTATCTAATACTTTGAAACAATTTCCTAGTATGAAGAGGGCAGAGTTAGATATTTTATTTTAACACAGATCTTTGCTGTCCTACATTAAGAAAAAAATTAAAGGATGTTTCTATAATTACACATAATTTTAGAGAAACTTGTTTAATTGATTCCAGTGATGCCAAATTTGAAACATGCAACGTTGTTAAAAAAATTGAATGTACAACAATATTAATGTGTGTAGAACGAACGCTCTCAATACTTGAAGATGGACAAAAATTGTTTGATGACCTAGAAATGTTTGAGCAACCGGTTTGGTTATCACCACCGTAATTTTCTTTGGCTTGAACTTTACTTGAATTGGTCGAGTCAATATTGTCATCGTCGTCCCTTTTTGAATCTACTGCATTCAAATTAGGTGATGGCAGGTTAGAAAAAAATTCGAATTCAGTGAATTTATGGCATCAAAGTCACTAACAGTGATACCAACAAAGTTAACTCTGTTGTAATCTATTTTAAACAACGAAGAAATGTATTATATTGAAACAGTTGTTCCTAGTCTAAGCATTCACCTGTCCTCTGATACCTGGTAGGTTAAAGGATCACAAAAGAGCCTGAAGACTGATTTCTATACGTACACTGAGAGAGCAAGCAAAATCTACCATATTATTTTCTTTGAAGTACTGTAAAAATGGTCTTTATGATTTGTGTGTTCGTCCAAAATCAAGATTAGATCCAGAATCAATCTTTATTATCGCATGTTGGTATTACATATTCCACAAGTTACTTCATCCTCTCTGACAATAATAGTTTAGTCATTGAAGTAAGTTTATTGTACTATTAAGAGGTACAATACGAAATGGAATTTTGTGTCTTTTTGCCTACTATGTCTATGTCTTTTTGTTTCCCTTCCCCCCTAAATTAATTTATGTGGACTACAACAATGGCATCATAACGTGAAAATCAAAGATGAACAATTCAGCTTCATAAAGCTGAAGAGTGTGAACCTTCCTTAAATTTAGTGTTTCTATGAGCAGCCGCAGCGCCACTGCAGCCGAACAACATATGGCTTTGGCATACCTGAGGAGCTCACGAGAAAACTTACCTGTCGAGCCGTTTCAAAAATGACTACCCACGTGTTATTACAATTTTTCGAAAAATATAGCATTCCAGATACTATCGCGATAATTGTATGTCGGGGCTGCTTTAATTCGATGGCGAACAAGGTAGCGATGATGAGCGAATTTTTTGTGTAAACAGGCGGACTCGTTTCGTTAGAAAATTAATTGACAGGTCGTCTTTTCGTCGGTACGAACGTAATCAAAAAGAAATTCTAGAGTATAAGATAGGTGTATGTATGGATAAATGGACGTATAAACGAGTAATGGCGGCCATTACGATCACCGTGTGCTTTTGAGTGATTGATTTTATATTTTTCGTCGTTAAGATGATTCCTGTAGTAGTAGTTCAACTTTCACTAATTATGGATTTCTGTGATTCCTTTGAACACGCAGATAAGTCCACTAGATCAACTAGTTAAAAAAATTATATTTCATCTCCCATTTAAGATTTCCTCCATTTTGTGAGAATAACTACAATGTGCTGCAGTACCCCAAAAACTATATTAAAACTTTCTGTTTCCTTGGAAATGTGTGACACAAATATTAAGTTGATACTCCTATCATCGGCTTCACCAGTTTAGTGTTTCTCTAAATATATAGATTGAGAGTTGATTAGAGAATTGCAACCTTATTTCATATAAGTCTTATTTTATTTAGAGTTAATTATTGTGATAAAAATTTTTTGAACGCAATGAACCATTCTTTCCAATAATATGAAATTTTAACGTCCTTTTAACTCAGTATAGAAATATCCAGTAATTAAAACGATGCAATAAATTCAAGTGCCTTTTATATCGCAAATCCCGTGAGAAACTACAATTAAGTTTTTAGTCTTATTCCAATTAAAGAAAGTACCAATCGGGTTCTATCGAGTTTTATTGCAATCATTATGATAGGTGGAAATTAGACAGAATTTCGAAATATGAAGTATGTATATAGGTGGATAAAAATGATTTAATAATAAGTTCAGCTGAAAAGTTGATGCAGCTAAAATGCAGCAGTTAAACTTTAACCAATTCCTCCCATTATAGCTTTTTCTTCGGTGGATAAATAGAAGCATCACATTATTTGCTGCGCTAAAAGAAGAATCGCTGTCCTTCTTACATCTTAGACGTTAGGGGCCATTCGAATTCGGCGAGTCTAAATACCCTTTTACAGAGCTGATTCAACGGTCAACAGAGATTTTCGACCTAATGGTTTCATTTTATTACCACTACAAACATGACGGTGTAATGTTCAAAGGGGTATATTGTAGTTTATGGAAGCAGATCTTATTGCCATGTCATATTGATAAGCGAGAACAGCATTTCTCAGATCACCTTTTATCCACTGAGTTATCTTTGGTGGCATGGTTTCTGTTTTTAAAAGAAATAAGGTATTTGTAAAACTCAAACCTCACCTGAAAGCCGAAACTCCTACCACTGAAACACAGACGAACTCACCTATGGCGTCGTTTATAAATAATACAAAAATCTTACGTAGAGCGACGACACCTACACTACCCCTTCCTATCATGGACTGGCTGCACACCAGCCCGTTAGAATATGATGACCCCGTGATCTTTTTTTTCTGATAGAGCGCCACCTTTTCTTATGACGCACATCCCATATTTTGTTAAGGTGTCTTATGTCGCATTTTTTTTAACATTTCATTAACCCGACTGCTTTTTTTGGAAACGGAAAAATTTAGCATTTGGTCCCTCCGTCGATATCGGTCCTTATGACAACATTAAACAAATTTGAAGCTACAAATACCTTTCGGCTAAGTCATATTAAAATTGGCAACGTAACATTTTTTGTCACTTCGATTAAGGTAGCGTTATGGCGTTATCATTATTTGTCAATTTTTACAAAACATTACATGATTCACGTCAGAATATATTATTCCAAAAATTTGAAATGGTATGAATAGTCATGAACAGAGCTTCTTTTATCTCTAATCAATGTCTACATAACACCAGAACTATAGGTACAATTGTTATGTACTTACCAATTTTGATTAATACACGTGGACTGACTGTCTTCATCTGTCGATAGGTCCTGAAAAAAAAACAACTAATTAGCTTATATCATAATCCAATACCGGACGAATAAAGATGCAATGTAGCAAAATAATTCATGAAGTATTTGATATGTGTCGAATTAATTTAATATCAAGGTGTCATTAAAAGATTAATACATCATTTTTCCATCGATTACTGAGAAAACAGAACATTGAAGGTGAAATATTTTAAAATATTTGCAATGTTTAATAATGTTTCTAAAGTATTTGCGTGCTTTCAAAACGCAGTGTCTACACATATATAAGCGGCCCAATTCTTAAATTAATTTTTACATAATGTAACTCAGGCTTAAAATTTTGTCGTAATTCCTTCGGGATATCCGCACAACTTCTCCCACGAGCAGGTTCTATGATTATAGCTCAAGGTCTTAACTTTCCCTGTTCTGATTTCCCTTGTTTGTTGGATATATGAACGACGTATATTTATTTCACTTCACACATTGTTCCTTTCTTTTTACTTTCCCTTACTTTGTTTCTATTCCATTTTCATTCTTCCTATCTCCTCTTCTTATTTCTCTTCGTTTTCTTCCCGTGCTCCTTTATTCTATTTACATTTACATTACATTTGTAGGAGTAAAGCCATTTCGATTTATACATTTTGTGGTTTGTTTTATTTATAAAAATAAATTTCAATTTTTCCTTGTTTATACTTCTAACGAAAATTATATGTAATATTAAATATGATATTAAGCAATTTTAGGTCCAACACTGTTAGGCATATGGAACAGATTGTGACGAAAGGCTCTATAGCTGAATTATTTTACAAAGCACACCCCGTATTTAATATTGTATTGTTCTGTAAAATTTAATATACGTGTTTCCTTATATCCACACTTCATATGTATCCATGGTTCTATTAATAACATATAACACAGATATGGATATTTTCTCATAAATACTTTGGATAGTTTCCTCGGAGTACTTTAGTAGGCACATTTAACTTGCAGCTTGATTGCTCTAATGCCTAAATAAACTTAATTTCATTGTGTTTAACCACAAAAGCACTTTAAAGCATCAAATAAACAAAAAACAGTAAACTGTGTGTAAACACAGAACACATTCGGAAGGTACAAAATATTTCCAACTATTTTTAGTGTGAAATATTGTGAGAGCCTTTTTCCTCCATAACGATCAGAGTGCTACTTCTAGAAGCCGTAGGATCTTCATTATTTTCTAATCCTTTTGTTTCCATCATATTATTTTTCAACAATTATCCCCTGACGGAGATCCGGTCCAGCGATAAACTTGGCCGTCAAGAAAAATTTCACCTCCAATAGCTCCGGATCCGAACAGGGAAAAAAGACAACGGCAAGTGGGCGAGACACAATGGTCGTGACCTGACGCGCCAGAGATTGAAAACCAATATAAGAAGTCACTCTCGTTTTTCTTCTTTTCTTCTACCTATATAGGTTTATAATTCATTGTCATTAAAGTGTTAACAATGGGCTATCGAGTATCTGCGTTAGGAAGCGTGTTTCGGCCTGAAAATCTCGACCTATAAACCGAAGGGGTGTGGAGGAGCTCGGAAACAAAGGAGCAGAGGTGTAGTCGGATGGAAACAGTTACGGAATGAAGTACTGGAGGGGTGAAATTAAAATTAAATAGCACGAACGATAAGTAAACCGGGAAGGTTAAGTAAATGCTGACTCAGCATCATAACAAAATTATTGAAAGAGATTTTATGCAACGCGAGAAGCATAACTAAATACCTGAATAAATATAAAGTACGATGACAGTCGAATAGGGTCGGAAAATCGTTACTTTATTCGTTCTTTGATTCACATCGTTTTCATAAGTTCAGTGATCGTAATATTTAAACTAAGGTATTCCGTCGAGGCATTAAGCGTGAAAATACCAGCAGCTCCCCGCTATAAACCTTAAAAAGCTCTTATAAGATTATTTTACAATAAAGTACACTTAGGCTGGAACCCGCACTTTAATAAGTTTCGCATCAACATCTTACTCCGAGCCCGCAAATAAACCAGCACATCTCAGTGATTAAGCTGTCATAAAAAAGTGATAAACACAACTTGGCGCCGAAAGATAATTTTAAGAATGAAAAAGGGGCGCACACACACGCTAACACCAGCAAATCCCGAGACGCAATTTTTAAAATCAGACTGCGGCATAAGAAATCCTAATGGTGAGTTCACATATGTAAATCCGCCTACATACTTTTCCTTTTAGTGTTTATTCCTGTAATTTATGCCGGGAAAGTTTAGCTGTAGCGAAATTCCTGACACGGAGGGTTCGAAAATATGAATAAGGACTCTGATCGGTTTATATTTATCGGTGAAGGAGGCTTAAATTCAAGTATGTAAGTAGCTTATTGATAATTAAATAGTGAATTCAATTGTAAATGTTTACAATAAAAATAAAAACCAATAAACAAAACCAACGAGAGCAGAAATAACTCCAATTACGACCGAAACTATCATTTTCTACTAAAATGGTATTAACTTTCCTATATAAAAAAATATTGTAATTTTATATCGATAATATACCTACTTATACATGTATAACGTCCATGTTTTAAGCAAATAATGTAAACTAGGCTTTCATTTCGTTACGTGTTTTGCAACAAATTCTGTCATGAGTTTAGGAATTATCAGTTCCTTTTATTAGCTTGGGGATATTTTCTTACCAATTTTATTGCAGACACAGTTACCTAATGACTATATTTTCACTCACAATCATTACCCTCTGTGACTTCTATTTAAGAATTTAACATACATGGAACAGTCCGGCCAAAATCAATTAGTATCTAAAATGCCTTTTTGTTCTCTTCCTCAACACACCAAATTTGCTGAAATTTCAATGTGCGCTTTTTTCAGTATTTTATGGCCAATTAGGACACTCGGCGTAATTGCTTAGCGTTGTTGTCGAATTTTAAATTCCGACCCAATTCTGGTACGGACCACGCAGTGATTTTCGGAGGCGATTTTACATTTTTCCATAAATTTTTTAGCAGTGATCGATTTCGGGGGCGGCGATATCCCCCGGTGATGCGAGCGAGAGAGGAAACGTAAAGGACAAAAGCAGCCAAACTATCCGAAAACGGCATAATATATCAGGGCTGGCGGACGTCAACCGACCAGAGATGAATGCGTGTGGTATTAGGAGCTTCACGGTAGATTAATCAAATCAGTCAGAAGTCGTAATGCTCATTAGAAATGTCAGTTCGGACGCCTCGATTGAGAATAGATGACGCCTATTGGAGCCGGTAATGAGCTACCATGTTGCCGGGGCCTTGTGTATATCTGCCGGATCTCGGTATAATCGACCACCAAAAATCGTGAATATGTATGTGAACGGTGGAGTTATCGGGTTACGACGCTGGGCGGTCTCTAATAAAACTTTTAATTGGCATGCAGTGTCGGGGAATTTTCGTTGGCGGTTCTGTACTTCTTAATGCAACGTGTTACTACACATCGGAATTATGCAACAGAAGTTCCTCAGGGTGATATTCGAGGAAACCATTTGCTGTATTATTAAAGATGTGGAGGCAGCGTTTCGCCTAGAGGGTGTATCTAAAAGTCTCGTTGTTGTTCGCGAATAGATTGCATTAATCCATTAACATTGAATTCTAACATAAAAAAATACTCATCCATTTACAGAATACACTTATACCCTGAGAATTGATATTCTCGACGAAGAACTCGATCTCATAAATCCCCGATAAAATCCCAAGCTTAATCGTAGAATTTAATACGTCCAATATTTGATATTTCCTCTGCGGTCATAGACATATCCATGGCACTACAAAAGTTAGGTATATATTACGAAATAATAACTATATTATCATTTACGTCAGTGAAATGTGGGAGAAGGTATACATCATGTATTTAATTATTAATGGACATTTGAGAAGACCGTTATTCAACACAATAGATTGCCTTTCATATATAGAGAAATGTTACTCGTTGTTGGCATCTATAGGGAATAGTTTCAACTAATATTATTGTTAATGTTCACTGCAATATATGATGTGTATTTCTATTTATACTATTATTGATTTTCAAATCGACTCTATGAATGATTCTTGTCAAGTTTAAGGTGAACGTCATAGTTAAACTTTAACTTCCACAAGTCAGCTGTGTATGTAAAGTTGTGTCAAAACGGGCAGTAATTTGTTAAGTTTCGCCGCCTATGAACTTGTGATTTGATGTAGAACTGAGTCTTTAGGTACCAAGCTTATATTAAGGGTTATAAAAATATTATTGGTAAATTCAGCAGTTAATTAACATACAACGTTTAAATTCCTATAGACATCAGAAAGATATGTCTTTTACGCGCTAATCTCAATGCAAAAAATATCATAATGATATAAATATTCTGCCTAATCACGCTATATTTTTTCTATAAGTATGCAGAATTCACCGTTTTTGATCCCCAGGGGTACCTGAAGATCCTATGAATAATTATAAGACCTCCAAAGATGAATCATATTATCTTGCAACAAGCAAATACGCCACTTTAGATACGGAAGATATGGAAGAAAAATATATAAAGGAAAACAACACAACGTCCTTGATCCTTCAATAAGGGATAGTCTACAAAAAAATTAACTCAAAATTTGATTTCAAATATAAAATTATTTTAGTAAAGATACCGGTGTAAGTAAAATTATATAAGAAGCTACCACTTATAGTACTGCTGCTACCTGTACCTATTTTAATAGGATGGGGTATTCCCTTAAATTTTAGCCCTTCATTTAGGGTAAATTGTCATTATAAGGTACAGATAAAAAATTTTTAAAATAAAATTGGTGTGAAAGTACCCGGCATGCTTTGTATTCAATTTAATAACATCAAAGTACTTTGCCACTATTTTTAGAAATATATTTAATTTGGGAGTAGTCGCCACAGTTTGGTCATTATAAATGTGGTAGTCAAGAGACCAAATGTTCTATTGAGACAAAAAAAATTTAATTTGAAAATTACTAACATGTGTTCCAAAGTACCCCTAAATATGTAAATGTGTAAATATGTCAGTGAGTCACAGTATCTACGATACTTCTAAAAAAAAATAATCATTAACTAATAACTATCGATCTGAATGTTTCCGAGCAATAATTTAATGCAGAGTTTGCTTTCGGTTATCAACCACGTGTCTACACATTAATAGTTACGCCGCACTAACAAGCGGCAACAAATTTTAAATAATATACTATTATTGCTGGCTGTATCCCCCTTCCCTCGTTATACTTCATTCGTCTAACTGCCAATTACCGTTACCAAAAATTGTTACTTCGATACGGTCGCTGGTACAGCGTTGGGGTTGCTTATCTTTGGCTGAGATCGATTTTTGATGTCATAAACGGTAGAACTCTCCGAGGGGAAAGTTCGCAGAAGTATAAAGCCCCGAAATGGAAATTTGATCAATTTGCTTGGAAAATGTAAGGTGTTGAGTAGATCTGGTGGGGCAGTCTTAGCTTTGAGGCTCGTTTTGCTGATATGTTTTTAGGGTGAAGGTGAGGGTGCTTTCGTTTTGATCAGTATACTTGATCAAGCCTGAACGTTCTGCAATAACTAGGGGTCGGTAAATATATAAAGTATGTAAAAGGTACATTCATGCATGTCCTGGCAAAATTCTATAAATTATTTAATAAAAGTGCGGTTTTCATCAATGATTAAAATTTAAATGCACAAATCTGTAATCAGGTATGTTTGATTTTGCTAAGCCATAAGGTTTGTTATTCGTTCCTGTTTAATACCGAATTTCCAAATTAAAATATTTCTTGCCATATATGATGGGAAGTAAGCTCGTTGATCCCATATTAAAATTTAAGGTCTGAAGAGAAAGTACCAATTATTTTTCTGTTATTCCAACTCTGGTAATTGAAGTAATTATCAACAGAGTTGTTAACATCGGATTGAGCAATAATAAAGCGGACCAGCTCGCTAGAGAAGGGTTGCTTGTAGTAACCAGACAAGTCCATGACCATGGGTAACGGAGATAAGAGGCTCAATATGGAATGCTTCCAAACCAACTGCAAGGCAGTCAGAAGGGTGAATACATCCGGTATGTTGTGAGAAAACTCAGTTGGCAAAAAGGAGAAAACCTTACAAGACATGCAGTAGCAGGTCATGATTCGTCTAATGGGAGGAGTCGAAGGATGCTATCCCATCTGCCCAAAATGATTGACCGTTCCTCTTCTAGTTGATGTTTTCTCTTGAAATCACTCTTTTAAAGTACGCTAGATCCCGGACTATTTTCAAATATTAGCTCATTTTCCACATTCATTTGAATTATTTATCGCGTGTGGCGTGCGCTCGACGTGTTCCCTCGTCGAAGATTTAATGCAAATCTTCGTGAGTCGCAATTTTTCCGCGCATAAATTCCGTAATCTTCCTTTCATTGTATAAATTAATTACTCTTAATAGTCAGTCATGACATCGACAGCCTTCAAAGGCATCGCCCGAGAGAGAAAGAGAGACACCCGCTGATTTATACTCCGGTCAGAGATGGACGGACGTTGGTCGATCGTAAATTCGGGTCGGAGCATCTGAAGCTGAAACTTCGCAGATTGTTGTGAAATATGGTCCTTCATTCACAGGCAGCCGATACATTGGCATGCATGAGAGATTGCGAATTAACGTTTCGGGGCAAACGTACTCGCTTACATACTACGTCCGGGATAGACGCTGGGACTGGACCGAAGATCCTCGTCGTTGTTTGTTCGTCGGGAAAGGAGCCTAGTCATCGTCGTCTGGATTTGCTCGAGAACCGAATAGCTCTGCGGCGGAGACGGGATAATTAAGAATTAGCTGTAGAGAGGAGCTGACGTATTCCGGAACGAAAAACTAACAATCTCCAGATTCTCTTCATTTCACTCTAGTCGTGAGTGACTACATTGCCTTCAGCATTACGTAGAGGTAGAATATTGACAACATATTTTTCAATTAGAATACAGAAAGGAAATTCGACCATCAACACCACAACCCAGACATCTTCAAGATATCAGTAGGCACTTTGACTTATTTCCGAAGATTAGTTTCGTTTGGAGCCATTTGGGCAATAAATATGTTGTCACCGGCTAGAATAATATAGGTAAATTTAGCCATAAGGTTGGTCCTTTTAGTAGCTATCGATTTCATATTGTTGTCTTGTATTAACGGAACCCGCGAATATGCTGTGGTCATAATGATGATTTTCTTCAATAGGACACAAATTGCCAGGCAGTTTGTGGAAGGTTGCATACATTGCAAACGATACTCCCACGCAACAGCATTAAAACAGCCAATCACAATCCAACTATTCGCCACCATATCTCATTTGTATAATGGCCGATGGTGAAAAATTCAAATATAAACCAGAGAAGCTTACTATATCTCATCAAATCGAAAGGTCGACGTCCGCCTAAATCTTTAACCAACGAGACAGTGGTTACATCATTAGCATTGCTAACTTAGTCCATTAAATTATCGACATAACTCAAGTCACTTTCCTAATTTATACCATTCTCCTAATTCTATCTAAGGTGTTTCGATTTCAATTGATGCAATGGATAATCATGCATGATTTAAATTTTGTTCAGTACTCACGGGTAATGTACCTAGGATAATTGAAACTGTAAATACCCGTTCTACTGTTGTTTTAAGAAAATTACCGACACAAATTTGACGAAATTGAAAAGAAATATTCAGGCATTCAGTTAGAAATTGAAATGACGGTTTATCCAGATGACGTTGATTATTGCGACGAAGATGAGAGCACATAATTTGAAAACAATTGTAATAAATGTATATCAGATGTTGGTTGAAGACTGCGTCAAGTATCTATTAACGCCGAATCATTCAGTTTAAGCTCTGTTCGATCTCCTGTTTAGTATAATTCCATAATTATTAAGCAAAGTAACGCAATATTACTTGATATTAATATACGCCCCCTAAGTACCCACAAAGTACCTTTGTCTTACTTTTACGATACATTTAAATCATTAGTCCATGGTAACAAAGATTTTCCTACCGTACAAAAATTACATTAGTTAAAAAGCTCTTTAAGGGAGAAGCAGCTACAATAATCGCTTCTGTCAATATTTCTCTGGAAAATTACTTGGTTGCCCAGATTTTGTTTTAAACTAAATGCAATAAATACGGTCAAATTGTTCAGGCAGATTTAAAATCACTTAAAACCACGGTTATTATTTACCACATCACTCGGTAATTAAAGCTCTGGCCTAGCAACTAAGTAACGGATAGTTTTCGATGGTTCCTCAAAGATTACGTCAAAGCTTTTAATGCTACACTACTGGTAAGTCCCACTATGTAGGATGGCTAACAGCGGATATTGCAAAATGTATATAAAAATATGGGTAGGCCCTAAAACTTCGATTTATCAAAAAATACTTATACTACAGGAAAATGAAAACGTATCAATCAAATCATTTAAATTGAACATGGTTTCTTACGAAACAGCTTCGATCCCATTTCTAGTGATTCGTTGCCTCCACCAATTAGCAGAAGATCTTGGATAAGATTTTTCATTTGCTGTCCCTGTCTTAAAACCTAATTTTTATATGGACGATCTAATAACAGATAGTGACAACCTTCACACGGTATTACAATTACGCAATGAATTCATTCAACTATTAAATCTAGCCGGATTCAAATTAAAACAATGGTCGTCTAATGCACCAACATCCATAAACGAACTAGAAGTTTGACCTGAAACTCAATACGTCTCGTTCCATTGTTGTGGAACGATTTATTAATTTTAAAACACTTAAAATTGCAGATCAATTTGTTGATTCTCGCTCGATTGATTTACGATTTTAATGTACTGGTCTACGATTCTCAATTTCACGCATTCTGATTCCCTTACTGTACTTTCAGACGTCATTTAAGACAACGTTCACACTTGAGGTGAGATTCTCTCGCGAAATTTTAGACTGAAACAATATTCAGGACTACAGCCTTTTCACTGTATCTAGCTTTATACGTTACGATTGGTCCCCATCGACGGGTTAATGTGTAGCTGACCAATGCCACTAAAAGGTTCATTTCCATATAATACTGTCTGCAATAACCGTTTCAATTTAATACATAGTTACTCTTGGTTAGTTGATCAACTTTAGGTTGTTATGTTAACAACAACAATTTTTGATCCGAGCTTGTATAGGCTACCTGGGTGTGTAAGTACGTGTAATTTTCATTAGCTAAAGCTATTAATTACTAGCAGCACTACTAGGTAGGGTACTGATGTTGGTCGGACAAACCGAAAGCGTCTATGAAACTTTTAAAAAATTTACACGTTTGTGCAAGAATATTTCTTTTACGCAGAAAACAGAATCAGTTGGAGTATTAGCCATTCAAATGTTACCTGTTAATTTCTTTTGAAAACTTTAACGTCAGATAAAGCTTCGGTGCCATTTTCACTGTTAATCTCCAATCGGAATAATCGTGCCTTCATCAGGTCACAAAAATTAGTTATCTATAAAACTATGTCATTAAAAGCGTATAGCCGATCTTAAAAGAAAGTACGGTAGATAACAAATTCAATATTTATTTGAGGAACGCATATAACGTCTTTCCGTAACGAAATTTAAAAAGGTGATCGAAATTTTAAGCTCGCGTTTTCTAATTCACAAATGAAGCGAATCTCACCTAACCGCTCGCATTCCCCGAGAAAATTCCCCGTTCCGCCGGCTCGAGCCTTATAACCCAAAAGAGCCCAACAGTCGATAATTGCAAATTGAAAATTTCAGCAGGTCCCGACCGCTCGAGCGCCCTCTAAACCCTACGGGAATCGCCGAAACTATATTTATGCCGAATATGGTCCCGAGAAAAGGCGCGCACTGAATACGTATAATGGAATTACCGAAATCTCGCTCTCGGAATGACAAAGAAGTATGGTGGCCGAAAAGCTTCTTAAAGTTGTTTACTTTTATAACACGGGTTTTTTCTTCGGTGCTCTGCTCCCGGGTTATAGTTATGGTTTTATCGAAGATTCGCTTGGAGGGTTTCCTTGGGATTATATTCCCGCTTTACAATGGCTCGAAAACCATAATCCAATGAAATAAACGGTAATTGAAAACTATCGATCGCCTTTTTTCCCTGCCGCACTAGAATTAAACAGGTAGGTTTCGCCGCACCAAATGATGTTATAGGGAATGATAGAAGAAAGGCCTGCTGACTACAAATTGTATGCAAATCCACTATAGTTTAATGAACGCGGCAATACACTTGCTCATGGATCTTAATAAGTTTCATCTACTGGTCCAACACCTAAAAATCTGGCAAGAAATATCATTACATAATAACTAAAATACTGGCGATTTAAATATTTTTCTAGTTCATTATATTCATACGTTTATAGCTTTATTGTTACTTTTTAGAAAATGAAGTACTCATAAGTACATCTACATATAAATTTTTTGTATGTCGTACTCTTTCTAAATTCGATAACTTTGTTTACCAGGTAAACAGATTTAGGTTTAGGTACCAGATAGAAACGAAATTAATGAAAATTATTTTACTAACATCTAAACTGTTCCGCAAGTGCTTTGTTCAACTTTAATATGATTCAGATTATACCAACATGAACGCATTAAAGTGTAGGATTTAGGCACCCTCCTCGGTTAGATTTAAGGCTGAATAATTATTACGACTAGTTACATACATTCATCTTCGCTAGTCGCGTTTTACTCTCGCGCCGGCATTGCACCCGACGCAAAATAAATACAATAATTCCCTTTATTCTCTACGGGGTAAACAGATAAACAGATGGAATCAACTCCCAAAGCTTTCCGCGAGGCCCGCTCCGTTATTTAACACCGCTAAATCTGTTTATGTTTTCGTTAATTGTAAACGGTTCTGATAGATAGTCAAATGATACGGGTATGTATTAGGTAAACGGAGTTTGAGGTAATTCTTCGCTTCAGATTGAGCAAATATGTTTAACGCACACACAAATTGGTTGGCAGTAAACTGTATGTAATTAATCAGGAGCTTGTAATGTTTAATATTAGATTAATTACCTACCGTACAACGCGATGTATTAACTGTTTATATTGGTTATTATTGATACTCAGAATATGTGTGCTAAACGTATGCCAAAACGTACCGTAGGCAACATGCATTAAGAAATTTACGAATTACGAAATTTATTTCTTCGTTAAACCATTACAAATTAATCACACAGATTTTGTGAATTTTTTTTCGGAATAGTTACTTGTAATGTACCCTTACAGACAGTAAAACATACGGACAGACGGTCAAAAAATTATGCTAATATTCAAATAACAATTGTTAAGGTTTCTTCGATGAAGATGTTATAAAATTCATTTTTCTATAGAGACTTTTGTATCGCTCATCTTTGCCGAATGTCAAATATATCAAATCCTATTCCGTTACGCAACAACATTACTTATGCGTTACAACTCCTCCCTAATAAACGGGAGATCCTCGACCGCATACACACACATCAACAATTTCGTTCACACTTCCGTTTCTGCCGAAGATTTCTTTATTATCGGTCGAAAAGAAAACCGATAATGTAATCCTAAATGGCGCCCTAACAACCTCCTAATAGAACATTTAATATGCACGATACACCGCCGAGCCGGCAATACTCTCTCGGAATAAATATTTCTTAGTAAGCTATTAACGTTTCTAAGGTAGTGGACCTTCCTGTGGGACTTACGACGTCCCGAGACAATATTCGAGCAGAAGTTGCGCATCCCCGAAAAAGTCCCATGGGACGGATCGTGATACGAGTGATGAGCGGGACTTCCACCACATACGATTGCCGACGAGGGGGATTTTCAGTGGCGTACGATGATTTCGTATCAGCTGGTTAATGCTTGGGATTAGGGTTTGTTAATATCGAAAGTTATTGGAAATTGCAAAAAAATGTAACATAAGACATGTACAATATAAGATCTTATACATTTCTAACTTTTGGGAAACGAGAATTGAAAACTTTTAAGATTCTGCTGGACGCCAACGGTACCAATGGAAATGTTACAAAGGGGGAATCTTTCTTCCACCGCGTTTCCGTGAAAGGCGAATTAGTAGTGAGTTATCCAAACAGAAGTTTATATAATTTGAAATAACAGATGGAATTTTGCACCCAAATTGAACAAAACTGCCCTAATCCCAAAGAGTTTTTACTTTAAATTGAACGTCGTATATCAGCTGATAATCAACATTTCCAGACTTCTACAACTCACATCTGGTACGTGTTAGGTATGATTGGAATGATAATTTCAAGTATATTCTTCGTATTTCCTGAATTTGTCTATATTTTTCAGAAGCCCGCCCATGCTCAAACCCTCGCTTATCAGACATGCACAAATCAACACTTTTTTCCTTCTCCTGCATGAGGGACGGGATTTCGCTGCAGGAAGAGAAAAATGATGAATTGGCCGAATGTTTGTTGCTCGGGTTAAAATATGAAATTTTACTGCTGAATCTTTTTAAACAGCCCGTGTTATTAAAATTATGTCAGGATTTGAATGATGGTGACGGTTTCGGATCCCACGAACACTTTCGCTGATATTAAATTTGTTTTTATGAAACTCTTAAATGATACGAGCGGCGGTATAATGAAACGGTGACTTTAGTACATCCAAGGGCAAGTCTGGCGCCTTCTAGTAGCTCACATTTACTTTATGATACGTATTTATTAACACAAGTATACCTAATTTTAATGGTCACATTTTTCATGTTATTTCAGTAACTAGAAGGCCACATGCAAGGCCAAGCCTGGCGCCTTCTAGTAACTCACATTTACTTTACGATACGCATTTATTAGTACCAGTATAACTAATTTTTCAAGTACGTTTTTGATGTTATTTCCATAACTAGAAGGTTGTAACACAAATGTAATAAATAATTATGCTTGCCATAGCATGAGGCAATTGACCAATTTTAAAAAATTAACCCCTACTGTAGCTCTGCATGTACTATTGCCATGAAAAGGATTTTTCCTAATATTTATACTAATGTATAAATGAAAAATTGTGAATTATTTATTTTGATTTGAATTTTAACGCGAAAACGCTGGTATCTGTCATGGCGACGTGACGTCACTATCTTGTACGCATAAACGGACTGCTGTCGAAGCTTTCGTTGTTTTAATATCTTTTTATTCTTGCTCGTATATATTTTATTTCCTAAAATCACTCAAATAAACTGTAGCGTTTATAAGGGGTGTGTAGGGCCTCAGGGTGAAAATAGATCGATTAACATATCTAACATATTGCTTGTTCATAGTCCAAGGATGAAAACATGCGGAAGAAGTGGCTGAAACTTGCACGTCGGGGCCCAGGTATTTCCACAAAGACCTCAATTTACGTGTGAAGACCAATTCGATGTAAGTACCTTATATTAAATCCGAACTTACTTCAGGTATAGCTTAAAGTTTGTACTGTTATAGTGAAAACGTCTTTGTGTCAGTTCCCTAAAGGGACGCAATCCACTATACTCAGTTATTCGCATTGTTGAGAAGCACGAAACAACATTAAATAAACATTTTAATTAACCGTGAATTTAATATTAGAGACAAATTCAGAAACATCCCCACCTCATTCTTCATACACTCATTTGATGCTCGGATTGAGTAGGTGCGCCTCCTCCTCAATTTTGAAATTCACCAACGCATAAATGAAGTTACTCAAATACATCTCAATTTAAGAAAAGAATACTTGGTGAAATCGAAACGTCCTTTATTCGGTGAACATTAGTACTTTAAGTAGAAATTCTGTGCGCAAATTACCCGTTCTGAAACTGGTATAACCAAGTAAACCCTATAACAAAGTTAAATTGATTTTCGCTATCTTCAGAGCTCAATTGATCGTTGAACAACAAAATTTAGTTGATGTTTTCTTACTGTCATCTACCCTATGGAGCCGAGTTCGTTGTTGTATAAGATCTAAAGTCAAGGGGTTGTGCTCGAATTTCGTTATAAAATTAAAAATCAAAATGTCCGCAATATTCGCCTCGTCTCCTTTCGTAAAAATAAATAAGAAGGTAAAGTTAATAAACGAAGTTAATGAAATGCTATCGATCCCTTGATTCAAAAGGTTATCTCAATGAAATTCTCAAAAGAGACGTAATTAATGTAAATTAATTTAATAACTACGAATTCCATTACAGAAGTTCGTAAATCGTCGGTGATTCGAATCCAGAAATATTCCTCGATAATTTTAATTAGAAACGAATATCGATTCCGATATCCCGCCCGTATCAAGGAAGTAAATCTTTAAGTCTCCCAAAAGTTTATTTGACTCGGATCGTTCCGGTGGGAGAACGGTAAACAAACTGCCTGCTGGTAAGAAGCCGGGGCGTAATTTGGAATTGCAGGGCTTTATTGGCAACTAATTTGATTGGCACATTCGCTCCCCGAAGAGTAAAGCTTGCTCTCAATTTCCTCCTTAAAATTTACCGAAGGAGGCGTAAAATTATTTATTCTGGTTCGGGATAAGCCTTACGACTTAATTAATTCTGATTGAAAGTTATTAGATTCCCAGGATTTACATTATCATCCTTCGTGGGGAAGGCTCTGTATCGGCAATTATTCTTGACGACTCCGGGGCATTCTCCCTCTGAAACCAGAGATTAGCAGCGCGCCTGACAGAAGTTACTTTGTAACGTTGTTCTGTTTACAGAAAATACTATTAATGCTAACATTAATAAGTGCACGATTCTAAACTTAATATCATGAGATGAATGGTACAGAAGCGGAACAAAAATTTGTACTTTAATACATGTAATGCTTTCTGCAATGATGCCCTGAGAATCGTCGACCAGGAAAGATGACTGGGTATCTACGAATTTTAATCATTATTTGAAAGTATCTCAATTTACTTAAATTACATATTAAATTTCCCCCTCCCCCTATTGATTTATCTAAAACGTCTAAATTCAAACTAGTAACTGTCACCTTTAGAATTAGTTTAGAGTCTTCAACAACAAATTCAAAAAAAACTTTCCCTAATGTACAAAAATTGCGATTTTCCCGGGCTACCCTCCTTGCTACTTTTAATGCTATATTGGAAACTTTCGATGCGAATTTATTTCCCCAGCCCTCCACCAATTTGTAGTCACAAATTCCAACAAATGGACTCTTCTCTCCCCTAAACTTCATTTTCATCTCCGGGCGTAGAGACAAAAACTTCCCTTCTTCCTACTAACGCACCTCAGACCAATCAAGTGCGTAGCGACTACCCTTCCCTGTGTCCCTGCAAATTTCTTTTATTGCATTCTTTTCCACGTCAGGGACAACTATTCCGAAAGGTTATATGCCGACGGAATACTAGATACTCCTTTTGTGTCCCCTTCATGGGAGGGATCGGAAAAAATAAAAAGGGGGGAAGTTGTGATAAGGGCCCGGCTATCAATTAACGTTCGATTCGATTTCACTCTAGGCGAAATTGATAAAATATATCCACGCCTTACTGAACCTATCCCAGCCCGCGCAGTTCTTTCCAATCATAAAACTGTCCTGCGTATGTTTCCACGTTCCGCTGACACGTTCAATTTCCTTTTTCGACCATTTCATAGCTCATAATCGAAAATTAATTTAACCGAGATGAGCCGGTTCAGCTCACAAAGTAATTTAATTAAACTCCTGGAACGTAATTGCAGATAACTGTTAAGCGGACGGAAAGAAAATTTTTAAGCTCATTGAAAGGGCGAATAAAAAGTTTTTGATGGCATTAAAAGATGAAGGGGGTATAAAACGCCGTTGATGTTTATTCAGTTAGAGTGTACATCTGCGGGAAATCGATGCGAGTTTCTTGTCAACTTTGTATTTTTAATAAGGCTCTTATCGATGATGATACAGCTTAACGAATGGTTAGCAGCGTTCGAGCTCCGCAGATCAAAAATATCAAACTCACAATGGAAAATTTTCATTCAATGTGTTTTAAACAATTTCATGCTTGTCATAACTTCTACGGCCATTATTAAATCAGTGTATTGGAGCGACGATTTTAAGATTAACTTTGCCCGAGAGAAGTGAATATAAAAAAGCGACACGCAACAAAATTGCGAATAGAAGATAATCCAACCAATCTTCACATCTGAACTAATATATTAAAGATCTACAAGAACTAAAGCGCAGCTATTCATGTAAGCTTTGTAAGAGAGAAAAATCCGCCGCCATGACCGCTAACGACATTTCATGAGCTACGCACTTCTACATATATTTTAAAAATATGAACATAACTTTGTTTTGATATAAAATATGTGTGATATATCTAGGTTGTGTCTTACAGTGACTTGTACCAAGTTATGCAATTTCACATAATAGCACCTATAACTTCTTATTGATGCCATATAAAATATAGCATAAGCATAGGTTCCAATGCTTAAGGAGACGGTGAAATACCCTCACACAACAGCAAAAAATTCCGATAGATGTGCTGTGATGAACAGAGCCGCTAAACCAAATTTGAACAAAAACGTTAGCAATATTTCGATTACATAATGAAGAGTGTAATTTTCGCCTCAAGAAATTCAATATCAAAAATGGATCCAGAGATAAAGAGTGCAGTTACTGAATACCAAATACGTAGTTACTTTAAATGTTTCAAATCAAACCAAATCAATCAGAAATCACATTTGATGATACCAATTAGCTGCACATTACGCCACTATTTCAATAGGGGGATATGAAATGACCACTGCAACTTTATAGACGTCCCATTAAGTATACTTCCTAATGGAAACTCACACAATTTTTATATTATGAGTAGAACCTCGCAATTAATCTAGATAGTAATGGTCTTTAAATAAAAGGAAAAAATAATAATTTAGTGGCTCATACATGCTCATTTCCCGACTTCGCAAAAATTCTCATTATCCTCATATTCGTAATGTTTTAGTTTCACAGGTTCATAGCATTTTTCCTTCCCTTATCTCCGAGACGTATTCTCAAAATGATTGGACTAGTTCCATCGATGAAGTCTGAATCAATATGCAAATCCCAAAATGGAACCAATCCACAGCCTTTCCGCAAGAAAGTAAAAGCGGACGGGTTCGTAAAAAAGCAATCCAAACAATTTAAATGTTAAGTATCCATCCAAAAAGGGTTGTCCGAAACTCAGGATAATCTCCTATAATCTGGACCGAAGTCTAGTCTTCTAAAAAGGCAACTTTGTTTAAGAGGATTAGCTTGATATATAACTTCTACTGCTCGGGCACTCCGTAATCGCCATGTAGACGTTTAATTCGAAAGAGATTTTGAGTACAATGTAAAATTAAAGCCCTTCTAAAATTGCTTTTTATCTCCCATTTACATCCTCTCTATGAATTTCTGGTATTATTTCGTCCGACATATTAAGTAACTTTAACAAATTATGCCGCTTTGGGTCCTTAACTGAAGGCACAACGATAAATTCCGTTAAAGAGGTATTACTATGTAAAGCGCAGAATAATTTCGAGAAATGTCACATAACGTAAATTAGTTCCTTCAGGTGCACTCTGGTGGAATTTAATTACGACGGCCAGGTCAATTCAGCCTTTCTTAAGAAATTTCCAAAGAAATAAATCACTTGAGACAAAATGGGCGTGCATTGGTAGATCAGTTTGTCAAGCGTTTGCACTGCCAATGCAAATAATTTTTGTTTGCAGACAGGTTACGTCTTAGGAATATGCGATAATGGTTGACAGGGAGTTGCTCATATGAGTTAGTTAGTGTAGTATGGTTAAACATCTACGTGTAATAAATACCACCAAAAACGTAGGACGTGCTAATTAATGGTGTCCGTTTCAGTGAGAAAATTATTAACCAGAGCATCGTTGCTAGGCAAGTTTTAAATGTGTCACAAGTCGTTGAGCTACTGACAAATTAAAATATCTCGCCCGGTTTTGATAGATTAATATCCAAAAACTAAAAGAATTAATCAGATAAGAGCCGACCGCCGAGTCATTATCGACGCACAATTGATGACATTTCCGTCTATGATCCCGGGCGGAGGAAAAAAAGGGGAAAAAGTTTAACGAGAAGCGATATCAATCACACAAACGTCCCAGGCCCGGATTATTTCGATTGAATCATAACTAATGATATCGGCGATCAGAAGTCTGCGCGAGATTGACAGCCGACGTAAAGTTCATACATCATTTTCTTGTCATTTTTTTTATTTATATGCTTAAGCAGTTAACTCTGTTACACTCCGGCGGCGGATTATGAACAATTTCTTGTCGTTGTAAGATGATGGACGATCTCGACATATGGGGATAATAACTGTGACAAGGAGGCCGCTTTGTGCCGCACATTTTTTGCATGTTTACTGTACCCAAGTTGCCAGCGTCGTCTATTGAAACATAAACGATATCAATAAATATATTTGTGAGTCCATGAGGTAAACTTTCAATTTGCTAAAAGTTATTGTTTAAAATTTTCGCAAGGTACATTGTGGTGATCTCTACGGTCTAGCAATATTAATGATTTAAAAGTAACTGCCTGAAAAACTGTTTAGCAATACAATAAGATATGTAAATACAAAGTAGAAAATTTACTGACGTGTCTAAATATCTAAAGCATACATGTATTGTAAAATTAGACATATATATTATGGACTTAATGCCAATGTGAAGAAAGGTAGAGGTGAGGATATTGTGGAACTTTGGCACAGGGAAAAGTAAGGAAAGTTGTGATCTATTGGTTCCGTTCTGACAAGAAAGAGAATTAATCATTACCAATACCTGGTTCCAAGCTCGTCATTTGTACACATGGCGAGCACATGGGGATCACTCAAATCGTGATAGAAGAAATCACATTGATTAAGAAACTATTTCGTAATTGAGTAAGAAGAGGCGCTGCCTCTTCTTCAAGAAGTAATGACCTCAAGATAAACATATAAAAAATAAAGTAGCTAGTTGTGAGTAGAAACCCTCACACAATATGGTGAGGGTCCATTCTCTTATATGGAATGCATACATGGACTCTAAAGTTAGGGTCAACAAACCTGCTGGAGATTATTGAAGTGTGATGCCTAAGAAGGGTGCTTTGTTTATCGTGGGAGGACCGGGTTCGTAACGAAGATCTCTGAGGGAGAACATTTCAACTACCTGTGCTATATTTTACAAGGACAGAGATACCAGGTGCCACAGCCGATTCTCCAAGGAAAGAGAAGAATGGGGCGTAAACAAATTTTCTGGCTAAGAAATGTAGAGATGGAGTGATTTTAGTAATATTGCTGAACTCTCTCATTCGGCCATAGCCAGCTTTCTTGTAATGAGATAGTCTCGAACTTTATTATTCCATGTTGGTTTTTCTTATACAAGTTCATTTGACTCCATCGCCCTTGTTATACCACAAATCAAGCTTGGTGCCTTATAAATAGCAAAGCCGCAACCTAGCTGGCTTTGTTCGTGCTGCCTATTTCGCTGAGCTCTGCTTAGACCTTGCGTTCCCTTTGTTTTTCATTATTTTCAGCATTTTCCGAGAACTTCACGCACTTTTGACTCCCTTCTAATCTTCTTGAATCTCAAGATACGACTTGCGTCATAAGGTCATATTTTTTCCTAAATACCGCCTTTACATGAATATGCTTAAAAATGACACTGTTACGTTTTCACAAACCCGAACGTTCATTCTTAAACGTCAGCGAAGGAAACAGTCAATTTTTACAGGTGATCTTGACGTTCGTCATGTAGTTATAATTTTTAAAAGCTTTCAACCTTGTTGATAATTCTGAATCAGTTTTCAAACGTCAGTAAAGAGAAAATTTAATTTCGTCGAACGGCGACAATTTTAAGCCTTCTGCCTTGAATCTGAAGATCACATGACTTGTCACGTCTCACTCTGCTTTTGAACTTCGTTGAAGAAATTATTTTATCGAATATCACACATCTATATTAACACTGTGCGTGTATATGGTGTATGTCTAAGCTTTAAAAATATTTCTAGCATGACGTCTTCCTAAATCCCGTATACATAAAAAGGTGCAATGCGGTAGGATACACACTTTCAGGACTTCTGTGTAGCGAACTAGACGTAAACTCGCATTTTCCAGAGATTTGCAAGTATAAAACAATGCCTCACCCATGAATAAAATATGAACCGAAGTTAAAATATTAATAACAGCGTTTAAAATACAAAAAAATGCGCGATACGAAGCGTCGTGTTGACTTTAATATTTAAAGTTCAGCTGTAACGTTGCTCGTTTAAAATGTGTTCTCTGTTCGGGTAGTCATTTTATATTTCAGAATTTGTGGAGCAGAAAATTGTTGGACAGGCTGAATACACAGATCACATATGCAGCAAGCAACGCGTGGAAATTAAATGGGAATAGTTTGAAATAATTTTGGACGGGAGTTAGACCATTCGGGGCGCAGAAAGTGATCCGTTAATAAATCCAGTTACATCTATATTACATTTAAAAATGTGCAAACCCACCTGGCCTGTTGAAGCGTTATACTGCCTCTTAGTTAGTTTGCAAACAAATGCACATCAATAAAAATTAATACTAGCCATTGTTTAAATTCCCATATTTTAAATCTTAAATATTTGCAGCATGAAAGGCAATAAAATAGAGTTTCTATTTTATCATCCCGGTAGCAGAATTCTCCGCAGCAATCTCACTTCAGGAAAAATAGTAAAACCGTGTTTGTGTAATTTTGATGAGACCAGCAACTGCAGAAATATAGGCGATTTGTTTGCACGTTTTTACGTCAATCTTTATTACGTTTAGGGTAGCAGCTGCTTTGCCGGTACCCAAAGAAATATAAAGCTAGAAAAAGTTCTGATTATATTTCTCGACTCGGTCGTATAAAAGCATTCGGGAAGGGTAAGGGTCGCGTAGAAGGGACAAATGAACGGAATTTCTGGAGACTATTAATTTTATTTATGTTGTTCTGGGGGATCTCATGAACAACCCCCGAAATTTATTAACTTAAATTTGTCGAACCGCTAACGCGTTGTAAGTTGCACTGATTAAATTTGCCATAGGTTGAAAACGAGAATGTTGGAAAAAATAAACAGAAAAATTACACTCACGAAAATAAAGATCGCACCCAATGAGAAGTCATAAAAGCGCAGTATTTACCATGAAGCAAAAGAATTTTAATTGCAGTGATTAAAATATTAGACAAAAATTCATTTTAAGTACACAGTAAATATAAATGAAGTTTCGGTATTTAACTGTGTATTTAAATGCATCAAACGAAATTATAAAATATAGACGTGAATAAACTACTCGAAATTTCTAACAATCTGCCCTAAAGTTAATTTTAAATTATCATTGCAATACATTAGCATCTTTGGGTCGGTAATGAATTATAACGGTTAGACAAGCATTTTTTTTTAAATTACTGGGTGTGCAAGTCTTCCTCTAATGTTAGCCATTTACTAATGCGAGTATCTTCACATTGATTCACTTCACGATTTAATGAGATTATGATATTAATACCCCATGAAAAAATTTCTGCGTCCTACCCCCTTTGTGCGAGCAAGTCGTGTCCTCCTGCAAGACTGAAATGAACCGAGATTCAATTTCCCAGAACTAAATTTATAAAGCCATAAAAATTCAATTCACTTTTTGAATTCAATGCGCGGTTTAAATTTACATACATTATTTTATACATCACGGCCGTCCCTTCCGCATCGTCGATTTCATTTTACATTGTAGGGAGTTTAGTTAACTGTCGGCAGTGTCACGATAGCGGGATGCATTTATTAAACTTTCAACCTTCGAAATATATGGAATTCGATTTTTGTGCATATTATTAACGCGAAAACAATCGCATTGTTTTAGGTGCCGTATTCGCGAATTTGAATTACACATGTCAGATGCAATTGGAGCGAAACGTACGTACGTATATTTTTGAAGTTTGTCGGGCTGATTCCATCTTGAATAACGTGGCTGATTCATAAAAGTGTCACAATTGAGAATCAAAAAATTTTTCAAATGGTATTAGTTACTGCAAAATTTCACTGTAGGTAATATTCTACGAGTCAGACTTCGGTCTGACTAGCAGAAACGTTGATAAGTTTTATTTTAAGTTCCAAAAGCAATTTCGGAGCGTAATTAACTGAACTTCTCAAAATTCACACCAAAGCGTTTGTTATTATCACCCTTAACATTGTTACTTGTATCTTACTTGTAATTGAATCCGGCTTAAAACTTAGTAATGCAGTGTCGGAAACTTTCCCGGGGTCCTCGACTGCTGTAAGCCGGCATCTCCTCGGCAAACAAAAGAGTCCGACTGGTAAGCATCCTTATACAAAACTTGCATTACATCCATCCATAAGTCGCAGTGTCAATATTTTCTTGTTCGAGTAAAAGGAGCCTTACAATACATATTACTTGCATCGGGATGAAAATAAACAGAATAAAAACACGTTTGTTTGTAGAGAAGTCCCCTTTTATGCGTGCGAGAATGGCTGTTATAAACATTTCGATATATGCGCGCACCCTAATTCGAAGGGTAAAAACAAGAGAGAGGGACCACCCTCATACTTGTCTTTTTGACTATCGGTTTTTATGGGATATCGGTCCGATGCTTTTATTTCATTTGGACGATTCGGTAAGCGAAAATCGTTCGATTGAGCATTGACGTCATCCTGGGGGAAAGTAAGTGTATGGGATCCTTCATTTATTTTCGTTAGGCAGATATTGCGTGAAGTTTCGGTTCGTGAGGATTTTCCCCTTTCCGTCAGAAATAAGTAAAAAATATGATACAGTATATGTGTATTTATATTCCTGGTGACCGACTCATGTGACAAAATCTGCAATTTGTCAATTTGGAAAGACAATTTGCTACGCACTCAATGTATAGTTTTCATAATTTCCAAGTCGTATCAAGTACATTTTGTGAGAAATTCAAATGACACAAAACACTAGACGTGAAGTCAAACCTCTAACATTTTCGTTTATAGGACCTTTACGACTTCCGGAACGGACAAATTGGTGCGATAAAACACCGACCGAAGGGGTGCCATAACACAAAATCAAATAATGCTAAACCCCTATGGGTCCCGCACCATAAACCTAACTGAAAAACAATAATTCCTTTCCTTTTCTAAGGCAATTATTTACGGTCGCAGTTGGAGCCGGATTATTGCTCGGACTTTTTTCTAAGTCTGCTCGATTTCCTTCATTAGATCGTTTGAAGTAAGTTGAATTTAACGCACATGGCGCCCGTAAACGCAACCGGCGGCCGAGGCAAATTGTTATTAACGGAGATTTTTTCGTGTTGGAGTATTTTTACGGTCGTGTCGGTGGATATGTTGGCGAAAGGATAACGGTGCTTGGGTGAGTCTGGCGTTTTCTCCCTGAATCGCCAGACTATCGTCGAGGAACGGAAAAGGATTTCGCAGATGGACTAAAGGTTTAATGTTGGAAACGTTCATGTTATTATGGCCACAGCGA
The DNA here is from genome assembly GCA_963576515.1 of Cryptocephalus primarius. Classification (NCBI taxonomy): domain Eukaryota; kingdom Metazoa; phylum Arthropoda; class Insecta; order Coleoptera; family Chrysomelidae; genus Cryptocephalus; species Cryptocephalus primarius. The sequence goes on from OY754944.1 coordinate 7,890,159, forward strand.
GTTTTGCGCTAATAATAGTTCAACAAATTATAGGAAAACTTAAGAAGGTTGCTGAGCCTGTATCTGTGAGTTTCTCTTAGCTTATCCATCTTAAATTTTAGACCCTGGATTTTTCCACAAAAACTGTTGCAATCAATAGATAATTTACGCGAAAACATGTCAATGGACACTTGTAATCTTGCATATTCTTTTATAAAGAAACCATATACTTCTATAGATACAGCGTGCGTACAAGCAATGAAATTGCCAAATTTTTTTCCCCAACTTATCCGTGACACGTCTCATTTTCTAAGTCAAACTCGTTCGGATTTCCGCCGGGAGGAACGTCTCCTTATCCGGCGTTCGTCTGCGAGGGTCGTTCCCGCTACCGAAACAAAAATACACATTTGTTCTATTTGTCAAAGAATCATCCCGGCTTTCGTTTACGGCCTTAACGCGAAATCCCTCTTTGCAAACAGCTAAATGAAGAATCTATTTCCCCATGTCTTGCTGCTCTGCTAATACCACCATAATATAGGGCCTGTCAACTCAGTCGATTCCTAATGATGGATATCCCACTGGAGCCAGTGCTTTTTTCCCTCCGAAGTTTCCCTCCGGAGCGGGAGATTGCAACGGTTTGATAGTCTTTCATGGGAATCGCAATGGATCGTTCGCTATTGCCGTCCTCGGGGCAAAAGCGCTAATTTATAATAATTCACTGACGAATTTCGCTTATACCGTTGCCTTCTTAGTTTCGACCACCTATGCTACTATTCCAAGTGAAATGCTTCTTATTCTTAAAATTTAACATACTCATTATCAGCCACTTATGTTAATACGAGCTAGTGTAGTAGTAGAGTTCGATTCAATTAAAGCGAACCTTGTTTTCATAATTTCAACGTCGATCATTATAGCTTCTGAATTCTAAACAAACAAACATATTAAATCGTCTCTAAAGCTAAATTCGAGCTTGGAGATTAATTTGAGATAGATACAATTTGATTGACGCCAAAGTGTTAAATATAGGCCAAGTTGGCAACATGGTTCCAGAATTCATGCCGATATTTCTAACATAAAGTTTCGACATTTGGTCTTTGGTTGTAGCATGGTATATATTAAATTGCTAGGTATTTTTTATATCTAGTAATAGCATTTGGCATTTTATCGCCTATAATTAATAATCAACTTAAAAAAAATTGTTACTTTAATCGAATCATTGCAGGGCTTGGAAGTTTTCAAATGTGTAATTTGTTCTATCTCTATGTAACTCTCGATGTAACTCTAGAGTCAAGCAAAGTATTTCATATTCTGTCATAATGGTTCTGGTGGAGCATTTAATACAATAATAATTTGTGGAGAGTACTATAACTATCTAAAACGAAATTTCTTAGAAACTGTAAACATTAAGAAAATAAGTAAGACGTCTGAACTCGAAAAGTCACATATGATGCCGGGGTAAAACCCTTAAGAAGAAATCCAAAGTTCTTCATTTTCTCGAACTGCTCATTTGAAACTTAACTAACATTACATAAATCAACTATGTAAATATACTAATTTTTTCACTTGCGGTCCCTCAAAGGGTCCAGAAGAAATGCATCTACTCTTATAAACTTTTTTCCCGAACTTTTCCCCATCATAAAATGATTAGCATTCGCTCATAACTAAACTACCGGAAAAAGGAAGAGTCCGTTTGGTTGATAAAATTTGCTTAAAATTTGAGTATTCATCATATTGAGTTGCATACACGCACAAATAGCGTTTTCTTTTCATAAACTCTGACACCTGCCACGTGTTTCTGCGTTTGGCATAACAAAGTTAATATTTCATTTTCCATGTTACATAGTATTTGGGGGGGAAAATCAATATCGATTGATTGTTTTCCCTTCACGTGAGAATTATAATCTAGTGTAATCTGTGTAACTGTCAATTAAATAACTGTATTTGAAACTAATGGTGGTACAATGTGTAGTTGATGTAAATATATATGTGATATATAAGAAATAAATAACAAACCATATGTCTTTATCCTGTGAACTGTGATGAACTTCAAAGAAATTATTACTCACGTTGGTAAAAGTTGATGTTTTACAATGTAATTATGATTACAGGCTGTCCTGAAGATGGAATAAATATTCCCAAAGTTATGCATGAAAAACTACGAGCGAAACTCTGCTGTTTCACTGAGCGCACCTGATGTCTGACTGCTACCCGCTAACATACTGTAATATATCTAGTTTCGAAGGAGGGGGGTTGCTTTGACATCTTTGGACCTCAAAACGAAAAATTGTATTGAAATATTTTCCACCTCCCGTTATGCTACTATCCACAATAGCCGACTTGCCTTTCGAAATAAGCTTAAAAATAACAAGGAATTATGAGAATCATATTCACATAATATTGTTGGTTCGAAAAGTATTAAAACCCTACTAACTCTACTTAAGTAGAGTATCTACAGATTATTTACTACTCTGTCTACCATTAATACGAGGATTCCAAAAATTTTTGATAATAACTCGATTAGTTTCTAATCCTTACAGCTGAACTAAGGATAACTTGTACTTTTACTATAACTTTTCATTCATCATTATAAATATTCATGGCTTCACGCATTGTTTTTTATGTGGTCGTTTCACGTTATTCATGACCCTGTCTAAATTCAGGTCAATACATTTGTATGTTGACACCGGTAGACAATGAAGAATATAGGCACTATGTCCATTGAATTAAAAATTAAGCCCATACTATAGTGTCACATTAAATCATCTACTTAACCTCAGCTAAAATGATATTCAAGTATTTATATCAAGAAGAGTGGAAATGAGCGACTTTCCTTTAATCTTTTTTGTCTGGAATGTAACTTTTGCATTTATACTCTTCCAAGCTTCCCCACACTTTGTGTAACACATACATTGTCGCAATTGGCAAGAGCCAGATTACTCAAAACTCCCATTTCTCAACATTGAGGTAGAAATTTTACGAAATAATCACATCTGACAATTTACGACTTCTCCCGCAAAAATCGTATACAAACCAGAGAATTTATAGGCGATATTTCTGCGGAATGTAAACTTTTTAAAATGCTGAAGACATTATCTGCTGCGACCATAAACTTTATACGCTGCTTCTGGCAGAGACAAAAATATTTAATTCTTATTGCCGTAAAAGTTCCCTGGCCGAACTGTTTGTCCGAATTTATTACCGGTCTGATCTATCAAAGTGGAAATAATTTGTAGTAGTAGGAAGGGTTATCGAGAAAATATAAAACACTACAATTCCAATAAATAAATTTAATAAATAATTGTATTCGTTTAACCTTTGATGTGGATTATGATCTTCTGAAAGTGTCTACACAAGTCTCGCGTGAATTACTCATAATTTTTGCTGCAGATTTGTGTAATTCCCCGGGTTTAGCGTACGATGAATGGAGCTTTATTGTATTATTTAAGAGGCGCGTTAAAACGTGGAGGTAATTCACAGCTATGTGATAGTTCGAACTTTCAAAACATCAAATATTTGTATCTTGCAACAATTAACGCAACTGTGTGAGCACAGAATGTTTATTAACCCTCTCCGGGAGCAGAAAAGCAATTCTGTAACGAGAGTTTCAGCTGTAGACGCAGCAAAAGGTGAACACATCCACCAAAGCATAAAATATCGCTTCCCCGGTACAAACTCATTCACATCTGCATTCCAAAGCGAACATGGTACACACATATCTTAAAATGAAGCCAGAATTCCAGAATACAAGTGAAAAGCTCCCGTGTTTACCTCAGAACGTCTCTTTAAGTTGCTCCTTTCCGCGACACTGTGTGTATTTTCCGAAGGATTAAACTTTATGTCTGTTGCCTGGCATCGGGCGAGAGAATGGGAGAATGCATGTATAATATTTGCCGCATACTTATATAATTCAAGGAATTTCTACGTCACTGCCATTTGTCGCTCCAAATTAAAAAGGAAGAGGGAACGTCGCCGGGGATGGAATAAATGTTTCGGAAATTCGGGAGTTTTACAAATGGCACAAAAATTATTTCCACCAGTACCCGCACCAGTAACTGGTGTAAGTCACACCAGCCATTTAAGTATACAATTTTCTACAGAGTGTTATAGGTTTATACAGAGTGATTTCGGGAAAGTGCATGTGTAAGAGCATATTTTTAATATTATATAGATGCATAAATCTCCCAACTCTCAACTCTCACAAATATTTGTGTTGAGCCCACCATATCAAGGATTCATTTAGTAATCAAAAGGTTCATTTAAGCCTCCTGCATTCACGTCACATGCCACAAACAAAAGTGACACTAAAATAACACATTAAGTAATTAATGTCGTTTTTGTTGATTATGCAGGGTAATGAGTTTACGACATTAGTAAAGTTACCGATGTTACTGAAACGCAAATGCGGGGGAAACACTGCTTCTCCAAAAAGTTTCCACGGCACAGAGCCGTCAAAGACGGCAAATGGATATCCCGATTTGGGAGGCTCATTTTGATTTTCCACATCATCATTATTCCACAATCAACCCGATTCAGCTCGACGTCCCGAAATCCTTTTCCGTTCTTGATAGAAAGTTTACAGAATAATTCCCGATGTCAAATTTCCCGAAACTCCACGAATCAAAGGCCAATTACTCCGGGAAAAAAGATAGCGCCCTACTTCATCAGGATTTGTAGTCTTTGTGTCGTGTTTTCCCCGATCCTTTTGATATATTTCGCTCGAAGAAGTTTCAGTATGATAAACACTCGCTGGGGGTCATTAGGGGGGAGGGAAAAATAATTCGGAGCGAGATAAGATAATAGAGTGAAACTCAATTAATAAATTGATTTGTTGGACTGGATTTGGCAACAAGATTAAAGTCGGATAAAGCTTCTAAGGTAAATAACGGTGGGGTGATTAATCAGCGATTTTAACAAAGACGGTATAAACAACTTAGATACCTTTTTATCGGTTCCATCCCACAAAATATTCCGTTATTTGCGTCCCTTTTGCTTTCGTCGCTTTGTTGGTTAAGAAATTCTAAACGTTCAGGATTTTTTTTATTCTTACACCATAACCGATATTTTGCTTACCATAATCTGACGTTTGCTTGACGCGTGTAACAAAGCATTCCCTCCGTTTTATCGTTTTTACTTTTGTTTTTGGAGCTAAGGACGTGATTATCGCTTTCTATTTTCTTGATATGCCCGCAACATGACAAAAGCAAGGGCGCACCGAAAAAATCGAACCAACGCAGAACTGCTACTTTATATTTTCCGAGTATCCATTACATGGAAACTGTATTTAAAGTAGAATATAAAATGGCATTCAAAAAACCCATGGTAATTTCTATATGATATTCGCGCTCTTAAATTATTTACAATTTTCCCACCATTCAAAATGGCAAGCAAAAAACTGGGAAGTGTAGTCATATTTTCCTGCAGTTTCTAATTTCTGCCGCCATCCTCTTCACTTTTAACCATCTAATATGTTCAACAATTGCTCATGAATTTTATGTAGACGTAATAGCAAGTGAAAATCAAGGAAAAATCGTTGTGACTTTCCCAAAATTTTTCCTGCAAACTGCAGTTGGTAATATGTAAATTTTCGATGTCATTTTCATCATCAATGTTGACGTTTGATCAATGTCTGATGTTTGATCAATGTCATTTTTTATTAGGTGCATAAACCTGCGTACATAAAATTTGCAGTATAAAAATACGCTAAAAGTTTTCTAACATTTTCCCTCAGATTTGCCCTTCATTCCACTTTGATTTTATGCCATGGTAGACATCTATAACATTGCAAACGTTAAAAAACATAAGTTGAATGACTTTACCATGTTCTCATCATTCGGGCACCAGTCGAGACTTCGCCTCTCTTCACCAATACCTTGAACTTTATTATTTCCCAAAAAAATCCAACTCAAAAAAGACAAAAAATTATTAACCCATCGACTCACAGTATAGAAATATAAAGCTGCTGAATATGACACATAAATTAATAAATTACGGTTCATCCTAATAAAGGAGAAACTAATACTACTCAAAGAACTACCTATCTCCTACCAGACTATCTATACTAGTTAAGTATCAGTTTAGTTTGGATACAGAAATGAGTCATCTCCAATGGATGCAATTCATATTATGGAAGAAATGAATAAGTTGCGATGAATCAAAATAAATAAAAATCCTTAACAAATTGTAATGTAAAAAACAGCTTTATCCAAGGAACCATAGATAGACTGATGGAATCCAACAGAACCAGACAGCACAGAAGTGACAAAATTTGCCAATAAGGGCCATGGTAGAATGGAAACTGGAAGAAAGAAGGGAAAAGAAAGAAAGGGAAAAGGTTAAAAATGAATCGTAAAGTTAAATGGTTATAAGACAGTTATGGGAAGAAGAAAAAAATCTATTCAGAACTAGACTAGAACGGTCCATAAAACTGCAGTAATTTCTACGGAATAGCGTGTATATGCACCTAAAACATTGTTTGATTATAAACATCTGCTCTCTTTTCTCTCTGATATTTTTTCTCCCATCTCTAATAAATTCCTCTCTTTCGAATTTGCAATTGATAAGTCAGTACGTAATGCGTCCACGAACGTTTTTATGACCTTTTCATACAGCACTGTTCATAACTATCAAAAAATCGAATCAAATCAAATTTCCATTGCCCTACCTGAAATGTTTAAATGACGATTTCATCCATATCATCGCTTCTGTCAATACATGCGTCATTTTAGACCTATAAACTATCTCCTCGGACTTTACGGCACCGCCTCCATTGTTCTCGACACGTTTATGTAAACTAGCTAAGCGAGGATGATAAAGCTCGTGATGGAAGTGCAGCTCAATCCAGTGGGTAACCAAAATAACAGTTTACGCTATCTGAAATGATTTCATTAGAGCCGCACAATTCGTCTAGATTTCAAAGAGATGGCCATCTATTGTTCTAGCTTAAGCAGATCGGACCCATATCAAGATCATTTCCAGTCAGCCATGAAAGATTTCGATCTAGTTTCGCGTCCCAATTTAAAGTCAATATTGGATATGGACGGGGGGTAACGGCTAAATGAGCTGCACAGTTTACCTTCCGTGCGATCGCGACATAATGTGTCGCTGGAGTTACAGTCGGTAGGGATTATTTTTGAAATTAAACCGCTTGGAGATTATTATACACATGGAAATGCACATATTTCACTAGACTGAACTTTAGATGTGGACACATCATACAAGGTGACTCATTAGTAGATTTACAAATTTTGGCTCTGATTAATAGGAGTGACGTCATAAGAAAATCAATCGCCGACCTTTATCGGTGATTAATATAAGAGAATGCAAATTAAAATTATTATTTTTTTTTTGTAAGAAGCTCGTTGTTGTGGCAGTGTGTAGAAAAATTATCCAACATGAATTGAACGCAAATCACGATAAATTTCATTAGAGGAAAACCGTGTATTTTCTGGAATCATACTGAAACTATCCAAAATCCTATCACTGCGCCCTGCGCTCTCCCTTCAACCGTAATAGACGAGTAATCGACAAAGGTTTCGATTTTCCTGCATTTTCCACGGCATCGCCGTCAATCAAGTTACCCATGAACGGATGCGTTTGTTTCTGAGGTATAAAGGGTTCCGTTGTAATCCGTTTAGGTTAATTTGCGGAGAGAACTGTGATTAGTTGCCGATAATGGAGCGGAGCCGAATTATCTTCGAAATTTGCCGGATACCCGGTCAATTCTTTGGTTAGGCGGAACTAGTATTTCGGTTCGAAGGTCTGAGCCGCTTTAAAGGGAGAAAGGGCGCGCTGCGGAGGCGGTGAGAATTTTAACATGTGACGGACGTGCCAGGTGGATCGGAATCATGTCGAACTGGATATGTCTATCGGTCGAGTGGGAAATTGGTGGACACCTCGACGGATTCCTTTCGGGTATCTGGCGGTGAATCATCGCAGTGAACAGCCATCAGAGACATTAAACATATTTGTGACAACAGAAAGGCAGACGAAAAAGTTTAAATAAAATACCAAAGCAGTTTCAAATAACTTATACAGACTGCACCAGAAAATGGTTAGCAGTCAAGGAGTTAAATTAAGCGATACAGCACTTTTATTACTTATGGTCATATTTCTAAAACCGAGAGAACAATTCGTAGCTTAAAATGTCTTTACGTTTCACACATATGAGACTCACTCTGGAATACCATGGGGCATCAATATGGGAGCCGATATGTTTATAATTGCTCTAATCGTATAACAAGGAAAAGACAAGGAAACAACAACCTTAATATTTCCTGATATCCGTACTGTTCTGGACTTATGCCTACTTTTGACAGCAAACTTCTAAGTTTTAAACTATATAAGAAATGTGAGGTAATCATTTATGTGTTCAGATGTTGTACATTCTCCCTTGTACTACAACAAATATTAAGTCCTTTTCGATGTAAACAATTCCAATGTCGAATACCCGAAATCCTCCTATTTTCTCTATTTATCGATCTTCTGCAAACGTCAGAGCGAATAAAGAATGTTATCCAAGTTTATTCCAAAGAAAACTGGGAGAGTTAAGAGCTCCACTTAAATTTTATTACATAAAGGAGTTTCGCAGCAAATGGAATTAAATATTTTTGTCTCTACTTCGGGTGATGTTTATGGTCCCGGCAGATAATCCTCTCGACATTTTTAGAAAGTTCATTTTTAGTGGGAATATTATCTATAAATTCTGTTTCGTACACATATTCGCGGGGAAATCGCAGATCCCCAGATGCGGTTCCGTCTTAGTGGATCTTTTTACTATTTACACAGGCAGTGCGGCGATAATCCAAATCTGTCGTCAGGATTCATCTGGGGAAAATATTGCTAACATTTTATGAATAGGCAGAATCTTTAAAGATACTCCATAGCAAGCACGTGGTTTGTAATTCACAGAGATATTAAGACTCAGAGTATCGACACTGGAAATGTATGAAATATGCGCATAAGTAAGCAACAAAATCATACAAATACGCACCTTTATATGTAATATGGGGAAACAAATATTGCCATACTTTTTTCATCCACTTCAAAAAAGTGATTTGAACCCATTTCTCTTAATAATCCGCCAATGACATGTAGCCAAAGAACTTTTTATCTTTTAAGTGTCCCAATAAGAATTTTAAATTTCAATTTCATAGTCATTCGATACTCTTTATTTCTTTTATTGTGATATAAAATCAGTTAGCAAAGAAATGAAGCATACTTTATGAAATTTCCAAAAGCAACTGGTATTTTCCCATTTTCCAAATTTCAGAAATTAAATCAGCACGTGTTACAAATGGAGATAGAACGAAACCTCTTCTACGCTCACAGAAATATTTACATTTTCTCTTAATTTCAACAAAAACAATTTATTTACGAAATACATGATAGTATAGTGTGTAAATATATTTATATGGAAGTGTTTTAGGGAGTTCTTACAGTGTAAGGCTTACACCTGTGTTTGTCGTTTACCACAGCCATGCTATTGTAGCTTTTAAATTTCGTAGATAAGTTTGTTTGGCTCGCTGTTTGTTTGAGTGGAAACAGGTGATCGCGAGAACTTTTACCTGCAGGTAGGAAATCGTCAAACGATAGTTTAATTGGCCGTATACAATTTTCAAATGCTTAACCACATCGTATTTATTAGGAAGTAACACCACGTTAGAATTCACCCATGTTGTTACACGAAACAAATTAAAATTGAAAATAAAGTTCTCTAACACTTTCAATAAAATATAGATAGGATTTTAAAAATGTACTTCAAATGGTGGTTTATTGACCAGACAAGTGAAAAATGAATGTTCTGCTAATTTTTTGAAAATTTAATTATTGTTATGTTGGATTCAATCCACACATATAAATATTGTATATAATGGAATTGGAACAATTACTAATGTTGTCCATACATTTCAAACAAATTTCAAAATTTATAATTATTTCATCTCTAATTCTGGCATGTAATTACTAATTAAATTAGGTCGTATTAAGTACAGAGAGCACTTATATTATTTAATAAATGTCACCATTTATAAAATTATATTCTTATAAGATGTACCTCCTGTCATGGCATTAGGATGCTACTAATCAAAAGAAATATTTGTGTTTTGTTAAATTACTTGTTATTTCTATTTATTAAAAAAGTCTTCTCATCAAAATATGATGACTAAGAATTTGCTGAAGCGTGCAAATAAATGCAAGATGTTTGGAGACTGAAAGAATTGTACCTTAACATTTTGAGTGAGTTTTATCTGAAAACATATATGAATGAGGTAAACATGTTTATTTCCTTTGATTAACATACGTGGAACCGTACTGTTTCCATTAAACCAGTTTATTGTGGACGATTCTCCAGAAAACTATTCTTTACCGAACTTTTCGATTCTGCAAAGTACACCAAATCTAATAAATAACTCGTATAAAGCCTCCTTACAACGTAAACCTGATGCCGGAAGAACACTGCAGGGACCTTTCATTTTTCCTCTTCCGACTATTCGAAATTCACCTCGAAAGACCGGCCAATATAACCACGATAAATTTTTTATTCCTCCATTATTGCTAGACTTTATAAAATCTTGTTTAGGTTTATTACAACGATATAAAATTTATCGGCTGTGACATAGACTGTTTACTGCGACGTCGTAGATTCTAAATTGTTCTCTGGGCTTTATTTTATTTTTCTGGCGACCGTTTCCCGACGTTTTAGTTGTCCTTGCTTGATGAATTTTACGGCTGCGTAAAACTAATTCCAGCTATTCGCCTACCTATTTACTCATTTTGTAAGAAAACTGATGCACAACAGTTCAAATCAGATGTTAGGAATGTACCCACATCCGTAGTCTATGAAATGGATTTGCTGGTAAATTCACTTTTATTACGTTATTTATTGTTCAATTCGCTGTTAATAATCCAATAAGGGGAGGTGAGGATGTTATTTCATAGCAGGCAACGTTTTACAATTTATTCTAAGAACACTGGCGGGGTAATTAAATTTTATTGATCATTACGTCGGAAGAGGTGAAAATGAGAAATCGTACGAGTTGATGAAACTACAAGCAATACATCAACGTTCTTTTTTCGTTAAATTTTCCTAAAGCTTTACAACTCATAATTAACAATATGTTGAAATATTAACTGGCTGCGACGTGAACTTTCACAGTGGATTTTCTGGCAATTAGTACTTTTTTCGGAACAATTAACGACCTGCCGGTAATTCAACTTTTTATTAAATAAACGCTGAAGTTAATTACGAGTAGACGGCCATAAAATTTCTTGTCTATTGGCTATTAAGTTAATATATCACCTCTACGACTGCAGAGTGCTTTGATGAAATAACGCGTAATAAAATATTACTCAGCGATTATTCAATTTCGTGTAATTTTTCAATTAGAAAAACGAGTCCGCCTCCTTCCGGAGGCAACTTTTATGAGAAATAAATTCTGTTTGTATAATGAAGATCGGTATTTTGTAAATGTTGTGAAAATGCTAATGTATTCGAACAACTTTTATGCTTACTATTGATATTTAGTGCTTTATATGCGTTTAATGTCTTATATCAATCGCTACCAAGTGGACTTCCTCCAAAAATACGAAGGAACCTATATCGAAATATTTGAAAAAAGTACACTGCTGCCAGAAGCACTCTTTTCGGCGTCAGAAGTTCTAGAAGACCCAAATGCAATTAGAAACCCCCAAGAAAACACATTAGGTGCTTTAGAATGGAAAACACCTGCAGAAATATTTATTTAGGAGCAATAGAACCAGATTTCTAAGTAGAAGGAACAAATCCGGTCTTAATACAACATGGTTTTTCCGTGTTTCAGACATGGAAAACTCCAATGCAACAAGGCTCAATGGAGATATTAAAACAACAGCTTAATGAAAACAGTCGAGCAGCAATTAATACTGTCGGCTCCACCTCGGTTAATTTGAACCTTGTGTGTGGCTGTCTAGATGCCCTAACAAAGCTGTAAAATCAAAACCAAAACCCTGGCTACAATACCAGGCTATAGTGAGCATCTGGGTAACGAAAATGCTGATGCAGAACTCAGTTTAAAAAAGACCAATATAGACAAATAGACGAGGAGATATTAATGAGGAGTTCAACCACGATTTTCTCCCTGATGCCTATGAGAGTACTGAAAAATACACTGGAGATGAGTAAAATAAGGAAAATTTTAAAATGATGCGGACGTTATCGCTTTTCCCTGAAAATCAAATTTTCTTTTACCGACAAAAACTTGTGCGGTTCGATGATTTTCTCTCTTATAACATTTATATAAAACGATGGGGACTATCGATTTTATTAAAAAAGTTTTCTCATTAGGGCTGAGGTGCACTAAAGTTTTAAGTTATTAGCCAAATATTTAACAATAAAAAATGACAAAAGCGTTGCTATTGGCGAAGAAAAAATTATGTACCGGAAAATCCGCATAAAGTTTTCAGCTTCGGTCCATGCTCTTCTCTTGTGTAAGTTTAAGAGCAACATAATGGTGAAAATGTAAATAGGCAGTTAAATGTAGTGACGAGGGTAAGTGGACGTTTCCATAAACAAAATTGTTGGAAAAGTTGGGAATTTTAAGTAAATGTCCACTATTTTCTCGCTTATGCCATGCTTTGCACATGTGTGAAAAACTTTATTTTCAGCCCAAATGAAAAAGGGATAACTGCCACAAGCGATTTTTGTGATAAAAATAATTTTCAAGTTTTATGGAACCTACCCCTAAGTTGTGGGAAAATATTTCCATAGGGAGGTCCTTATACCCTCTTGCAGGCTCATATATGTTCATATAAATGCAAGCATAAGTGCCACAAGTACCTTTCATGTCAAAAGGTATTAAAAATAATTGTGTTAAAAGTATTTATGAAAACGTATAAAAATATATATAATTATTATTTTTTCATCTAAAACAGGAAAGTTTTAAATTAATAATCGTTTCAGTGATAATTTAATAATCAAAATCTTAGTAAAAAATGAATTCACATGTTTTGTGCAATTGCTGTGGATCAATCAAGGTATTAATTCATTTAAATTCAATTAACATGGAAGAGGTTAAAGAGCAGCGTTTTACACTTTTCAGCTGTTCATTTTGACACTACTCAACTTGGAAGAAACGAAGAATGTTCGAGCTTCTCTAGATCTTCAATAGCAAAACCTTCAGGGAATATTCACAGAAATGGCATTATGTTTACATCATTGAATCTAATCTGGATTTTTCGTTCTAAAATTCATCATTAACGAAACATCCCAAGGAAGAAAGAAGAGGGAAGCATAAATAATGGTTTAACTTCATCATTTCCACCAGTGATTCGTTTCTACAGCGGTGTGAGTAATAAGATATAACCCATACTGTTACTTTTTATACTTACGTTGTCTCAGATCGCGATTCTCTTATTTTTCATACGTAAGCTAATATTGTAGCTCCTAATGTGTTGTACCTTAACTAATGCGATTCTAATCCATTATGTAATGAGGCCGCTATGAACATTACAATCTTTGCAATGGCAATAATTTCCCCACTTTCATTTTAAAATCTCCACCTGTAATAGAGGAAGTTGATAATTAAATAAAATTGGCGGTGAACGATACATAACGTAACTGAGAATTTATTAATAGCTAGAAAATTGCAGTGTAAACAATTATTAAGCAAATAGCAATGAATATTTAAATTGACTTGTCAAATATTGACATCCATTACGGTAAAAACAAACGTTACTGATGACGTATATTTTTGAAAAGCAAACAAGAGTTTAATCAGTTATTTGTCAAATAGAAAATTTTACTAGTGAGATTTTTTTAAATAATTTCGTAATTTCGAAATTACAAATATCAATCTAACACACGCTTTTTGCCCTCCTCTATTTCCCAAATCATTTCGTATGAACTGAGAAGTTATTTTTTTTTAATGAACCAAAATAAATATAACCAACCGTAACAGCAAGTAATGTATTCCGCTTCGAGTGATTACTCGATTTATTTTTTGACATTACACGAAAATAGTCAATTTCAAATGCATAGGCACGGTGCAATGATTTAATTGTTTACAACAGTACTGCATCGGAAACAATTAGGCGAAGTAATATAGTCCGCCATATTTGTATAAGCGCAAAACAAACTTCCGACTGACATCGGTAGAGTATCATGATATTAATTCAACTGCTCTTGCTATAATTTTTGGACCGAATTCGGGAACGTACGTTATGTTAATTAGTGATGGGGTGGTTCTCTACTATAATGAGAAACATTACCACGAAATTGACAGTTTTGCCATCAACAATAAATCAGTTTATTTTATGTTGTGAATTAATAATTTACAATTTGTCAGTCACACGTGAAATGTGAAATGTAAATATTTTTCCTGTTTTGGTAATGGACTAGAATATATCTCTAATAATAACCCCATTTCCGTTAAATGAATTTTATAATTTTCCCAGAGAAATCAAACTGTTATTTTGTACGCCTGTTGATGGTCTATGTGGGCAATATTGTAGTAATAAAGTCATGACCAAACCATATCTACAGCATCACATAACTTTCATGTAGTAGGTACAGGTTATCAAGTAACATATTTATTTTGATAAAGAAAAAAGTAAAGTGAAACTTGAACTTGAGGAAAGCCCAGATGTTATGATGATAAACCAACTAATCTCTCACCCCAGGGAAAATTTTGCTGTCCTACCCAATTGTCAAAATGGTGCGTTAATTTCAAAGAAAGGAGAAAACCCCAGTTTCATGCCTTTCTAGCTTTTGCCATGAAACTAGAAATTTTAAACTATGGCCACATTTCTGGTCGGTAAGGGACCGTTCACTGATGACCTGATTCACCAAGGGGGGAGGGAATCTGAGGAAATATCGTGATATGTCCCGTGGGGGAGGGGATGTTAAGCAACTATTACGTAATGATTACTCATCGAATTAATGCCTATAAGAATGGCACTACAATATATATTCTAAGAGCTAATATTTAAAATCTTCCTTAATAAATAAGCACCCTTATCTTTTGTACCTTATTAGGGAAAAAGAATAGGTCTATATGAGGAATAATGTCGGAAAACTTGCGGATTTTCCAATGAAGTATTTGGGAATATCACGTAGGGGGGGTTCAAAAAAATATCACGAAGTATCATGGGGGAAGGGGTATGCAAAATTGTTAAAATTTGTATCACGTGATTCGGAATGGTCCGTAAAGTCACTATCACGTATATAACAAATTCACTGCAGTAATCTCTTATTTACTCAAACCACGGCTCCCCCGAACATCTGTCCTTAAAACGCGAACGCTCTCATACCAATTAATCCCGGACAAATTATCGTTTAAACATCAATGTAGATCTGCGCCAACGACTGAAATCCAAGAATATCCGCTAAAGCTTTTGTGGGACGCGAAGTGACGAAGTATTGCAAATTACCGTTTTATTTGTTGTTTTATAATGAGGCGAGTGTTTACAATTAATATTGATGGTGGACAGCAAATAGCTGTAATTAATATTAATTGATGACAACCCTAGAGCCGAAGCGGATTAAAGAGAGATTTATCTTCTGAACGGGCGACACTGCAAGCAAGTTTATTGATCCGAGGATCATGTGGATGTCTTGCTTTAGGATGTTCGCGTTTCGATAAAAACAACTAAGATTTATAATCTGGATGGGACCCTGTGCGTTCTGGGAAACATGAAATGTTAGTTTCTGACCGATATTTGGAACAATAAGAATTTTGAATAACATTCCTAAAGGAACAGGGATTAATGAGGTCTCTTCGCCTTTATATACGATTATTATTTCAAATAATTTACCGAAATTGTTTTGTAAATGGAAGTTTCAGCGTATTCTAACGACGAGATCAAAAGAAAGTAATTTCATCCAAATTCCCTGTCTAGTTTGCGTTGACTCCAGTTACAAACAACGGATGTTTCATAATGCTACTCCTGCTTTCCTATTACATAATATTAATATCAATTAAATATTAAGCAGGTGCTTTTGTATGTTCTGGGTTTGCAAATTATCGTTGTTCAGGTAATATTATTAGGTAATATCATCCAGAATTAATTTAAATGAGATTAAATACGTTGAGTTTACCTTTAGAGTTAACGACAAGCATCCATATATATTTAATAAATCTTTTCCTGTTTATTCAACCCGTTAAATCCCAAAAGAGCAGGCAAATTCGGAAGTTTACATTAAATTTATATCGTATTGATTTTTATTAGCACTGGAACGTGAAAAGCACCCAAATAAATTTAAACTCACGTAAGCTCCGACAAAATAAAACCATTTGTCGTTGATGGAAGAGATTTCGAAAGTTGATTGGGCACTTTCGTTAGATTCTACTTCAATTGTACTTTGAATGACACTCTTAACTTTTCATGTAGACTGATATGCACGATATAATGTAATTTTGAGGTATGACGTATTAGTCACTAGCATCTTTCTATGACTGCCTTAATAAATATAATTGCACGTAGTAAAGTGGGCCTGGAATAATTGACTCTGACATAATTGAGCAGTGGTTATTACTGACCTATTTTATGGTTCCGAACAACAGAATAGGGAAATCAATGCAATATTCTGTATAATTGACCCGGTTGCTAATGGGGTTCGAAAATATTTAACCAAGTTTTCTAACAAGGGTCAGATGTAATGGCAGAATATGTAGGAACAAATAGGGGTACAACTATCTACTGTTATTTATTAACAGTGGATTAGATTTTGAAATATTTTTGGATGATTCTATGATAGTTAAACATGTTGATGATTTTTTCATATTTATAGTAGCTTTGATCGATTCTAGAATAAAATAATGTTTTTAATTTTTTTTCTCTTCTTTGACATTAATTGTATGACAATCATGATTAGGGGAAATATGAAATATATAAAATAGTGAACATTAAAGCAAATAAGGTATTAAGAAGTTTAAGTATTGTTTGAGTAGAACCGAATATTTTAAAAATCCTCCTCATGTACCTTTTAAGCTTTTATCTGAAATTCAAAATTTTAATTTCTGCCTGAAAAAAAAAAGAGAGGAAAGTGGATTTTACGCGATTTTTTCTGCGTATCTGTTTGTTTAAATTTTACTCTTGTGGTGGCAAATGAAAAGAGATGATGCCAAATTACATTCAATAAACGTCATTATACACATTCGATGATAGAGTGAATATTAAATGCTTGAAAAAAATTAATAAAATTTAAAAAAAGACTGCAAAAATTCTAAGATAAGTCGATTTAAAAAGTCGAAATAATGTATTAAAATTCAAATTCGATTAGATTTAACCGTTATAAATGGTTAAATGCAGCCTTTGTATTAGAATTAAATTATTTTTCATTATTGAATATATATATGAATTACACGAAGATCATTAATCGTTTAATATTTGTATAGGTTCACTTAATACTAGGTTATTATTATATGACACGGAAATAATTGCATTTTATTATGCAATTAATTATCAGAAAGCAATGCAGCAACTACTGATTTTAAAGTGTAATTTCATGATCAAAAAGAGAGTAATAAGTACTTTGGAATTTTATCGTCCCGCTTCCAGAGCGCTCGATTAAGCAAAACCACGATTTTTACTCTTGCTATCTTAAAATATACAGCGAAAATCAACTCGCGAATGACTAAAAACAATGACCCACATTCGTTTGCCGTTGTGGAGTCCATTAAAAAATCGCTGCTTACCCGCAAAGTTTATTTCAATTAATTTGAATTACAAAAGTTTAGCTGCTGATTAAACAAAGTTATTCTTTAATTAGAAACCCGGATCCGTAGCTGTTATTTACCTTGTACCATGGCATAAAACTTAGTTTGGAAAGTTTTATTACTTTCATTTTGGAAGTTTCTTGTTAAAAATTAAAAGTTGAAGGTGCACGAGGATGGCAACGGTGCACTATGAGCACATTTAAACGTTTTACTGTTTGTTAAGTTCCTATAGAGACTGTCTAATCCAATAAAAACTTATTGGGGTGTAATACAACCCATGTTTTAAATAATAACAAGAGCGATGGCGCATTCTTGACCCATAATTAACACTTATGTACGACATAACATTGAAAATAAGCGCTAATCACTTTGTCCATTTGACTAAAGTGACTTAAAAACTCACTTACTTGTAGAGAATCAGCTAGTCGGTAATCTAATTTGACTAAAATTATATCAATTGTACAAAAATTTCTATGTTTCCACTTTGGAACAAAATATATCTTATTGTTTCGGGCCCTCCATTCGAAATGCACTCTAAATTCGAGATTTAATTTAATTAAATTTGATAAAAGGATACCCGGCTAAAATATTTTATCTTATCTTACTGTAATTTCAGACCATCTCAAACGGAATTTGATTAAATCCTTTGAGAACAAATTCGAAATAACTGCCTCCTTCCCAGCAATATTGGATTGTGATAATATTACGGGCTGTCTTCGTATCTTAAATTTAAACTACGTTTGTCTTAACTTACATCAGACGACCATCGAATTTTAATTGGCTTTAGTGAGTTGCGATTCGAAGAAACATTATACAATTTAGCTCTAATTGCATTATATAAAACTTCATTTTGTTAAAAAAAATTTGGTCATCGTTAAATTGAAACACTGATACCAACGGTTTGGTTTTCTTCAAAGCCAATAGGTGGCACCGAAAAACTAAAAGTAATATTAAACTTGTTTTCATATTTTTAGGCTTAGTTACTTTTCCTTGTCATTGAGTTTTTTGGAATTGTCTCGGCGAAATGAAATTGTTTGTAATTTCGTAGAGTCGAGCGTAGTTTTAGGGAAATGACGTTCCAGAGTTCCTCCTCAGAATAAAACTATCGCAACATTAATATGAGGAGGGTCTGCAAAAATTCAGCAAATTTTACAAGGAGAATGACATGCTCGAGGAAAAAACAACAACGAAATGCAACTCATTTGCCCTTTTGTTCAGATTCGACTACATGGCGGAAAATTAACTCTGCTCTTGGAAAATGGATATTCTCCGTTTCTGGCGGAAAATGTATTTCTCGCTCGGCGTGAAAAATTATTTCACATCCGTATGTGCAGTTATATTTGCATATGTTCACCGTTTCACCGACTGAATGGTCAAGTTTTGCAAATAAATGGTAATTTACTCTTGCGACTTTCCTTGCAAAGTTTCCCTCTAATTTACACATCGGCTTTAGGTACACGAAGTGAATGGCGCAAAAAGTATATTTTTTAAACTGGAGGGTCTAATTAAAAAGTTTGACATTCTTACTGAAAGCTTTGAAATCGTTCCCATTAACTTGTTAAACAATCTGAAAACGTCGTAAAATTCTGAAACTTCTTTTCATTTGTGAATACTTATCTAATTTTAATTACTTAGTGTAGCGACGTTTGGTATTAAAACAGGGTTCAAAATATACCATGTACACAATAAATTTCATAACATATGCTCAACCAATTTTACACTTTTCATATCGTTTGCTTCAGACTAATTTTTTCCACAATCATTCATGACTATTTGAATGGTGTCAAAACTACATGAGATTTTGCTTTAAATGTCTCTAAGGGTTATTTCCTTTTAGCATAAAGAAGGCAGATCGATGGCTAAAATTCTGACCTGGAGCAGCAGATGTTCAAACTACTCAAACAAAATCTCATATATCTTACGTAAAAGTCGTTTCGTCATACCAAAAGTGTCATTTGTGAGTTTGAAGTGTACCTTTTTTCACAATTAGCGCCAGGTAGTCGGAACAGTCCTTTATGTCTGGTGAATAACTGCCAATTTGGAAGTCTTTTCGAGTGGTTTTCATTATTTTTCGAACAATAACTTTAAAGGTGGAATGGTATGATTTCTGGCGCGGTTCTCGAAGGTGTGAAATTAAATCAACAGCATAAGGACCGAGCCTGCGGGATACCTTCTGTGAGTGAGCTTCGAGGGGTTTTTAAAACGAGATTTACAAATGGTTAAAATGCATTTTACGCGTGGCCACCTTTGTAATATGTTTAGAGAGTCCGTAGAGTTCTTTTGTCCGTGGTCAGTTAGACATGATAAATAAATATTTATTTTTCAATGTATGTACGATCTTTTTTGAATTTAGAAAATTATAAACGTGTGCTGAGTTTGTATATAAAATTAAAAATTATGTAATTCTGTCATGAAGCCCTGAAGCACATTAAATTATATAAAATAACATATTTTTGTTGTATATATGTCTATTGTACAAAAAACTTCTCTTAATAAACTTCTAATAGTACATTTTTTCTCCTTTACACCTTTAAAACAAAAATTTCTATCATATGCAACATATAGTGTGATTCATCTATAGTGGGAATTTAGTTATTGGATACTGGAAAATTGGAACTTTCGGATCGACATTCAAAAAACCTTAGGACAATTTTGGAAAATTAATCGCTTAAGTATTTCTAGCCAAATTATGGAGATTACAAAGCCTGCTTAAGGTTGCCTATCATAGCGACGAATATTGTGTTTAGGTCCCTTAAGGAAATGCCTAATTTGCTCCCCCTAACCAAAACCTGAATTCACCTCTGATTGCTATTCGAATAGCATTCTTTATATCATATCTGGGTTCAAAATTGCAAGTGGAACAAACTTCGATTATTATACATTTCTACTGAAATTGATATTAACCATGTTATCGCAGTTAAAAAAATATCGAAATTCAATTAAATTTGTGAAACCAAAATTGGTTTAAATAATGTTTATAAAACTACAAATCGTTCATTTCATTTCGAATCTGATGTAGAGGTTGAGTCAACTTATATGCGTAGCGGCAGTTAACTTAATTGTTTTTTATTTACTTTTTTATATTTTATATTTAACAGTATCGAAACATTAATAAAGTCTCCATATTAATTAGAAACGCAGTTACATTTAATCAAATAAAAGTATTCTGATTTTTTGAACCTTTACAGCATTTAAATAAAATCCAAACATGTTCACCTTTAATTCGCACATCATTTTTTGTTCAAATGTAACATCACCACCGAAGTCTTTTTATTCTTTCCTCCCAACTGCTGCCCGTTCCCCAAACGCATTCCCTGGCATTAAAGTTTCATTTTATTGCTGGCCACGTTTTTCTATTTCTGCCTGTTTATTTTTCAATCTAAACTTTTCAAAATGCAGAAATTTTATTCCGAATCATACGGTTGAGTGTCCACTTTGATTGTAGTAGGTATACGGCAAGCCGTACCCTGAAGCTTCGTAGGCGCTCAAACTTTACTGGCATTCGAAATATATTACGTAAGGGGTTCGTAGCGTTTGATTTTATGTGACAGTACTGGAAACTTTGTCGCGAAACCCGGACGTTTACCGAAATCGATAGGTGCATGTTAATTGCGAAATGAATTTTCGGGAATCGCGCCATATAAATTTGGTTATACCAAAGTAGCTTATCAAAATTGTAACTACTTCATGAATAAGGAAATTTAGAGCCTGTTCGTCGTTAAACTGCTGATGACAACCCCCTATATGCACTATAATGTGATGACACCTCCTACATGGCTCTTGAAATAAGACTGCCTCGAACTTTGTTAATGCATCTAATAGTTTTAGCTCGTGTTAAAGCAAGTAGTCTCTAGGATGTCTGAACAATTCAAAAGTAACCTGTAATGCCGATCTCGGAGAGAACGTTACAGTAGAGAGCATATTTACAAAAGTGAAATGTAAAAACGACTCCTTGCATTTTGAATTATATTTAGTCTGATGAAGTGATAGAGGTGCACTTACGACAATTTATCGCTTTCAAATGAACTAACGCCTAACTCAATATTTCGTAAAATTCCCTTTTACGGGAAACTCCTTCAAGAGCTTTCAGCCGTTAGCATTTCCAGGGATTTTTATTTCGTTAGTAAACGTTGTCCCCGTTATTCTACAAAGTTGCAACTCGCACAATGAGTAACGCTCGCGATAAAATGAGTTTTATGACTTTTTAGGAAATAAACACTTCATTTCGAATTTACATCGCTTTTAGTGTTTTGTAAATATATCTCCCGCTAAACGATAAAATTGAATTCTGCTCTCGCTGCACTCGCACTTAACAGATATTGTGTAGCCCTTTTGTAGAACTGAGATGGCGACTTCGGAGCGGTTCTGCTACGTTTCGATCAAGCGACTCGTTCAAATCAGAGCTTTAAAATGTTTCCATAAGGGAATCGTAGAGTCTCTAAATCTCGATCGCATCACACCAAATTTGTGAATATCGAAACTATGCATAAACACCAACCATATGCTTAAAATTTCAATAGAAGTAACGTGCAAACCAAAAGAACTAAGTCGATCGATATCGATGGAAGTTTTGAGATGCATGTGCTCAGTACGTTGTAGTATGGGTTTCTACGTTATTGAAGTAGAACTGAGCCTTATTATATGCACAAAGAAGTGAACTAATTGGCAATACAAGCAAAACGTGTGAAAAAGGCAACCTTAGACACGTGTTTCGGAAATTTGGTCTTCATCATTAAGACGCGGGCTGCTCGGAATGGTCTGGAACAAGTGAAGGTGAAACATACAACAAAGGAGCCTACCACACATTTGCGGTTTCCGCCAAACAATCGAGGGTTGTCAGTTATAGTAACCTAGGTGATGATCCTAGTTCAGGTAGGCTACATAAACTGACTGGTAGAGTAACGCTGCGAAGAGACTATACGTTGTCGCTATACAATCTTTTCCCTTTTTGGAGACTTAAATAAAAACGAACTGATGCACTTCGGGAATGACCGAAAGGAGAAGCGTAGCTTTCCTAACGTACTGCACTACAAATGGGTCTATTAAATATGTGAAAAGAGCATGACGTAACATAATTTTATTAATATTAAGGGAAAAGAAATGAAAAACTATAAGCTCGATAGAGGACATCAAATTCAAGAATCAAAGGTGAGATTTTGGCCTCATACTTTTATAGCAACCCTGGATAGTTAATTTGAGCTTCAGTCCGAAATAAGGCCAAATTGGAACACTGCATGAACCATCTGTTCATCACGTGGTGATAGAAATGAAGACTTGCAGAATAAACAGAGTGTACTGAATAAGGTTCAAAGGTAGTACCAAGTCGATTAAGTTTAAAATAATAGTAATATTAAACACATATTTGGTTACTTTGAATGTGAAAAACGATAATAGATTTGCCATTTTTTTAACTGAGAAGGTATTTAAATATTTTAATATTTTTACCTTTTTATGATTTTAATAAATTAGCATATTGGGATTATCCACATAACTTAAATACTCCGTAGATTTAATGGGTAACATTTTAAGGTTCATGTCTTACAATTAACGGCAAATTAAGATAAAAGTCAAGTTTTGCGCCGGTTTCAACATTAGTGTCTGACAGAAAGGATCATTAAATGTCAAAAAAGTCCTTCTAGAATCCTCTAGGTTCAATTATTTAATTTGAGGCGAGGAAAGCGTGGTTGCAAAATTTGACAAAGGAATAGAAAACCTAGTAGATTTCACCATAATGCAGAGTCTCAATACAGTTCTGTAACCAAAAAAGATTTTGTCGACGAGCTTAGAAGTCAAAAATCTACCATAATTGCCACGCGAGTTTTACAAATTTAAAAGATGCAATCAGAATCAGATCAGTAAACATAATGACTTTACGGCGGCAAAGTAGCAATAAGAATAGTAAGTTCCACAATCAAAACCAGTCCGTTTGTTACCGTTAACCATTTTTTGAGTATTTAATTATCTTATGAGAATTATTTATTATGAGAGTTATTTTTTGAGTATTAAATTTTCAGAACTTCTAATAATGGGTAAATTGGTATATATAACTTATGTACATTGGTTTAAATTTTAAATATCACTTAATAATATATAGTGCATCAATTACATTAGGCTTTTAAATAGAATATATAACATAAAATATTATGACTAATTCTGAAATATATTACTGAAGTTACGTTGTGTATTTGTATTGTATGATATTCCATTGATGATTCTAGGATTTAATATTGCAGTGAAACCGTGTAGCGTTTAAATAATTATTGTAGGGAAAGTAGAATAATATCCGTCATTATACCATTAAAATTAGTAAATTGATGGCTTAAAATTACATAATATTCCAAATGCACTGTACATTATCTCTGCCTCATTTTATCAACGCAATTAAAACGGCACTCAAAACGAGCATAATGCATAAACACTGACTAAATACAGTGAATTTTAAATACATGAAAGGATAACGATATACATTTTGCAGTTATAGAAACAATGGCAGTTTTTATTTCGCAGAAGGTTTTGTCATCAGAAACATTAGCTCTGTTCCCCTGTCGATTCTCGTAGGGTGATCAAAATTCATTTAGCGGCCGTTCCAAATTATCACGGAGTGAGAGAGAGAGAGAGGAAGAGCGCAGTTATTCATAGCCTCATACATAACCATTGCCCATTGATAACAATTGCAGTAACTTTCAATAATTCACCGGTCCAAATTTAAGATTAATCCCGTCGACTCATAATTCAATAACAGCGTAGGCATACCGACCGATCCCTTTACTTAAAATATATTACTCCGGTGCCAATTCCCGTTCACGGATTAATATTGCTGAAAGCATCGGTCTACCGGGATACATTAACTTATGAAATTTAATTACATATATCGCACTACATCACATATCTGTGCACGATATTTAATAATGAAGTTGAATAAGGTTAAACTGTTAATGGCTGAGCTATGCATTAACGTCAGACGAAACTAATTTTACTTATGGCGCTCCGACGTACCATAATCGCAATGAAATATTCAAGGAGAGAAGTTTGAATTGTGAACTACTCCGCTCAGAAGTTCTAAACTACAACGCGGCGATACTTTTCCTCCAGTCCTTTCGCCACTAATGTTACCCCCCTCTCACCTTCTTCGGTGTCATTTTTTAAAGCAAGACCCAGAAAAATTATGGATTTCATAGGTTGTTGCGATTTTCAATTTGAAATATTTACATTGGGTCTTGGACAGTGCTATAACATTTGTCCCTGTATACAGTCGGTATTAAGATAAAATTTGGACGGTTACGGGAGCATATTTTAATTCAAATATTTCATAACAGTTGCCAAGTTCGTCCTCTAGCTACATAAGTAGTTCTAATCTAAATCTAATAGGTTGGGAGACCTGATCTTTGAGCCTAATAACAGCAGACGCCGCTGCCACACTCGTCTATAAAGTAATAGACATTTTTTCCTCGAAAAAATTTTAAAGCACTCAAATACACGGTAGCCAATATGAAAAACACGGCTCACCAATTAGTTCTAGTTGATTCTAATACCATTAGGACAACAACAAAACAGATGTAAATTTCAATGGAGGCCTCGAATGGAGATTTACTCGCACAAAAGGAACAAATTATTTCGTTCTTTTGTGGCATTTGCCACGGTTTAGTCACTATCGGGCACAAATCCGAAATAAAATAAGCGGAGAGGACGCCGACAAAAAGGACTGCCGATGTTCTTGTGAATGAGGCTCTCCTCAGAAGAGCTTTCTGAAAACGCGCTTAGACCGCTGACAGCGCAGTATAATTTGTAATTTATGGAAGGAATCGATGTGAAGGCCGGTGAATAATGAAAGGTGGAAATTCTTTTATCTCGGACTAAAGTGTTTGGTTATTATGTGCTAATGTGATCGAATTCTACGAATGACAAAAGAGAAAATTGCGGCGATTTTTTGTCTACTGAATTTGCTAAGAATGCGTTTAGGTGTTTACAGACAACACGAAAGAAAAATCGATATCGGCAAAGCCAGTATGGAACGTAGTCTTTTTTTATTAATGACTTATTTCCGGAGGGATGTTTGTAGCATTTCTTTCTGGCTGGATGGCGAGAAGTAAGAGCTTCAAGTCAGGCCGTTACGGTTGTCGTGAATGCCACTGAATACCATGGGTGTATGTTGCGGGAAATTGTGTAAAAGGTATCCAAAATCCCCTTCCGATTCACGCCGGTATCCAGGCCGGATAAGGTCGGATATCCTGTGGGAGAGCGGGACTAGAATACACACACCGTGAGTCGGTAGGCCAAGGAGCGATAAACTGGGGGGCAAAACCTAAAGAGGGGAGAACCCAGCCTGATTCCCATCCAAATAGGCCCTTAGCAAGCGAAAAGGAGATGTAAGAATATTCAGACAAACAAACCTGTTATATGACATATAAAAAGTATGATAAGGCTACGCACCACTCTCCTAAGGACTCCCTTGGAAGGACTATTTGCTTATAACACGCTCTTAATCGTTACAGCATTATACCCTTTGGCCTTTGTAACTGAATCTCATTAAATGTCATGTAATGTCTGTCTCACAAAGACCTCGAATTTGGTTCTCTTCTTTTCGTCTCATGGAGGAAATGTATGTTACCTACTTGGTGCAAATGGCTAATACATGATTTTAATTTCGAAAAAATAATCGAACGGAAAAGTCAGACGAAAGGCTATCATAATGGAAACCCAAAGTTAATTTTTCAGCTTTTTCTAACGCATAATAGAGTAACTGGAAAAACTACATGGTTTTTTGAAATTAATCCATGAGACTTCTTGCATATAGAATTGTATTCTGTTCTCTGTTCAATAAGCAGTAAGCAATCTCCGGGCCGGTACTGGATTGAACCGTATTTTTCAATTGCAACTACCGTCGGCTAAATTGCACCGGAAAGGTAAATTTACACTTTCTCAACGGGTAAGAGGATAACTTGGCTGCCCATAAAATATCCTTTCGACGAGATATAATACGTATTTCGAGCATATCGCAATAAAACCCCGATGGATCACCCAAAAGCAAAAAGCCAATAACTCGGAATGTAAGCCGTCCCTCAGCCGCGGCCCCCCTCAGATTACAAATAGACCAGAAGAATAGGAAGCGGCGTAATCGAGTGAGCTTCGACGATGAGACGCCTCGCCGAAATAACGGCGCTCGTTTGTCACGATTAGCCGCCCCCGCGTCCTTCCTGCGGTGGCAGGTGGCCGCTCACCACAGTATTACTTTTCGACTCCGGGCAGTGATTTCGCCGCCCCCGAACACCTGCAGTAACGGGGGCGGACGCGGACTCTGGCAGGATTCGAGACATGGAGACATGTGGTTCCTACACTACGAACTGAAGTCCTGCGACTTTACATTTATCCAGAGCGACTTGTAAACACCATTAAGTAAGAAACATATTTTCTAGTCACTTAGTCACTGAAGCACACAGCGATGCGACTTAAACTGTCCTTTACAACAAAAGGACAAGTTTGACGCTTAAATTTTAAACAAATCGAGAAAATCAAAGATCAAAGAGAAAGTCAAAGAATCGTTCATCTCAGACTTGACACTACCTGCATTGATAAGCGGTGTAATGTTAAAAATTTCAACAATATTTATGAATAAATACTAAAACTTAATCAGGGATATAACATAACCTCTCAACAAATAACGTCCGTGGGGTACGGTTGGTTATCAATCACTAAATTATCAGTTATTTTCCTAGTATGTTGTCCGAGTATCGATGTTTTAAGCCAATAATGATGTTGAATCCTTAGTGCTCAGACATAGATGTGCATTTCATCATGCGGCTTGATTAGTTAAATATTTTGATCTAATTAGTATCTTCACTTCTAAATCGTCACTTTTTGGGGACTTTTGGTTTTTAGAATTCAGCCTTCATATATGTAACACACCATCTTCATAAACGACTAATCTTAGTAATTCACAATGTGTATAATTTTCAGCTATACTTAGTAATTTATAATTAATAACTTATAAGTTTATTGTACATTTCTGACGATTTGAGACTAATGTTTCTTACTTGACTTATCCCCACAAAGCAGATTTGCCCAATTTCCTTTTTGGAAAATGCTGTCATCAGAATGTGTATTAGATATACAAAATTAAAAAGTAATAAGTATTATTAGAAAAACTCACAGCGCCTTAACAATGGCAAGTACATTTGTCAAAAAAGTAAACTTATAAATTAGAAAAATATTTCTAAAAAATAATCCATCATTTTAAAATGTAGATTAATAACGATCTTTGAATTTTAGATGCAAATTTTAGATGTTTTGCCATTCTGGAACATTAATGGTACAATAGGAAAATTAAATTGGTAAAAATTGTCTTTCGGCTTTGCTCTGCATGTTTTCAAAAATGCAACACGTTGCACTGTTATTTTTATTGTAAGTAATATTGAATTGATATGAAGCTTATTCATTGAATTTCTTATGCCAGATTCTTAGTGTGTATTTAATACCTTTTTCCGGTTGATATACCAATCGCCCGAAATGCGCCCCGTCAATAGATCGTTCACGGAAAAAGTGTAATCCAATTATTTTAGGGTGGGGTGTAATTCCGATAGGAGATTGTAAAAGAGCAGAGTGTGCTTTGTAACCGAGGATTATGATTACACGGTCGAGTCGATTTCTTCACGAGACCAATCTGTTGCGTGATTCGGCCTACAAGATGGGACTTCCAATATCGAAGCTCTTCTCCTCCGGTTTTTCTTCCTTGATTATTGTTATGAATCGGCGAAGGTTGCACGCTCGGCGAACAGGTGCAGGAAGTTGAATTTTCGCCCGGGTAAGAAGTTGTACTGTTAGAGATCTGCTCTTTTAATGCCAGACGTGCGAGGATATCGAATGAATGAAGTTTGCACACAAGCAAATTAAAGATACAATGGATAACGTGGTTTGGAAGAAAATTGCTCAAGGTTTCCAGCAACTAGCGATCTATTTAATGAAACTAAATGAAATTTCATAACCAAGTCTGTTAAAGTGATTAATAGCAGTCTGGGGTGCAATCCATATTTTCTATATACAAATCAGGGCAGATTTTCTTTAGCTTTCCCCAAAGCTATGGCAAAAAGTTTCTTTCTTTTTAACTTGATTGTTTGCCTACATTTACAAAGGTATGGTTTCTTCATAAATACTTGCAAATTTGATATACCTACTACAGCTGTTTTAATAAAATTTCAGTGACCCATTTGGTACAAATCTGCCTATTTCCTTTAGTCACTCAATACTTCAAATATCTAATGAGTCTAACTAATCCTAGAATTGGTGTGCACAATTTCGACGGTTTGTTACTCTCTTGGAATAACACGTTCACCAGAAAAACCCACCCACCAAAAGAACTCTTTAGTGAAACTATAACTAATTGACTCAGTCAACTTAATAGAATTCTTCAGCTGACTAGAAACCATTTTAAATGTAATTTGACTGTTTTTCAGAAACATTTGGTCTCAAATTTCGTACCACACTTCAGTTGGGTTTCAGGCATCAGGTAATGCGCATTTAAAAATTCCGAGGTAGTACAGTGCTCCAGCTTTTCGTTTTTGGTCATTTCACGACCTTTAAATGCACTATAAATGATTGATCGCTTAGTGTTTGACGATGTATAAGAGATTATCATACGTAACTGATACGTACTGTTGCAGAAAATCATGGTAGACAAAGACGTGTACGTGTTATGTGGTTACAATTTCCACACTCGACGAGAGATAAGATTAAACCCCAAAGAATATCTAGTTACACTGATGAAAAATTAAAAGATTAACTGCTTCGCCACAACGTAGGTAACATGATCGAGTAGTTGCAATTTCGTAATTTAAAAAGTTATTTTTCAATCGAATCTACCAATTGAACTAGAATTATTACGTAACATTAACATAAATGATATAATTTTACTAAGTAATATTTTTTCATACATCAATTAGCAGTTCATAAAAAATATTCTGCGATAGATACTTAACTATAAAATTTCAATTTTTCAGACAAACAGAAAACACGCTGTAATACTTTCACGTCCAAATAAAATAGAAATGTAATGTAGAAATGTTTAACGTGTTAAGTGTATTCTGGCGAATACGCCATTTGTCTAAACAATTGTCGAACAAATTTTTAGAAAGTGTTTACGTTTATTTTACCCTCAATTCTAAGGAAGCAGTAAAGTTGTAGATAGATAATAGAAACTCTTTTTAGGGGCACCCAACTTAGACTCACCTAACAACATCCCCATACCCGCTGTATTTCATCAAATTTCCTACACCTTATCTCATTACTTTGATCTTACGCAAGCACTAAAATTTTATTGCTGTGCCATTCATTCGTAAATATCACAGTTTTGGGCCGAAGTTTGCTGCAATTAACAACGTGGTGTGAAAATGAATAAGATTATCTCTCCAGGTACCAAAATACAAGACCTACCAAACCGCAGCCTTTTACGAAATCTGTTTGAATATGATCGGAGCGAAAGGAATAAAAATGGAATAAAGAATCGTAAAGTTTGTTCTCAAGGAAGTGGTTCAATTAAAATGTGAATGGTACTTTTATTAAGTGAAAACATTTAAACCGAATATTTAGGTGTAGCTTTAATTGTTAGTTTTCATTTTTACTTGTTTACTCATTTGATTTTTAGTGCCCTTCCACATGACTAATTGAATTTTTATTATGTTTACTTTAAATGCCTGCCGATAAGTATTTAGATCTTAAGTCCATCCCAGGCAGTTTTTTATTTCTTCGCTTAATACTGGAAAAATATGCTAATAAAATTTATGTATAATGGAATTATTCTTGTGACATATTAAATAAAACTAACCAAAAGGAGAAAATCAAGAAAACAAAAAACGCTAAAAAGGAATGTTTAGAAAAATCTGTTTAACCTAACGTGCAACCTCAAATATGTGGATATATTAGATGAATCTGGAAGTGATCCATTTACACCAATCAATTAATTAACGTTATCTAACCTAACCGGAGGCTCAAAGTTATTAATTATTGCAGCAAGTCCGGTTTGTATCGGAGGTGTAATGATTATTTGGAATTAGCCACGGTAACGAGCTATGGGTAGCAAATCGTTATATACAGAGGATTCTAAAAATGAATGATCAACAAAATAATAATGAAATGAGCGTTAATTGATCGGCGTTTAATTTAAAAATCGACGTTCAGCATGTTACTTATGTTTAATCGGCGAATTTTTAATATTTTTTATATTAGATGCAAAAAATTACGCGTCATTTCAGTTTGTACCAAAACCAGTAATTTCTGCTGTGTAGAAATTTTGCCACATTTCGTAATATTTAGGACAAGTTCAAATACCAGAAAGGACAGAACTTTTGGAAAAATTTAAAATTTAGAAACCATTCTTTCGGGCTCGTGATAAAAATGAATCGAATATCTTCAATTGTTATATCCCTTGACTAAAATTGAGATTGAATACGTTTAATTTATGCCATATTCCGAATCATCGATAATTCCAAATAGTGTTTTTCTTGTTAATTTGGCAAGATTGTTTTCTAGAAGAAACATTTATAAACAATTTTGGAGCTAAAGTGGTCGGAACAATTATCCTCAGATGTTTGTATTACGAATTCTGAATCACCCTACATTATCGTTTAATTTTCTCCAAATGATTCAGAATATTATCAGTTGGTTAATCATTTTCCTAATTTGCAAATCATTTCACGTTAATACGCGTAATAAAATAGTCTCCAAAAATAATTCAAAAGCACTAACCTTTGAACAGACACTGCTTCTGCCCTTGTGCCACGATATCCACCATTTCTGCTAATGTACTAGTCTGCTTTCTGCCCGTATATGAAGAATGCCATTGCAGTTGAAAATACACCTGAAAATTATTAATAAATTTGTTACCAAAATGATTACCTGAATTGAGTTAGGAGAGAAGTAAAACAAATATAACTTTAAAAGCGGCTGGTTTCAACTATGTCTACCTTAATAACATTTAGCCACAAGAAATAAAATAAATTATCATTTATAAGTCATTTTTGAGACGATCGCCATTACAAAATATTAGTATCCCGTTTTGCGTTTAAAATCATTACTTCACTAACATCAACACCATCGAAACATAAGTTAGCGCAATGATACTAAAGCGATTAAAGTAGCAACAAATGAAATCATCATATAAAGTCACTTACTAGATGTTAACAAATTTGTACCGTGAATTCAAAACCGAAACACTCCAGTACGAGGTAACTACACGACTAAATGTATTAATGAGATATTCGGAGGTACACATTTTTTAGACGTACGTCACGTATTTAGGTCGAGCGAAACAAAAAAACGAATACAAAAAGTCGCACTGATAACGAGCGGTTACTACGCTGCGATTTTAAAATCGGCAGATGGTTTTCAAGGCAAATTACACATAGTCTTTTAAATAGAATAAAATTTATTGATTGCGATTTGCTGTTATATTACGGATAAATAATTCATAGGGTGACATGTACATAGGATTTTATGTGTAAATTTGAGCCCTTACCAAACTGTATTCTCAACCCAAAAACCTGAAAAAATTTAATATGCCTTAAATTGTTTAACTAAGAGTGATACCACCCAAATGGCTACATAATGTTTGATTGGATCTATTTATTTGCCCGGGAGAAATGCGGGAGAATGAGGACCGTATGATTTGTAATGAATGTTGCTGATAGAAAATTTAATATAAGAAAAATTTTTACACTTTAGTTGAAAAACCATCGTTGATTTCTAATATTAAAAAAAATATGTTTTTGGTTGTAATGAAAAATTAACAAAGTAAAACTTTTAGGACAATATGCACTTGCTTTTTATATGGATCCTATTGTTGAGTTATTTACGACTATATTGAGATATCTTAGCTAAAATTCAGTTTGGACACAGAACAATTTTAGTTCGTTTCCAGAAATATTGACACAGTTCTAAACAAACTTTTACAAAAATAACAATCTTAATATACTGCAATCAAGTATACTTAATAATGTTGTCATAATATTGCATTATTATACTCTTAATACTAAGAATTTCAGATTAGTTTACAGTCTTCCCTCTCGCCATGGTAATCCAATTTGCTAACACATTATTATTAGTTGGCGCAATTTTTAATTTTTTCATAGAATTTGGCGTCATCTGTATAATGTGGGGGACATAACCTCATTATATCATCATTATTATTATCATTTTATTTGAATAATTGTTTTTTTATCGTTGTACCAACGTTAGATTTTAGCTGATGATGGCTGATTGCCGAAACTAGTTCCATGCGTGTTTCTAATTTATTAAATGTTGTTTTGACATCGGTGTCTCTGTTTGACTATAATAAATATTTAAAAAAAGGCCATGAAAAAATGAAAATGTAGAATCTGAACGTGTTTATGGCGGTAAATATATTAAAGTTGTAATGAAAAGTTTAATTTGAAATGTACAATTTTAATCTTTTTATTACAATAAACATTAACGTTGTATCATTTTCGTTTTGTATTATTTTTCAACCTTTTGTTCCATTTTAATGAATTTAGTTATTACCATCATTTTCATGATCTTCTGATGCTGATTCTACTATATTTTCGACATTATCGCAATCCAATCTCATGGCCAGCTGAGCATAAAACAGTACATCTTAACCCATGATTACAACTACACGCATTTCTACACCCGGTTTTATTTAAAAAAAACAAGTATCGCTAAGCCCAAACTGGCCCTAGAACATATTTTTTTAGTGTGTATGATATATGAGTGGTATAAAAGATCCCTTTTTTATTTTAATAGAATAACTTAGCCCTAGCTCTACAGCAGCACAAAATCAATCAATGTAATCTACTAATAAAAGGTGTAAATATTCTTAACGAAATAATAAATACGTTTTCAGTTCAGCTCAGTTAATACAAAAGATGAAGGGTTAAAAATATTTTTTTGGCTTTCCTTATGAAGTATATAGAAGTATATCTTGCATAAGATGTAAAATTTCGAAGGAACCTGAAATATTAAAGACCGAAAAAGTTATAACATTCTATATTAACAGCTCTGGAATTAAATAAATTATACATAGCAACAAACAGATCCGAGTAAATCGCGTTTGATGAATAATTGTAAGGACTTCCTACTATAGTAATTTAAATGAGAAATACGCCACTTGCAGCAATAATTATCAACGTTGCAAAAAACTTAACGGCGCTTTCGTATTATGTAATAAATATTTGACTAAACTTAATTTACCGCGTCTCAAATAAACGCCCTTTCAATTCTGTACATTTCATGTGTACAACATAATAGTATACTGACTGTTCTTGGCCGCCAGAAGTGAAATAGTGTTATTGTCAACTTTGACTCACTCACTGAAATTCAATAAATTATTTTAGTATGTCTTCTATAAAATGTTCCCTACCACTGACAATGCTTTTCACCCTATGATTTTTTAAAAAAATTGGCATTGCTATGTCTACAGTAAGACGAAGTTCGCCAAAGATACACGGCCGACTGCGATTATTTTGAAAATCGGAGTATGCCGAATATTTGGATTATCGGACGTTCGAATATTTTTCATCCCGATGATCCCAATAGTACCTTTTCCTCTGCGTTAAATGCAGCAGGTATCGACACGCGCCCGTCGATCGTCCGCTAGATTAAACGCATTCAGCGTCTCCCGGAATAACTCGCCGGCTATTTTTTCCGCCCGGAATAAATTCCGTCGAGCCGAAAGTAAAAAAGAAAAGCGGCCAAAGAGAAAAGAGGAAGAGGAACAGAACGAGAGGGAGAGGAGAGCGCTCCTTTCGACGACTGGCGCTTCCGAGGCGGGGCGCGACGCCACTTCTCGGCCGCCTCCGGCCGATCTCGTCGACGCCGCCAAAGCTCGCACGGATCCTCCGGCGCGGCTCTTTCATCCGCTCGACGGACTCGCCGACGCCGCCAGCGTCCGCAGCTGAGTCAAATACGTTCAGTCTACTGTCGACTAGCGGCGCGGACGGTCGAAAAGCCCTCAAAAGCTCCCTAAGCTTCGCGAAAACTCGGCAGCACCTAGGGCGAGGAGGGGAAGAAATTCTGTTTTTCGTTATTCCCTTTCGCCGCGATCGACGTCGATTACTGGGTACCCTCGAGACTGATTCGTGAATAAGGGTTGACCGTGAAGTGCGCGTACGAAGGGGCGGCCCGATCGCGTATAAAGCCGCGCGTCTCCGATCAGACCGGTCAGTTCCCTCTCGACCGTCGCGGCGGTGACGACGCCGATTAGTGCGGGTACAGACCACCACCGACGCCACATCGCGCCTCCGCCTCCCTTAACATGTCATTGTGATAGACTCGCTTCGATCATGTCCGCCCTTCTGACTCTCGCCTCGTTGGTCGCGGTCGCCGCGTCCGGTGAGCCCATCCCCACGGACGCCTCGTCCTCCTCTCAACCCTTGCGTTACGAGGCGCCCGACGACTGCCAGTGGTGGATCCGCGAACCGGCCGCCGTCGGCGGCCAGGACGAGGTGGCACTCACGTGCAACCTCAGGACGATTAACAGTGAGTTCGACACGACGAACTTCAGCGTGATCCCGTCCGAGCACACGACTTCGCTGCGTATCGAGTGTAACGGCGACATCATGTCCAGGAGCAGCTTGGACGACAAGAGCTTCGTCCACCTGACGAAGCTGCGCGCCCTCGAGCTCGAGAACTGCAAGCTCGGACGGTGGCCGGCGGGCACGTTGCTCGGCCTGCGCGACCTGAGGAACCTCACGATAAGGACCCACAACACCATGTGGCCGGCGATGAACCTCGACTTCGCGAGGGACAGCTTCCTGCCGGTCAGGCAGCTCGAGAGACTCGACCTGAGCTGCAATAACATATGGTCGTTTCCGGAGAACCTATTCTGTCCCCTGATAAACCTCGTGTCATTGAACGTTAGCGAGAATCGACTACAGGACGTTTCCGACCTGGGGTTCAGAGAGAAGGCGCCCAGCCCTCCTCAACCCTTGATCAGCGTGGCCGAGGACGATCACCAGCAACGCGCTGAAACCACAAGGATCTTCGCCCACCCCTGCAGCTTGGATATCCAGGTACTTGACGCTTCTTTTAACCATTTCGTCTTGATCCCCGCCGGCGGGTTTAGCGTACTACGCCGCCTACGCGAGCTGTACATCCACAACAACGAGATATCCATGGTGGCCGACCGAGCCCTCGCCGGTCTCAAATCCTTGCAAATCTTCGATCTGTCTAACAATAAAGTGGTCGCCCTCCCCGCCGAGCTCTTCAAGGATAGCGCGGGATCGATCAAAGAAATTTATTTGCAAAACAACTCCATAAGCGTCCTGGCCCCCGGTTTATTCGCGAACTTGGAACAACTGCTCGCCCTAGATTTATCCAGGAATCTCCTTACCAGTTCCTGGATAAATCAAGATACGTTCGCCGGCCTCATTCGCCTAGTCCTGCTCAACTTATCCTACAATCGAATCACAAAACTCGATCCGTCTTTCTTCAAGGACTTATACACCCTACAAATCCTCAACTTGGAGCATAACTCACTCGAGACTATTCCCGCCGACACATTCGCTCCGATGAATAATCTGCATACTTTAATTATTTCGTACAATAAAATCACGTACCTCGACGCCTACTCCTTGAATGGATTGTACGTTTTGTCCTTATTGGCTCTGGATAATAATCTCCTCGAAGGAATCCACCCGGAAGCTTTCAGAAATTGTTCAAGTTTGCAAGATTTAAATTTAAATGGAAACCTACTGAAATCTGTGCCTTTAGCTTTGAAGGATATGCGCCTGATGAGGACCGTAGATCTCGGGGAAAATCTTATCACTTCCTTGGAGGATCCAGGCTTTCGCGGAATGAATAATCTCTACGGCTTAAGGCTCATAGGGAACCGCTTGCAAAACATCACGAAGCGAATGTTTGCCGATTTGCCAGCCCTGCAGATATTAAATCTCGCCAGGAACAAAATCTCGAAAATCGAACAAGGCGCGTTCCAGCACAGCCCCAATTTGCAAGCAGTACGAGTCGACGCTAATTTACTAACCGATATCAATGGATTATTCGCGGATATTCCAAGTTTGCTCTGGCTTAACGTCTCCGATAACCAGATAGAATGGTTCGATTATGCTCTCATACCTCAAGGATTACAATGGCTCGATATACACAAGAACAATTTACGGGACCTCGGAAACCACTACAGTTTAGACTTCGAGTTACGTCTCCAAACGTTAGATGCAAGTTTCAACAAACTGACTAGGATAACCGCCGCGGCGATCCCGAGCAGCATCGAGCTATTATTTTTAAACGACAATCTCATATCGACGGTAGAGCCGCACACTTTCTTGAAAAAAACCAACCTGACCAGAGTCGACTTGTACGCTAATCAGATCGTCAGCATGGAGCTCAACGCTCTGAGGCTGACCCCCGTCGATCCGGGACGTCCCCTGCCGGAATTCTACATCGGCGGAAACCCATTTCAGTGCGATTGCACCATGGAATGGTTGCAACGGATAAACAAGCTCGACCACCTGCGGCAACATCCGCGCGTCATGGACCTGGAGAGCATCTACTGCAAGCTGCTGTACAA
Organism: Cryptocephalus primarius; assembly: GCA_963576515.1. Taxonomy (NCBI): domain Eukaryota; kingdom Metazoa; phylum Arthropoda; class Insecta; order Coleoptera; family Chrysomelidae; genus Cryptocephalus; species Cryptocephalus primarius. The sequence goes on from OY754944.1 coordinate 7,927,377, forward strand.
TCGCGATAGTAACTACCTGCCGCTGATCGAGGCGGAATCGTCGCAATTCCTCTGCACCTACAAGACGCATTGCTTCGCACTTTGTCACTGCTGCGACTTCGATGCGTGCGATTGCGAGATGACCTGCCCGACGAATTGCACCTGTTACCACGACCAGTCGTGGTCGGCGAACGTGGTCGAGTGTTCCGGCGTCGGATACACCGAGATGCCCAGCAGGATACCCATGGACGCGACCGAAGTGTACTTGGACGGCAACAACTTCGGCGAGTTATCCAGTCACTCTTTCATCGGCAGGAAAAACCTTAAAGTCCTCTACGCGAATAACTCGAATATCGCGGCGATTTACAACCACACCTTCAGCGGGTTACGCAGGTTGATTATACTGCATCTGGAGAATAACCAGATAAAAGAGTTGTTGGGGTTCGAATTGACGAGCCTCGAGTCGCTGAAAGAGCTGTATTTGCAAGGGAACGTGATACATTTCATCGACAACAGGACGTTCTTGGAGTTGAAACAGCTGGAAGTGCTGCGTTTAGACGGCAACCGCCTGTACTCGTTCGAGGTGTGGCAGTTCGCCCTGAACCCGTACCTGGTGGAGATCGGCCTGGCGGCGAACCAGTGGTCCTGCGATTGCCAGTACCTCACCAAGTTCCGTAATTGGCTGCAGGCGAACAACGGAAAAGTCGTCGACGCCAACAAAATCACCTGCATGTACAACAACGTTACCAAAACTCTCGGTCCCCACATGTCGGAATACAACAGCTCATCGTGCGTTAACGTTCTGCCCGGCAGCAACCGGGCGATCGTCGAGACCCAAGTGATGAACGATTACTTGCCGCTGTTGCTCGTGACGATGTGCGTCTTCATCGCCAGCGTGGTTATCGTTTGCGGCGCCTTTTACTACCGCAGGGAGTTGCGTGTATGGGTCTACTCGCGGTGCGGCCTGAGGATGTGCTACAAGACGACCGCGTTCGAGGAGCAGCAGGACAAGGACCGGCTCTTCGACGCGTACGTCAGCTACAGCGTCAAGGACGAGGCGTTCGTTAACCAGATCCTCGCCCCCGGGCTGGAGTCGGGCGACCCCAGCTACCGCCTCTGTCTGCACTACAGAGATTTCAACGCCTCCGCGTACGTCGCCGACACGATAATCGAGGCGGTCGAGTCCTCGAGAAGGACGATCATCGTCCTGTCGAAGAACTTCTTGCATAACGAGTGGTGCAGATTCGAGTTCAAGTCGGCGCTGCACGAGGTCCTGAAGGACCGCAGGCGCCGGCTGATATTCATCGTGACCGGCGAGCTGCCGCAGCGGGACCTCGACCCCGACCTGAGGCTCTACCTCAAGACGAACACGGTTATCGAGTCCGACGACCGGCAGTTCTGGCAGAAGCTGCAGTTCGCCATGCCGGACGTGCGACGGCCGTGCGTCCACCAGAGGTCGTCGGTGAACATTTACGCGACGGCGACGCCGTCGAGGCTCGACAGGTCCAGGAGTCCGGCACTGCCGCCGCCGCCGCCCCCCGGGAAGCTGCCGCCCTTCCTGCAGCACTCGACGAGTCTGCCGAGGGACTCGAGGGCGATGCCGCATCCCCTGTGGGCGTAGCGGACGTTTTTCAGCAGGTAAGAGATAATGGTTTTCTTTCGTATGTACTTTTGACTGTCTTTCTATAAAACGACTCGGATGATAACAATTGCTAGCGGTATATTACAGAAAATTACGCCGTGACGTAAAAACTCTCGCATTGAATGAAAATTTACAGCTATACAGGTTTTTTTAGAATGGTTGCTCCCGGTCAGTTAGATGCCGAAGAAGACATATATTTAATTAAAAAAGAGTAATCAAAAAGTATTTTTTGTCCCATAATCAGCTATTTGTACCCGTAATAAAAGTATTTTATAGAAACACACAATTGATGGTATGTGCAATAATAAAAATGAGACAAAAATTTTATGAAAAACCCGAACAAAAAATTCAACTCGAATTACCTCAAAAGTTTGAGGCTATATTTCATTAGAAAATAAAAAAATACAGATGGCACGGCCAGTCTAAGAGGCTTTTTTCGTTGATTGAAATAAGTGTAAAGACCCTGTAACGGGTGCTACGCGTTTCTCAAAATAAATACATTAAAATTGTTGCTATAGATTGGTTTCTAGTAAATCTACAAGTTTTGAATTTTAGTATGATGTGTACCAAAGTATGCCACTTACAACTCTTTAGATCCACTATATATGATATAGAAATATTATGGAATTTTTTTTCTGCAAATAATTGTTTTTGGCCTACGTTATATAAAAAAACGTACAACACAAATGTGGAAAACTTTTTCAAATCTACAATTAATCTTTAAACATTTCTGCATCAGATCGAAAATAAAAAAGATGCCAATTTTCATTTAATTTGACATGCGGCCATTTTGTTTTTACTGAGATGATTTGGCGCGTTAATGAACTTAACTAAAACCGTAATCATTTATGTACAGTTTCATTTGAGTCAATTAGAAGGGCGTTCTTTATCGTATTTACAATTTTTCTTACATTTGCATGAGTTCTATGGAGTTGGCAACCGAATTTGCAAAAATACTAGATTCTATAGGAGTTCCTAGTAGATATGGAACAGTTATAAAGTACTTCGCGCAGAATTTCAAAAGTTCTGCAGGATTTCGCCAGAAAATGGCAGATCTTAATACTGACTTCAGCGACCACTTTTGAGAAAAACAGTGTATATTACACATATTTGACCCTAGACCATTGTTCTAGGGCACTGACAATTTTGCAAAATTCATTGTCAATGTTTGCCATTTTTTTCGCGAAATCCTGCAGAATTCTTGAAATTCTGCCCGAAGTACTCTAGAACTTTTCCATATCTACGGGAAACCCCTATGATTTTTGATGTTGCAAATTTGGTTGGTAATTTCACAGAACGTATTACATACCCAACACAAAAGATTGCATTGAAATTTTTTAAAGTCCCGTCATGCCACTCTTCACAATAGTCTATATACACTGAAAAAGAAAGAGGATGGTTTGAAGTGAGCACAGGAGACTGGTTTATTTTAGATGACCTGTGAACCATTAGAACCTATGCAATGCAGTAAATGTCATATTTTCATTAATTACTCTCATGTATATAGAGCATCTGGACAAAAATTCGTGGAAGTTTCGATTTGTTGCCTAAATAATTAACCTTTTAATTAAATGTATGTTTCCGCGAAACAAGTACCAACAAATACCGTTGTGTAACTAATTATCCACGTTCGAAATCAACGGAAATAAATAATAGAATCCTTTGAGCTGTAACAAATCGCGTAATTGAAGAAATTTGATTAGTGAACTTTAAATCGGACAATGGCGTCATTGCGCAAATTCCAAACGGGTAATTTGAAAATAAATCAATTGGAAAATTCACAGCCGATTGACAAATTAAGTTGAATTCACATTGAAACAAACTTACGATCGGTCGGAACGTCAACGATAAATAAAGTTTTGTATGTATTCACGACAACGCTTAGCGCCAGCGTCATGTCTGTGCGGAGGAAATGGGTCAAAGCTGCCGAAATAATTTTCACCGTTCCAGTGGAAATGCAAAAGGTTTCTTCTGTTCGTGTACGACGCATGTGGACGTCGCGACGTCCTGATCGTGACGGCATTGTCTGCGAGATTGAATACAGTGTAGCTTTTATTTCTGTTGTGAAGAACTCGGAAAATTCCCGGGAAAGTCGTGTCCGGTCGAGAAGTACAGAAAACAGTAACTCGCCAACGGTGTTAAATATCAAATTAATCATCGAAAATTCTTTAATTGAAAGTTGGTTTTTCATGAAAATTCAAGCATGTGGATAAAATAGTTTGATTATTAACAACTTGATAATTGTTGCCTTAACATTTTCAACTAAATGTACTAAATCGCTGCTTTCTATTGTACTTTACGTTTGCTAATGGGTTCGTTGACTCTACCAATTTAATCTAAATGTTTCAATTGAAATGTATCAATTTTCAGTTTGATTATTTCAATACCAATAGTCAATTTTCATTATTTTATACTTGCAGGCATTTGGGAGGGAGATTTCACTGAAATTGCCATTCGAATTGTAATTTCAAAAGTTTGCTTGAAATATGTAGTTTGTCGGTGCGTAAATTGGGCGACGTAAAAATTCCTAAATTAAAATTCTAAGCGCAACTTCAGGGGCCGATATCGCAACTTGGCGTGATTTTTACGCGATCTAAAGTTATTATAGGAATTTTTATGGTGACGATAAATCCACCAGATGTGTTCCTATTAAAACAAAAGCGCTGTTCTTAACGACACTCTCAAGAATTTTTGAGGTTTTAATTAAAATAACTTGTGGCCCCGGTAAAGGAACCTCTCAAGTCGGACTTCTTTTTCAAATTATGTACCATAAATAAAAGTCCAAATTAAACGATCATTAAAACAAACTACTTTAATAGTAGGCAATCGGATTCGACGACTTTCTACCAATTTCAGAAAAGCCAGCCCCGGCTCCTAGTTCTATCGATTTTTCTTAGAGATATGCCGTAATTTATAGGCAGTTTATTATCAGATCTAAATTGGGAACCGGTCATAAAAGTGCTGAATGCCTATAGGGGGAATAGAGAAGAAGAGAGATGAGACAGGCAGAGCTTCTAGCATGTATTAAAGGATCAACAGGGTCGGATTAGCTTGGATGTGTTCGGAATCTTCTTATCAAGTTCGTGGTTCGGTCAGAAGTTGTTCTACAGGGATGGAATCGTTATGGCTGCCCCAGTGAAACTCAAAGCTGCCGAGGACGAGTATTTCAGATTTCCTTCGCTCAAGATTCTTGACCGAAAGTCAGATCCATAATGAAAAGTTTTTCAGGAAATCCCTGTTTTGTAACCGAAAAGAGAAAATATTTTATCCAGCAGAACACCATTTTATCATTATTTTAAAACAGCGTAACATGTTCACAATGTAATGATTATCATAAATCCCCGCGGGCTTACACCTCCCCGACCCCTCCAACATCTCCACAGAGTTTCTCGTTCGTGAAATTTAAAGTATCCGCAAAAACAAAATTAATTAAGGAACCCACCTCGGTGTTCTCGTTCTGTTCCTTTTCGGTCTCGATTTCCTGTACAATTATCTCTGCGTTACCATCAGAGACGGGCGAATTAGACAAATACCCAAATTCATTTTCATTTGTTATTTGCTAGCTTCTGAGAGTTGAGAAATCGGTCCGACGCTGATAATTTATGAGACCCGATTCGTATCGGTGTTTCGGGCATTTGTTCTCACCCTCTCGTGGAAACTTGTGAGAATAATCAGGCGCTGATGCGAGATATGCAAGAGGTGGTCATGGGTGTTTTTAATGTAAATCTCTTCTTCCTACGCATAATGCGTATAATTGGGCTAATTTCGCTTCAAGAGACTACTAAGTCGTTATCCATGGTCACATTTATGCTACTGATATTTTTTCCTTAATTTGATCTTGCAACAGTTTTCAGTAGTTATGGCTGGGTTCTATTATTGTATGAATAAGCAAGTGCCCGTAGATAATCTTATCGCTCGTATGGTCATGCTTCAATAAAGGACTTCCCTAATTGGAATAAAGTGTTTGATTTTATTATTATTGACGACATAATACCCGATCGAGAGGTATCCTTCGCTTTCAGCCTCAATGTGTCTCATGTCTGGGCATTAACTTGGTATATCTTCTTCTTCTTATCGATTCTTATGGAACCGAGTTAGGTATATCTTACTAATTTATATCATTTGTGTAAAATGGGTATTCATACCGAAAGAAGCTTAAACAATACAATTATACAGCTTTTATACATTTTTCATTAACTCTAATTCATAAAACGATCCTCTAATGTTCAGGAGCTAAAAAAACTTCCAAGAAGTGAAATGTAGAGGTGTGCTGCTATATACATAAGAGCAGAAAAGTGACTATACAGAGGGAAAAAATGGGACAAAGCGTTTCAGCTCTTTTCAGAAAGATTTTCGTAAGAACTACCACTTGTTTTTACTTTGTCAGCACTTTGTTACCACGTCGAGTGCTCAAGAATACACGGATATACATGACACTGAGAATAATTGTAAACGTATACTCTTGATATAACGTATACCCATGATTAAAAGTTCTCGTTTTAGGGTCTATCAATGGTAACATCGGATTATTAGCGGATTTTTTGGGAAATAAGCATGAATCCGCGACCACGTTAAACTCCTGTATTTTTACCAGTGACAAAGTTTGGCACGAGTTAAACTTTTCTCTTATTTGGGTTACAATCTGAACGAAAAATGCGGACGCTTTACTCGAGGAATTAATTATTTCCCATAATTCAGAAAAGTTAGTGGTTTTTCATCTGCCGTTTTGAAATATTATGTTAAAATCATTAATATACTTTTTGATATTATAACCAGGAAACAAAGATAAAAAACAAACCGCCTCTTTGGAAACGTTATAAACAAATGCGATACACAAGACCAAAGCCACAGTTAGTGTAAATTCTCGTCTAAGAGATGCGCAGTTACCTACACTTTACAACGGAATCCAACAGGCGCAGTAGCGGTAAATTACCGGTCGGAATCGCATCTGCATCTCCGTGTCTTTCATTACTGCCTAGTTTACACGAACTTACTTACTATTAATTATTAACTAGCGCTTGCACTAGAGGATCTCAAAAACTGAGTAGCGCCGTCTTTTATGCAAAAGAATTAAACATTACTAAGTTGTTCCATTTATGTCACTAAACACTGTGTAGCCGTTTACACAACATAGCAAATGACAAGTGAATAGGTGACTTGTATTCACTCCCATTGATAGCTAGCTAAGCACTATATCAGCAAGGACTCAGACAAGTACTAAGCAATAGTAACCAAACTCGTGTATTTTGACTCGTATTTCGTAATTTGTAATCGTAAACTCGTAATTTGAAATCTCTATTTCTAATAAAAAATCCATGCAGGTTTATATTCTTATTTGTATATATTATATGACTTTCAATTATTCTTTTAATGCTGTCATATATACATTTTCCATATACTTTCATATCAACTAGTCACATAGTTTAACATTATTACCGCCACTGGCACTGTGACTTAAGATTTATAATTTATTATTGAATTAACAATACCACCCACATATTAGCACATTAAGTTCTCCAGGAAACACCTTTAGTATTCATAGCTTTTATAGTATGTATTGAAACAATTAGGCACATAATTCAAGCCCTAATACTAACTATTCGTCGATGAGCAAACTTAATTGCTGAGCATTTATTAATGACTCTATTATGAAATGCTCAGATAATAATCATAAATAATATTGTGTCAATTATCAATAATGATAAAATGTAGGTCACTCTTTAAGTGCTTTAAAAATTAACCTTACTGACCATATAAGTAGTATCATTTGGGCTTTGGTATGTCGCAAAAGACATAATCTCATTTCTGACCATTGCGCAAAAATATGCAACAAGCTAACGCTACTTTCTTGCGAAGATGGGCAGTTCCTCCGAATACTAGTGATGGAGATATATATCAAACGTACACTTTAAAAAAAGTTTCTGGGGCAGGCAAATAGTTTTCAGTTTTTCCTACACATACATGGCCAGAGATTATATCTACAAGTAACAGAACTTTGTTTTGGCAGTTACTCCTTATATTCGTCTTATAGTCCCAACTTTAATGCAATCTGTATTGTGATTATTGTTGGTATGTGTAGTACACATAGCGAGGTGCGATTTTTGTTGGTAAGAATTTTGAAGGAGCAAGCGGTGAATTGTGAGTTTGTGCCTAACATTTATGGCATTGCATATGACGAGACTCGTCACTCTTTAGCTCGTAACGGGGTGCGATAATGGATAACAGAAATGAAGGAATCCGCTTAAAACAGCTCCTGGGATAAACTAACTAAATAAATATGCGTCCTCGAACCGACCCAATTCGGATCGTTAACCGAAACCAATCGTTCCCGTATTCCGCCGGTTCGCTCTCTTTCCTTTCCTCGGAGGGAAAATGGACTTCGGTCCGCGTGTGGCCCGGATAAAAAAGCTCGGTTGACGGAATCAAGTCTGCCATTCGATTTTCTGGATTTGTGTTCGAGCCGTGTCGGGAAATAGAAATCGGTGTGAGAAAAAGGGGAAAATTACCGGGAAATGTTACATTTTGTCGGTCCGGTCCCGAGCCGGAATTGGTTGAATTCGCTCCCGAGGAAATTGAATATATTTAAATGGGTTTCGGAGTCGTTAAGTGGTGAAATCAATTTGGATCCCTATACGAATGTTTGTAACGAGGAGCCAAAGAAAATGTCATCAAATTTGTTTATCCAATATTCGACGTTATTTGCGTTAAATGGATTCTAGGTTAAATGTAAAATGAATGCATATAACCGTTCAAAATTGTAAACATGGTCAGATGAATATGTACAGATGTATATTCATTAAAACAAGCATGACAACTAATTAACGATGTTACAAACCCAATATCAACTTTTATACTACATTATATACAATATTATACCGTCCGAATTGTTGCACTTCATCATAATTCAAATTTTTTTTATTTATCTCCACAAATGTTTTTCATGATAACTGACGTAAAGCCACTAACATTGAACTGTAGGTATCATAATTAAAATTTATTGTGTATTTATTCCGAAATACAAATTTTACTCGTCATATATCAGATGCGTGGAAAAGCTAAAGTTATCACTTTTTCACAGTGGCTAATTCTTGTTAAAATAAAAAATATCAGCCAACAAATAAACGGTGTCATTTGATTTTTCTTATTTGTAATCAAGCCCTCTTCGAAGTAAATAAGAAGCATATTTCTTCCTTGAATAATTAGTCCAAATGTGTAAATCTAACAGACTAATTCTAAGTCTCTTGAGATTTAGATACATATATTTACATACTTGCGGGTTAATTATTCGACTAGCTATGATTATAGTATATAATAACTACTGAAAAACCAGGCAGTGGCAGTCTTTGTGTAGGACTGCATTATTTTTAATAACTCGCCTAAAAGCCTCTAGGCCATTATTTCTATTTGGGTGTTTTCTCATTTCTTTCACTCTTTGCTTCGTCTTATTCACCGATTTCCGGCATTTCTTTCATATTCAGTTACTTCCTAATCTATCATACGAGCTGAACTTTTGTAAAGCTTGGTAGGAACACATAGATAATATACAGGATGTTAAATCAGTTAAGTTAAACAGGAGTCATGTAAGTTTTTTATTACTGCATTAGGTACGTTGTGCTACAGATTTTCTGATAAAAATTATTGCAGTACATTTTCGTATAAAGAACCTCTATTTTTCATTGCAGTAATTCTGCAACTTTATGAACAATCCGACTGTTGGTTAAAATCTTAAGTTGATTCACTTAGAAAGTGCCCCAATGATTTTAAGTAATGAGGCCTTCCAGGCTGTGAAGTAGGACTAGAGATTCCTTGTGAGGGGATTTGTCTCTAGATCTAGGGGTTTTTGACAGGTTAGAACATAAAGGGATGGAATTTTTTCGTATTCTCTTAATACATATGTTGAGTTTAATTTGGCATAAACATATATAAACATTTTCATCTTTTATTGGAGGGATAGTGGCGAAAAACTCGCTTTTAGAAAGTGGCATTGTTATTAGCTGAAATTTTACGAGAGTATATTGGATCCAGGGATTGATTGATACATTTTCCAGTAACGAGAAACTTATATAAACAAAATGGTTAAATTCCCTTGAGTGAATCCTTCTCAGCAAATTTGCTTGGGCGAATCCTACAGAAAATGTTGAATCATGTGACTTGGGCTTGTGCCAGGGTTGTCTAGCCAAATGGTTCAAAAGCAGTGTGTATTGAAAACTTAGCTTGGAAATTTTTTTAAAACCATGGCTTCCCATGACGTCAGACATTCGGTTTCTGCTAAATTTCTATAAAAAAATAAATGTCAAATTGTATAAAGAAAAGGGGGACAGAAAGGCGATCAAACCTTCAATTTTAAAAATTCCTATAAGCTCTAACACTCCTACTTACTGATTAAATTATAATGACAGATACTGGCAGCCAAGAAAGGAAGAATTCTAGATCTAGAGTCATCAAAAGCTGTTTTTTGGCAACTCTGTATGTATCTCCCATTTCAATCCATCTAAGTGGAGTTTACGTGGTCTTTCCCATTCTTCACAGGATGTGTTGACATCTTGTTGCCGGTCCTTTTAAAGGTAAATACTCTAGTTCAAGTGCCCAGGTGTATGCCAGTCATTTCTGACTTAGTAAATGAGATCAAACATACTTTTCACCAGTTTACTTTGAACCTACTAATGACATCTTACACCAAATTGCTATTAAACATACACACTACTAAAGGAATATAACCCGATAACACCAGGGTTATCCAACAGGATAATATAACACGACTTTTTACATTTGAAGTCATAATGAATCATTTCATTAAATAGGTGAAATTACTCCGAGTTCACTCTTTTTTGGAATAGTTTCTAGATTGGAATTTTTTGGAATAACTTACTTTTTATCTGTCGTACTATCAGCTCTTGAAATATTTTACTCGTGATTTTTAACACCCTGTATTTAATGAGTAAAATTAAGAAAACTCCGTGTGTTGATTGGGTGTGTTGTGATACACTTTCCCATAAAACTGAAACGAACTTGTGATTAGGTTTTATGATTACCATTAAGCAATTAAAAAAATCACCTTATAAATAGTTTCATTGAATTTTGAATTTGATCTTTAGATCGTTTTATATTGCTTTATTTATGTTGATGATTTGTATTTGCTTTAAAAATACACATGATATCGCATGATGGTGTTCTAAGAAACATTAGACAGGATGCATATTAGATTAGTTAGACACCCGTCGATAACAATTTGCCGAAGCTCATGTTTATGAATTCTTAACAAATGAGTCACCTTTCCTGTAATTTTTCTCCCAGCGGTTTCATAAAACTAATAAACATCCAGTGGTTCAGATCCGATTTTCACGCGGCATTTACCGCAAATAAAGCGGGGAAATTTCCCGAATCCATAAGCGAGAAAGCAAACAAACAAGGAATCGCATTAACCAGATGAGATGCCGTCGTAAGAACACAAAAGAATAATCACATCTGTCGTTCCTTAAGTGATCACTAGCTCAGGTAAAACGAATGTCTTTCATGTCATCCGGTCCCCTGGCCTCTCTCTGCTCGATTTCGACAAATACACAAATTGCGGATCGCAGCCAGGTGAACTCACTTGGACAGTATGACAAAAGACAAATAAGTATCCCCGGGAAAAGTGTCTTTGATATTTCTGAAAGGGGCATTGTATTTAGAGGACGATGTGGTCTCTATTGTCAGCGTTATATTTGTCCTTTCTGGAAGGAGACGCAGAACGACCTGTGAGATTGGCTACAAAGACTGGAACCTTTTAATTTGTTTAAAGACGTCTTAATAAATCTTTGTGCTGAGTTGATTTTTATTGAACGGCCATCGCTAACAACGGGTATTGTGCGGGATTTGAACGGTGCTTCCGGTCTGACTTACGAGTCAAATGTGAATGACAGTTCAGGTTTGTTTCTATATTGCTTAACGTGTATTTGACATCTCTTTTGCTGCCACAGATGTAAAATCAGTTGAAATAGTCGATATTCTCAAGTTAAATCTATTTTGAACAATATGGGATGGAAACAAGAATTACAGTAATTTAAGATAACTTTGGAAAATTGGTAAGAGTATTGAAGATTTTTGTTCCAGGAAACAGCAATGCTGTCGAATCTTTAGTAGAAATGATTGAAATCTGGTCGTTTTCTAACTAAAGTTGTACCGAACAATAGCCCAACAATAGGAATGTAGGCGATTTAGGAGACTGATGGAAAATTGCTGAAGTTATTGAAGGATTTGAAATCAGCTAGTTAAGCCTTCACTAGATTCCCAAATTAAAAATGTACAAGATATCAGGCATTATAAGTCTATACAGTCTACAAGACAGTTCAAAGAGCAATTAAGGACGATGGAAAATCTGTTAACGCATTGCAAATTTTGGAAACTACACAGTCGAGTCTTTTGTAAAAGTAATTTGAATTAAAAAAGTTGTGGAGAATAACGGCTCCACAATCAGAATGCGCAAAACAGAAATTTGGGACAATCATAGGAAGTTGGTAACTTAATCGAAGATTTTGGAAGCAGCACTGTAGATCCGTTAGTGGGAATGATTTGAACCTAGTCAATTGCAAATGAAATATGTGCATAAAAACAGCTTAGGAAGAGGAATAGTCCAACGAGCAATTTTGAACAGTTACAGAAAATTGCTAAAATTATTTAAGACTAATACAGTCTTTAATAGAAATGATTTGAATCTCGTCATTCCCAACCTAAAATTGTACACAATAGAGTGCGGGTTGCCGCAAGAACCATATTGCATCTTAGTAATGAGAAAAAGCACAATAGGCTGGAACACTTACAAACCTGATGGAACTAATATGATCGTGCTCGTTAAATCCATGCATTTCCAAAATTATAACGTAGAAATTAAATTACTGTATAAAACTTATATTCTGTTATTCATAAATGTAATTTTACTTTACACGTATTTTAACTTTAAAATTAGTGTAGGTGTTTTACTGTGGTAAATATAGGCCATTTAAAGTCTAAACGTTTTATAAACTTATGATCTTTTTTAAAGTTATATAGTGTTCATTGATAACGGGCTATTTCCTTGGGCTCTGGAAACCTTGAAATTCATTTATCTGCTCGTTGTTTGCAGCTCAACCATACCCGTTCTGTAGATTTATTTAAATTTTATTTAAAGGCAGAATTAGCTGGGGTTTCTAACGAGAATTAGCAAACTACGCTTAATTTTATCGGGGTATATGCCGCTTATAAACACAAGCAATAAAATAAAAACGACTGCCCTTTTTCACGATTATCCTCATATAGCGTGATGTTTCCGATAGCGCAGAGCGGAAATTATATAGTTTATAGAAATAATGCCTGCGGAAACTTCACAATATCCGAGGGTGAACACAATGGCGTATCCGATCGGGTTTTATCAGAATTACATCTACCCAGACTAACATAAATCATTCCGCTCTCATTTGAATCTCCAGTAAATTAATAATAATTAGTGCTCCTAAAGGTCTCGTGGTTAATTTTTTAATATGCCTTGAACCGTCTATATCTTCCTACGCTCATCGCAAGTTTCCAAATGTGGCTGCATAAATCGACATAAATTGAATTAAATGAAGCCTAACCAATTGGAGTCTATAAGTCGTCTCTAATTAATGTGAACGAAACGGTCGATTAAGAATTAGTTCACCATTCTTACGACGCGCACATGTTGTTCTACAGAAATATTTCTTACGAGAGCTTAAAAATAGATCGAAGGGAATCGCATTGCTGGAGATGACTTCGATACATTCGTAACAAATAGCGGTAATGTGGAAATGAAGCTGTCTTGTTCGGCAAATTCTAACGCTCGATATGTCTCAGTTTCGTGGTGAAACTGGTCTGGGGATTTTATACTCGCATATTATTGGTCGGAACCGGTTTAGAACCGGTAACTAATAACACTTGCCTTAGTTCTAATAAATGAAAGATTCTTTTTGATCACGCGTTTTAGTTGCTGAAAAGTAGAAACCTAGTGGGAGGTACTTTGGCAGAATTTATAGAGGAGAGGAATTAATGGGAACAACTAGTAAAGCAGGAAGGTTGAAAATCAGATAAACGCTAAGCTTATACGTGAAGATTACTCTTCATGAGATTCACGTTTATGAAGAGATTATACACAAGTAATTAACCAAAAGGTTTAAAAACAGGCTACATGTCTAAACACAACAATAACATCAGTGAGATTTTCTGTATGTTTACCATATAGATTGGAATATTTATGAATCCAATCGCTTTAAGTATCTGTCAACAGTAGTTTCATTGTTTTAAGTTCTTGTAGAAATGGAAGAGAAATGTTGAGTTTTGTAACCCAGAGCATCTTCCTAAGTCAGCTAACGTTTCTCAAATACTCCCTCCATGGTCACACGAAAATCCCTTCTCCCCTAGTTCACGCCAATGGTAAGTTATTGCCTTGGCTCGGGAAATGTGTGCAGTCGAGTCGGAGACTATAACGGCTGGCAAAAAGCCGATATAATATCGGACCGGTGGCACTTGTTCTCGCATTTTCCGTTTTATATGGTTGTTTCTTACACACCAGACATTATATTGCCTCGTGGCATTTGGCGTTGCTCCTTCGGATGGGTCCGCATACATCGGGTGTTAGGGTTGCGCGTCCCTGTAACTCCATGAGCCGTCGCCTTGCCCATAGGCAACGGGTAAACGCGAAATAAGCGGTTATTATCGACGTATGGGTTTTCTGATTAACGGGCCTCAGGATAATGACCGTTTACGGAACGTCCAATGCTGAAATATTACCGTGAAGCATTCCGACGTTGAACATATTAAAAAGGCAGAACAGGCCGAGAAAAGGAAATTCCCAAGAGGGTGGAAATGAAAGGAGTTATAAGTCGCAGTAAAACAAATGAACTAAATATTTCAGAGTTCATTGATGAAAATTAGGAGAAGGGAAAACAATTGATCTCAGTTAACACAACTTTGAACTGAGGATCAGCCAAGGAAACTAGAAAGGATTCGTAAATTTAAATATACTCGAAGGACAGCCGCAAATGGATAAATCATTAAATGTAGATGCGAATTTAAATTCCCTTGTATATCCCCTTTACTCTATGTCGACTTTTACGTGAGGTATCACTTCGGGAGGACTTGCAATTTTAGAAGGTAACTCCAGTGGAGACGGAATATAACTTCCAACTAAAACAACGAGATGCATAAAAATTAATGACACCCATTCTGTAGTAAAGTTTAGAGATAAAAGCGTTAAAATGAACATTTTATTGTTCCTTCACAACAGTTCGGGAGATAAACCGTTTATCACATATATAAATTTTATATTTTCCTTATCTGCCTACTATTGACACTTTCATGTGTTAAAATCTGTTTTTTTTTGTCCAAGTGGCTCTCGACAGTAAACACACTTAAAATTTTTCCGGCAATCTCTCGAGTTGGGACAGAAATCAGTAACTGTTTCAATTAACAAAACCTACAGACGTGCGGCATTCGAGGCAAATGAGCCAACATAACCCCCTGCCACTTCACCGTTCCTCCGACCCTTATTTACAAACTACTTAAAACAGGCAGCGCGCACACACATTCACTCTTAAAAAAATGTCAACTGATATTTTCTCATGCGACAACCGGCATTTTACTTTAAGCGAGACCTTCTGCTGCCTTTGTTTGACATTCTTCCCTCTGTCTCTCCCGTTCTTTCTCTCCCTCTCTCTTTCTATACGATCGCGAAGAAAGGAACTCCGGAGAGCGCTCCACCTATCATTTTATCCCATAATGGCCACGATTGGTTCTGGGGTTGGAAGTTTTCCATTCACCGGCACCGCTCCTAGGCAGGACAATGAAGAACCAGATGACAAAAATTTGTGTAATCCAAGATCGTGTGCACCGCCACCATTCTGAGGCAAAGTGGTAATTTGAGAGTATTGAACGGTTCGTGTTACCATAAATTTCGGCTGGATCCAGTTCTTGTATAAAATTCGTCAGGACTAAAAATGCAACGGTCAGTTTAAAACAACCGGAGTGACTTGAAACTCTCCGTGATTAATAAGAAACTACGTCGTGATAACTACGTCATCAATGTTTACTTCATTAATATTATAAGTGATCATACATCTGGAAAGCTAGCTTAAGTAAATTTATGTACTACCTACTTAGTAATTGAGAAATTTACACTTATTTAATTAGTAATATCAGCAAAATTGCCCTAGTGAGATTTACCATAACATATCTCCATATTTTATTCTTCATATCGATCGTGAACTCCTGATCTGGCATTACACTAAAGTATTTAAATTGGTCATGACTTTCGCGAATTAAATCGAGCAGATACGATATATCCTCCATTGGAACGAATTAATTATTACAATGGACTGAAAACTGATTTAATATTAATTTGAACGAATCGTAATGTAGTCATAAGCCTCAATTTTATCACAACGCGCCATGAATTAAATGGAAATCCGTTGATGCAGTTATCATTCCAAATAATCCGATAATTTGTTGAGAGATTTTAATTATCGAATCAATAGTTATTCGAATTATTGTTTGTGGTATTTAAAGGTTGGACGTTAAAAGTGTGGATCGGGTGTTATTGAGTTTAATAATTATTTAGTCGAAATGAATTTCTATTCTTCTAGTCCACTATTATAAACGAGGTTATGTCACTGATTTTATCGAACATCACAAAATTCAACGAGTTTTTTACACGTCCCTACGTCACTCCGATCGCCTTATTTAAAAGGAGGAAACCTCATTCTGGATTATCATATTTTCCGACATATATCAGTACTCAGAAACGAATTTCCCAAGTAAAATCACCGTAACGTATCCTCAAAAATAATTCGCATAAATCTCCAATACTTCTGAAAAAAAATTATTTACATGATTTCTACATTATCCGCAGTCGAATACATTTCGCATTTCAAGCCTTGGGTTTCTTTTCGCTACAAATAACCCCTATACCGCGATTTTAAATAAAAATGAGGTGCTTTACTTCCCCGGTTTCGGCATCGTATCCATAATGCATAAAAATGGGCAGTTTTCGGCGTACATGAAATTAGCCGCTGCTAAAATGCAGGCAGTAAACAAGGTATCGCTTATGGCGAATTGCACGTTGTTCGATAAATTACATACGTACGTCTACATACATCGGTAATGACGCAGCAATGAATTTACAAGCGCAGTAACTAGTTTGTTGGAAGCGCTTTTTGTTCTGAAGCGACCTGGGCAGCCTTTAAGTCTATAACTGATTTGGAATCTATTTGAACCCTTTCAGCAGTACTGTGGGCGTTTGTGTGAAAAGACTGCGATTTGTTTCTCAACACAACGAGAATTTAAGGCAATCAATATATTTCTCCCATCTTTTTATGAAATCCATCAGAATGAGCGAACCCCTTCCATCATAAAGTAATGCACCGCCCCCCGAATATATCGCATCTAATATATCATTTGATTTAAAAGTTAAATTATTTAGGTCCGTTCACCGGGATCCGCCGGATAATTTATTTCTTTCCCATTCCTGAAACTTTTCCAAATAAATTCATCTCGACGATGTCCGAAACGGAGCGGGGAAAATATCGGTTGACATTCATTTTTCCAATACAAATGGCGCGTTTCAGTAATTTAGTAAACGAGTCCGGAAACGTTAAGCAGCCACGGTTAGTTGGCTCGATGAAAAGCTCTCTGGATCGAAAATAAGTAGGTAGTTCGGATAATATTCCATCTATGGTCTAATAAGTTTATTCGGGTGTTTAGTCCTTGCTTATAAGTAAGGGGTAGTTTTTTGTGGCAGTAGAATTGTTAAAATTTGTCTGTTAAAATTTTGGAATTGTCAAAAAGAAGCAGAAATTTGTAAAAGATCCATTTAGCACTTTAAAATACTATTAGTAAATAAAAAATTCATAAAAGTGTTTTAATGTCCTTTATTTACGACGTACGCATTCATCTGCTCTTATTAATTGTTAAAATTGACATCATCATACACTTGTAAATTATTTGAAATAAAATTTTGTTTACGACTATACAAAATATATTTATATAATGAGAAAAGCCATTCTACGCACACCGTTGTTATAGTTGCTCATTTAAACACCCCACCAATGTTTGGCCTACTTCGTCATCACATAAGGCCACATCGTATTTTTGAATTTAAATAAAACGAAAATTTTACTCCTGCTTCCAAATTTTATATTCAATGGTTCCCCCTTTTACCATGGTATTTTATTTATGTGTTCTCCGACCGATTTAAAAAACCTATTTCTCCTAAAGGAGGTTGTCCTAAAGAGATTCTAGGTTCTTTATTAGCAGCAAAACGGTTAATTGCGTTTTGTTAATGGTTATATTTTTTACTTTGTTTAGTGATTTTCCATCATCATCAGTTTCAGAGATTTGTTTTCGAAAATTTTCAAAATTAGTGACATAAAATACTTTTGCTTCCAACGAAGTTCCCCAGCTAGACTAATCACTGGTTCAGAGGGGAAGTGATAAATTATTAAATTTTGTTACACCTGTAGGCACTTTAAACGTTTCTGCCTAAAATTAACAGTTCGTATTATAAAAAGCTGATAGGTAATTTGGAAATTTAAAATAATATGCACAGAAAATGCCAAACATAGCGTCGGCATTATTGGCCTATTTTATGTGGTATTGTGTGCGATATGAGAATCTAAATAAAAGAAGTTGGAATATTTTGTAAAAATTGCAGACTGTAAAATAAATTGTAAAAAATGTGGACGTACATGTAGCGCAATGTTTATCCAAATGATTTTTTTCTGCGAACTGACTTTTCCACCCACTTTACATAAAATCGTTTTCATCGTATTGTTGCTTTTGTGAAATTCAAATGCAAACTAATTAACAGAAAATTTCCATGATATCTACCATCATGTTGAACAACGTTAAAATGTTACAATTTTTTGAGAAATCTGCCACAGTAGTGTTATTACCATTTATGACGGGGTGACCCGGATTATCTACCTGCTTGGGTAGGATTCATTATGAGAATCTCATGGGATTAGGGAGCCTTTATAACAAAATTAAAATACCTTATTTTCAAGAAAAAATCTGAGAATTTCCAAAAAAATCCAACACTACTATAAAATAATCAAGTACACTAAGTGGCAAAGAATACAATAATATCTCAAAATGACACTAATGTTAAAAAACTTCTAAATTCGTCATTGGTCGGCTTGCAGAAACGTCAAAAATGAGATATGTAGACCATATTTGAGTACGAGGGAGGAAGAGAGAAGGAGTGAGAGGGAGAATGAAAGTGGGGGGACTTAGAGAGGGAATGTAAGATCCTGCTTAAGCAAAACAGAATAGAAGTTTTACTTTAAACATTCTAACACAGCTTACGTTATATAACAAGTCGATAAAGGGTCGTTTATGGTCTGCTAATCACTAACATCCGTCGCTTTCGCTTTTATCCTAAGAATCAATTAATATTTAGACCCAATGATCAAAAAAATCATCAAAAAAGAATCAAAAAGGAATGAGGAAATGAATCATATTTAAAAAGGAATGAAAGGAATCAAAAAAGGAATTGACCTCAGAAACTGAGGGAAACAACAACTACCAATTTGTGGCACCATGAAAAAGTAAAGAACTCCTGATATCTTGTGTAGATTTATTTGTAATTAATCCTCATATCTTGTTTAAATTTATTTGTAATTTATTTCCAAATGAATATTCCTATATTTCCAAATGAGTTAGAATATGAATGAACACAGCAGAAACAGCTTTAAGAAATTCAGAAAAATACTTCAGTGGAAGAGATTAAAGCACGTCTAGCTTAAAGGTTTGATTAACAGCGTTATGTTATATTTGCGGGGAAGCAGAGACGCTGAGTATGCCAACTATTAAAATTTTGAGTTATTGAATCTTATACATATACTTTACTAACCGAAAGTCATGACAGGAATGTTCAAAGGTAAAAATCCATGAAGAAGAAAACGGAAACGAAATCCTATATAAAGGTGAAAAGAGAGGGAATAAGAAGTAGATACGTATTTTTCCCTTATTGATTTCTGCCTGAGCTATAAATGTAGGTAACAAATTACTCCCTAAATTCAATGAGGTAATGGCAAGTACGGAAAACTCGCCCTTCAGTTAATTTCCTCTATTACGTTCTTGATCATATGCCTCGACCCGTTTACTTCAGTTTAATTAATATTTGTAAGCCGTTTTTTTAAATTTTTTCCGCTACGTTGGATCTCATTAATGGTCCCCTAATTGGAAACAAAATTTTTGTATTTAATAATTTCCAACGTTCAACGGGAAAACGACGTTCGCGGGAGTTGCCAACAAAAGAAATATTAGTTAATGAAAAGCGGCTGACAAAAAGGAAAGAAAAAACTTTAAGAGCATTTTAATGTAATTAAGAAAGTATTAATTAGAGAGCTTGGAGAATTTCCATTCGAGAATTCAATTATCTTTAGAGGCCGTTTAATCTTACCAAATGAAACTGAAATTTGCGCCGGATAATCTTATGATTTCGAGATCTGTCATCTAAAGGGAGTAACTAAGGATTTCTTGAAACTCCACGCCGTTCATCATCTCCCAGGTGGGTTTTCCTTCGGGATAATCGTCGCTTAGAAGGTGGCGTTCGCTTTATCTTTTCGAAATTTAAAAACTTCCTAATTCGCAAGACGAACTTTGGAATATAAACACAACGTGGCAAATCTGTTCCAGTCAATTAAATTCTCCGCATTTGTTCTTCATTTGGCCAAATTCCCTGGTTTCAGTGACCGTTAACAATTTTAACCCGCCAGAACTGAATTATGGTTCCAAACGTGAAATTAGTATTTCAGACCGAATTAGTATTAGACGACCGTAAATCCCAATTGAGTGGAAAAAGATGTAATATGCTGCCCCACGAAAGGAAGGAAAAAGGCACTTTATAATTTACTAGACAAACTCTCTGCAAGTCAATAACAGTGCTTATAATCATGCCGCGCACGTAATCATTGTTAAGACGTATCATTTCCTACGACAAAACATTATTATTATTGAATAACAGATGTAAGTGCTCGTATTAACAGGCGATTGTTCAACTGCAAGAACACCTAATTATAGAGATTGTTGTTCTTCAGAAATCGATACGATAAGAACAAATATTGAAGCCTTATAATTGCTGAGGTAGAGTGGTGATTATTACGTGGAGACGTGGCGTTGCAAAATAAATAATTTAGTGGAAAGGATATCATCGCTGTTACTTACTTAATACTTTGAATAAAACGTACAGTTTTTGTACAAAGTAGAATAGACAAGTTTAATATGCTTTATATTATGGTTGCATTGCAATGATGACTGCGTTACACTCTTTCCAGAGAAATGGTTTCTCAAGGCACGAAAGTTTGCCGGAAAATGAGGTCATAAAAGGGTCTGTGGTTTCTTAAATTCACTCTGGAAAGAGTATACGGTATATTATATATGACAGGGAATTACCTGTGTGGCAGGAACCCTGCGTTTATTTTGATGTTCCATGTGAAATGAATGGAAAATTCGATGAAAACGGACATGTCCATAAAAATTTGTTAATGTCATTGTGAAATACCGTGTGAAAGTTAGTGCGACACATGTAGAAGACATTTCAGGGATGTAGCAGAAAGAGAAATTGGGGTTGGGATGAAAAGTAATTTTTTTCTCAAAGAGTAAAAGAAAAGGCGAAAATTGAATGCGCATATCGATTTCTACGGTTTTCCATTGATCAGTGGTGATTTTTTGGTGAATTTTTAATTTTCATGTTGTTAATCTCTTACGGAAAATAGGATTTTCAAGAGGCTATAACTTTTGAACGGATCGTTTCCTGAAATTATAATTTATGTTTTCTAACTAATTACTTCATGTACTTTCTAGTCATCAATAGCTTTTATCAGAATCCCACGTGGCTAAGAGTAAAGGTTCGCCTGATCGACCATCGTCGAATTTCATCGCCCGAGATAGAAGAGTAAATCTCTGGTAAATAATGTCGTGTGTCCTGCATTAAGACACCTCATTAACTTTCACAATGTCGCCTGCTATTCCGCGTGCAGTAATTCAGGAATCCGAAAAGGAAACGACTGTTCCCCGTCCGGAATTTGCATATAACTCACATCAGAAGTGGAAAAAGAAAACCAACAGGGCAAGAAACAAAACAAACGTTAAAGTTAAACGCTTATCCTCAAACATCGACTTCATTTAAATTCGGAAAAAGGAAGGATCCTCACAGAATACCGAACGCCACCATTTTATTATTACGCTTTCATTGTTTCCGGAAACCATTAGTTCTCAACGGATTTTGATGGCGGAATACATCATTCCCTTGTTTTCGTGTAACGAAACGAAATACCCCCTCCCGCTTACATGTACATACATACATACACATACATACGGTCCTCGACCGGATCGTGATGGAAATTTTAATATTTTCAAACTTGTTTTTAATGAAGCCTTTCCGTGGAGATTTTACGTGATGCCCAATCCTTAATAGGCTATTAGCGCTCCCTTTTGGGGGGTATAATTACTTCGGGATTGTCATTTAAGGAAGACCGTAAAAGCCTTTTCATTCTTCGAAAAGCGTCGAAATTGTTCGGTTGTTGACGCTTTATTACCGACGTTTAAAGGCGTCTTTTATCACAACTGACCGTAAGAAATACTAGAATACTAGTTCTATTTGGTACGAACCAGAAATCCCATCACGTACCAAAAATATGTGAGGAATTGATCGATGAGGAATAAGTGAAGTGAATTCTGAATGTAGAAATTAAGTTGTTTCTATTTGTATTTATGATTCAAAAATCTAAAGCTCAATGGAGAAAACTTGGAACTAGAGCAATTTTTAAGTGTTTTTTGTTATAAGTTGTTTGTTTGAATACATAGGCTTTTATATGAGTTTTAAGCCATTGAAAGAAGAGAAACGTAGACTAAATTACTTATTTAATAAACAAAGTTTGTACCAATATTCTCGTACTTTTTTCTAGTCTACGCCAATGTTATAAAATTTATTTTTACTTCTTGATTAAAATGGTGTGAAAATCTGGACACGAGAAAATTGCACAATATGCCCGTAAATTAGCATTTAATTGACGTATATACACAAATTTTATTTTACGCTAAAAGCTTAAAATTATGTTTGCAAAACTCATTTATCATGTGTTTCCTTAAATAAATAAAGGCTGACAAGTTTGAATTGAGTGATTACTTTTCTCACTTTTTTCGAAAAACAGATTTATGTTAATTGTTATAAATTTTACTATGTAATGGTGACATTTTCAAGTTATTTTTCTTCTAATGCGTATCTGACAAGCGCACAGGAATTCATCCAACGTTATTTTAATAACGCCCTAAAATTAGATTGCTTTGCTTAGGAAAAAGGACGTATCACTCGAAACGCATACTAAAATACGATTAATCCTTTTAATTCGTCCTCTACAAAGCTTTTAAATATAGAAAGGAGATTTATCAGCGTTACATCTACATTTTAAGCCGAGTGCTGTTTCTTGTATCTCACTGAAACCTTCTCGAGCCTCGAGTCTTTCACGCTATCAGAATTTTCAGAATTAAATCTCTCCCTTATGATTAAGCCTTTCACCGAAAACTAACGGGGGAACCGATTTTAATTTCGGACACTTTGAAACAAGAATTAAAAAAGTTAATAGTTGCAGAACAATTCGGCTAGTAGGGCGCTACTAAATTCACTTATTCTCCGTCAGCTTCGTCCCACAATTCGACGGGAAGTAGAATGAAAATTACTTTTTCGCTTGTAATTTCAGTTTTAATATAAACACGGCATGAAATTTTAACTTCCGAGGACATTATTAAAGATCCTAGTGCGGAAGTTCGTGAAAGTAATTATAAATTCTTGCGCTGATGGAACTATTTAAAAAAGGGGATGATAAAAAGTTTCTTGCTGAGGAGGAAGTGAATTAAGTAGTTTTAAGTAGGGGAATATTTTGAAATATTCAGGACTCTGCGTTCATATCCCAAGGGGAGAAGACTTAAAATGGTTTATTTTGCTCTATTTTAGTTTTAATTTTCATCATTGTTTCATTTGGGATTATTTCAGCTACATTAGTGGGGTCGTGCACAAGTTATATATTCATAATTTCAAGAAAATGACAAAAAATTAATCCTCCAGTTTTGAAAATTTTTGGTATAGTCTATCATTATGCAAAAATGCATAATTTGAGTAACATGGCCTTACCTGCTAAAGGTTTTCTTAAAACATTTAAAATATTTCTTGGTCAGGAAGGTTGAAGTAACTAAATTAAAATATTCTCACATTTTGCGTGCATTAATAGTTTATTATTTTTGGGAAATTTCTGGAATTATGTATTTATCTAGAATATTTAAAGATATATCAGCGATCATCTACAAATTCCAAAATAAATTGGCCCATAATTATATTATAAACGCAACTGTAATATGCTACCGAAACTGTAAATACTGTATTTTTAAATTTGTTACTAGTTAAAAGGAGCAAGAGATATTTTCGTCCTTGTTCAATAATTTATTGGCAACTTCATAATTCGAAAACATGCGTATAAAATCTCATTTTACAAATTGTTGCAAACATTTTAAAATTGAGACATTTGTGGAAAAGATTATTATATATTGGATATTATTGGAAAAGATTCCAAGAAAAATGTGAAAAATTGGTTTTTGTTGCCAAAATTTATAAACGTTAGTAGCATTATTCACAATAATGTAATTTCAAATGGTTTAGAAAAATAAAGGTTTTACCTAATAATAATAAAGGAATACCTCGTATATTCTTTAAGTCGTACAGTGATTTCGAACGTGTCTTTACGTAGTCTATTCCTTACCGAAGCTCAACCATTTTTTAGATATTTTATTTGTATATCAAAATTGGCGAATTCGCTAGTCAATAATTCTATTTCTTTTGTAAATCTAACTCAGTTTTTCATCGTATTGGCGTTTGATGAAAGTGAATCTGATACTTTATTGAAACGCACTTTTTTCTTAATACTGTATTTGATGTTCACAAAAAATATTGAAATTTGAAGCCTTACGGATTTATCCGCAAAAATCCAGTGTATAGCGGCAAAAATAGGGTATTTGTACCCTCAGAATTCAAACAAAATTAAAGAATTAGTTTCAACAGCTTGAAATGTTTTATTGTTGCTTTTATAATGAATTAGATGATTGAAGATGAATGATTCGTTACAATCTTTCTACTTTAAAAAACTACCTTTTATTAAAAAATTGTAGAATTTTATAGATTTAAGCATTTTATGGATTAAAATAAAAAGAAACACATTTTGAACTAAAAATAAATCAACATTTTTAATCGCGAATAACAAAAAATATTGACTTCCAAAAAATTTTTTAGGGCACTTTAGTCTAGAATCTACCCTCTATCAATTCTTGCTGTTATCTTTTTATGTGAAAAAATTCAACCCCAGGCAAGGAGTGGCATCCACCCCTTCGATTTTATATATCTTGTTCCTTGAGACATTTCGTAACTACTGTCCATATTTCAGGTCAATCGATTTTGCCCTAATGAATTCTGAACCGAAAAACCATCAAACACTGAACTGTTAAAATAAACTGTTGAGATAGAGCGCACTGAACTTTACGAGAATTCAGAGGCAAATCAAGAAAAACTGTACTTCAGGTCACAACACGTGAATTCAAAATCATTACCATGTGCCTATTTTTCAGTATTTCAACTTATTACCTAACTCCTGAAAATAATTTTGCAGTCAAGACTTTTTTTTGGGCAAAAAGCAAACAGTACTCTATCAAACTAGATGAGAACGAGTTGGTATTAAATAATTATTACAACTTGCAACTAATTATAAATTATATTATATGTGCTGTGTATGGAGTAGAAACTTATTATGGTATCTGTAAATAAATTTTATTAAAGAACATTGAACACTTTTTTAGTTCAATGTTTAGAAATGCAAGCAAAAAAACTGTATTCGAACTACATTTACAATTTATGTTTTTACCTCATCGAGTGAGGGTTCTACTTAAAGATCCAATTTCGAAGGCACATTTGCAGATGTGATCAATTAATTTAGTCATTGTAATGGTGCATATTAATTCACCTTCTGTTTTGTCTTTTTATTCTCTTCATATTTTCCTCCCATCAACTCGTAAAATTCCCTGCGTTGACATGAAACGAACATGTGTGTCATGTCGCAATAAAACCTCGCCACCCGACCGCGGCGGTTCTCCTGAAATTTCCCGGTTATTTTATTTCCATAATCTCAACAGTAACTTCACCTTTCCTCAGAAACATAATATCATTATGAAGAAGTTACAGTTTTATATAATTCAAAGCTTAAACATGTGAACCAATAGTACTGCGCTGCAGGTGTTGGAAACTTGTTACCCGGAGGAATTCCTGGCGGATTCCCTCGGTTATATTTGTAATGAATTTCGCGTTTTAGTGGGGGTGTACTGAATATCGCCGAGGAGAAAAATGTCTGCGTGTGACATTTAACAATTTGTGGTAATTTCACATAGAATCAGAGATGTTTCTGGTCTCGATTTTTTCCAGAGTGAAAGGTGAAAGTTGGGAGACGGTTACAAGCAGTCGTATACAATACATTTACGAAATTAAATGTTTTTGACGTGAAATTTTGTGGCAGACTCTTGAAAAATTAGTAATTTGCTGTTGAACTGTCTAGAACGACCATGAATTTTACAGTAACGTACGAGCGTGACCTGGTCATTGTATAATAACCGGGGAAGTCCATTAATAATATCCGGGATTCATTTTTTACTCTTTACGCAGATTTAGGGGAAACCAAGAACACAAGACAATTAATTTGTTCTGGCGTATAATGCCGGCATGTGCTGTTAATCCACACGTTTGGGAACAATTAATAAAATCTTTGTACTCCAGATTTTGCTCGCTTTTTAGTACCTCTCTCCCATTTATGAAATCATCAGAGGACCTATCTTTACAACAATAATTTAAATTGCAAAATATACTGCAATTACTTAAATCAGTAATTAATATAAATTAGAATCGTTGGTACACACACTGGGCAAGTAATAGTAAATATTTGCATCAATAAAAAATTACCTACCCCTGATTTCATCCATTTCTTTCATCAGTAACTCATATGCTATAAAGAAATCAATTACTCATTACTAAAAACTCGTAGACTGTACAGTATTAACATATATAATTGCACACGATAAATCAATAGGGCCATATTTTCTGTGACGTGTCACCTAATAAGTAAAGATTTATACGTTTAAAAAATTATCTGGAAAGAATTAATGGGTTCGTTCATTGGTCGCCGGCTTTCCGAAAGGGAGGAAATAAGAGTGGAAACGAACACTTGGAAACCCATAGAAATCGCGGAATACAGTTTTAACTGTCTGCTTGCTCATAAATATGTATTGAGAATTTATATTGTCGAAACGCTACCTGCCAGGCGCAAATAAGCCCTCTAATTTTCCGACAATTTTTATCGCAGGGAAGAAAAAAGGAACTCCTCGAGCATTGTCGCGTTTAAGTGACGATTATTTCCCGGGAAAAAAGCACCTTGAAGATGATTGATGATTAGGAGTTAGAAGTAAATCCGTAGTTTATCTTTTGTTGACAGGTTTGAAAATCGAGAATCTGCGGAAGGGAACGTTTCGTCGTCGTGAAAATTCTATCCTCGGAAAATATTCGAATGTCGCTTTTCACGATCTGTGATATCGGGTTTATAAAAAGTTAATAGGAAATGAGATCGACTATAATAAAAGAAATTTTAAGATAAATAGAAAAGACGCAACCAAAATATCCACAGTAACATAGGCTGTATCTTTTTAATCATGTGATTTCGAGTTGTTTTTCTTCTCCCTTGGGGTGGTCATGAAGTCGCTCAAAATAATAACTTATTAGCCCATGGATATATTCTTGTACAAATGGTATACTTAAATTTTCGTGTACAATATACGTATAGTATGATTTTCAGCACAGGATCAATTGAAAATGAAGTTATTTAGTAACTGACAATACTGACCCTAACCACTATTTGAAGCTGATGATTTTACAGCATTGACCACGTTATTAATGTAGTTTTGCGACAATAGACAAATAAGACTAAAATATAACATGAGTTTTTTTAAAGGTTTATGAAAAGCTCCCTTAACGCCCAGTTAATCTTCACAGCCCAATCGGGTATTTTGTGGGTAAAATATTTTTGAAACTTAAATCTTTGGCCTGGAATAGAGACGTAACGATGTATAATTAGTGACAAGAAAGAAAAGCGGGCGGTGCGAATTCGTTTATGATGTATTTGCCAACAGACTTTAAGGGGCTTCACAAAATACCGGTCCTCTGGAAGATTCAAAGCGTACCAGTTAAGTCGTAATGAATTATATGCGTAATGTCCACCAACTATTTAAACGGCTTGATATAAGTGGGCTGATATCTCGACAGTTAAGGCGAAATTTTACTTTTAACATTTTTCGATGCTTTTCTAGAGACATCATTATATAAACTGTTTCATTCCATTTATATTGGTACCATATTACTTTTTACTGCGCCCACTTTCATGTAGTCGACTATGAACCCGCCCATAACCCACACCAGCTTTTCTTTCATGTCGAGAACCTTTTTATATACTTTTGGATAAATAAGTCGTCATATTTTGTCGTCAGTAGTATGGGGTATCGTTTTGTAGTCACCAGAGGGACACTCAGTATATTATTTGTAGGTGGTTTGTATTTGCTTCTTACTTAGCAATGAACCCTAATTAGAGTTGGAAAGTGATTTTTCAGTGTATTTAGAGTTAAGTGTATATCCACTATGGTTTTGATGTCAGTCAGAAAATGTCTTAAATTAATTAATTTTCTGAAGAAACTTCGACTTGGGTGCTTAAAAAATTTCGATTTGAACCAAAAATTTAAAAAATGTTATGGGTTTGAAATTGTTGAAGTTGTTATTACGTGCTTAGAAAAGTTGGGGGTCAGCTACTTTTAGCGTGCACGGAATTTTGAACTAGAAGGCCAAAAATAGAAATAAATTTGGCATTTAATGAATGGCCGAAAATGTCTTAAATTAAGAATTTATTTTTCAAAAAAAAAAACGCTATTGGAATACCGCAAACTGCCGGGGTATTTTATGAACTCGTAACGGCGGAACCCTCGGGCCAATTCCGCCTCGATTCCATAACAACTTTCCAAACTGCGGTCCTGCGCTAGAAAGGGGAGATTTCCTGCCGGCGCCACTACAAATAAATATATGCTTCCATGTCTTTTCATAAATGCCGTGCTCGGAATCGCTCTCGCTCTCTCAACTTTGCATATACGCACGTCGAATACCGAAATATTACTCCACAATAAAAATAAACTGGTGAATTTATTTCCGCTCCTGGAAGGGAATCGACGCGTGGAGAAAGAGAGAGAGAGAGAGCAGAAGGGAAAATTTCTCGTGTTGATGGCTTTTGCGAGATGCGGCGCTTACTCGGAGTGCATTTTAGAGGAGGACTATACATACATCAATCTTCGTGCGAAAATGTCATGTTGTACGGGAGAAAAATCTTCCGGATAGCCCGAGAACATGGTAATGTAGTTCGCCGGATGGGCAAAGTGGAAAGAGAACATTCTGACAATATAAAATGATTTTCTCGCCATGTCAAATGCATTTAACAGAAGACGTCTCGTCCCTCCGCCTTAACTCTTCCCGGACGTAAAGTAATGGTCGGTAGCTGTCGGGAGTGATTTAAAATTATGTCATGTAATCGCGGAATCTCTCCTGGAATCCGACTCCTTTTTGTCCTCGTTCCTGCGGGGAAACGCTTCTCTTTTTAAAGGGAGATTCCCCGACATCTCGACACATGATATCCACTCGCGTGTCCGCACCCCGACTGCAAAAGAACACACACACACGTAGTCTTTTTTCCAGCACGCGCAAAACTTTCCGGTTACCTCATTCTGTCCGATTTAATTTATTATTCTCTCTATTTCTCCTGTTCCCGGTTTCCGCACTGTTACGAAAAACCGGGCGGGCGCCATTTGTTGTCTAATAAAGCGGATTCCTCGGCAGTTTTTTGTCAATCAAATGTATTCCCCGGAGATGTCGCCATTTCTACTTAAAAGGAGCGAGTTTTATTGACTGTAAAGATTGTCAAAAGAGAAAAAATATATTCATAATGCGGGGGGAGAGGAGCACTTTCGACGTGACACTGTTTTTTGGTGGCATTTGAGGGTTCACGATGTCATTTTAAACTAATTTTCGGGCACATTATCTGACAATGCCCATTCAAATTATTTGAGATACATCTTTTATTAACGATCCGGGTCAAACAGTGTCACAACGTGACTCGGGTATTTATGGACGTTTTATTTTAATGGCTCTAAACGTGACGATTTCTCCTAATGAAGCAGTACAGTAACTCTCCAATGGTAATTGAACTTGATAAATACGTTGCTTTATACACAATTAAAAAATTTCAACGACACGGTTAGTCGGAGAGGCTTATTTCATGAGCTACTCCCTTGTCAAAACAAAAACTTAAGTTATAATCATAAAATAGTTTTGTTATAAAATGTGAAAGTTGTGTGTCTTCACTACGCCATTCACCTAATGGCATGCACCTACAGCGTTTTACTTATGCCATTTTCAATATAACATAGAAGCAATATGGAATTTTTAATTTTTCGCGCATAACTTTTTTGCGTAAAAATTCATTAAAAAATGCTCTATGTGTAAAGGTTGAAAACATTTTACGCTGTACCAAAACGTTTTATACTGCTTTTCCATCAATCTGAACACAAAAGAATTACGAATTTTTATTTAATGTGACACGCTGCCATTTTGTTTTTATTTAGCCGATTTGGCTAATTATCGAACTTTAACTATTTTTGTACGGAGTTTTATTTAGATTAGTTAAAAAATACGCCTCCTATCGTGTTTAAACACGTGTAGGTGTACCGGAGACTGGACATTCAGTAACAATTCTGGAGATACTGCTAATTACTTAAAGTGCGAAAATTCAACAAATTTTTGTTTCAGTAAATAGTAGGACCAATATTACCAGACTACGATGAACCACTGGTGTTTCTATAGGCTCTATACAGTTGCAACTCAACATATGCAGAATTTCCAATATTTTCACAAGGACATACTATTTCATCTTCAAATAAAGATAATAGCTCCGGAAATTTCTGCTTATGACATTTTCTTGAATACAAAACCACCATGATTTGGAAAATCAAACATTTAATAAAAACCTAACGAAGCTAACTAACTAAGCTAACTAATGAGCTAACGAATCTGAAACTCGAGGCACGATTACCAGGCTGTGCTGTAATATACATCCACAGTACTCCTGTAGAAATTCAACACAACGTATTTCTGAAAATCCATTCTGTAAGTAGAGTAATTACTTGGCAATCTATAATGTCCTGTACAAGATTGGCTATGTTAGTTCGTAAAACGAGACTAGTATGTTAGTTTGTATTTTATTATTATTATTTGGAGAATAGTAGACTTTTTAAGTTGGCATATCTGTGTAATTGAAACATCCCTAAGTTTCCTTGTGTGGTATATATTTTATTCACTTATAAATTCAATAAATAATTTTAATAAACCTTAATTTCATTAATTGATACTAACCTACCCTAACATGTTGTTAACTGACAGGCCATCTATTTCAAAAGCAGTAAAGCAACACAAAAGAATTCCGATTAAATAGATTTAAGGGCGAAGAAATCGTTTTGGCCCTACACTGTATTTGTGATTGGAAATCGATGACTGAAGTGAATGAAGTTATGCTTCTTATGTACTGGTTTATTAAACTTCCCATGAGTGCTGTTGAATGTGGGTAAGGTTATGCGGATATTAAGGTTGCGGGTACTTACCGCAAGTAATTGACCAAACAAGGTCGATTATTATTCATTACTATAAGTGTTTGTGTTACTTATGTTTTGCCCCTCGAAAAATGTGATGGATTTCTTTTGGCTTATTAAAGAACTCGATATGTTTCCTTGAATTACCCAAAGCAAAACATTAAAATTTGATTATCTCACTTTTTTGTAAAAAGAACAATAGAATACAGTCATTATTTCGTAAACTCCTCAGGCGTTGTTAACAATGCCGACAGCCAACTGTTCGCACCATGTGAGAAGGCCATCAAAAATGACTTTGTTGCAAGTATTCCCTTGAAAATGACACCTTCGCCTTTATTATTCAATTAGTCGCCGTCGAAAACATCACGTTCCGAACCAAATGGGAAACTATTAAGAAACTACCAAGAAAAAAATAAACCAAACCACACTGAACACCACCGACTAACAGCCGTTGAAAATTATCATGAAATTCGGGGACAAAAAAGAAATGTCGATGGCTTTGCGGCACTAATGAGACACTTTTTCCAAATGGGCTAAATGTTCTAAAACAGGCGAGAGAGCGACTACGGCAGCACTAACAAGCGAAGGAAGTCGAGCATTAGTTCAATAATTTCCACATCGGAAAACATCAACAATTGCTCTTAGAGGGGGACTTGAAAGTCATTCTCACGTCGTTCGTTGGTGTGCCATTGTGTATGCGCTTTTCGTTTATTTGTAATTATTTAGCAATTCAAATTTAATGGAGGTTTTTAGAATTTACCGGTCGCTGCAGTGAATGAAGTTCGATGTGTGGGGATGAAATCGTCGTTTAGGCGCTTTGGGGGCTTTAGAGCGAAATTGTGCATTTCCTGTGTTTTTAAATAGTAGTTTCTTGATAAAAATGTATCGAAGCTGTCGTTGAAGTATTTTTTTTATAACAAAATAGTTGCTCGAATAATCATGCAAGGAACCAAATGAAAATTGTAAGTTTCACAATTTTCCTGGGTTCATTACCCTTGCTATTGTTCGTGGTTTTTCATTGTGATTATTACTATCATATAAATAGTCATTCTCGACCACACCTCACACAAAACATTTACCTCTGTTTACGTTACTCGCATGTGTATGCAATCTAATCCAATAGCGAAAATCTCGGTACCCATCCATATGCCAGATATGCGGAATCATAAAGCACACTCCACTCTCTCAATATAAATAACGGTTCTAATCTCCATTTAGCGAGGACCCGTAGTGGCGGTTAACAAAGAGCCGCAACACAAAGCAAACTCCAGCTTTTCATATGTAAATTCGAACATTTGACGGACGCCTTCGCCGACAGACTTAAAACTGTTAAAAATGTCGAGAGAGCAGCCCTTAATTTTTGTTGGAAGAACTCTGAGATACGACAGCTGACCAGCCACCCTTTCTGGTGAATAATCGACAGGCGGTTTCAGGACTATTAAAAAGTTTTAATTTGGCGGAGAGCTTTTTTTCGGTATCTGTTTATCGTTCGGAGTGAAATGGTAATGATAAAGGGAATAAAGAAGGGAATTAATTTTAAAATATTGTTTGTCTCATTCAAGTAATTTCATTACATTGTAACTTTTCGCAAAGGACGTTTCTTTCTTGGCTTTTATGGAATTAGCTGTTTTTTTCCTTCATTCTCGCAGTTGATCTAATTTACTTGTGGCCTTTTTTTGTTTTCTGGATACTTTACAAATGCAATTTACTCTTTGCATCTGATGGTTTTTAGGATATTGATTTTTTTTTTGAGGTACACGCATTTTTGGTGGAAATTCTCTTTTAGATTAGATGAATACCAAAAGGTTGTCCAGTAATCGGCAACATTGAATTACAATAAAATATTTCGAAATGGTTAAAAATCTAGTTGAAAATAGTCGAAAATGATGTTACCAAAAATTCATTACACTTGTTCTTTTTTATTTGTTCCACGGGATATACTGACATTGAAGGGGCCTAGTGCTTTCAGGTATCAAATGGGACTACTTGAGCCAAAACACCTTCGTACAAAATTACGTCGTGAAATGATTCGTCGAGAATATTTTCTTCCTTCTGAAATTGACTATACCAATCTTCAACTTCATTCGACATATTATTCTTAAAATATGTTTATTTATATAAATATGCAATTTCTTACAGGGGTACTTTTGTTTGTTGGGTTTGGTTTAACTAGTCCCATTTAACGTTTGGTAACTTTGGCTATGTGCTCCTTTAGCTTCAGGGCATCCTGTATATCATGTCTTGAAATATACAATGGGTATATTTTCCCCCTTGTGAATTTAGTCCGATGATTTGTGCTTCTTTCGAAAACAGTCATAAATCGTTATGATGGTTCTACTAAAATTAATTTCTTGAACGATGTTCTCCTGCTCCTGAATCGAAGGAGTGTGTAAATCTCTATAAATATTTTAGTCGATTTTTCTCAAATTTGATATTCCACAGTAAAATTAATGTTAACCTACTATTCTCAAATGAAGTTTCTCTGTCTTTTTTAATGCAAGTTTTTTTTATCTCCATACAGTTCTTAAAATTTGTTACTTAATCACCCTTAATCACTCATTTGACGCATATTCTGTCAATCTGCGACGATCCAGTGCTGATATGGAATGCAATGGGTTAGACCCACATCTTTTAAAATTTGCTGCGCACGTATTTCTCCAATTTAAATGCGCTTCATCTATGTTTGTAGCGTAAAAATCGAATTAGCCAAAATTTCAGACACTTACTATACGTCCATTTTTGTTGCCGATATTATTTTAGAGGGTATTTATTAACCAAAAAATCTATAAGGAATGTTGGAAGATCTGTGAGGATGGCTCATTTGTACACTGAAATTTCTCTGAATTTTTTGAAATTCCTAAAAGAAATATTGAAATTTTCAGTCTTTTGTAAGAGGAAAAATTGCAGGTCGAGTTAAAAAAATTGTGGGATTTTCTGACGTGAAAATACATATCGCCATTTTTTCCGATTTTTAAACGAAGAACATTCCCAATTGAAAGATATTTTTTTAAGAAAATAATCTTTGCGGCTATAATTTGTTCGAAAAATCTGAAAATTTCCAAGGGAGTGTAGGATGAAAAAAGTGCTTTTCAGGATTATCTCAGATCTTTAGAAGATAATCCGACGAAATTAATCAATTTTTGCTCGTTAGCCGCCGAATTATTTTTCACATTTTTCTTTTTTCGTTAAAACGATTGGTTTTTCAGTCACAATTTCGTAGAATTACCTTCCAAAACTCTGAACTAATTCAGTGAGCCGTCTTTCGCTTTCTAGCACTTTTCTCAATTTTTTCAGTTTTTTTAAAACAGATTTTGGGCCCACAAAAATATTTTCCGTAAAAAAATTTCACATCTGAAAACAGCTCGATCAGTGTATTGAACATGCAATTCCTTATCTTTAACAAAACATTCTTACAAATTTCGATATTTTTCAAAGCTAAAAAACTCCCTTGAAGCGCGTCTAAATTGGAGAATACTTGCGCAGCCATATTTAAAAAGATACGGGCCAGACCCAATATATTTGTCAATAAATTCAGTCTTCAGATTTTAATTATTATATCGTTTGTTGTATTAATTCGTCAATTTAGTCTCATATCGCATAAATTGCATTTAATAAATTTGACACTACGAGAGTGGAATTCACACTTGATTCGCTAGAATGAACGCTGCTCACCGGTGTCAATATGTATTAGCAAGGCTTATGGGGCCGTAATTTTTTATTGATTTCTTTATCTGAATTTTTATGAATTGTAGTTATCATAATTTGTAATATGACCTTAGGAAACTGTAACCTCTTGGAGTTGATATGTAGTATGCCAATTATTATACATTCAGTCACTTTTTTAGACTTGTTTTTAGCATCATCGACTCTAGGCGTTAAAACATGTAAGTTTTCGAGTTCATAAAGAATCAGTCTATCCCGTTTACCGCTTTGATTGCGGATGAAGTTCCATGCTTCTAATGTACTTAAGTAATATTCGTACTTTTTATCCGTTGCCAACAAAAAGCCAGTTTAATTATCTATTTACAAAATTGATGTTCGTAACCTGGTGAAGCTTTTTCCTCCGACCGATCTGATCGGTTCATGAATAGAATAAGAATTTTTTCTACCTATAAGACACGATCCGGTAAAAGCTTTTTTTACCTTCACAAAAGAGATTATCGGGCACTATCTATTCAATCATAGTGAGGTATCTGAGGCAGCGGAGATAAAAAGCGAGCCCGAGAGCCAGTGAATCCAGTGGAAAAACTTGAAATACCATCGAATGTACACTATATGTGTGTGTTTCTTTCGGTTCTCCCCCCGGAGCCAGGTCCCCGAATCCGATAATTTATCTCTGAAAGCCGCGCAACAACAAACCCGCTCCATTCTTAATTGCTACCGACTCCTCCATCAGATAAGTCGTTCCGTACTATCTCGACACCAACAGGTACATTTAAATACGGGGGCGTGTCCCACTGACAATTTAAATTAGGCTTAGACGCTCGTTAGAATGAAATACTGGTGCTAGATGAATTTTAAGTGATTTGTTTTTATATTTCGCCACTCGAAACGCGGACGGCCCCCTTTTCGGTTACGAAAATTGGATGGCTGAAAATCGGCCGGATGAACGTCTCCGGATGATGTATGAGGTCGAGAGCTGCGTTCAGTAATTAGACGTAATTAGTAGGTAAGAGGGCTTTAATTAGAAAAAAACTGTTCGTCGGTTGTGCTTTGGAAGCGTTCCGTTTAACTTATAATTAATAATATTAAAGTGTTTTT
This sequence comes from Cryptocephalus primarius, assembly GCA_963576515.1. Lineage (NCBI taxonomy): Eukaryota > Metazoa > Arthropoda > Insecta > Coleoptera > Chrysomelidae > Cryptocephalus > Cryptocephalus primarius. The sequence continues at coordinate 7,963,540 of OY754944.1, forward strand.
TCGGTTGGTAGCAGAAACCCGCTCGCTCGCCTCCAACGAGGAATTTAAGTTAGGAGTTCAAAATATGACATTTTAAATTACTGCGGCGCTTTTTAAAAAATATTGCCATGCCAGTTAACTCAACATTGAAATTATTTCTAGACACAGTTGTACTTATTTGATATCTGGTATTAAAATATAATGAGAATAAGGAATATGAATAATAAAATATATTACATATTTTTTGGATCCTCAATATCACTTTACTATCACTGAACTACTAAATTACTAAATCATTAAATCACAATAAAGGTAACAGATTTATAATTTAAATAGAAAAGTTTTGAAGAAACTGTTCATTTGGATAAAATAATGATTGTTAAATCTTTGGTTAAAAGTTTAATGGTTTTGAGGAAAATTGAATTGAGTTCGTGAAATTTTTTGGAAAAATTGTCGAATTTTGCTCCTACGCCAGATTCATGGATCGTTTACTGTTTTCTCAATTTCCCAAAAATTTACTTAATGTTAGTTTCTAACACAAAAACCTATGTGAATTCTTCTAGAGAACTGGCTATACTTCATAAGATTTTAGAAAAACTATTAATAATTGGTTTTCATTGGCAATCATGAATTCGTTAATACGACGATGGATATGTGGAGTTTTTAGAAGAATATACAAAGTTTTTCTGGCAATTATTAATATTTAGTTTCCTACAGAAGTCACAATTGTTAATTAAAAATTGAATTGATTTTTGGATAATCAACTTTCATTAGATTTTTGGAGAATAGAATTCAATTTTAAAACCGATTTATGTTATCTTCTTAATCAAAATGGTCATCAAAAGCTTTGTGGATTTCTGCAAAATTGTCAAGAGTTCGATAGTTTCGCTAGAACATTCACTACCTACAAAAAGAAAATGCAAATTTCCTGAGTTCTTGATACATTCTAGTTTACGATACGAAAATAATATTTGAATTTTCTCAATTGGTTTTTTACCACGTGATCAGGCTAATATAGGAGGTGAAAGATAAATTTGAACGTGGGCTCATTAAAATCCACGAATGACGATTATAAAAAGGAATAAATACGTGTGAACGTGGACGCGCGTTGGAAAAGAAGCTTCTTAGGCTTGTACAACTGGGAGAATTTTAATCTTGGTTCACAGCTCTTTGTTTGCATGTTGGCTAATCAGTAATGTAGATTTCAGTCGCATGTCACGTTCCATCCTAACTGGAAAAGTTGGTCGAAGTTCAACAATATCAATCAGCATTAAAGAGTTGTTAATGTTTGTTAATGTTAAAGAGCATGGTAATGTTTCCGGATAGTTAACACAATTTAATCTTAGTTTTGAGAAAAGCATGGATATTGCTTAATACTCTAGGTGAATGGATAAGTGCTTGGTTAAATGTTCCGCTTTTGAAAACAATAGCAGATAACAAAAGTTATGTAGATTTTTAAGAGTGACTAGGTATGCTTACACCAGATTTTTCTCTGTACTATTGAAATAGATACAGAACTCATAATTTTGGTGAAAAGGTAATTAATTTTGAAGCAATCAACTAAAGTGCGTTAAATTTTTGGGAAATCTGTTGTATTTGGTTCCAAAGACAGATTTATCACTGATATCAACTATCTGTTTACATGTCTATACGCAATCAAAACCAGTGTCATGCTGCTGTATGGCAGTATGAGATAAAGATCTAATATGTTAGAAAATTGTGCCCTGGAAGGCAGAATGTCTCCGTTGTACAATTGTTTTGTTTAGTACAACCATTTTATCTTAAGATTTTAATTTTGAAGTTCGTCTCACGCACCATTCGCATTGAAAATTCTTGACAAACTAACTGACAGGCCTATCTTCTTCTTTTAAATGCCCTTTGCACGCTAGACGTGGTTTTTCGATTAGAGACCATCGACATTTCATTCATAAATGACCGTTTGTTCACTTGTCGACAATGCTTGTTCTGATTATGTATGTAATACAGACGGTATGTAAGTTGGGAATTTCCTATTCAATACGTTACATCTGGCAATAGTGTAAATTGATACTTGGAACGGGTATACAACTCTGTAATGATAATTTTCGCAAACAAATGGATCTATGCTAATTTATGGACGATGTTGTCGATGTATGTGTGCAATTGTTTGATAGATGAATGACGATCCCATCTCGTGGCAAATACAGAACTTTAAAACAATCAAACTTGTTGATATCCACAAGGTTTGTTCACCAAAAATTTTAGCAAAGCAGAAGATAAAAACTCAAGAGCTGCATTAAAAATGTAAACGTAAAGGATGTTATTCTTATGTATATTTGTGTAATGTTTTTAAATAATAATGAATATAGATAGTTTTATAATAAATAATGGTAATACTGGTAATAAAACTGGTGAGAGGATAAAGGCATGACAGGTGCTGGTTAGCTTGAACATGTTTATTTCATGCGTATTCGGTTTTGATAACATGTGATTTTCTGTTGCACATTTGAATAGTTTTAATATGTTATTTATGTAGCATGTCATAATGGAAATAACTTTGTATCAGTATTAAACATAAATAATGTTTTTCATTTTCCTTTTTGGCAATATAGACTTTTCCATATAGTTCTTTGTCATTTATCAGATAAACTTACTGCCAGTGTGTGAATTTGAAAAACAATATTTTAAATTATCATAATTTATTGAGAGTATTGTTTGTTACTAATCGAATGGTCGATGCCAACCCAATGGAATGGGATGATAGAAATAAAAGTAGCTAAATTTTCCCTCATTTCACTTATTGGCAATATATGTGTTCACAACATACTTATTTGCCCAAATGCTCTTAATTTTAACTGAAAAGATGTCAATTCGTGAATTAGATTTTAAACAAGAAATGATTCATCGACTTTTAGCATTTTCTCTAGCTTTTAAGCTAGTTTAAGGTCACATGTTTAAACCACACCCGGAAACATTGAATTGCATAGTAGAAAAGTTAGTTATTATGTTGATTATGTTTTCTCATTTTATAAAATGAATACAATTGATAATGCTGATCGACTACTACCTTAAATTTGCTTCTACGAAGTTACATCACCACGTACAAAAATGACTTAAAAATCAAAGTGAATTGACAACTGTTATTTTAAATGAGTACTAACAAGTTGTTATAAAAATGTATTGCTTTAGACCATCATTATAACGAATTATTTACGACACGCTCTGCGTTAATTATTCATAACGTGCTATGTTTAAATTATGTTGTACCACGCCCTAGGAAGACAACACCACTACAACACATATTGAATTTATGTAGAAAAGAAAATTTCCTTGCTTTAAAATGCTTCTGTTGTTAATCTAGATGTAAAAATACGCTAAAAGACGTAAATAAATCGAAACTATTAAAGCCAGAACAAAGCGGAAACCAATGGAATTCAACTAAAGGAATAGTATAGGTCTTAACGATTTGGTATCATTAGTGTTACCATTACTCATTACACTCTCTAAAATAATGGAAATAGGAAGAAAGAAGTCGATTTACACCTCTTCATTCTGATTTCGTTGTTCACCGCCTTAAACATTTTTTTAAATTACTTTCACACGTTAAACTGACAAAAACAGATTAGTCAACGAGTATTTTTAACCTGCTAAAAGCTCAAAAGCATGCGATAACTCGCTTGTCTTCGCAACAGTGAACTGATGCTTGAGAGATTCCAGACCCTTGGTTTTCATTTAAACTGCCTAAATTCCATAAATTAAACAAGCCACTTAAAAGTGTGAAGTAACACCAATACGGCACCTCAAAAAGATCTTTTCAAGACATTTTTATTGGCACTAAATTCCAAATATAAGGGTTGTTCTATTTGATCCATAATGGAATATGTAGTGTTGTCTCTACGCTAACTTTGCCTGGCTTAAATGACAGTCAGTGATCGTTTACTCGAATAAATAATTAAGTAGAATCAGAATTACGTTGATTTTTTTCAAACGTGTTCAAAGTTTAAGTAAAGCTCATAAGTTGCATTTGGTGTCGTTTGGATAGAGAACACGGTTTATAACATTTGCCGCTAATGCAAGTTAAATCTAATGAAAATTATTATACCATTAATCAAACAACCTGCGTGGTAAACGTCGTCCCGCGCTACCCCAACATGCATTTACTTTCAGATCCTACGGGTTAAACCTAATGCAACAGTCACTTAACCTCGTAAATGATACTGCAATTAATACAAACGGTGTTGTAAGTGGTTTAAAAGCGGACCGAAGGGGCGGACGCAGACGATGTAAACTAAACAAAACACTATAGGAACGGCTGTATGGTGGGCACATTGCTTTGTATGGTGTCTGGTTAAGAGTGGTCGCAATATATAGGCCATTGTAAGCAGATCTTTTGGTATTGTTCTCGAGACAGAGAGCAACACTAGATGCTCGATAAAACGAACGATTTATGGCGTATTTACGGGAGAAACTCAAATAATAATCCGTATAATGTTCATGAACAATGGAATTGGACTATATTCGCGAGACAACGCTTGTTCGCCAACGTATCGGCCCGACCGGTGGTATAGATTAAATGACTTTTGTGTAGTTGTTTTATTTTTTTGCGCTATTATGCAAGATTTAGATCCCTAAAATTTCCCTGCACTTTGCAGTCAAGTGATCCCGATTATAACGTAACACGCGTTTATTTTGGCGGAATTCATGCAGGCACAAAGGCACTGTAGCTTTTATTTTTATTTTTCCCTTTATTTTAACAGTACTAAGAGATTTTACAACTTTATACACTCTTGCACCCGATTTCGTAACATGTGTAAACGATCACTGTTATTTCAAATGAAATTGTTACACTTGTTAAACTGTTTATATTTAAATTTGTTTTCAATTCCATTCGGTAGACTGCTATTAATTTCTAGTGTTACAACAGGGATGAACCTTTGGTTCCTTATTATATTTATTAAGTGATAGCACCCTATGTTGGTGTTTTTATTATGAAATTGTTACAAGTGGCCAAATGAATTTAATAGCCTTATGAATTGCGATTTAGAGGTCAGCAATCATTGTAATTGGAGAGAGCAAAATATATTATAATCATAAATATAAATAGTTATTAGGGACTCGCAGAGCATTGTAAATTTTTTAAATTTCGTATGTCGAAGACCAATTTTTGCTCGACACTGTTGATGTTTTGCGTTCAAATCTCTTTTAATTGGTTGTACGAGTTGGCTTTTTGTTATTGTTATTAATGTTATTATTTTACTTCATTTAATTTATTTCTTAATTTTAATTAAGCTTACTTTTAACGGCTTTGGTGTTGGGTTGTGTTGCGTGATAAATGCAAATATTGGCTTATTTGCTTGTTCTAAGTCCTTTATTTTTCTGTTTCGGTAGTTTTATTATTGTCCCCTCATCCCTTGTAGTTTTTCACTGTCGATTATTGTGTTATGCAGCATCTACGTGATTTTCAAACTTCGGCAGTTTTAACAATATTATTTTGGTGTTCGTTTTTAGAGATTGATACATCTACTTCTTGCCACATTCAGTGTAGATAGGGTGTTTACAGGGATACATGTGTTCTTTATACCTTTTTTGGTTGTTTAATGATGGATGGCATATGGAGCTTTCATTTTGGCTGATTTCTATTCTTGACGTAAAAAAATTCCCATGAACGACCCTGGCTCCCAATTTAGTTTATCGCTTACTGCTCTTAAATATGATAAGTGTACACTTTTTGTGTTATACGTCTTTCTTTGGTATCATAATACATTTGTGGTTTCACTGAGTAATTGTCAATGAATGCACCTGTTAGTTGTAGTGCTTCCATATGTTAATAAAATTTTGTTTATAGACTGCAAGTACTACTCATTCACAACTGTAGGAAAATCACGATTTAATGGTTTAAGTAACGATACAAATACTATTACATGTAGGAGCTCACAAACACACGGATGCTTAGAGAAATCGGAATTTTCCAAACATATTTTTTGAAAAAGTTATATTTACTCGGATGTCGAAGTTTTCAAATCTGCAAAAATTCCATTGGTCACTGTACCGCCATAATATCAGATTATACCTCGTTCGTATTTTATTTGCTATTACTACTCTGGACTATTATTACTATTGCGCTTTGAAGGGGGAGAGATAAACCTGCATCACCCAAATTGCGAACCGACGCAGATTGAAGGCCGACCGTTACCGTAAATTGGGTGCGCGCTTTTAAAAGTTAGTAGTGCTAACGGTGCAAGTATTTGACACCCGCCCTTGGGGCGCAGTAAATTTTACATACGGAAAAATAACTGGAACCTGCTTTAGATTTAGTTTACTCACGCGAACGTAAAATATTTTCGTTTACTTGAAATCCTGGGTTAACATCGATATCGTATGTTGTTACAAAGCCATTTACGGCAGTTTTATGAATCTGGTCCGTTGCTCGACCGCAAGACGAAAAATGTGATCTTCAATCCTTTGCGGCCATCATCAATATTATTTTTTCTTCGGTCAAACCACAACCGTTATTGAAAGAATATTAATGGGGGCCTCATTAATATTAAAATTTTGACACAATTGTATTAATGAAATATGAATAGATTTTGATTAATGAGAAAAACTTCGTGAAAAAGATCACTCGATAATGCCACGAGCTTTTTGAATTTCAACGGTGACCCCGATACGCGCGAACTTATTAATATCTGAATTTGCCCGTACTAATTAGTTGTATTTCGTGTGCTTGACCAAAAGAGGAAGTGAATGCGTCGTTAATGCCAGTGTTAGGAGCCGCAGACGAAATTATTTCGCTTCACGCATAAACCACGTGAACGGGCATCTCAACTAATTTTTGCTTCATTAGGACGTTTATTGTCGAAGTTCACTTTACAAAAATAAAACTTGCGAGTTAAAAATTTAGAGACAATTCAGAGAAACGGCGTTCTGTTAATTACAGACATTATTTAATTACAACGTAATCGTCTAGATATCTGTGTCGCCTGGTCGTTTCCTCCATCTACACTTAGCCGTCCATGTATCCCTTTGTGTTTTCAAACAAAGGAAATTTCTTAACAAAATTTGTTTTGGTCCAAGTCGGCAAAGCGAACGCAGACAAAAGAACGTCAACGGTTGTTGGTTCGGAAGAAGTTCTAACAAGAATAATAGCTTTTCGTGGCAACCGCTAAACTTTTGCTGAGACTATCAAAATTATGATGATACTAAGGAAGAAAAAAAGAACAAATTGGCGTTGCGTCGCACGAATTTAATGCCCTACTCTAGTTTTAATTCAGCCTGCCCTTCACTTTTTGCTTCGCATTCAATTATGGCCTTTTTGTAAAATAAAACAAGTAACACGCCATTAGTTGGAAGGAAGCGTTTTGTTCGTCGGTAATGGTAAAGAATGGAGTGTAATTCGATGAAGGCTTCCCAAGGTGTATTTTTCTATCGTCGGGGGAGTTGTCGCCTCTCTTCTTACCGGTGAGTGAGTGAGAATGGCTGGATAGCAATCACTTTAAGGATATCGGGCACAATATTTATTCCTATGCTAAGTGCTGTAATCATTAAATTCTGACTAGAAATGCCTACAAGGTGCAATGTTTAATTTTTCAAATGTGTTCTTAAACTTTTCTTAAATCCTTGATTTGGAAACAAAAATTTAGAAAATCGACCAAAGTTGAAAATATCAATTTTAAACGCTTTGGATCTTCACTGTGCTTCTTAGTATAGAATAATTGGAATATTTTTCCATTAAGGAGCAAACAGTTGTAAGGTTTTTTTTAATTTGCCGATTATTTTCTGTCCCCTTTTTCCAATCTTTCTGCTCTTCGCATTTCATTATTCTCATATTGTTTTCATACTGTATTTTAATTATAAAGAATGGACTCGGGTATGAAAGGCAGTTAGCCGTTCTAAAAATAGATTTTTACATAAAGACAATTAATTCAGGAAGATGTCTCCTCTCCTTCTTAAGGAGCGACTTAAGACTTGTCAAGTTAGGTTAGATTAAGTTTATTTAAGAAATGCAAATAAACAAAAGGAGCTAAAATAGAAATCCGCCGAGATCATCAGTATCGTATCGTACAATCAGTATATCGAATTCACTATTAATTTAGAAGATGAAAAAGTTTTCTTCAAAGAAAACGAATTTTCCTCACCGAAGGCTATCTCCAAATGAATCTACGCCCCTCTTTCACTATATTCTGAAAAACTGTTTTTAGGCTGATAGATTGTCGCTTATACACAATTTGCAGCGGCCTTATCATTTCGATTAAACAGGTTTATTTCTATAAAATTGTTGTTAGTCCTACTAAGCTTTAAACAGATTTTATCTGAAGAATAAAACGTAAGAATAACGTAATAAACTGTTAAGGGTACATACCGGACTTAATCCAACTTTATGATCGTACCATACCATACCAACTATAAACGTACCAAGGTTAATTAGCAAGTAGGTAACAGGGGCAAGGTAACATTTTGTAATAGTTTAGGAACCTATATTGCGAATATATATCCCTGGTTTCTGCTTAGTCTGTATAAAAATTGTATATATGAATTCGTTTGTCCCTGATGTGTGACGACACCCCTTAATAGAAATTGCTTGCAAATACATTCACAAATCCCTTAAGATACAGTTATTTCAAAAGCATACCTTTTTAACGTAATGCCTTGACAAAAAGTGTTTTTTATTTTAGACAATTTAAAGCAGCTGTAGTCATTTATTTCTTGAAAAAACCTTATAAGGTAGAAGTTCAACGTATGAAAGTGAATTAGTCTCTCGAACAATCACTGTATCTCAAAGAAAGTCGGCACGGTGGAATCGTCGATTTAAAATAAACGCAATACGACCTTTCCTCGTGTTATCCAATAGAAACTGTAAAGATTTTCCAGCTTCGGGTTCAAAAATAAATAAGATAAAAAAATGTAAAAGCACAGATTTTCTTCTCTCGCTTTATATCCGTCGCCGTAGACTTCACACCGTCTGATACTAATTTAATAGTTCTTGTCTTTTTTTTCTTTCGATACTTGAGGAAACAAAATAATTTAATATAAAGCTCCTTAACGCTCCACTTGGCTTCTCATTGTATTCAAGGAATCTTCTCGTGCCCGCTTCTCGAGTCTAAATCGCGGCTAGAAAGGTTTTTAGAGTATTTTTATATTAAATTCTACCGCGCCACTGTGATTTGGATTTGAAAAGAACGCGCCAGGTTGGTATGAACAATAGACGAATAAAATTAGAGGTGAATATTTCTATGGAAGGAACCGGTACGGAATTTTTCATAAGATTCGGTGACTAGCCGGCCAGAATTGGGAGATTATTATTTCAGATCCAATTAGGCGTAAGGGAGCCATTTCGGTCTTTTATGGGTGAATAAAATGGAAATGTCTTCGACGACTTTATGAATGCTTGCGACCTGTAGCGAATTAATTATGGAGGGATCCGAGATGTTAGCCTTTTGACGAACAATTCACCTTAATGAAACTTATAATGTTCCATATGAAAATTTAACGACGCTTCCATGAAGACGTCTTGGAATTACCCCGACACTTCTTACTTTCATCATTACGCCGAGTTTCCTTCAGAACCCTCATTATTAGCGAAGTAAGGACTAAATGCGCGCGTGGATATAACTAAGTGGATATAAGTGATTTACATTGAGAAAAAATGTATACATTGCTCGTACCAAGAGTCTAACTTATTTCGGTATCTATAGTACGTAACGTCCAAGAAACAAAATCAAATCATTTTTGAATCAGCAAATGAAAAGCATGAAATAAATCCAGTTTTCAACGTTTAGTGATGAGAGAAACTTCGATTCATCCAATTTGTACACGCTGCTTTGTTAAAACTACACACAACTTATTCAAAACATTTCAGATAGGTACAACTTGCATGGATGTATTGTTTACATAGTTATTCCTGAATGATACATCGATAGACATACGGAATCGACAAGTAATGTAACGTGAACCCCAATAAATATATGCTTGTGTAGGAAACCACTGACGTTTATATGTAGAGCAAGATAGACTGTCTGCTCGGTTTGCAATGTTTTACTTCCTGTTCAGTCGGTCTGTAACGATTGAAGTCGTCTGTAAGACCACGGGTAAAGGTATGTACCTACGCGTTTGTTCTTTAATACAGCAGGATTAGTTGGTATTATTACAATTTTTTGGGGAACGGAACCAAAATTTATAGTATATTTCTTCCAGGCTCAATCTAATATATCAGAAAAACCGTTAATAACACTTATCACCCTAGCTTAACCCATCAATTTATTCATCTTCTTGATGATAAATTGTTATGCCCCTGCATGAGAGTGCGATCGATTGGTAGCCTGAAATGTACATCAGTAAATACGCAGTTTAAAGAGTGTAAATATTACAATGCTCATTTTAAGCTTTCTTCTTTTCTTCTTTCTGCTTCTTCAGCTTAAGCATTTTTAAAGTTCAATTTACTTATTGGTAAGGGAAGTTCAGTAACTTTACCCAATAGCGCCTTATATATCCGTTAAAGAAAAAAGTGCTTGGCAAAATATTTAACTTGCTTGGTGGCAATGTGATTTATGACCATTTGTATCTCAGCCACTAAACGTCATCGTTTAAATGCTCATACCTATATATAAATAGTAAACTGTAGAGACCACAGAGTTAAGAGAACAACATGCCATGTAAATCCCTAGTATAGGGATGGAGGTATATATAACATTTTTGTATATGCATAGTTGTTTATGAACTTTTGTGAACTTTTCAAATCCAAGCAGTACACGTTCTAGTTATTTCTAATTGAAAACTGTTTTATACATACCAAAAACATGAATTTAACTTCTCTGCTTTAGGTTACGAATAGACGAGTATACAGAAAACGAAATAAAGATTTTCCCTCTAAAGTTTTTTTTTTATGTAAGGAGGAATGCAATTTTCTCTCAGTTCAGGTAATTTTCCTGATCACTGCAGATACGCCAGAAAGGCGTATTCACGATACGGCGATAAAATTCCTGAAATGTCTGTAAGTTATGTGTATAAATGTATGAGAATGGGTTCCTAATGAACTCATAATTTCTTTTGCCGTTTCCTTTTCGAGACGATCCCGTTTGGGAATATACCGTGAGCTCGATACTTCTGAATATATTTTTAAGTATAATAGCTACTCATTAGGCGAATGTCAGAAAGTAAATAATTTACCGCACAATTAAAATTTCTATGGAAATCTCCATCCCCGTTTCGTAACCAAGGCGGCCATTATCTTTTGTTTGATTAACAAACGGCAATATATTTCTTCCCCGTGCGTATGAAGCTACCTAACCAAATATGAGCACGCATAAATAGTTTCTGAGCAAATAATAGGTGGTATTCAGTGTAGGCACCCACTTTCATACAAACGTACGCATCCGCGACCCGAACCGTATCAACAAAAACGTAATCTGGTTAAAATAACCTAAACATTCCAAACAAAAACCCCCGCACATACGAAACACCTATACGGAAATCCCAACGACCAGCTGACGTACAAAATACATAGACATTATGTCGGGAAATCTCTCCCTATTTCAGGGTAAATATAGGCCGAAGGGTAGCACATTTCGATATTAATTCCCCTTTGTCTCTCCGGCCCGTATATACCCGACCCCTCATTATAAGCAATTGTTGGGACCGTTGGCGCATTGCCGTCCTTCGGCGATTTGTTTTCAACGTTAATTAATTATTGACGGGTAAGGAAGGATGAATTTTACTTTATACGTCGGAGGATACTTTGCGAATTCGAAGCGTCTGCGCAAGGCAGTTCAGTATTGAACAAACGTTTCGGCTCCGACAAACGAAAGTGTTTCGAGCTTTGGGACATCAGCCACCCGAATGGAGAAGTTTCGCTTTTATTTGATGCGCTCTCCCTTTCTCCCATAAAACATTCCGAACTTTCCCCTCACCGTAATAGTCATTTTTCATAACTGAACCCTTTCAAACAATAAGTTAGAAATGGGTCCTGCCGCAGTTTAACTGCTAGTTAATAATGAACATCCGAAGCACATACAGAAGTAGGTATAGGTGTCAATTATGTAAGGGAGACGCTAAATTTTAGTTACGGGTGGTTAAAATTTATGCATCGTAAATGGCAATCGGAATTACGTATACCGAAAACACTATTTGCTCTTAAATTTTATATTTTTCATTGAAACTTCAAGACTAAAAAATTTAACGGGGACGTTCATTGGTGGGATACACAATACCCATAAACACCAAAATGAAAACTTTAACCAACCCGTTATTTTCCTGAACTGACCTTACAACAACTTTGCTATCATCTTTCTTCCTGCTTTGAAGTCAAGAAGTGCTCTGCAGTTTTTCTTTACTTTACCATTCACAACTTGTGCATTTAAATAAGTATAAATATAACAATACATAATTACCCATCATGATATCTCACTAGTATGCCTCAATGATGCTTTACTCCCTTAAAATTTGAACGTCATTTCGACCATGAACACTCATGACAAAACGTGTGTGTGTGTGTGCCTCTGAGCCCTTGAAATGTATCATTCCGAGCCCTCCCATTCGGCTCGGTTATTTATGTTCCTTTCTGGGTGGAACGCCATAGAAAAAAATTCAATAACTTTCGGTTTGAATGGTCGATCACGGAAAAAATTTTGATAATGCTTTTGTGAGGTGTGGAATTCTCTGGAAATCCACAAGAAAAGGAAGCGCGCACGATAGAAATTCTACAGGTACGAATGAATTCGCGTTGGGAGAGTTCATGCAGGGGGAAAAGATATCTTTCGCTAGGCGATTGTAATATTGTGTTAGATAATACCAATAAAATTTGGTAAGTACCTGCCTCGTATGCCATGGGGGTTAATCAATGCTTAACATGCTGAGGGAGAGAAATTTAAAACCCAATATCCCAGTAAATTGGCTAATAGCATACCACTCCATGATACTTTTTATTATGTCTTTATGGAAAATAAAACTAAATGATAACTAATGGTAGATGAAGAAATTTGTATTGCGGTGAAGAACTCAGTGCATGATTTGATAATATATGATCTGCCATTGAATATAATAACAATGGAATGAAGGTTGAGACCTCAGAGATCAATTATAAACTTCTCTTAGCAGTCTTAATGTCTCTTAGCATGAACACCCTTCCCCTGAATAGTGCCGCATATTTTTCATTAATTTAAAGAATGTGCCCTGTAGCTTATTACTATAATACATAGAGTTGTAATAATGTTTTTTACACACATTTGATACTGCCTGGTTAATTCAATTGTTTCATCCTTTCGACTTTTTTTCCATCTGTACTTTAGTACCTTATAGTTTGTATTAAGTATTTATACGTGTTTTTAGTATTCACCATAGAATTGATTTTGGCAAATCTAGCATTTTTTAATATTTTTCTTTAAATTTATTATTGGTCCTGGTTACAGCTTTGAAGTCCTTACATCCAATGTCTTTTTGGAATCCGTATTGCTTTTGGGAAATATTTTTTGCTATAAACTTAGTATAGATAGTTTAATGCGACTTATTTTGTTGAATTTTGTCAAAATTCGGTGTGAAATATATTAAATTTTTATTATTCTGTCATATAAAGTTCAAAACGGTGATAGTGACTAGTGAAATATGCCAATTATAGTTTAGGGATATCGAGAAGCTCTAAGGAACTCTTCTCACAGAAAGTGATTGTACCCTCTATAACATTATTATTTTGTGAACAACAGAACGAACGAAATGCATTTCTACAGTTAGTTTGTCCCATTGTATGAATCTTCTGATTGATAAGAGCACAATCTTCTTCTAAATGTTAGTTCAAATGTTCATAATGAATCAGTTTTTATTTATACGACTATAGAAAATTTTCAAGCAAGCCAAAATTTTGATTTACTTTGGGCTGACCACATTTGGGCTGGCCACTTTGGGTCAGAACCACATTTCATATTTTTCTGAAATGTGTGTTCCTAAAGGCATTTGCCGTAAGCGTTGCCCTATCATTGATGCAGGTAATGTGCAAAGAAAATTAATTGTTTGGTTGCATACAGGGTATTCAGAAATTAAACGACAACAGCTCTTAGATGGAGCTTTAAGAAGCTATGTGGAAATGGTTAAACCAAACATACCTTTGTACAAAAGTGCTTCCTTAAGAAGTTACCTGTACATTATTATGGAATTTCCATTATTCCGTTATTGGAAAATGTGGGAAATGGTAAGCTCAAATAAAATTTAGCCTTAGTTTTAAATTCAAGGGACTTTAAGTATAAACTAAACGGGGCCTGTTAATAACGCCCTCTACAATGTTCAGTAATTTTTATCGATATTTCATTTTTCAAATTTGGAGATATAAGTTTTTAGGTTGTTCCGTTGAATTCCAAAAGCAATTTTTAACAACATTAAATTTAACGAGCGTGAAACTGGATTTAAATTTAATATTTCTAGCAAAAATCCTTCGGATGTACATTTTTAAATCTTTCTTTATGCTGAATTTCCCTTTATATAACGCGTAAATATCCTTCCTCTAATGAGTTTGTTTTCGGAGGCATAAAATCCAGAAGAGACCATAAATAATTCCGAACGGCATTCTTTCCACTCAAAAACAAACCCTATTAATTCCACTTTGATAAACGTTAAAAATCGGAGATTATCTTCCTTTCTCGTATCGACGATTATTTTTTTTCAAAAGATATCCGGGGCGAGCCCACACCCTCCTACGGGGGCGAGTCCCGGTAATTCGATAGGAGTGTTGAAATTTTATATGCGCTCTTCAGCTCAGAACTGTGAAAAGTTATCGGAAGTCTGTAGTGGGGCTTCAAGAGAAGGAGATGCTTCTATTAAACGGTGTCGCCTTTAAGGGTGTGATCGAAAGGCGCTCGACTTTACAGTTTGTGCGTTCGAATGGAAAACTTTAAATGAGGATGCAGATGGCAGGTTCGGGTATAACGTACGGACTGTAGAGGTGCCTAGAAAGAATGATTTATCATACGTAGGCCCTGAGGAGATGAAATATTTAATCAGTGAAGTTATAATTACTAGAATAAGGCGCTTATGGCTTGAAGTGTATTTTTTTCATCCCTTAGGTGAAAATTTTAAAATTGCATTAGGAGATGTTGTCAGGCGCCTGAACTAATTATCTCGGTATTGAGTATTGAAAGAAAACAATGTATTCTAATTGCCCCAATTAGCTTTGGAGGTATTTACGTAAGATTTTTATACGCCTGAGATACAACCAGAACCGTTTGACGAGTTAAATTGTGAAGAAATTATCAATCTCCGCTTTTAAAATATAGCAATTCACAGGGTACATGTACGAATATAGCCTATGACCCAAGAACGCAGTAATAAACGTTCGTTTATAACCATTCCCGTTCCACGAGATATCACATCATGAAATAAAGGGGTCCAATTAACGCAGCTGCGTGCGAAATAACGCGCGTGTGACGAATTCTGATTACTTCGCTGACTGTATCAAATAAGATTACTCATATTTTTTTTTTAAGTTAACAAACCCTCCATAAATGACAGGAGGGTGGCAAGAAGCTCTTTCATGAGCTTGTCTAATGCAATTAAGCCGACAAAGCTTGACGCTTACTGCGCTCTTCTGATGATTCCATTAACACGTACGAGTTGCCGGACTCTTCATGGTTTTTAATACATGTAGGGTAGGGTATAAGGTTTCCGCTCGGAAAATTGCCTTAGCTGAATTGGAAAATAACCATCAGCATTAATTTAAAAGTTGGAATTACTTGTAATTGCGTGTTTAAAATACGCAGACATTGTTTTGTGTTTGTTTGATTTGAATTAGAGAGGAGAAATAGTCCGGGACTGAAGTATTTAAACAGCCGCGATTTAGCTCGTCGATGAGTCAGAAATCAAGAAATTTGTAATAGCTAGTCAAAACACTCATAACTGTAGTTCAGATCGTCGAAAAAAAAAATTTTTTGGAGGGTGGATTTTTTTAATGATATCAAAACAAAAATTGACAAAAATATAACAATTTATTAAAATATTGTTGTTTTTATTACTTTATTTTAAAACTAACATTTTGAATCAGAGTACCATATCTATAAATAAAGTCCATAAAATTATTGTTCAAGACGCTCCTTTTGATGGTTTATATGGTTTCTTCAACGATCTGAACCAAAATTATGTGTTTTAAGAAAAGATGCAAAAAGGGTGAATTTGCTTTTACTATTTTGGTGCTTGTCATTTAGTACATTATTAAAATCATCATAACTTTCAAATAAATTCTTCATATTAATTTTTTTTGGAAAAATGTCTTATGGATAAATGCAAAATCATCATTTTCAAGCTCATGTATAATTGGAAAATGTTCGTTCGTTCGAAAAATTAACAATAAATTATCCATGCTTTGATTTGCAAAGAAAATGTCTTCCGAAATACTTCCGGAGTGAGAAATCTGCTAGGGGTTGAAGAGGTGATTTTGGGAAATGGCAATTTGCCTATATCGTCAGCAATACATTAGCAATAAAATATGACGCTTAGTAAATATTTGCATCTTCGTTGGTTCCGGAGATATAGGAGTGGATGACCTGACTTAAATGTTAAGCCAGATTATCCCCTTCACCTCGGAAAGGGGTGAAGCAATAAAATCCTTTTTGGCGTAATAAATTAGCAATAAAATATAGTGCTATAAAGAACGCGGATTTATGAAATGGATGACTTGGCTTAATAGACGTCTATGAGTCAATTAAATAGGTGCTCAGGTATTTGATCATTTGAAATTCAACTTGTGACTTAATTAGTCAGAAATCAAGTAGTTGGTAAAGCGAATCAGTTGGTATAGTAAAATGTTCAGGGTTAATCTCTAGATAAGATTAAATAGATAGTTATTACAAATTATTACAATACTGCAATTTGTGTTTCTTTGTAATTTGTCTTGTGGCATTAGTTGCAAGGTACCCTCATAGAAATTTGTGACCGACCGTTATTGATCAAGTGGTAATTTGATTTTATGATTCTACACAACGTGGTATATGGGAAAAATGCTGGTTTACCTTAAGTGTGCATAACCTTATTGTTAATCTAAAGTTATTAACGTACGCCTTGTACGCCCTAAATGGAGCTTTGATGTCAAAATATCGTCAACCTTATTACTGTAGATTGTAGAACATTTTGTACATCTGCAGTTTCTCTCTGTTAACGTCCCTCTCTGCATGTCATCCTTGCTTACAACACATGTTTCAGCTTAGGAACAGATAAATTACCAAGTAAGGCTTTTAGTATTGAAATTCATTTGTACTTAGCTTCCCACTAATGAATTGCATGTATGATAATACTTCTAAAAGCCTGAAAGCACTAAAGAATTTTGTAAAACAATGTATTAAATATCACAAATGCTTAATTATTTCGACTACCGAAAAGTGCAGCTGACAGTGGTGATAGTGGTAATTAATTAAGTAGATAAGCTCCATAAATAACGAAGTCTGGTTTTGCTGAATTTTTATGTGACAGGAGCAATAACCATCTGATATCAAAATACATAATTTGTGTTTGTATGTGTATGAGTAACTTCATCTTAGATTTTT
The DNA here is from genome assembly GCA_963576515.1 of Cryptocephalus primarius. Classification (NCBI taxonomy): domain Eukaryota; kingdom Metazoa; phylum Arthropoda; class Insecta; order Coleoptera; family Chrysomelidae; genus Cryptocephalus; species Cryptocephalus primarius. The sequence goes on from OY754944.1 coordinate 7,981,008, forward strand.
ATCTGAAACTTGTAAAATCACTGTTCAATATTTCTAAGTGCAATATTGTAAGAACATACTTATACCGAAGATTTTCCCAAAGAACCTTGGAAGTAAGTAGATACACATTCGCCAATTTTATCTTGACATCATCTCCCCGAAACGACGTTATTATCGATTATTTTCCGTGAGGCCTCCCTCATTTTTTATTCATAATATTTCCTTTCCAGTAGGTTTAACTATACCGGCGAAGAGCTTTCAGTGTAATTTTCTACTGATGCTATTATCGATAAGAGTTTCCTATTATTGAATAAAATATTGTAGCGGATTCTTATACAAACTGGCTTTACTTTTCTAAAACTACAACAGTCTTTACACACAGAGATTTTGTACTACACCGACGTCAGTATTTACATTTCACAATTTCATAAACAACTACTTGTTTTCCCATAACAACGACCTATACGGAGCATTCGCTACACTATCCCTCCCCGTCTTCAGGGTCGCCCTCGACCCTCGGACGATCTACTTCCACAGCAGTCCATATCAGCGAACTGCTACTGCTACGGGTACTGCTACAGCTACTGCTACTGCAACTGTTACTGTTCCTGCTTCGGCTACGGCTACTGCTACGGTTACGGCTACTGCTACTGCTGCTACTACTGCTACTGCTACGGCTACTGCTACAGCTACTGCTACTGCAACTGCTACTGCTACTGCTACTGCTACTGCTACGGCTACTGCTACAGCTACTGCTACTGCAACTGCTACTGCTCCTGCTACGGCTACGGCTACCGCTACTGTTACGGCTACTGCTACCGCTGCTACTGCTATGGTTACGGCTACTACTACTGCTACTGCTGCTACTGCTACAGCTATGGCTTTTGCCACTGCTACGGCTACTGCTACTGCTAATGCTACGGTTACGGTTACTGCTACTGCTACAGCTACGGCTACTGCTACTGCTGCTACTGCTACGGCTTCTCCCCTTCTTCAGAGATTCCGCCTGATCCTTGCCAAATCCATTTGATTAACTCCATTGAGCGGGTTAGACTGCAAATCTTGTACAAAAATTAATCAGCAGCAAATCGAAATCAAGCAGGCCAATCCTCTTTCTGACCATGAAAGACACCAGGGATGACCAATCCCATCCAATGCTCCAGGTAGAAGAGGGACCTGTCTCTTGAAATCCTCCAAGCAGGCCAATCCTACTTCTGACCATCAGAGACACCAGGGATGACCAATCCCATCCAATGCTCCAGGTAGAAGAGGGACCTGTCTCTTGAAATCCTTCGCTGCTCCTGCAGTTACTGAAATCCCCAGCAACTGCTTCATGGTTCCAGACGCACAACCCAGTGGTCAACCATCACCAATTCTTGTACTAAAGATGAACAGCGCCCGTCTCCCAATATGAGTTACAAATGTGAGTGTAGCACTCAAACGGGCCACGCGCGCCAGCCGCACGCAGTCAATCCATTCGAGTGTTATCCTAAATCTAACTTAGCTGTAAGTCCTGTGGAATCTCGAGTCGCGCCAGCCGCTCAACAACTCCATAACGCCGCACAGACTGCACTCCTCGCCTCTCCGCCGCGTGCCATCGCCATCACTTCTGTATGCCATCCCAGGTCCACCAAAATTTTTCCGCTACTTCGGTTCACCAAATCCCGGACAGGCCCCCATTTGTAGCGGATTCTTATACAAACTGGCTTTACTTTTCTAAAACTACAACAGTCTTTACACACAGAGATTTTGTACTACACCGACGTCAGTATTTACATTTCACAATTTCATAAACAACTACTTGTTTTCCCATAACAACGACCTATACGGAGCATTCGCTACAATATTTATGGGGATGAAATGTTGAAAATTCTAGGCACGGAGATTTAAATTCGGGCGGAAAAAATCAGCAAACGAAGGTGGCGTAGGTATATTCGAATTGATGCCATGAATAGTATAAATTTTGTTGGATGTAAACTATTCAGTGCCATTGTAACAACTACTTTTAGTACATATAAAATAGATGGACATACAGTTTCATGTTTTCTGCATCTTTCCCAGTTTTTAAGAGATGTAAAGGTTTTTGTGCCCTCTAGAGCTGACTATGCAAATATACAAGGACTTGACTTGTTTTTCTCAATAGAAAAATAGTTATTCGACCCAAATATTTCACGCCCGATCTAGATACGGGGCCGGTTCCGGACACAAATCATCATAGCTCGTCCATTCCCTAACAATGCAATTTCGACCGCATCCATTAAAACTCATTGTATGGGGTGTTGGGCAAATGCAGGCCTACCGATACGTATCATTGACCCTCACAAAAGGGAACTTTTGATTCCATAGCTGATAACGTCTGATCATATCTTGTTCGTTAGTAACGCCATATGGGGAATTTCGATGAGGATGTATGGCGGTATCGCTTACTTTTGAAATTTCTGCCTCTTTGTTTGGTAGCGATGATGCTATCGGAGTGGTGGGGATTGGAGATTTGCATACTAAGTGGGGCGAAGTTTTTCCACCCTTTCAGGCGCTTTCGACTGGATAACTGTCATTGCTCTAACACCAGGGGTTGTGTCACCCTTCTTTTAATTTAAATGCACTTATTTGCTTTAAAATATGTAGTAACCGCCCTTATGAAACAGATATAATGTTGCTGGCGTTGGCAGTGAACCAATAGTTCAATAGTACGATAGTACAACGTAATATAATCTTGACTTAGTAATCAAAGATATCTTTTGTTTAACAATTGAAAGGTAGATAAGTTTTTTTACATCATTAATCGATAAAAAATATTGAATTCCAACTTATTAAAACGTAAGTAACTCAAAAAATTAATTAGATTTCGTTTTAATCACGGCCAAATCTTTTCCTTCGAGTTGTCTTCCCCAAACTGTTTAAATTTTTATTTAGCGGACTTTGAAATGAAAAAACCCTACCCTGAAAATCCTTTGTTTTAACTACATTAATTTACAAAATCGTACACATAAACCTGTATGAGCCCACCGAAATTTATTTTAACCCTATCCCCCTAAATCCAAGTTAACAAACGAAATAATGAAGCATATTGACTGTGAAGAAGGGTAACGCTACGCTACGTGTGTGTGTGTATACTTTTTTAATCGTGTTAAACGTAATATGTTGTGTGACCCGAGCTTACATAAATATAATATAGTTACATATAACAATAGGATCCGAAAAAGGGACGAGCAAGGGTGGATTTGATTGATGGGTAACGTGTGAATAGAGTATAGGTATAAAAGTTGCCGTAGAGGTAAAAATAGATTGTATAATAACAATGGACGTTCATGAATAAGGTAAAAGTTTACCGCACTGGCTGAAATGTGGCCGTTGGGAAAAAACAAGATTTTGTTTTGGGAATCTGGTAGGAGGGTTCCTGAAATAGAGAACAGCATGACAATGTGACGTTTCAATGACGCCAAGTGTTGAAATAATTTTGTGGTAATTCAGGTTTCTTAACGTTCTCTCATTCGGGAGCTGGAGGAAGTTTAATTTAACCGAGAACATTTAGCTTTATATAATTTTTAAGAGCATTAACAAACAGTACGTTTTAGAGAGCTTTAAATTTTTGAACAAGGTTTTTGGCATTTGTAGAGAGCTTAAAACAACTTCACCGTTGCATCTAATGAAGTCAAATTTTAAATTAATTGCACGCCTTATTTCCTCAGACGTTACAATTGAAATTATTTAAAATTACTTTCCCTTTACTGTTATGATAGTTTATAAGTCTAGGTTAACCATTTGTCTCATTTTCTCAGAATGTGCTTTCCACGTTGATCTTATTGATGTATTCATTCACCTGTCAAAGCATGTTATTTAATAAAGACGAACATGGAGAAGTTCATTTAAAATCAGTTTCTATAGATCTGAATAGAGTGGTATAATAAAATAACTTCATAAAATTCGTTAAGGCGTAATGCATTTCTTAGTAATTTTGACACACTTCTGGCTTGTTAGTCATCTACATTTTTACTAAAAAATTCTCATTTGATTTAAAAAAACCGAACAAAATGGTTTACAGAAAATTATGGTACGACTCGTGGAATACAATATCAAAAGAGCTATCGTTCGTTGAAACTCGTGAAAGAGGACAAAACTGTGGGATGCACAAAATACCACAACATGCGCCATACATAAACCTATTTTATATTTTAGAGAATCTATGATTATTTTTAGAAAATCGCACTTTACATGTCACAGGTACTTCTAGCCAGAATATAAGGCCGCATGAATGATTAAAATTTGATTATACGTTTTCGAGTAACTACGTCCTAAAGATCGCATCGCTTAGCATGGAGAGAAATATATTGTGCAAGGCCTTTGAGTCAAAATTTTTGTCGCAAATCTCATTCACATTTCTCTTATACGTTCTAACTATTTTCGCCGCTGACCAGCTCTTTGTTCTAGCGAGAAGTTCGAGCATTCTCACGTTAAATAAACACAACAAACTTTTATGTTCCTATTGATGCGTCTTACCTAATTTGAAGTTGACGACGGGCACGCTTTAAACTGTTTTAAAGTTTATTACGAACCTAAACACTTCACTTGTTTGAAAGGCAAAAAATATACAAGCGCGCGAACCTTCCACGGAAAGAAAATAAGGCATGAGTCGCCCATAGCGGAAAAGCTATTAATTTTTGCATCTGCGCCCGCTCGCCCCTTTTTAATCGCATTTTCATTACTAGTTCGGTAATCGTCCCTTTTCTCTTTCCGCCTCTCCTTAATATGCGAAACTTGGGGTCCGAATTTATGAGAAATTTAATTAGACCAGGTCATAATTGAAGTTTCAAACTATACGAAAGCAATTATAATCCGCGTGTGCCTCCCAGGTTCCATTGTTTTTATTACTCGAAACGAATTCTGTACCCCAATAGGAAACTTTATTAGAATAATGTAACTGGTGTAGTCGTGAGTTGTATGAGATATTGTGAATAAGGGAGTGATTCTGCTCGAGAAAGGGCAAAATAAAGGAAAATGTTTCAAAGCCGCGAATAACTTTGGGCGAAGTTATGAATTCGGAATTCGGTGATTATTGGAAGTGATGTAAAGGGTAATAATAATCACCACCATCCCTTATGAACTTTCAACTAAACACGCTTGTATAACCTTCCAAACACCTTTGAATTAATTTACAAAACCCATAGGTAAGCTCGCTGTCAAAACAAAAGGCGAGAGATCTATGCATGCTATCAATTTTGCTGGAAACGATTTTAAGTCTTGTTTGTCGAAAGTAACGTAACGTAATTCTGATTTTAGATTAATAAACGTACTATATTGAAAAATATAAGTAAATGTAACAATCCGCTTGTTGCACAAGAAAATCTACTAATTGTATTTTTCTTTTGTTGCAGTTTGCCCAGGTACTACAACAGAAGGATACGGCAAACTCAAAATGTGACCAGGAGGACGGATGGTCGGCCAACTCTCTTCTACTGAAGGTGAAGGCTGTGATTGTGATATTTTTTGTGAATAATTCTAAATGATTCCATTGATAATGGATGCTGTTTATATAGTTAAATGTTGTTAATTTATGAAAATGAAAAGGACTGACTAATTTATAACGAATTTATATACTTATTGATTAAAAAATATTATTATTATTCGGTCTCGATATATCAATGTTCGCTTAATGAGCTTACTACGATAGGTGTAAAATTGTAAATATAATTTCTTTTTTTTACACGATGATATATCACTGCATGAAAAGTTTTCTAAACGGGTTTGTAATTTAGTGGTTCGATATTTTCTTTCAAACAGTAACACAGGAAACAAACCGATAGCTTTGAGATTTTGAGTTTGCAAAAATTGTAAATCGATTTGTCGTGAATTTTTAATGCAATTGATTCTATGTGAAAACATAAATTTGATGTAATCAGATTTTGAGATGTCCATTTCTGAATTACTCTTATGGTTGTGATTGTATCGGTTTGATAAAGAACCTAATCTTTAGAAATTATCCCTTACAACGATATTACTAGATGTTAGCAAAACTAATAGGAACTGCAGTGTAAAACTGTTACATTACTAGACTCGTTTTATAATTTTACTTCTAACTTATTTCGCTGGTCACTGGTAATGTCCTGGTTCTACATTCGTAATGTCAAACGATGGTTCCTAAATAATTTTGAATTGTAAATAATGTTGTAAATAGTTTGAAAATATATTTTCATCAGAATTCCAAAGCACTATATGTAAATAGGATTATTCGATAATATGCTTATTTAAAACTTTAAATAAAATCATGTATTTAATATTTGTTATTTCAATTACGCTAACACACCACCAGATGATCAGACTACCCGTAATATGTCCCGCCTCGGGCAATTAAGTGAGTAATTCCTTATCGATTCAAAGTTATCTGATATCAATTAGTCAAAGAAGAAGCGGAGAAAAGTACCCGCAATTAGCGTTGTCTCGAATAATCAGTCCAAAGGAATTTATTGTAAATGTCTTACAAGCAATGTCAATTATCAAAAGTAGGTAAAGCGAACCTTAATAGTTTTAATAGTTTCCTCTTTTTGAAGGTAATTTTTATATCCGAAAAATAGGAATGCACGACTGAGGTTTAGTATAACTTGTAAAAAACAACAAACTTCTGATGTAAAGTAGGCAAATTTCGTTCAATATATGTTGTTGTTGAGGTTACTACTAATAGTCTTCAGCAGGGCGCACTAGCTTATAAAATAGTTGGACCTATGGTAAGGTAAGCTTTCAATTTTAAATCAACAGCCACTATTTTTCTTCCTCATGTTTTCTTTACTTTTAGAAAACCCTATCAATTATTGTGGAACACCCCGCTCTACATGCTATGACGTGTTCAAGAAGGTTTTTATCGTCGAAAAAGTCAAAATAATGTCAATAAAACTCTCTCAATAAAACCCCTATAAAAGTTTCGTTATAAAACAGGCGCTATGGGAAAATGAAATTTGGTCAAAAAACCTCCACCAATAAACGACTTTCCTACTAAAGCATCGTATTGTAACAAGTGCATAAACTTGTTTTATGGCCGTGGATTTTGTTATACGAGGGTATTTTTCAATAAATGCGAGAGGATGGCAGTTTTGCCTTTAAAGAGATGTATTTCGAGGGAAGTAGTGTTGAAAACTACTTCCCAGAACGATGCTTTAATGAAATTATCTCGCTGGGTAAAAAAAAATAGCTACGATATATTAGACTACCGGAATTAAATTTTTCCATTGTACATCCTGCCATGAAATATTAATTCTCGGCAGTAATATCGTGGGCCGTGACTCCCCTGTTTCATTCAACCAACTGTCCGGCGTAATATTTCAGGCATTCTTTCGTGGCGATTTAGTTATATGCCTCCGCTCCTCCTGCCATTTGCTTCTCAACTCTTTCATCCCCTATCCTCTTAGTCTTTGTCGCACCGCCGCCACGCCCACGGGAATCCATTTCGATATACTTCAATGTCTTCCATTCATTCTTTCCGGCCTCTCGTTTCTTTCGGGTATCGACCGAGCGGATGTGCACTAATCTGGACGATTTCCCTTTAATAATGGAGGAGAGCAGGACAAAGACCGAGAGAGTTAAAAAATATAGGACGGTTTTAGCGATGGGATCGAATCCAGCAGGCTCCAAATGGCTCCTAGGGATTCGGGATACGTGAATTTAGTGTCCAGGTGGAATATACCCAAATAAATTATTTACAAAAATATGATGCGGGGATGGTGATTCTGATAAAGTCTATCAGGCGTGATTGCCGTTGAGATTTGAACAAGATAATTCGGCAGGTAATTTCCGAACGACCGTGCTCGCAGCAAATAGATCGACGTGATGACTTCAAAGTCCGAATATTGACATTTAATAGCACTGCATTTGCGTTCGGCTATGAACAGGATAACCCGATTGACAGGGACTGTTGTGGACATGAGAACCATTGCAGAGAATTCCAGCAAGGTATTAAGATTTCACTTTAATTATGGACTTGTGGAATTTATTGACACTAGAGGAATTGCGTTACACAAAATACAGATTGTGCTGTGAACTTAAGAGAAGAGTATTTCTATACACTGCTTAATGAATCAGTACATACTTTGGTACAGCTTGAATCGACTAAAATGGCACACCGTAATAAACAAAATTTTACCTCTCAAGACGTCATATGTCTATGTATGGCATGTGCCCTTAGCTGGCACTTTGGGGTTTTTCGTGAATTCGCGTTCTTCAATGATCCGTAAAAGTGTAAGTAAAATAGGTGTAAAAGTGTAGTGGTATCACTTAAAAGTCATGATGTGATGTTTCTTGAGAAGTTAAGCAGGTAACCCTATCCATGTTTTGAGAGCAGAGTTTTTTTTTGTGAGCTAAAATGCCTTGTTTGACTAGTAATAAGTATCTCTTTTCAACCAGCCACCATAAGGCACTATTTTTTTAAGAATTATATATACATTTCAACATTATTCCGCTAAATTTTTAGCCGACATTAATAGAAATTAAGAATAAGGATTTGTTATTTTTTTGTTTGTTTTTCAAGTTTTTTACTCATTGGAAATAATGATTGTTCAAACTTTTTCAGTTCGTAACAGACACTTAAGACAACATCCTAAAAAAATAATTGTCATATTTTTACTAGACAGCACTAGAATATGATGCCTGGCTAATGGCTAAAACAAAATGATCTTATTAAGGGATAAAATTCGATAAATGGATCTACGCTACCTAGGAAAGACAAACGAAAATAAGTTCCCCTTAAATCTTAGAAGAATGAAATTAATTAAATTTAAATTGCTGTTTAAAATTGAGAATTATAGCCAAAATGCGGATTGAAAACTGCAGTATTAAAAACTATAGAAAATTACCTTACCTTAACAATATACCCACATAGCCCGTCATTCATTACTACCAAAAAATAGGCTCATCCCTCAAAATAGGAGCACTTACCTGAAAATAAAGAAAAAGTGCATTTTTACTTAAATACAAATATAATATGTATTTATTATCAACAAACAGGCACAGGCATAAGTACGTTTTTAATCAATAACCGTATAAACGTAAAGGGTATGGGATACCTACACGCAAAAGTGTGAAGGTTTTAACGTTATGTAAAAAAATTTTTGGATCAAAGCTTGTTTTGCAGACTTCCACTGAAAAATAGAAGCTGAAGCTTGTTACGAGAATGTGTAGATTTTTCTGTGGCTAATAGTAGCTACGCTCTTGACTGAGATACGTCCCTAATGCTACAGGGTGGGAGAAGGGAAGGGGAACTGCATATACTCGTAGTTTTTTCTCTCACATTATAGCGCTATAAGCCACTGCATACAAAATATACAAGCAGAGGTGGTTGAGCGTGCGCGTCATTTTCTGAGAGGTATACAGTCAACTTGACTTGACTTTAAGTCAACAAGTGCATTTGGTAAATAGAGGTCAGCAGAAGAAGATGCATATTATAAAGGTAACTGTTTGATTTTAAACGGTATTAATTGAATACAACCTAAAAACCTTGCCGTGGGCATACCGTAGACTCATTGAAACCTTTCGGTAATGTAGGGGTAGGGATTGTCTGCCCATGCAATATTTTATAAATATCTAGAAACGTCAACAAGCCAAGGCGAAGGTAGGTATTTTAACCTGGAAAAGGGCTTCAAACACGAAGAGCAGAAAATTCGTTAGTATCATTGGTAAATAATTTTCCGTATCGAATTTGTCAGTAACAAACCGACCTTACAGACTGACCACATTAAAATGATTCATCCCTTATAATAATTCATTTTAATATTTATGGGAGAAAGGTCGGTCCGGTAGCGATAGGTAACTTCACATAAGAAAGTCTGTTCAAGAAGGACGGAACGTTTGGTGAAAATTTGAAAATCTCCGATTGGAAGCCACCCGAATGCAAAATTGTCTATCTTCATGAAATATGTAACGCCGGACCGAAAATAGGAGAAAGAAAAACGAAGCCCGCGCCCACATCAAAACTTACATCCGCTCTTTATATTTTCCGTTCCGGATAAACTGGCAATTACCAGTAATCCAAGAAGAGACTGATCAATTTTTATAAAAGGCATGAAGGGCTTTTTCAACCCTTTTCCTTTTGTTTTCCTCGTGCGTTCGCAGCGCCCGTATTGACAGGCCGAAAACGCCTGGTAAAAGAGAATAGCCGAGGAGGGAATTGACCGTGTTTTTATTCCGGTTGATTCCCTATTCAAAGACCGTGTGTAGTGGAGAGACGCCAGGAATACAGATATGGGCGTTGGTCTGATAGAGACGGAGAGATTTCGGTATAAAATGCTGGATGGAAAACACATTAAAGATATTTGATGCCTAAAATATCACGAGTTCAAATAGTACAAGAGTTCATCTCGAGGATAAACTATCGAACAAATTAGACCTTGGGGAAGAATGGTTTTATATGGTTATCCTTCTAAAGGATATTCTGAATAACCAAGATATTTTAGAATACATAATTTTAGAACATTTTTTATTTTCTCAAGAAAAAGCTCTAAGAAGGTAGTATAGATTATTGAAAAGGCAAAAAAAAATAAACTCACATAAACCCCATAAACCCCATAAACCATTGGTATGCATGCTGCCAAAAGGTTATGCTATCTAGCCAAAATTTAGTCTGTGCTTTTCGCATGAAAAATCGAAATTTATATAAACCGTTTTCTACTTATACATACTCATATATGGCTGTTATAAACCCAAATAAATTGAGACGAAGAGTTAACATTTTATGAGTAACACATCATTCACTTTACTACACCTCAATCATATACCCATGTGTTCCTTTGTATAAGACACCCTTATCGAGGCACGGACAATAACATAAGAGTGGTCACAATAAAACTGTGAATAATACGTCTTTCTTGTTAAAAAATGTGCAGTTGTTTAAAACTTTTTTTGAACCACCCTTTTCCGTTTAGAGGTGCGATTTGCATGTGTAACTAAGTAACTTACTATCTATTCCTATCAAATGGAGCGTAGTGATACGTCAAATTTTCTTTGTGAATAGCTGAAGCAAAATAAATAAATAGTGGCATCCAGTTCCGTTGCTTATATTTATTTAAATAATTAAATGGAAAAGCACTTGCAATAGACTAATAAATATGCGTTCACTAAATCCTGTGACAGCTTTTTATAATTTATTTCATTAAAATTTACTTTGTGGGGAACAATAAAACAAAATTTTTCAGACTCTCTGTAATATGTACATTACATTGGGCCATTACTCTTTTGGTGATGTATTGACTTTTTTATATCCATCTGTTGTAGAGCTATTAATCATTGATAGAGGGGAATATTTCCCGTTAATTTTCTCTGTGATATCTTCATAACTCTTTTACTTTTTGTTAATTTCCTTGATTCTATCCATTAATCATGTACCTCTTGCTCAAAAGGATATACAATTTCATTGTGAATGCTTCAATAGTCGTCAATATGTTTCATTACGACTAATTCACCGTTTAATATTCAGAATATCTTAGAATCTTTTCGAATCTCAAATATCCTCTGTAAGTACTTTTGAAAACTATGGAATGCGTGATACAACTAAAATGTTTACTCGGTATAACATGATTAATATGTTTGTCCCCCTTGCATCTCCTTCAACTCTGCCTGAAGTTAAAACATAGATCCAGCCTTTTTATTTTAATTAAATTATAAATTCAAATGTTATAATTTATTTCCAGGGGAGGACATGTACGTGTTCCATTTTTCTTTTATTCACTCCATTCATATCGTTATTATGAGAGAGCCTGGTGCGAGCGCGACAAAAATTATTGGTTTATGTATCCAAATTTGTACAATGGGATTTTGGCAAAAGTATTGCTATAATTTCAAAACATTTACCTTCCCTAATGTAGCAATACGAAACGCACAAATTACCTGTCCGTTATTATTGTATAATTTGTAAAGACTTTCTAAGAGTCATTGTACGAAGGCCCAAGGTGTGCGTAGGAGACCACAAGCTGTGCCTACCGAGTAAACTAATTCATTTGTAATTTTTCTCGATGCCTCCGACAATAATAGCTGTCAATCGTTTTGAACATCTGAATAAACGACAATTACTTTTCGTTGAGGTTTGAATGGAAGACGGAAGTGAAGATTTTATTTTGACACACGCATTCTATCGATGGAATGTTATATTCGAGCAGTATTTGAGAATGTTTTACGCTGATTTTTAAGTTGAAATCATAATTAGTCAACTCGACCATTTTGAAGAAGTCACATAAATTTTAATACTAGTATTCTTCTTCTTACGTGGTTTATGCACATACCATTTACTATAGGGGATATTTTACCCCTTAGAGAAAAGTAGACTTGTAGACTAACTTTCATTCCTGGGATTGGGGCATCTGCCTCTTTGCTTTAGCACCGGAATTTCAAAAATCTCAATAGTCCCATTTTGGCAAAAATCGCCAGTGGTTAATCTGTTTTGTGCTTAAGTATGTGAATTTTTGAATTTCGCATGAAGATCACGGTATAGGTCCCTTAGACGGTTCTACGCTTACGATGTGAATTTCAGCATTCAGCAATTCAGAATTTGCAGCAGATATTCCAATTTTTCCAAAAATAATAAAGAAAAACTTTCACTCCTGTCATCAGGGAAATGTCTCATTTGATCTGACAGTTGGCATTATAATAAATTTAGTGAAAGATGAAAATAGCGTATGTTTTAGTTTATTTTTTCATAATTCTGGTGTAATTTGAATATTACATATACATTTTTGAATACTCTATGTTTGCATGCTATTAGTGAGTACTTAAAGAAAAACTATATGAGCACCCATGCAAAAATTTCCTTCTGACTACTCCCCGACTAGAAATTATTTCCTGTACCCGACCAGGACCCGGCCGGGATTGCTCGTCTAGCACCCGAAAAGGACTGTAACGCAGATGTGCCGTCGGGTCCTGATCAGGACGACCTGACGTGGACCCGACCGGGCATTCCTGGCGTGGACCCGGTCAGGTCATCCTGACCAGGACCCGACCGGGCGGGCGTTTAAGGTGCTAGACGGACATGCCCGGCCGGGTCCTGATCGGGAGGACCTGACCGGGTCCACGTCAGGTCGTCCTGATCAGGACCCGACAGGACATCTGCGTTACAGTCCTTACAGGGTGCTAGATGGGCAATCCCGGCCGGGTCCAGGTCAGGAAGACCTGACCGGGGCCACGTCAAGAAAACTTAATTTATGTTATACAATATTTTATTGATATCACAATATAATAAATACACCAAAAATCGACATACAAAAGAGACGGTACAAATACAAACATATTAAAGAATAAGAATACATGAATAAATAAAATAAATAAAATAAACAAATATAAACACATGAAATATAAACGATATATACAGGATAAAATAATAAAGTGATAATATACTAAAAAACACAGTACAAATACAAAGAATCGCAAAAAAACTTAAAATACAACAAAAACCAATTTTTTTTATGCACCCATTCTAATTTTTTGGATTTTTTAATGTAGAAGAGAAAGCCCTCACCTGTTTGCTTTTATCCAGTGGGGACCTCGAAATATCAGTCTTCTGTAAATTGAGAAATAATTATTTTCTAACAAATATTCACGTTTTATTAAATGAATTACCTCATCACTGTCGTAGAAAATACTACCTTCACGGTCCTCCGTCGGCCGCAACCTCACTTCACAAGACTTGAATAAAAACTGGTTGGAATAGTAGATTTCGAATTGAAGGGTCGCTTTTACCTGAAGCGTTAATCCGGAAACAATAATCGTTATGCGAATCATAAATGTCGGTATTGTCCAATTAGTAGAGCTGCGAAATTTTGTTGTCAACAACTGTGTAAGTAAAATATTAAAGATAGAAATAATTTTACAAATTCGTACGTCCTATGATATTACTTACGTCAACTGCTTTTTCGGCACTACTTAGTCACCATCGAGGTAATCGTCATTCAAAGAGTTTACTCCACTAACACTGAAATATATAGTTATGCCAAATTCACTATTTTTTCGCTCTTATTCAATTTGACTCTCGAGGAACAATCTAACTTGTTGGTGAGTAAGTTTACGAATTCGCCTTGCACGGTTATCACACATTTTTCCCTTTGTCTTCTCGAGCATATTGGATAATGAACTAAATAATTAACAAAATTAATTTATATTATTTTATTCCGGCGTTAATACTTCGGAGATTTATTTAATTGATGATTTTCGAAATTAAGAAAATTCAAAAAATCAGAAAATTATAAATATATTTTGTTACTTAGATTTTTACACAATGTAACAGAGTTTTAATTACCTTTAATCACATTTAATTACACTCAGTGTTTAATTTTGTCACATTCAGTCCTGATCAGGATATGGTCAGGTAATGCTAGCCGGGCTTGCCTTGCCAGTGCCTGGTCTGCTCCTGATGAGGATTTGGCCAGGTAATCATAGGCGGGCATGCCTCGCCAGTGCCTGATCGGGTCCTGGCCAGGTAATCCTAGGCGGGCATGCCTCGCTATTGCCTGGTCGGGTCCTGATCAGGATCTGGCCAGGTAATGCTAGACGGGCATGCCTCGCCAGTGTCAGTAGTACCCTGGCATGCCTCGCCAGTGCCTGGTCGGGTCCTGATCAGGATTTGGCCAGGTAATCCTAGGCGGGCATGCTGCGCCAGTGCCTAGTCGGGCCCTGATCAGGATCTGGGCAGGTAATCCTAGGCGGGCATGCCTCGCCATTACCTGATCGGGTCCTGACCAGGATCTGGCCAGGTAATCCTAGGCGAGCATGCCCGGCCACTTCCTGATCGGGACCCGATACGTTTTCGGGTTTGCCTACCCAAATTTCTAGTCGGGTCAGTATATGTTAAAAGTATTATAAGTTAAAAGTATATATACATGAAGTAAATTAGGAGAAATAATTAAAAGTATTAATAATGACGACTGCGTGTTGGTGTATTTCAAATAGAAATTACATGTAGTGAGTGAGCGGTGGTTGTAGTAAATTCTCATGCGCGCACACTATGAACCAAATGGAGAATACTAGTATTAACTTCTTTTCTTTGAGTAAAAGCCATCGAGACGTCTAGTTGCACAAAATAGGAATTCGTTTTACAGGAATCTTGATGCGTGTAGGGTTGCTCCTTTTGATAAATAATCCATCTATAGCTACATATACGTATTATTAATAGACTCGATTTGTGCCGATCAATATTTAATCATGTTATGCCTCGGCCGTTCGCTGAAAACAATCCACCCATAGAAAAACTTTTAATCAATGATCTTTAACCCGCAGCTGAACTGTGTGACACTCGAATAAATCTTATCTGCTTTTTTGGGCGGTGTCTAAGCGATGATTTCCTGTACTCGACTAATCGCGGATGGGATTACTATAACGGTAGCTCGCGGTATTGATGAAACGCCGATCCATGAGTAAATATCTCTGATACAAATACCAGCGGATTACTAACACCTTGCTATTTGCACGCCTTTGACCTCCAGGCCGACCGGAGATGCTTATCGTAAATTGCACATGTTTTAATCAAAAGCCGTTACAGGCGAGATATCGAATTGTGATCATATTGTAGGTGGGATAGAACACGATTTATCAATCGGCGAGTGCGCGCTGCCCCGTCTTGTTTGGACGGATCTGAGGAAATTAACACCGATAAAACGTAGACGGGAACCACCCCCTTCCCGTATATGTCATATCAAAAATCAAGTAGAGATAAAACAAAATTGTAGAGGTTCCTTTATATAGAGCTCGGTTTTTATGGAAAATACGTAGGGCGTGATACACTGTAATAATTGCTGAATTTGGTGTTTTTAGAGCATTTAATGATTTTTAATAATTGCATTATTGCATAATTGTAAAATGAAAATATTTGATTTTTTTGTATACGTTTAAATACAGTCATTTATCATTCAATAAATCATTTATGTTAAATATCGCTTAGTATAACTGCATAGTTGGCATGTTTAGGCATTATTATGCATATTTTGTTAAAGGTGGTATATGTTTGCTTGGTATATATGTCAATCGATTTTTCTAAAAAGGGCCTATCTCTCAACTATCATTTTAAATCTGAGATTAATTGGTTTGGCAAATAGGTGTAATTAGTACTTACCTTAAGTACTTGTTTGAAAAGTATTAACAATAAGGGCCATCATTGTTTTAGTCAAGTACAATGGGATGATTACAATTTAGTAATGAACAAAATGTATTCATTATAGTTATTATCATTATTTTCTGTTTTTAGTACTGCTCGAAAGCTGAATTTCTTTCCTGTTCTTCTTATTTTATCTGACAGTCCTGGATGAATAATATGGGACTGTATTATCTATACAGTAGCAGTTATTTGAGGTTTTTGTATGTTATTTTTTTGTAGTTCTGGTTTTTCCTTTTTTTCTCTTAATTTTTGTTAATGTATTGTTGATAAAATGTGTGGTATAATTGTTTTCTTAGTTTTCAAGTACTGTTTTTATGAATGTAACTTCTTAATGAAAATTCTCGTTATTTGAGACGTTTTCGACTAGATCATAAAATATTTTAATATCCCTTTTCTTTAATTTTAGATTCATGATTTAAACCTCGATTTGTGTGTGTTTGTCTTTCTATATACACTGATATTAAAAGTGATACTATTAATTTTTTCTATTAACACTTTCAAAAAAAAGGTAACTCGTTATTTTTTTCCATTTCTACGGTAAATTTTATTGTTGGTCGTTTTGAATTAACACGATCTAATAAGTTATTTAATGTTTTTATACCATGATATTAAGTACTGTTAAGTTAGAAAATCCCCAATCGACTTAACTTACACGATAGATTTCAAACTAAAAATTTATTTTTATGTTTTGTGGTTCAGCTGTATACATGTGTAAAGCTGCAAAAACTATAAATATTTCTTTCCACAGTTAATTGATGCCATACTCTAAGCAAGTCTTATACAGGTTGGTTGAAGAACTTTCAAGTCAATTTCCTAGAGTAGATGGCTTAATTAACGATATTTAAAAAAATCAGTAAAGCACCTTTAAGAGTCCAAATATAGGAAAGTCCGAAAATTGCCATCATTTCTAACTTTGTAGTTACAAAATGAGGGATGAGGGATGAGTGAGGTTAAATCAACCATTAAATCAAACAATTGGGTGATGAATTATTACAAGTACCGATCTTTGTAAAAGGGACTACAATAATTTTAAATTGCACGTTTTCGCTCATTATATTTTTCTAACTTATATACACATAATCGTATTAGATATTGTATTATTTTGCTTTTGGTATTATTTTCTAAAGCCGCATTTTTTTGTTTAAAACGACTAATTTCTAAGAATTTCAATGAAACTTAATCAGGCACGGAATAAGCCCTGCTGTATTAAAAATATTCTCGGAAAAGTAATTTCATGCAAAACCATGTACGCTGCCATATGTTATACATGCACGTATCCCACAACAAAATCTATAAGCACCATGAAAGGAGCCTTTATGGGTTTGAAAAGCTGATTCAAAGCATGACAGAATTATTAAAAATTTAATACATCCGTAATGCCGTTAACGAGATGCGCTCTTCTATTCTAACCTTTCTCTCTCTCTCTCTCTCTCGTTCCACTACTAATCCGCCTAACAGAACCATCAGTCATAACTTCGACTTTCAATTATATGTGTTAATTACTTTATAAACAGCTTTTGTTTATGTCTGCCGGTCTCCAAGTTTTTAATGAGTTTAAATTCCCTTTTATTTACTGCTCGGTTAGTGTTACCACATGTGCCAAGGATAAGCATTAATAGGAGTTGTGTTAATGAGAATTTTATTTGTGAGAAACACCCTGAGGGATAAATGGATCCTTGCCACGGAAATCAGATAAATTTATGGATCGGGAGAGATAAAGAAATGGCGTAAAAATGTTTATTGCCTTCGATCTAATTTCTGGGAATAATTTATTTCAAGCTGACCGTTTAATATTCCGATTTAGACGTCGATAAGAAAACGTTAACATCTGAATTATACCAGTGCCTAAAATTAATATTTTACAACACATCTGAATAAAAAAATAAATGTGGGAGAAAGTAGTTTTTATTTTCAGAGGAAAATATTTGTCCGGATCCCAGAAAAATTCTCTCACGTTTTACGATCTGACCTAAAAAAAATCCGTTATCAAAAGGCGTAGTGTTTTTTATCCGAGCGCTTTAAGTATATTAAGGGTAATTTATAAAACTCATGACAAACAAAAATCCTCTGCACCCTTTCCGTTTTTTGCTGATACGACTAGACAAATTCATAAATTTCGCCCTGTTTTAATACTGCAATGACAAAAGGTTGGGGATAAATCATGGTTGCAAGACCCCTAAACAAACTCATTTCAGTCTCTAGTAAGCATGTAAGTGTGTTTAAATGTTAAACTAAATATAGGACGGCCAACTTTAACCCTTCTGATTTATGATTAAGGAAATATTGTGTGCTCAATGGAACGTGTGCCGGGTCATATGAATTTAGACGATGTGCATGGAAAAATTTATTTAACCCCAAGGAAAGATGATTAAATTTTAAAATAGTTCCCTAATGTGGAGCGTTCTAGTTTATTACCGTAAGCCAGATTTATGAAAACTGTTTCTGGAGTTTGGACAAAAAGGAAGGGAAATGGAAACTAAAATTTCCATGATATACGACCTAATAAAACTGATGTGATTAAACTATATACTACACTTGTACGAGGAGGCAGATTAGTACACAAGATTTTCATGAAAGTTTTGTATATTGTTTTAATTAAAATTAATTAATTTTATGGTAGATAATGGTATATAAATGGTAGAAGGTAGATTACGGTAGATATTGCTATGGTAGATATGGTAGAAGAATTATATTTCTATTTTTTTCTAGACCGCCTTCGTTTGAGGACACTAAATATGAAATTTTCGAAATTGTAAATAATTTGAGCTGGACTACAGAGGACGATATAAATCACATCACCTTATAAAGGACTGCACACCGTATATCAGAACCATTAACATTTATTATAAACGAATTCATGAGGAAAGGTGTTCCTCCGGTTAAATTAGGGTTATATTAGAGACAATACCTGAAAATGGTGATACGAGGTTGATGGAAAAATAGACAAAATGTATGTTATCGATTTTCTCACGATTGACTTGAGTAACAGAAAATTTGACCGAGAAGCCTGCCAAACTAATTAGAGAAGAAAATCAAAAAAGTACCAACAGCCTTTACAACCGACATGGATTACATCAGACGCAATATCTACAATACCCGTAGAAGAATACTTCCCGCTTTACCAAAAGACATCAGTGAAGTGCATAAAGTACCATCCAGTGAAAATGTGAGTAGGTTGTTCTTGTTAAAATATGTATGTTTTCATGCGAAATATTTCTGTCAGCTTTTTATCATTTATGGATATGTCAACTGTCACTATATAACTCGTGAGTTTTGTTTGTTAATCTAATAAATCTATGTAATAAAATGGAATGAAACTGTCATTATGTATATCGAAATGTTTGGATTTTTAAAGAAATGTTTGTAGACAAAAGTGTAAATTTCGATATCAGATAAGTAGATTTTGAGAAAGCAATTCACCTTACTGCACTTGATGTGTGGCCTAACATCAAAATAATTGATTGTCGGTTCCACCTAACGCAATCTTGGTCCCGAAAAATTCATAGCTGTTTCTTAGTAACCTGATACAAAAATGAGGCAAGTGAAATTGGGCTTGGGTTAAAACTCCAGTTTTGGCATTATGTTCTTAGGTTTAGAAGAAGTAGGCGATTGCTTTGCTATGGAATTAACTAAAGATGTACAAGACGACACCAAATTAGTGCAATATACAGATTATCTAGTCGACACATAATTTTCCGAAGAGTCACTTCTCCTACGTGGTATCTGGGCCGAAAATTCTGCTAGCTTAAGTCGCACGATGAAATGCATGCGAATCTTTCCACAAACATTTCAACGATTCGATGTATCAAGAACATCCACATCTATTATTTTTTAATGGCAAACTTAAATAGTTTCAAATAAATACATACCTTAAAATTCAAAGTATGTCCTTATATTACAACATACGTAGCAAAAGAGGCAAAAACAGATAGCAATTTATTAATTCAAAAAGAACCGTGTATGAAAATAAGGAAATAAGTAGGTTACATTTTGTTAAGTGTGTTTCTCTTCAGGTTACTAATATACTCGTATAATGCTTTTAATACATATGTATGGTTAATTGTTTTTAAAAGGCTCACAATGCGTTAATGAAAAGCAGGTTCAAGTGTTCAAAATTTGTATAGATACAATTTTTTCGTGATCCTACGAAATGACAACACGTTTCGCTGCGGTGAGTGGCCTGAAGAAATTGATTTTTGGACTGTTTTTACCGTTTTTCTATTTGGTGAAATGTATTTTACATTATACATAGAAACTGTGTAGACCATAACTGTAAAAATTGTCCGTTACGTCAAATGATGCGTGTATAATTGACATGTATCGTAAATACTTTAAAATATTTATTGTAATTTTTAAGGTTGTGCATGACTTCCGTGGCTTTACCGTATTCTTCCACTTTCTAAAAACCGCACTTTTAGAGTTCCTCGTTGATTGAAAACGATTACAACTTATACTTAAATACAAAATCAGCAATAATCTATCCAATTACCTGCGCATACCCTTACCCTCATGGTGTCATTTCACACCGTTTCCCCCTGAAAAATAAATACATCCCGTCGACCTATTATTACATATGCTAAATAACTCACATTTTAATAACAAGCTGGTCAGCGGCTCTGTGGTAGTAGCACTTTGGGCTCTGGCGTTTCGATCGTGCTGTTATTATTATGCTTCGAACAACTTGAAATTATGCGTCGTAATAATAAATCGCCCATCAACACTTGGAAATTATGGAGTGTGTGCATGCGGTTGAATCGAGACGACCGGTCGAATAATGTCTTTGGCGTGTCGGGCACACAGTTTTATCAGGTGATGCGATGAAAATGGACTGATGCAAGTAATTTTCACCCCTCGAATATTGAAAATGGGTAACGAAGGCAACAAAAATAAATCACGAAAAATAAATAGCAATCCTTGACTTCAAATGAGACACAGAAACCCAAAAGCCGCCTATCAGAATTTAAATTACTGAGGAAAGTACATAGTTAAGCCATCAAATTATGTGTCTTCAGTAATGATCAACATTGGTAAGTCGGGGTGGATCTCTTCATTATTCGAACTCTATTAGTTTCTACGGTAGTAGTCCTCATGTTTTGTTGTTATGGCATATTTTTTATAGTGATCTTTTGGAGGATTAGTTAATACTATTTGATGAAGCGTAATTCGGTACTAATTTCCTTGATAATAAATGTTTTTTAGGTATGGTGTGACAGGCTATTTTATAACTTAACTCCTTTCGATTAAGACACTTCTCTGCTCTGTAACCCTCGCAATTATCGAGATGTCAATTAGAATTCAACAGAGCTTGTGGGAGCGGAAATTGTTTATGAGGTTTTATCTCAGAAAATTGATATATGCTGTAAAATCCGCTTAACTTGCAACATATGCGATTGCTATGAGAGACAAATGAGATTGGAAATATCACGCTACGACCAATGAAAAAGGTCTGGAGGTTGAAGAGAAACGATGTTCATAGGCAAGGCGAACGCGGAGGGGAGTTGCTGAGGTATATTAGAAGGGCAAATCTGAACTGTTGACAAGTTGATTAATATATGCGGTCGTCGTCTCCTGTGGGAGCTGAAGGGTTGTTCTTTCTTATCACCTCTGCAGAACGTTCGACCAAGGAGGAAGTACGATGAACCCTTGATAGCCTTATTTGTTTGTGTTGATCGATCGAGTACATAAGGGCTTTGAGCAATTTTTAGACCTTTTTGTTACATGAGGAGTAAATTGGCTGTACCCGTGAAAAGATTATAGTTCTCGGATAAGAGATACATCTCTTCTTAAGTGTTCTTAATTTAGATGGATTTAACCATCCTACCTACAGTAGACTTGGTCTAGGTGTATTTACACGGCGGTGGGAATACTATTGTAATCTCATTATCTTTTCGAGTTTTTACTGATTGTAATCAGGATTGTTGCCCTCTTAAAGGAGCACGAAAATCTTTGCTCTTCTTACTTTTCGATTTTGTTGGTGAATAAAAGCATGTAGATTTACGTTAATTAATTTCCTTTAACTACACTCTGTTAGTACAAAATTAGTGAAGTAGGTCGTGGAAAAGCTAGCGCTAGCCACTTTTAAATTAAGTTGATTTTTATTATGTCATACGTCACATTTTATTCAACTAGTATAATTTCGCAAAATCCTCCAAATGCAATATAATTACGATTTGATCAATACGTTGTTTCAGCTCTTTTGAATTCTAATAGGTTTAATTATATCGATTTATTAGCATAGAGTTACATTACATTAATTCGAATAATATCAAACTAACGAAACGACTTTCATCGTGTAAACTTCACACAAACAGATTATATTTGATTAGTGGCTTTACGTAACAAAATGAATACAAACAGACACACGTATGGTGCATTGCTGACTTTTGAAATGAAATTAATATATGCACCCATAAAGTATGGTTGAATATTACACCAACGTTGTATTTACCCATGCGGTAGGATTAAAAACTCAACACCTTATGCGAGTGCACGTATCGCTTATGAGAGTTTACGCAGTCAGGTGTCTGATAGTAAAGTGCATTAAGCTAAAATCACTGCTCACGTTTTTTGCGGTACTTGTACACAACTCGCAGTCGATATTTTACGATTTTACGACATTCGTGGGGCGTGCCCCTCGCTACTCTGCTTTATAAAGGACTTGGCCTTTCGGTGTGCATACAATAGTCATTTACCTGCAAATTTCTAAACGTCTATGTCAACATTTCAACTGGAAGTTACGTTTAATCCACCAAAATGTTTAATAGAAATTACACAGTGTCAGTGCTGACAGCGCTAATCGGCAGTTAAGTTTAACTGTCGGTTAAAGTATTTAGTAGCGAGTCCAAATGGGTAAAACCACGTGTTAGACGCGTCCTACGTAGCGTCTTCGCTCTCGCAGGATTACGCCATTAACTCTAAGATTTGTTGCCTACAGCTCGATTCGTTTTATTACGCCAATTTTTGGAGGAACGCTCCCCGCCTAGCAGTAAATCTTCCTCTGTGGTAACTTTGGAATAGTGTAAAACTGGACAGGTTCGAAACATCCTGAAAATGACCCGGTGCAGCGGAGATGATGCCAAACCTCGTAACCGCCGCCATTAATTAACGGGCTGCCTCTCTCTTGAAAATACTCCAAGCCGGCCGGGCATACATTAGTTCTGACCCTTAGGTCATATGCTGCTCTCCGTGAAATTATAACTAATTTCTGTTCTCAAGGCGCTCCTCTCGGGAGGATATCCCCGCTTTAATTGCTCAAATGAGCTTTAATTTTGATATAGCGAAACATTTTAAATATTAACCTAATTATATTTTGTTAACGCTGAACGAGGCGCAAAGAGCCATGATAGTGCGAGGAGGTCCGACACATAAACGGTGCCTCTCAATTAATGAGATAAACAAAAATATTAAAGCATGTTTGTTTAGTCGCTGCTTCGTCAATGGACTTAACGCAGAAAGTTAATTAATATTTCGGACGTGAGATGAGCAATTAATGACACATTGTAATCGTTTTGAGAAGAAGTTACTTTGTTGACAATTTTAAAGACTAAATGGTACCCACGTACGATTTTTCATCTGATTTGCTGAAAATAAGCGTATTCAACGTTAATAGGACGTTCCCAAGTTTCATTTCAGGCTCGAGATAAAATCGTCTCACATCTCTCTGAGGATTCTAGTTACTGTCGAGTCCGGAGAGTGTAACCGAAAGACTACTTTGAATAAATAGTAGTTGTTTAAAGGCAGCCGTGGTCACCAAGATGGATCGTTGAGCGCTCAGCGACCCGAGTCTTAACTCTTTGTCTCGCCCACCTCCATACATCATAGTGTCCATCCAGTGCACAGGAGACGTGATCCGACATTAGAGAGACACATCCAACACTCTCTCTCGTATTCGGAAAATTTTCTACAAAACGCTGTCGCGACATGCGATACTTACATAAGTGATTTATTGCGCTGGGGAACTTCACTTTTATATTTACTGTGGAAATTTATCGCCTAGAAATATTTCGATAGCGGGGCGTATAGAATTTGCTAGCAGCGAAAAACGAAAGCCGCCTGCTTGAGCGATATCGAGTACACCGGGCATTAGCGTATTAGATCGGTCTTTATGTCGTACTCTCGAATGTAATATGAACCCCATGATCTATCTTCATACGTGCTATCGTGCTCAACATGTCAGAATGAAAGATCGAGTCATACTTGCCTGCCTCGCTGCTTTATGAACAAATTGAACCATAAATCGAAACGCATTGTATACTTAGCACTGAACCACATAATATACAAGTAAATGATGCGGTCTGAACTTAATTTGGGCGTACATACATGTTAGTCTCTTAAAACATTTTCGAAAATTAAAATCGTGTGAGAAAAATATTACTAAAAGTATTTTCCCCGCTGGGATTAAGTTCCTATGACGTGTGAAACTATCAACGAGAATGGCGAAAAATAAAATTGCACAGCAAGTGAGCTGTAATGCATCACAACTTGACAAAGCAAAATCGAAAAATTTGTAAACCTCTACAGACGAATTTGCAGTGATTCCATGAAAACATTGATGAATCGCTTTTATTGCTTGTAAAATATATTGTGATGTACTGTATATAGTGTAAATACTAAAGTAAATCGTATAATTAGTTAATCCTTGTCGCATTTTTGGTACTTTGGTGTGACAACAATTAGATTTTGAAGGTTCAATATACATAATACAGTAATTTGTCTCAAGTTGTCCATCTTTCCAGGGTTGCAGAATTTCCAATGTAACCTTTATTGGAAGGAGCCATCAAACCACATTTTATTTAATTTCAATTTTTTAAATGTCCACATGATCATTTTCTTGAATATATTGACTTTTCAAAGGAATTTTCCCACATTCAACCTCTGTGTTGACAATAATTTATTTCTTCATAAAAAGAATAGTTTTTATCGTAGTAAACGAGTATATCAGAACCTAAATTTTTCTTTCTAAGTGTCGAGGGTTACAACTTAGCCTATGCAAGATCCTATTGTATTAGTAGATAATACGATAGCATCCACATAAAAGATATGTTAGGTGTAATAACGCGTTCACGTTTTGTTAGTCCTAAAACTGCTCGGAGATAGTTTACAGTGCTGTTTTTCTAGGGAGGGTCTTAAATTTTCTCGGGCAGTAAAATATTAATGATTCGGATGAATATTCATATGAGTACGAATGAAATATTTTAATGTCTCTCCGACAATATTCATCTCGTACAATATTCGGTGAGGCATTTAATATTCTAATCTAATACATAAGGTTTTTCTAACGCGTATACATAATAATGAACTCTGCTATTGTATAGGTTTCCGAATGAGGTTAATACACGGTGTCGTTTTCTGTACAACACTTTAAGGTGGATGTTTGCTGATGGTTTTCTGCTTATCCTTGTCAAAGCGACGCCCATACAATAATAATTCGGTCTTCAATAAAATATAAAAAACAAACATACAGTACGACTCTTTTAAGTGTACTACCGACAATACAATCACTGCACCAGCGATTTCCTCCCCCCGTTCGCCATGAAGGATGATGGTGTTTCGTGACGTAGGTATTAAAATCGCCGAGATTCCAAAGAGGTGACAACGCACTGATATGCAAATGTGAAAATATTTGTCACAATGTAACATTAATGTATATTAAACTGCTACTAAAATCTGAAGTTTTGTTTGCCAGAAATTATAGACTGATACACGTCAATATATCACAGAAAACCATTGGCACAATTGCAAAAACATCGTATGAACGTTTTCCCCTCATCTGCTTTAAGGAAATTTAATAATGAATAAATGCGTATTTTCAGTGACCCAATAAATTTCATTTCCCAATTTCATATACCCCAATGACTTATGTAAGTTGCAAAATTGTCTGTATTGATCAAATTTGCCATCAAATCAACTAAATATGACAATGTGAATTGACTGTTTATAAACTAATAATCTAATTTAATACATAAAGTACATTATATGCAATCTATTTTC
Organism: Cryptocephalus primarius; assembly: GCA_963576515.1. Classification (NCBI taxonomy): domain Eukaryota; kingdom Metazoa; phylum Arthropoda; class Insecta; order Coleoptera; family Chrysomelidae; genus Cryptocephalus; species Cryptocephalus primarius. The sequence goes on from OY754944.1 coordinate 8,007,088, forward strand.
GGGGACAATTGGAAGAGAATCCTTTAATATCCACACAACCCTGCACGGTTGCAGCTTATGCCACAAGCTAGTTGCTGTAATCAACAAATTTAATTACCGTGCTAGTGACTATGTGATGAAATCAACAGATATAAATGATTTAAATAAAGGGGGGTGTGAAATAGAAGCGTGTTTATGACTGACATGCCATATACAAAAAACGGTTCAAACACATTGGATTGTAAATTCATCGTGTTCATAAAATTAAAGCAATACTGTCATTACATTACGTATACTATCAATATGTAGCAGGGTTGCATTTGTCGAAATGCAATTACTCCATATTAAGTGAGACAAAAGCATTCCAAAAAGTTCAAATCGAATCATTTGATGCTCCAGTAGATATCCCGAAAATATATACACAAATAAACAGGTAGATACATATATTGCAAACATACATGTAGGAAAAGTAAAAATAGTCATAAAATACCTAATAAATTGTTTAAATACTAATTTAACAGAAGCATTAGCATAATATTTCCTCGAATATATATTCTAACTAAAATCTCTTAAATCTCTCCTATATATACTTCCTTGCACAAGTGATTATCCCTTTATTATTAATGCACGTATTTATTTACAAAGAAATATGTACTGTAACGACTGTGGTATCATTATTATTACTGCATTAAAAATTACATTTAGCTAGCTGGGAAAATCACTCAAACTAATTGTGAAAACAATAAAATGTGAATGACTTGATGCCTTTAGTTTAAAGTATTTCTTTAGGTTATTTTTTTGTTGCCCATCCAAAGATTTTATCGAAATCGAACTTTTTTTTTTTCGAACAAGAAAAGTACTCTTATATTAAATAAACAGGAACTTAATTGATAGGCATAATTTTTGGAGATATTAAATAGTGACGTCACATTTTTAATTTTAATGTAGATAGTGTTTAAAACAATGATTTATATTATGTAAATAGTCCTTAAGGTTCCTAATACCTTTTTATAGATCTTTATGGCTTCATCTATGAATTGGAAAATAATGGGGCAGCTAAAATATTCAGATGGTTCCTCTTAAACCTGCCGAAATTCTAGGAAAAATTGATTCCGCATAGTTTAGCATGTGGGTCAAAAGAGGTATCGAGGAATTATTTTAAAGTTCCTAGAATCTTACGCTAGCGCCTGGTGAAATATTTTAGACCGAATTCCTGTTAAATATGTATTCCCCTTAAACGTAACAGAATTCTAGAAAGTGATGTGCTCTAAAATTATTTTTAGGAATTTTAAATTCCGGGAATATATCTCGGACTAACGCCAGTTGAAATATTTGACCCAGTTTCTTTTTAAAAGTGTTCGCCTTAAAACTACTAGAATTCTAAGAAAAAGCATTTCATTTGGATGAAAGCCTGTACCCAGAAAATACTTTTAGTTCCCAGAAGCGATCTCAGGGTAGCACCAGTTGATGTGTTTACACTCTAACGGGTATTCTCCTTAAACCTGCCAGAATTCTGAGAAGGTAACAATGAAAATATGCTCACAAAAGATTTTTTTTGTTTTTAAGTATTTAGTCTTGTTTTCTTTTTAACCTTAGCTGGCACCTTACGCATTTTTGACTGCAAAATTCGAAAATTCGTATTTTTGGAACGGAAAAAAAGAGGTTGTAACGTTTACGATTTTCTCAAAACACGGGGTCTAATTTGCAAAATTTAGGTGGCAGACAGAATAGGATAGTTTCCTGATGCTAAAAGTAAAATAATTTCTTTCGTACGATGCTTACTTTCTGTAGCTCACGATTGCACGGCTGCAGCTTATGCCACAAGCTAGTTGCTGTAATCAACAAATTTAATTACCGTGCTAGTGACTATGTGATGAAATCAACAGATATAAATGATTTAAATAAAGGGGGGTGTGAAATAGAAGCGTGTTTATGACTGACATGCCATATACAAAAAACGGTTCAAACACATTGGATTGTAAATTCATCGTGTTCATAAAATTAAAGCAATACTGTCATTACATTACGTATACTATCAATATGTAGCAGGGTTGCATTTGTCGAAATGCAATTACTCCATATTAAGTGAGACAAAAGCATTCCAAAAAGTTCAAATCGAATCATTTGATGCTCCAGTAGATATCCCGAAAATATATACACAAATAAACAGGTAGGTACATATATTGCAAACATACATGTAGGAACAGTAAAAATAGTCATAAAATACCTAATAAATTGTTTAAATACTAATTTAACAGAAGCATTAGCATAATATTTCCTCGAATATATATTCTAACTAAAATCTCTTAAATCTCTCCTGTATATACTTCCTTGCACAAGTGATTATCCCTTTATTATTACAAGATTTACAAAATACCTCTGAAATTTCTGCCACTCATTTATTGATGACATAAATAGGAATTATAACATAACTTTATTTTGGCAGACGGGAAGTTATTGATTCACATGCCCGATTTTGAGGACATTATGATATTTTGTAATAACCTGCTTTTATAGGTTTAAATTTACCCTTATAATACACGGCAAATGGGGTAAACTTAATATAATTGTCAGTTTTTGGATATGCTTTATAAAAATTTCGGCGATTCCACTTTTTAATGCATGAAGAATAACCACCCTTAATGGGAGACGTGTAATACAGTTTCAAAAATATTTAAGGGTAGATCTCACAGTGTACAGTACGAAGCGAAAATATAGTTAACAAATATTACCAACTGAACAAATGGAAAAACTGGAGCAATGAAATATTCTCATATGATTTCATATCGCCGTTCGTTATAACGACACTTGTTTTCTATGACACATCTAACAAATATGGGTTGGTTAAACCCGTCACAGCAACTTCCCAAGTGTCTTTTCTTTCGGAAGATTCAGTTACGTTTATAAAGGAGCTTTATGATTGGTATCCAGAAGTTTTATCCAAATCATCGCATTACAAACTCCTGTAAAACATCGTAATAAGTAATCTGCAGCAACGACTCCTCGAACAGTTATGAAGCACATAATAATCCTTTTATACGACGAATTTCGGTCGAATTTTGTCAGTGACGGGTCATAGCACTTACAATAAAACTGACAAATTGATATTGTTTATATCGTGAATACCGCGAAAGATCCAGTCTATAAACTGACAGAGTTAACTCAGTTTTGCAATTGAAACGAGGCTCAGAGAGGCTATTAAGCCTGGTAACGATCGTAATAAATGTCCGTTAAATGCAGTTTTGTTCCATAAAATTTGGAAGCTGAATAAACTATCATTACCATAAGTATCTGTTATTTGATAATGATATGAAACGCAGTTTGGACGGCAGAATTTTGTTGCTATTATGTTGCCAGTTGATGTTACCAGCCCATAATGCCTTGGATTTCATATTCAAATCGTATCGGCTTTTAGTGAAATTATGCAACTGAATGTGTAATAATTATTTACGAGTAGGTATAACGTTATTTATGGGTATAAATTTTATTTACCATTGTTTGTGTTAATAATTTTACATCGTTTTAGGCTGATAATAATACTCATCGAAGAATATTGTGCTGGTCGTTTTACTATGAAGTGTCGGAAAAGGTAGATACACACATATTACGATAGGGTAAGTGGGTTATTTACATTTCTTCAATTTGTACACATGTACAGTGGCAATTCGGTATTTCCGACGTTATTCCTTGCATGATTTGGAAAAATATCTCGTTAATATCTTTTACGAAATGATTTCTCAGAAAGGTTTTTTCGTTTTTGTTCCGTGAAAGATGAGCCTTATGTGATTTTTCCAAGCCAACAACGTACATGACGCAATCTTAATGTGATCTCGTTACTTCCACACTTTCATGCAAAAACGAGTTTTCTAGTCTAGTTAACTGAACGCGTCTCATAAAAAGACATCATCTTGATTTTATCTTCACATACGTACTTCTAAAGGACAAGTTTATTTTAATAAAAATTAAATAAAGTCTTTATAGTATTACAGAAGAATTTAAACAATTTCGTTAGATAAGGGTATTTCGTCTCGTATGAAATTATCATACGTAATTTGCATTTTGGTTTAAAAAAAAAGTGAAATCGAGAGAAGCAATCCAATTTTGTTCTTGTCTACATATTTTGATAATAGGATTGGATGTCACTTGTGAAAGTTGGTGGGTTGAGTCTTTGTGATGCAAGATTGCTATTAAATTTCTCTTCAAAGAGATAGATAATTCAACATTCAGATGTACAAGGGTACGTACCATTGCTGTTTTAGCGGTCCCAATATAAGCCATTAAGAAGAGGAAAGAAAAAAGGTTGCTAAGATTGCTATTAAACTTGTCTTCAAAAACGTAGATAATTCAATACTCAGATGTACAAGAGTACGTGTCATTGCTGTTTCAGCAGTCCCAATACAAGCCATTAACAAGAGCAAAGGAAAATAGTTGGTACAAAAGATTTACTTTTGATAAATCTCATATCGTCGGCAGAAATCGTAAGTTCGAAATCAGCGATGTTGTGGTAAACCCGCAAACAATGGGCATTCTCTTTCCCCTGTCATAAGTTATAACTCGCCAAGTAATCAATTCTCCCTCAATAAATGAGCCACTAAAGAAAATAAAGAAAAGATGTTTTAAGTAGTTTTGGTTGTGCACTAATGCATAAGATTGGAAAGCATGTGCTAATAGATAATAAAGTAACAGTTTTGTCAATAGTTTCAATACATAATATAAAGGAGCGTAGTGGTAAAAGCATATAGAAACGTAGCAGATGTGCGCAATCCAAAGGAAACGAAAATATTAACACGCGTTCTGTTGTTTCTTTACGTTGCAAGGAATGAAAAGGTCAGAAACGTCGCCGATGTCATGGTCTTAGAAGAACCGGTAAGAGTGCTGTTTTTTAATATCCCTTAAAGCAATCTGAATTACGTTAATATGGTAAAATTTGACTTTAGACTACATATGAAAGTGATTTACATCAGATTAAAGGTATTGAAAGCAGATATAAAGATGAAGGAGTTCGAATGAGAAAGGAGGAGAAAGATACGCCGTTCAGGAATTATGGGAGAAAATATGAAAGAAGTATTATGATTTTTGAGCTGCCTAAAGGCCTGCCGATGTCACTCGTGTTAGAAATTTTTTGCTTTTACATGTTATACGACGTATACAGACTGACTGGCTTAATATTATTTGTTTTCACATCTTAAATCCGAAAAGGTAGCGACGATATTTTGTTGCAGTTTCAAATTGTTTTAAAGTTAACCAGTAAGAATCTCTCATCGTTGTTAATTGAAATATATTAAAAAGTGAGAATTGCTGAAAGGTACTAAAGTTTTATTGTAGTTAATATTTAAAATAAAAATTTTTGCGATTTCTAACTTACACAAGTTTCATAAGAAAATCCAGATAAGTTTCTCTCGAAAGTTCAACAGCTCTCAAGGATCCTCTCGGTAACGTCATTGAATTTTTAAGTAAGCGCAAGTATTGAAAACTTTACTCTCGCATGATATCCCATAGAACTAAAAGAGAGCAAAGAGCAACTGGTAACGTCCTTTTTCTTTCGAGAACTTACGATTTCCCCGCCGGAGTCTTTGACCCCCTCCGCAAACTTCGGATGGCCGTGTTCCTAATTTACAAGTTCCTTCGACTACCGTAGACTAGAAAGAGGGCCCACTTCGGATCGAATCGAAGTGCATATAATTTACAGGACATTAAGCGATTTCGGTCCCTTGTCCTGTTTCCGTTTCCCGAATACGATATTGGGTCGCGATTATCTACCTTGAACTCGACGGATTCATCAATTATGTATATGACCCATCTGTTTGTGTCGTTCCGTCTTGTTATGGCGACGGGAAAAGATTGAACGATGCAACCCGATCGAATGAGGAATATGTATCGCTCGATCAGGAACCCCCCGAAGGTTACCGCTAATAAAAGGAAAATTACGGGAGCACTCCAGGGAAGACGTCAAAACTGCGGATTTCGTGTCCTGGGAGACGAAATGTGGATGCGGGGAAATACACGAGTCACTCTGACAGCCTTAAGTGCGTCATTGTTATGATCAGGACTATTAAAGGATCATTCTGTGTGGTCGATGAACTCTCGAGCAGTATTCATGATGAATGTATTTAGTCTTAGGAAAATAACGAAAATAACTATTTCGAGGGTCAATATACCGCAAGGCATCAAACGGTAAAGATAAGCTGAAATATAAATGACTTTGACTGTAAAAGACGCCTAAAAGTGGTACGAAAAGATTTACCATCGACGTTTTGAGACATTTCTTCTAACAATTACACCGTATTATTCCATACACAATATATTCTACTTTCTACAAACAAAACAGCTCAGATAATGAAACTATAGACGGTCAGCAAACAGAAACCATGCAACGGCCCACATACGATCTAAATTCACTCAGAGATGACTCTACAAGTTTCTTGCATAAGTTAAGACTAAGTAAAATACTCAATGAGGTTTTCTATTCCACTACTGTAAATATGTATTAGGATGTTATAAATAAATTACATAAAGCGGCTAATGAATATTTGAGTAAGATACAAAATGAAAAACAAACCCAATACCAAGCATGGTGAAAAATAGAAGAAACAGTTGTATTAAAAGTGGATTTCTACTCAAGATTCAGATGACAGAAGAGAATATATGAGAAACAGTAGAGAGGTTAAGAAGTTTGTGCTAAACAAAACACGTGGGACAGAACATGTACCAGAATCGACAACTATATATGATCTACTAAGTCCAAGAAAGTGGGAAAAATAACTAACATCCTTACTTTCAATAATAAAGGAAACATGGGTCAGCCTAAGGACAGAATGCATGTATAGGTGCAGAATTATAACCCTCTTAACAGGTAACAGACCAGCCTTTCTGCATACGGAAGATATCAGTGAAAGCCTGGAAGATAGTATTCTTGAAGAAAGCGAAGAAATAACAGCTAGTGAAGGTAAAAGAGCAGTACAGCGTATGAAAAATGATATGTCAACTGGGCCGGGGGCAATCCCTGCAGAATTACTAAAACATGGGCCAGATATACTCTTTGAACTTCCAGCCTGTATGTTTAATGGATTCTAAAGAGAAGACCTACCGGATGAATGGGCCATTGCTGGTATAAGCAATGTTTATAAAAAATTAGACCGATCACAATGTATTAACTACCGTGTATGTAACTACTAACTATCTAACCAACGTGATCTAAACTATCAGTTAAAATGCGCGCTAATGAAACATAAAGAACCTAAAACCTAGAACCTAGAACCTAAGAACCTCTAAAGCGCTGAGCCACCGACTCACCTATAGTCATTTTCATGAATTCTGTTCTGGTGCGTTCCCTTATAAAGAAATCATTTAAGAGTTTTCCCAGTCGTTGTAAATTACCTCGGATGCGGCAAAAGGAATTCAACTTTTCATAAGAGATTTACCTAAACTTTACTTTAAAAATGTTTAACATCGGAGGACAGCAATACATTAAATCCCTAAGAGCCTGCGACAGCCACTCGACTCGAGAAGTTCTCATCCATTCCTTATTTAGCAAAACAAGCCCGAAGTGGCTGTCATCAAAAATTTTATATTTATAAGACCACCTTATTCTCAAGTCAATTTGTTAACAGGGTTTGAATAATAAAAGCGGAGACTATTCCTCTCCTGCTCGGGGATCCCCCAAACTACAAGGTAATAAAACTTCTCCCCAAGGACAAGTCCTAAAAAAAGTTTTTGGTAAAGTTGCTCCTTACAGCCTTACGTGACAAATTTGGCGGTTGGTATCTTATTTCTTGTATCCGTGCTTTTTTTATGGTCTTCGTCGATGGCGAGGTTTTATCTATTATTATGCGATGCGCGATTAAATTTTTTTTAGCACTCTTGGAATAAAAACAGCAAACTTTTGTTATATACGCGAGGGCTTTATTTTGTAAAAAAAAAACAACATTAAGTGAGATAATGTTGAAATTGCTGGTGTAACACACTCGTACCGGTGATGGCAAAAGTAACTTTTGAAAGTATATCTAGGCAAAAGCACTGAATTTAGTCATGTTTATGTAACGTTGCAATTTAAAATTTCGTTTTAAGTGTCGTTTGGCTTCCACAAAAATGGCTCCTCCTTGCAATGCCAATGTTTAACCACATTCTAATTTAGCTATAAAAAGTGGTATATTTTTATAATTAAATCCGTTACGCAATAGAGAACCAACCAACAAAACACACTTTTGAGTTACATACGTAAGAAGATATAGGCTGATTATTAAAAATAATATCTTACAGGAAAATCGTGAATTTTTTATTTATTTTATTGAGTTATAACCTGTAAAAAACTAATTGAGGTAGAAATGAACACAAAATGTTGAGCTTACAATGTTTGATAAAAAAATACACTAAAAACATGCTCTACTCTCAAATAAAATCTCAATTAACGTTATGCACCCCTCTATATTTTGTTCGACGGCTGAAGAAAAATTTTAATTTCCGTAAGATTAGCTGCCGTTGGGCCAAAGAGGTGTGAAATATTTACAACATATGGTTTTCAAGTTATGTTATGTTATGTTAAGCCTGAATCTCGTCTTGTAAACGAGATGAGATCGTGCAGGACTGTTGAAAATGAGACTCTCGTTGGCATCACTCATTTTTTCACCAAATGTTCTCATAGCACAATCGAATTATTTGTCTAATTATTGAATGAATCTCAAAATAGTAAAATAAATGGTACTATTCTTATATTTCCAAATTAATTTAAAACAAGTATATTTCAATTTTGTATTATAAGTAAATAAATCAATGTCGATATACATTTCGAAATCGATGGCACTTGAGAAGGCATATTAAATAGTCATTATCACAAGCGGACGTGAATATATTTTTCTCAATTAATATTTAAATTATGTATTCAATACATATCTGAATATTCATCCGTCCGTTCATTCGTTAAACCTTATATATTTGAAAATAGGTTGTTTTATAACTGGACCGTCCTTATCCTCCTTAGTGCACACTGATTTAAATTAGGTCCCGGAGTGAAAAATAGCCCCCATGTTGAATTATTCATCGGATCGTCTCATTATTCAACTTCCATATTTTCGATTTAATGGGTTAAATGTTACATGCCCATGGGCCAGGGCGATTACGACATATTTTGGTGATTCGATTTTTTTTTAGGAATTTACATATAAAACGGACTTGGCGCGATTGTGTGCCTTAATTGAATTCGGCGAGTGGTCTCTTGAAACACTCATTTGATTATTTAATTAAAAATGACGAGGATTATTTCTCGCTCAAGAATAAATTTTATGCTGCAAATCACGACAGTACTACTATTTAACTACCAGTGAAACCTGAGTAACCTAGCTAGGTATAATTTTTCCAGGACTTTTTGAGACAAGTCAATTCTGCTTTGTTTTTCGTTGTTTCTCTTTATTTCCATTTGTTCTTCAGTTCTAAAATTATATGCATAAATGACCAAACGGGCTGTTAATTTTGAACGGAAAATATTTATTATAATAATTTAATAGAAAATGTGCCTTAGTGTGTGTTTCCAGTGCATAATAAATTTGCTTCAGAACCTGTCTCCTTTTTCGATTCTATAAACTCGTCAACCCGTAAACGTTATATAAACAAAAGCTCGCACCCTTCAAATGAGACCAATTTACACCCACCGTTCAACTTTGATTCCTTCAGTAAACACCAGAAGTGTCTCATCTATAAAAGAATAAACGCTCTCCACTGAAATCTTGTAGCGATTCAATAGAGTGGTATGTAAATGTGTCAGTTTTCACGCCCTGATTGACGCAAAAAGGGGGACCGTCGCCCGTAAGGGGAGGAAACGGGCACCCCCTCAACCCTTCGTAGCACAATGGGGCGCCCCCTTATCCCAGCCTGCTAATAATATCGACTGCCTCCCCCTCGGAACGCATGATGACTGCCCGTGACATACTGCGACCGGACTACGTGATGGCCTTTGTCAGACAGTTGCTAATCGCGGTGAGGGTTTAATGCCGGCAAGAAACTCGGATTGACAATGAGTGACGGGAAATAAGGCCATTGTTGGTAAAATTGTTGAGGTTCCGGCCGGGAAGTCACAGGGAATGATTTACCGAACGCGGATGGAAAGATGGCGGGGGCAGTTCGAGAGGTATTCGGCATGAAGCTATTCAACGACTATTACGGAAAATAGATACTGGTATTGCAGCGTCCACGAGCTTATAAAACCGTCGAAAGAAATTTTACGGTAAAAGTCCATTCGTACTCATGGTACAAAAGGGACTGCTTTTAATCACATTAATAAAATGAAACGTAAAATTCTAAGGTGCGTC